>CM048753.1:2269369-3469369 GCA_026315105.1 Locusta migratoria
AGCTACTTATGCTATCAGAGTCATTGCAAAATTTGGTGATATACATCTTAGTAAATTAGCTTACTACGCCTATTTTCAATCACTGCTTTCATATGGGATCATATTCTGGGGCAATTCAACATTGAGTAAAAAAGTATTCATTGCACAAAAGCGAGTAATCAGAATAATTGCTGGAGCCCATCCAAGACCATCCTGCAGACATTTATTTAGGGATCTAGGGATACTCACTGTAGCTTCACAATATATATATATTCAGTCATGAAATTTGTTATTAACAATCCGACCCAATTCAAAAGTAATAGCAGTGTGCATAGCTACAACACTAGGAGAAAGGATGATATTCACTATTCAAGGTTAAATCTAACTTTGGCTGAAAAAGGGGTGAATTATGCTGCCACAAAAGTCTTTGGTCACTTATCAAGTAGCATCAAAATTCTGACAGATAGCCAACTAATATTTAAAAAGAAATTAAAGGAATTTCTGAATGGCAACTCCTTCTACAATGTAGATGAAATTTTAGATAAAACATAAAAATATAAATAAATAAATAAAGTGATAAAAATCCTTAAAATATTGATTGTCAAATGTAGACAACATTTTCTAAACTGACACGTTCCACATCATTACGAATTGTCGTATATATGATCTATGGAATAAGTATTAATCTAATCTAATCTAAGACTCCACGTCACGAGCACGACTTAGCGCGAGGCCATATAGAGTTTCTTCATCTACAGTGAGCTCAGAAACATTACGTGGGCTTATATCCCAAACGAAAAAATCTTTCCCAGAGATGCTACGTGTTAGGCAAAGATCTAAAACGTTCATTTGGTGCGGATGTAGAGATGCCAGCAGACGACGTTGTTCTGAGTATTTTCTATACACTTGCAACAGAAATTAAAGTTATCCTGTTAGGATATTAGTTAACCTCACACACTGTAATCGTGACATATTCAAAAAGAAACTACAAAAAACCGGTGACAAGTAAAGAATATCGGTCTAAGCACATTGTCGGAAATCGCGATATATTCGAAACTAAGCAGCAAAATATTGGGGAGAAACAAGAAATAGCAGCCTTTCCATACCCTTCGAAATCACGAGATATTCGGAAATAAATAGTCAAATCTTTCTGACTAGCGAACAGTCTAGGTCAAAATGTCAATGAAACTCATTTCACTTACTGTACAGTACCAGCACTGTTTAACGTTCCCCTGGTTTTGTCTCCAACCATATTCTCGAAAATCGAAACATAGTTGGAACAAAGTCAAATATTTATGAGAAGAAACAATATAAATATCATTGCTGATCGTACAACTTGCAGCAGAAATATCATTCTCTGTTCTTCAGTCGTACATAAATCACCAAATCGATGTTACTAACTCGTGAGACAGCACATAACAGTACTGAATAACATAATACTGTTATGTGAAGAAGAAAAGCCCACAAAGTGTTGTGGATAAATAACTCCTACAATGTGCTACAAACGATAAGATTTTTTAAAAAAATTGCACGGGACAAGTTTCGATCACAGAACGTCTTGCCTGATAGTCTAGCACTCTACCCATTAGACAACAATAACGTTTCGTTCATTTATATTCTATATACTGTACCTCTTCCCACAAGTTTGTTTCTCAATGTTGATATGATTTAAATTACATTTATTTATAATAAATTCATCCAGAAATGACTTTGTGATTCATCTTTAATACGCTGTTGTCCTGAAACGGTTTACTGCGAGTTATTAAATCGAAACTGTGAGATATACGGCAAATCAAGATGGCGTCTATGACATGGAAAGAACAAGTTAACATCGTTTTCACGTCACTTTCCAAAGTCGTCGTTCATTGGCTAATGTAACAGAGAATTTCACTGGAGGGAAAGAAATTTTTGCTTGCGATATAAGAACTCCTAGAGACATTATGGAATGCTGTTGTGCACGGATACAAATGACTGTTGTTTCGCCTACACCACGTATAGACGGACGGTCGTGACGCTACAACAACGTACAACAAACACCCTTTTCGAGCGCAAAGCGCGCTAGTTTCACAGCGGGGAGCGTAGAAATTTCATCAGTGTCTTCGTTAAGAAGTACACTACATTTTCATTTTAGTTTTATTTATGGCAGTAATTTATAAACAGCATATACTGATAGTTTACGAACATGCACTTTCTGACGACTTACGGAATTTGACAAGCGAAGAACATTTTTTCTTTTGAACTTAGGTGACCTCATTAAGCGAATGAAATGTTCAAAATACATAGAATTTTCATCCTCTCCACACAGAAACTCTGTGAGAAATATATGACTTGAGATAATGTCAGTTAAATATGACGCACTGGGATCGCCCGCCCGTCTAGTAGTAACACGTCTTCCGTATTAGAGCTCCTAATAATTAGGCACATGTTGTTACTGCATAACATCCATACTTGAAGATACTGGTACTGACTTCTTTTAACCCATTAAATTTAATAGTTGCACTCTACAAAAGTGCTGTGTGTCTAAGTAATAGGCAATTTCAATTTTTCAGTTATATGAAAACGATATTCTAAATATCTCAATACAGAGTGCTTTACTATGTGAGGAAATGAGAACAAGTCAGTTCGTTAGTTAGTGAAGAGATCCTTGCTACCTGTTATTTCCCAGTATTCTCACATAAAATCCTATTTAGATGTAGTAACTTCCGTTCTCTTATTGCTAGGCGTTAAACTGAAGGAAATGTAACTCCTATTAAGTTTTGGAAACGGAGTAGTGGCTCTGAAACACATTGGACAACAAGCAAAGAAATAAACATTTGTTAGTGACGAAAGAATATTTGCAAATTGAATAATAAATCGCTAAATTTATTCCTTTTCGTTCAAAAAAATCTACATTTCCTCGAATAACGAGACAGTTAATGAAGTTTTGCGTAATAACCATATGGCAAATTACGCTCCTCTTTGCATATTATCGTTTGCCATAATATTATTTTGATACCTCTAAACCATGTATGTGAGACGCTATACTCATTCTGGCCTTATTACCATCGGAAAAGAGTTCGCTACATAAAATAAATTTTAGCAATTTGAGTCAAAAATAAAAATCTCCTGCTAAGTTTAAAATAAATTTCAATACGTCAGGGAAACTTCATCCGCAGCAACATATGGTGTAACATGCACCAAACGGTATATCATAGCAGTCCTTATTTTTTACTGCAAACTTATCCTAACATAGCGCTGTCTCTTATTTCAAACCCAATATCTTACTAACTATGGCTATTCACGAAGTTATGCCGATTTCGTCGCAATGGTGAAATATAAAGATTTAAGTAGCGGAAAAATTAAATATTTCTACCAATTAGTTTTTGCGAAATCGTTTGTGATAGATGGCAGGGCATGCGCCTCTACGCTGTTAGTGCAGCGCGATTCCAACCATGTTGGGGAAAACATGGCGGACGATTCAGCCTGGGTGTTTAGCAGCTCTACTGGCGGTCGTGACGTCATGACTGCCATTTTTCAGCCAAAAATATGGCATTGTCCTTATTTTTAGACATTACGATGAAACTATTAGAGTTACAGATTAGCACGGAGAAGTAAATGAAAGAGGAGAACAGCGTGATTCAGCTGATGACTTGTCGCCATTTATATCAAAAGTTATTCAGATAACTAATGTTTATTCACTTGCAAAAATCCAGATGCTAAAATAATTGAACTACAGTAACGAGCGAGGACTCAAATGAAAGGTCTCATCTAGATGCAAAGTTTGGTATAACCATATCATCTACTTTTATATTTCAAACACTAATGCACTTTAAAAAAAACAATAATGATTTGTAAATAACAATTAATACAAGACAGATACAGCGAGGCAGTGATAAGTTGCCGATGTTGTAAGCGTACATTATGACCTGTTTAGAATATGTCTTTTTTTTTAATATGTTGTCACTGCGAAAACTAAATTATTTTGTGATTCTTGACTTCTCCTGACGTATCTGATAATCAAAATATCCATGGGTGTACTGCCAGTATACAGTGTCCAACGCGCACAATATTTCGGCGATCATACATGTCGCCATCATCAGGTGAACTGACGGACTGAGCTCCTGGAAACGCGCCGGCACGGAGATCCGCACGCTACGGCTGCTCGAAGGGACCTGGGTTCTAGCCCGGTGGCGGGCCATTTAAATACCCTCGGCCCGCGGAGCGACCCCTCCGCGGTCCGCGCAGTGGAACCGATTGCGACGGCGTCTGAGATGACGTCGGTGTGAGGGCTCTGTCCGCCGTGGTCGTCACTTCGTTACATTTGCTAGATTTACTCTTAATTAACCCAATCGCTGGTTCCCAAGCTTTGCTAAGATTATAGCCACAGTCACGGTTTATGAGGTCGTCACTTGTGCGAATTTCAGTGGCCTCTCTAACGACGCAGTCCCAGTATCTCGACCTCTGTACCAGAATCCTAGTGCGTTCAGACTCCATCGCGTGATTCTCCGACAAACAATGTTCAGCGAACGCCGACTTGTTCGGACACATCAATCGTGTGTGCCTCTGATGTTCAATGCATCAATCATCGACGGTACGCATCGTCTGTCCAATATATGACTTTCCACACTGACACGGAATCTGGTACACGCCGGCCTTCCTCAAACCGAGATCATCTTTGCCGCTCCCCACCAGTGCAGGAATTTTATTCGGCGGACAAAAGATAGTTACAACCTGGTGTTTCTTCAAAATGCGGGCGACCTCCCTAACCTCTGTCGATTGATTGATTGATTGATTGATTGATTTTTTTTCCAGGGAAGCCAAAACAGTCTTGGACCAACCCGCCACTGCCCGCACCGAAACTAAGTTTATTGTGCGGTATCGCTCCCTGTATATCTAGTAAAGCCAACCAATGCCCTTGAACAGTGCAAGGAGTCCCTTTACCAGTTCTTTATTAGACACAATTTCTTCAGGTCTGGTTGTCCCAAATGTTCTGTGCCTTTTATTCTCCAATGCAATGCATTCGAAGGTTAGATGTGATGCAGTTTCATCGCCGTCATCACAGATCCTACGTTTAGGGTCCTCTTCTGTTATTCCCATTGTACGTAGGTGTTTTTTGAAATTCCCAGTGGCCGAGGAGACTGAGGCGCTCCAGTCACGGTCTGCACGGCCACTACGGTCGGGGGTTCAAATCCCCCCTCGGGCATTGATATTTGTGTCGTCCTTAGTATAAGGTAGTTGATAAGTAGTTTGTAAGTTTAGGGACTGATGACCCCATAGTTAAGTCCGATAAGCTTAACAAACATTTGAACATTTTGAAATTCTCATGGCCTGTCATCAATCCAACCATGAGTCTAATCTCTCTCCTGTTCAGACCCAGGATTGCAGAGCTTCTTTTAAAACATGGCTTTGGCATCATTACCTTGCCATGTTTTTGTTGGTAGACATTGGTCCAATATTCTACGTACTGTCTTCTGAGCCAGTTACGTAGCTCCAATTTGATCATTGCCTTGGTGATTGTCAGGACAGGTTCCGGTCCAATAAATGGAGTCTCTGCTCCCATCCTGGCTAATCTGTCGGCATGTTCGTTGCCACTGATCACCCACAATAGGTTTACTCTATTGCTTTCCCCTAGCTCCACCAGAACCCTGTGACATTCTGCAACAATTTTGGACCTTGTTGCAGGAGCTGCCAGTGATCTCAGGGCTGCCTGGCTGTCTGAATAGATATAGATGCTACGGTCTTTGTAGCACCTACGCAAATTCTCCTCCACACATACCCTGATGGCAGTGATTTCGGCATGGAATACTGAGGCCAGTTTCCCTACTGAGATGACGCCCTCCAGTCTTGGCTGCACCCCATATACCCCGGCCCCAACACTTTGTTCCGATTTTGACCCGTCAGTGAACCAGACAATATCCCCCGTACGGTGTCGAACTATTTTCTCCCACTGCTGCCTACTTCCAATTGTTATATTGAAAGGCTTGTTGAAGCAGTATGGGGTTATAATATAGTCGGCTGGCATTTCCCCAACCTTTCCTATATTTACCTCACTCACTATTTTGAGTGTGTGAACCCCTGTCGATAGTAGTCATCACTTCGTGTGAGTTAAGATCTAGTTGTGTTTCGAATGAATGTTTTTTTCTAAATGTGTGTTGACCTTGAGTCATGTGAGCACTGGGTTCCGTTTACTGGCGGCGTGAAAGCGCAGAAGCCAAACCCAGAGGTGGTTCAACAGACGGGCAGTGGTAGGAGATTAGCGCACAGTGGCCGAGGCAGCCACAACATGCCGCTCTGACTCCGACACGACAACAGGCGCAACTGGGGGCAGCCACAGTTGGATGGGGAGAGAGAGACAGAGGGAGAGAGAGAGAGAGAGAGAGAGAGAGAGGTAGAGGAGCGGCCGGTGCAGGTGGGGTGTCTACGCGGGCACAGAGTAACATATACAGAGGAGCAGCCCTCCCCCCCCCCCCCTAAACCACTGTCCTATGCTCCCATCATAGTTCCGTAAGATGCTAGCAGGTGTCAGGCGGATCGCTGGCTTATGGTGCCTCTCGCACGTCAGAGGGTAGTGTAGAGAGGAGGCTGAGGGGAGAGATCGTGCCGCCTGCCACGAGGCCACGGCTGTGCCTGGCTTGCTGGCGTTTGAGGGGAGGTGGTGGTGGGGACAGCCGCTACCTGCCGCCTGCTCTGGCCAGTTTAAAGGGCTGCTTCTGACCACAGCGCCATCACGGGACGTCTTACGGAACTGCTGGAAACCCTCCCTCCCCGCACCCCTGAGCGTAAGACCGGGCCCTTACCGAGGTTTCCTGTCTGTATATATTTGTCTGTGGCACAGTCACACGCTCAGGGGTGCGGGGAGGGAGCATTTCCAGCAGTTCCGTAAGATGTCCCGTGATGGTGCTGCAGTCAGCAGCAGCCCTTTAAACTGGCCAGAGCAGGCGGCAGGTAGCGGCTGCCCCCACCACCACCTCCCCTCAAACGCCAGCAAGCCGGACACAGTCGTGGCCTCGTGGCAGGCGGCACGAGCTCTCCCCTCAGCCTCCCCTCCACGGTACCCTCTGACGTGCGAGAGGCATCCTCAGAAGTGTCTCTAGCGTGGTCTACCGGTACTAAGCCAGGAAACCGTCTGACAACTGCTGTCATCTTACGGAAGAACGAGGGGAGTGTAAGACAGAGGTTTGGGGGGGGGGCTTCTTCTCTGTATATGTTACTCTGTGGTGAGGGCCAGGAACGTCTCGGGTCGGACCGTCCTGCTACCTGCGAGTGGAAGTTGCCCAGTTCGTGTGTCGAATTAACTGCGCCTTCCAGCGTACCATTCTAATGGCCACTAAAAGTTGTCCAGTTCGGGTCTACCTGTGACGACGCATGCCTCGAGTCCCTAGATGTCACACTACTTTATCCCAAAGCTGGATATTCAAATCGCAACTGGTTTGGTTGCTAAGAGGTTTGGGTTCCGTTTACTGGTGGCGTGAAAGCGCAGGAGCCAAACCCCACAACAGCAGGTTGAGCAGACAGCTACAGGCAGTGGCAGCCCATTAGTGCAAAGCGGCTGATGGAGCCACAGCACGCCGCACGCCGCTCTGACTCCCCCGCGACAACAGGCGCGACCGCGGGGCAGCCGCTGTTTAGTAGCGCGCCTTGCAGTGGAGGAGGGGGAGGGAGAGACAGGTAGAGAGAGAGACAGAGAGAGAGACGAGCAGGTGGGGTGTCTACGCGGGTCGCCTCCCCCTCCCGCACACCGCGCAGTGGTGGCGTCGGCCTGCAGCGGCCGCCTATTGAACTTGGCTGCCTGCCCCTCCCCTCTACTCCCCCCACTCCACTGACCACCAGCCAGCTCTCCCCCCCCAACACCCGCTACCGCTGCTGCATACCGCGATGGCCCTCCGCATCCGACTGCCGACAACCCATACCACAGCCCCACACAACTACACGCCCGGTGTCCGGACACTTGCCACGCCGGACATTTGCCACGCTTTTACCTGCTCCGAAGGGTCGGGTGCCCCTGTCTACTCCTCCTCGTCCTCCTCGTCCTCCTCCTCCTCCTCCCCCCCCCCCCCCCACTTCCAACCGGCCCGAGAACTCCGTGGTCGGTGTCCTGACATATGCACACTGGTCGCTCCCGCATTTCGTAGTACGACCGTCAAAAAATGTTCAAATGTTTGTAAAGCCTATGGGACTCAACTACAGGGCTATCAGTCCCTAAACTTACAAACTACTTATGAACTACTTACGAACTAGGACGGCAGAAATATCCATGCCCGAGGGGGGATTCGAACCCCCGACCGTAGTGGCCGTGCAGACCGTGACTGTAGTACGACCGTCAGTATGTAAATTATTATAACGGCCAAGGGCAGGCCTTTTGCCCACTACAATGGTTACGCGATAATAAGGCGTGGATGTGCTTACTCCGAAAACACGATCATTGCAAGGGAAAGCTAAATGTTCAAATGTTCGTATAGCTTATGGGACTTAACTACGGGGTCATCAGTCCCTAAACTTACAAACTACTTATGAACTACTTACGAACTAGGACAGCACAAATATCCATGCCCGAGAGGGGATTCGAACCCCTGACCGTAGTGGCCGTGCAGACCGTGACTGGAGCGCCTCAGTCCCCTCGGCCACCGCGGCCGGCAAGGGAAAGCAACTTTCGAAGAAAGAATACGTATTGAACGTAGAGAACACCTGTGAGGACCACCTAACCATGCGACCTTTATAAGATGTAAAAATAAAAAGATTGTATCAGACCTCAGTATCCTTAAATAACTAAATGATGGAGCTAGCTTGCCACAGTTCGGTTCACTAGCGTTTAACCAATACGCGGTAAAATTTGACTCAACGAAGCAAATACATTAAACATCACTCAAATAATCCTCCTGCAACTAGAACTTATAGATAAATCTACCGCTTCTCAATTTGCAATTTCCTATTTAGGTAAAAGCTCCTACAGTTGACACGTTAAGAGAACTTTTTTCTAACTTCTAATATTATGGCCATACCGTCAAAGATTGTGAGTTCTAAACTGCATTTAATAACTCCGCTTTAGTGGCACTGTGTTCAGTAATATTACCGTCGCTATCGCGCAATAAAGGTATTCAGTTAGCCTTTCCGCTACTGTAGATAACATAGGACCAGAATCTCTTTGGATTTTCCGCCACATTTCTACAAAGAGTTTCGTTGTGAAAAATGTTAAATGAATGTCGCATTGAAGGCCCGGCTAAATTTCGAGCTTCAGTAAAATATCGGAATCTTGGGGATTTTGAATTCGTCTAAATTTTCTACAAAAGATTAGATCTGTTTTATGTCCTATGGAGGACCGGTTAAGTCTCTTATTAATTTATTTGGTAGGAATCTCTCCAATGCTGTTAATACTATTTCTTTGAATGTAAGCCACATATGGTCTTCACTTACACAGTTAATTTCGAAAAAAATTGAGACTGTCTCCTAGGAAGATGTCAACCGAATTTTTACCTTTTTTCCTTTTTTTAATAGACGTATTTAGCTTTTAGTTTTGGTGAATATTTTTGTTACAGATTTGAGCTCGCTGCAACTTTGGGTTCACTTATTCCTGTATCCGTCGTAATGCTCAGGAGTATTTGTGACTAAGAGCTCAAGTGTGTTTCCGAAACCTTTTACAATTTTAATGGGCTCGTGAATTAATTGTCCAAAATAATTTTTAAAAAAAAGCATTTAGAACAATATCGGAAGAAGTATCTGTCACCCTGTCAGAAGGTGTATTTTTGTCAACATACTGATGATAGATTTAAGTCACCGCCAACTATAATTGTATGAGTAGTGTACCTATTTGTGTTGAGACTCGAGTTTTCTATTAACTGTTCAGAGGCTGCATCAGGAGAGTGCCAGGGTCGGTAAATTAAGATTTTCAAATGCTTGTTGGGCCTAAGGGACTTAACTGCGGGGTTAAGTCCATGTCCGGTGGGGGATTCGAACCCCCGACGGGGAACGGCCTCGCGCGTCGCAGCATAGCGCCTCAATGCGCTCGGCCGCTCCGCCGCGGCAGTTATTAATTTATTCCGGTAGTCGAGTATAACATCTGCTCACACCAACTGACAGGAACTGTAGACTTCAGTTTCGCTTGTGAGCTAGTACACATATTACATTGTGCTTTTTGTTTCTTTTGTAGTGCAGTTCATACGAATTATGGCATTTCCATTAAAAAAAACTAGGTTGTGTCCTCTGCGACTCAGCTGAACAATGTAGAATAACAGTATACTTTGCAAGCATAGCATTCTATATTCCTTCACTTCTTTATCACAAATGTGTATGTTGACTTTAGGTGATCCGTCAAACATAGACGCTCTTATCTATATTTTGTAAACCTATTTTCTGTCATTGAATTGAACATTGTCGCAATTCACTTTATTAACTAATGTTTCGTTGCTAGAGAGTAAATTTATGAAGTGTATCGTTCTTATTTCCTCCTTTTTTCTGACGCAGTTGTAGCAATTAATATATATACAAGTGCAGTGATCAAAGTTGAATGATAAGCGAATATTCGAATTATCTTTATATCCTTCCTTTCATATTCCTTCCATGGCGGTGGACTGTGGAAGGAAGCTACCGTACAAACGGAGGGAGAATGGATCCATATTTGTGCTTGGAAGAACTAATTACACAGTGACATAGCCGACGGTATTGCTTTAGTTTCCCAATAATTATAAATATTTAGATTTCGCGATATTGGAAAAAAGTTGTACATTTCGGCGAGATGTCGAAGAAAACGATCTCTTCCATATGGACTGTATAGTGTAAGATGGTAGACGGAGGTTTGGAAGCAAACAGCAGCAGTACGGGGAAGGGCGTCCCTTGCCTGAGGGTCGCTAATCCAACTAGCCTACCTGGCGAAGGGTCAGGTGTGGCAAAAGTCCGGCGTGGCAAAAGTCCGGCATTCGTACTCAAGGTACCCTCTGCCACACACCTATCGGGTGGCTTGCGGAGTATGCATGTAGATGTAGATGTAATTTTCGGATAAATCTGGGTATTCTCACGCAGTGACCTGTCATTATTTATGACGTCATACCTCCTGAGCTATGTGTCGTGCTGTTTCGTTTTTGGGTTAGGAAACTTCGTGGGTGTACAGTGAACAATTCACCAAAGTTTCATTGCAGTCGAATGAATGCTTTAAGAACACACAGAGGTCATACAGACAAACATTCATTTTTCTATATACAGATGACGTAATTTATTCCAGTTGTACTGCTGACTGACGTTATGTCAGATTATAATAATTGTTCTCCTTCTCTCGTTCTCAATCTGAAGATTGTTTGGCAGCAATTCTTCTCCTCCACACTTCTCTGTCCTCGGATAGCCTCTTCATTTCCTGATTTTATTCCACTCCTACATCTCTTTGAATCTGTTTCACGTACTGCAATCTCGGTCTTCCTCATCCTCTTTTTCCTTCTACCACCCCTTCCATAACATTTATTATAAACTCATTGTGCCTATACAGATGACCTATTAACTTGTCTCTTCTCTTCATTATCGTTTTCACAAGTGCTCTTTTTTCGCCGATTCTTCTAAGAACTTCTTCGTTTGTCATCTTGGCCGTCCAAGAGATTTTGTGCATCCTCCTCCAACACCACAATTCAAATGCTTCTAGTCTTCTCTTGTCGCAAACGCTGAGTGTCCAAGTTTCGGAGCCATACAATGCAACACTGTTCACATAGCATTTTATAAATGCTTTTTTGGTCTCTTTTTTATATTTCTTGATGTAAGAAGCATTAGTTTATTGTTGAAGGCTAGTTTAGCTTGCGCAATTCTACTTTTTATGCCTGGTGAACTTTTGCCATCCGTTGTAATTTTACTTCCTAACACTACCACTAGGAAGAAAACTGAGCATTTTTTATGGTGCGTACTTCCAGGGCATTGCAGGACAGATCGTCTGAAGCTTCACTCTTGGGGCAGCTAAGTAACATTAGTCATGAATTTTATTTGAGTATAGACAGACTGAGATCAAAGAAGGCAAAACATTCGCTGTTCTTACACACAATAGTTGTCGTTTTATCACTTCGATTAGTACATTTAAATGCTGAACACACTATAGGTAGGGGTGTGTGCAGATAAGGAAAGTGTTATCCACATTTCTAGCTTTTGTAGATTTGGAGAAGGCTTTTGACAATGTTGACTGGAATAAATTATTTCAAGTTCGGAAGCAAGCAGGAGTAAAATATAGGGAGCGTAATATGATTTACAACTTGTACAAAAACCATAAGGCGGTTGTCAGAGTTGAAGGGCATGAAAGGGATGCAGTGGTTGGAAAGGGAGTAAGACAGGGTTGTAGCCTTTCCCCAATGTTATTCAATTTGTACATTGAGCAAGCTATCAAGGAAAGCAAGGAGAAATTTGGAGAAGGAATTAAAGTTCAGGGGGAAGAATTAAAAACATTGCGTTTTGCCGATGACATAGTAATTCTGTTAGATACAGCAAAGGACCTGGAAGAGCAATTGGACGGAATCGACAGTGTGCTTAAAGGTGTATATAAGATGAACATTAACAAGAGCAAAACTAGGATAATGGAGTGCAGTCTAAGAAAATCAGGTGATGCTGAAGGAATTAGATTAGGTAACGAAACAATAGAGGAGGTAGATGAGTTTTATTACTTGGGTAGTAAAATTACACACGATGGTCGCAGTACAGAGGATATAAGACACACAATGGCAACGGGTAGAAAAGCGTTCTTGAAAAAGAGAAATTTGTTAACATCGAATATTGATTTAAGCCTAAGGAAGTCCTTTCTGAAGGCATTTGTATGGAGTGTTGCCTTGTTTGGGAGTGAAACATGGACGATAAACAGTGCGGACAGGAAGAGGATTGAGGTTTTTGAAATGTGGTGTTACAGAAGAATGCTAAAGATTAGGTGGGTGGATCGCGTAACTAATGAAGAGGTACTGAACAGAATTGGGGAGAAAAGAAATTTATGGCATACCTTGACTGAAAGAAGGGATCGATTGATAGGACACATTCTTAGACATCAAGGAATTGTGAATTAAGCTTTGGGGGGAAGTGTGTGGGGTAAAAACCGCAGAGGAAGACCAAGAGATGGATACAGTAAGCAGATTCAGACAGATGTAGGTTGCCGTTCTTATGTGGAGATGAAGAGGCTTGCTCAGGATAGGGTATTGTGGAGAGCTGCATCAAACCAGTCTCCGGACTGAAGACCACAAGAACGACAACAAGTATGTGAATACATTAACTTGTTTCAATGGTACGTCATTAATGTTAATAAAAAAAGGTAAAGCAGTCAACAATGCGAAGATTGGTTTGAACAGCACAGTGCTTTACTAGGCATGGTCCTGTTTGGAGGTGGTATGCCGTTGCCTTCCTCCGACCTTGGAACTGACTTACCCAGCCAGTTATAGGGGGACCTACAGTTTAACGTGGGTTCCGAACCACGGTGCTACTCGGTATTTTTCACATGAGCAATACTGCCAGAAGTGAAAGAAGTGGAAAGTGACAGATATAAATCCTAGGACCTGGCGGGGATCGAACCCGCGACCTTTGGATTTGTAGTCTGGCACTCTACCATTGTGCTACCTTTTTTTTTGGGGGGGGGGGGGGATGCTTCTTCCCCTTCAACCCATCCTTACGCTCGCCAAATTTTGCCTTCTCGACCTGGCTTCTTCGCCTTTAAAATAATTTATTTCCTCTATATAAAATAATATTGCCCGCAATGCTTCTTAAGTCATTGGTTTAATGTGTGTTCTGTTTATTTTCTCCATACTTCAACCTCAGCATATCGACAGCACTCAAGGCTCGTCTTCTCGATATTTGCTGTATCATGTTTCCCCAAGCAGTACGCCTGGTCTCGTGTTCCTGGTTTCCCATTTGTCATCGTGCTTTCTCTCAACCACTGTGCTACCGAGGCGCACTCATCCGTTATATTTTGCTCGTGGCTACATTCCGCGATCTGTGTTTATTTTGTGTTGATTTTCATGTTATATTTAGCTGGCAGCTAAATATAATAATTGTTAGAGTTACTTTATTTAAAACCTGTATAAAAGGCGGCTGGTTGGTGTCTGCTTCTGTCCTGTTGGCCACGGACGCGCTGTTCCTCGTGCTGTGTGTGTTTTGGAGGTGTCGCTGTACAGGCGCGCTGCCCCACTTGCCGCTACAGCTCTGTATAGGGAAAGCACGGCCATCCTTTTCCGCGCCGCTTGCCGCCGTCTGCGGCTCGTGATTGGCTGAAATCCAGTCACGTGGTTCTTTCCGCCATCTTGGTCCTATACGTTGCGTGGCTGTCATGAGAAGCCTTGTGAATATTCGTGTGTTTGGGTTTGAATAATGCCACAGTGTTGCACTTTCGGGTGTTCTTAAGAAGCGAAGGAGAGAGGTAAACATTATAGTACTTACATTACGTATCAGAAATACAGATGAACAGTCTGACTGATAAGAGACGTCAGACAAAACTAGGAGTCCAGAAGCGAACTTCGCTTCTTGTGTTTTGATGATTTCAATTCATAATGTAAATTAATAAAGATTCACTGACGAATGAATCACGAAGCAGATACCTATATATTTTTAATTTGGATAAATTTGTGAAGAAAATTCCTGCACAATGTCGTGAGGTTAAATTATTCACGCATCGTTGATTTTATCTACAGGTAGTTGTCGAAATTCACTTTTTTTTATTTTTACATATTAGTGAGTGAACTAGATTCCCGTTTAGATATGCAATTAACATATAGTTCCTGGGACAAGCTTTTCTCATTCGTTTTCATGTGTTAGTGTATCATATCAGGAAACAAAGAATTTAAACAAGACAAATATTAGACATTCAAATGTAATTGGCTTTGTAAAGACACCTTTAATTTCTGTTTCTGGTAAAACACATGTAGTGGGTATCTCCTTGCATTTTTCGTACTTCATGTAAGATATAAGTACATAATAAGCAACAAAATACTCATCAAAGACTTTTCCATGATCTCAATTACACTATGCTCCGATGACGACATGTTCGCGGTCTATTGGAATATTTGGCTAAGGTACAGGTCAATCTGAATTTATAGGTGAACTCTTGAGATATAGAGCCACAAACCAGTTTTCTTAAAATCGGACGATAAGTATTCCGTAGAGCAGCCAGGTCCGCATGAACAGAACTACGCGAAGTTCCCGCATCTGTCCGTCGGATATAATATCCTGTATCTCGAGAATGACAAGAGTTATCGTTCTGCTCTGAACTTTAAATAAAATTTCGATATCTTACCCACATTTCATCCGCACCATTGTATATGCTATAATCAATCGTACGCAAAGTCTACGCAATGCGACTTTTCCTCTGCAAACTCTTCAAAATTTTGCTCTGTAATTTATTTAATTTGATGTAGCACGGAAACTATAAGTAATAATGAATAGAAAATCAGACCATTATCGAGAGAATATATCGCAGTATGACACGTGAAATAGTTAAGAATATCAAGAGTGATCTTCATATACTGCATAAAAGGGATAAGGGACACATAATGCACCTATATGAAGAACTAGAAATCTTCATCCATGAGAAAATACATGGTGAACTTCTACTTAATGATAAACTGGAAAGCAACAATACTAATTTCTTCAAAAATTTCTCCAGCATTGAATGCATTTTTCATTAAAATATAAAATTAATAAAAGTAAAATATAAAATTAATAATGTAACACTGATTGATCAATTCTTCAAAATGTAGTAACTTCTGTTTAAACCCATGCATATTCACTATATATAGTGATGTAAGTAGTTTATCTTAGCTTTTAATGATCTTTGTACAGTAACCTTCAAATACAAAATGTCCACATGTGTTGTAAGTGTATATATTACTATGTGCTTGTGTTGTGTGTGCCAGACAACAAGTTTATCAAGATCAGCAAAACCGTAAGTAAATACAACACTACAATACTCCAAAAACTATAATGATGAAACATAATTGTAAAAATAGCTATATCTTCCTAACAGGTTAAAACTGTACAAACATAACCTCACTGGCATCCACAACACAAAACACAATACATCAAGAATGTAACCAGTAACTGTGAAAATGCACCCGATGATGGCAGCGTGCTGCCGAAACGCGTCGTGCCAATAAAAATATCTATAAATAGAGTGACTGCTGCAGCATTAATCATTCCAAAAAAGTTAAATTTTTTCATTGATTAGTTTTCTCTTAATCGGTTGATAAGTATGGCTACCACCCCCATGAACCACAGACATTGCCGAGGTGGGGTGGCTTGTGTGCCTCAACGATACAGATAGCCGTACCGTAGGTGCAACCACAGCGGAGGGGTATCTGTGGAGAGGCCAGACAAACGTGTGGTTCCTGAAGAGGGGCAGCAGCCTTTTCAGTAATTACAGGGGCAACAGTCTGGATGATTGACTGAGCTGGCCTTGTAACATCAGCTAATGTGGCTTTGCCACACAGCTACTGCGAACGGCTGAAAGCAAGGGGAAACTACAGCCGTTACCTTTCCCGAGGACATGCAGCTCTACTGTATGAACATATGATGATGGCATCCTCTCGGGTAAAATATTCCGGAGGTAAAATAGTCCCCCATTCGGATCTCCGGGCGGGGACTACTCAGGAGGATGTTGTCATCAGGAAAGATAATATAGGGAGCGTAAGGTTATTTACAACTTGTACAAAAGGCGGTTGTCAGAGTTGAAGGGCATGAAAGGGATGCAGTGGTTGGGAAGGGAGTAAGACAGGGTTGTAGTCTTTCTCCATTGTTGTTCAATTTGTACATTGAGCGAGCTATAAAGGAAAGCAAGGAGAAATTTGGAGAAGGAATAAAAGTTCAGGGGGAAGAATTAAAAACATTGCGTTTTACCGACGACATAGTAATTCTGTCAGATACAGCAAAGGATCTGGAAGAGCAATTGAACGGAATGGACAGTGTGCTGAAAGGTGAATATAAGATGAACATTAACAAGAGCAAAACTAGGGTAATGGAGTGCAGTGTAAGAAAATCAGGTGATGCTGAAGGAATTAGATTGGGAAACGAAGCAATAAAGGAGGTAGATGAGTTTTGTTACTTGGGCAGTAAAATAACAAATGATGGTCGCAGTACAGAGGATATAAAATGCAGAATGGCAATGGGTAGAAAAGCGTTCTTGAAAAAGAGAAATTTGCTAAATCTAATATTGATTTAAGCCTAAGGAAATCCTTTCTGAAGGCATTTGTGTGGAGTGTTGCCTTGTATGGGAGTGAAACATGGACGATAAACAGTGCGGACAAGAAGAGGATTGAGGCTTTTGAAATATGGTGCTACAGAAGAATGCTGAAGATTAGGTGGGTGGATCGCGTAACAAATGAGGAGGTACTGAACAGAATTGGGGAGAAAAGAAATTTCTGGCATACCTTGACTAAAAGAAGGGATCGATTAGTAGGACACATTCTTAGACATCAAGGAATTGTGAATTTAGCATTAGAGGGAAGTGTGTGGGGTAAAAATCGCAGAGGAAGAGCAAGAGATGGATACAGTAAGCAGATTCAGACAGATGTTGGTTGCCGTTCTTATGTGGAGATGAAGAGGCTTGTTCAGGATGGGGTATTGTGGAGAGCTGCATCAAACCAGTCTCTGGACTGAAGACCACGACAACAACAAGTATGCCTAAGCGCTGGGAACGTTGTAGCGGTCGGTGCTTAAGGAGCAGCGGAATACAACAGGCCGAGCATTGCTGATGCTGGCAGGCTGGACATACTTTCCCTGTACAGGGCCTTAACTTGCCGCTGCCCCACTTGCCCTGGTGTGGCTGTGCACAGCACAGTGTCTGCTCCTCCCCCCCCCCCCCTGCTGACAGCAGACAGCTGCCGTCTGCCGCCACCTGCCGCCCCCGCTCCCCCCCCCCCCCCCCCCCATATGTCTGGGCAGCTCCTCTGAAGGCCGGCAGCCGGCTAGCGTCTGCCTCGGCAGCTGCTGGGCCGTGTGTGTGTGCGTGTGTGCGTGTGTGTGTGCACCAGCTGAGCTGCAGACGTCTGCGGCGGCTGCAGGTCGCTGGTCCCACAGCACACACGGCTCAGCTCAGCACAGCTGGCCGCCTGCTCCCGACACCAGCCACCACTCAGCCATCCACTGTGCCACAGTCGGCGCGTCTCTGCCAATGCTGAGCTCTCCACAACTCTTCCAACACCGACCACGCATCACCAGCGCTCGATCCTGGGAGTTTGTGACACTTGCGGGGAAAGGGAATGTGTAGACACTTGCGGGGAGACCCGGGCGCTGCAGGTAGTGAACAGGGTGTTCCACAAGTAGCGATACACCACCCCTACTCCACGCCCTCCATCCGCTACCTGTGCCGTATTCAGGGAAAGGCCCACCGAGCGAGGTGGAGCTATAGTAACGGGACGTTAATATACACCCCGTTTACATGGGCTCTCAAAACCGGATATCGTAAACCGATTTCCCAATTCCGCTTTTGGTTGGTCATGTAAACACTCCAAAGTCGATTCTGGAAATCCACTTCTCTAAAGCGGTTTTCCAGTTCCACGATCGATTTTCGTGCCCATGTAAACGCAACCATTTTTGAAGCGTTCTTGGCTTGTCACGTCGTGTTTTTTTGGTAAGAATTTTCGGCACGTATGGACAGAGCGATATTTTCTAATGTGAAATAAAAGTACTAACATTATAGTGGCCATGAATCTGTGTATTTAACTAAAGAAAAATAGCGATTATGCTGACTATAATCGGGGACTGAATCAGCTGTTTTTCAGCCGCCATCTTAAGTGGATTAAGAAATCCGATTCAGGCTGTGCCATGTAAACACGACAGCGAAAAACGGTTTACGAAAATCGGTTTTCGTCTTCCGGAAGATGTGTTACATGTAAAAGTACTGATTGACAGCTACACGTTATGTTTATTATGAGATATCGATTTCGGCTAATTTCAGGTCATCTTCAAGTCTAAAAACAACAGGTGTTACTTCTGCACTTTTCCAGTAGCACACATAATCTTTAACTGTTTACACACGAGGTCGGGGGGGGGGAGGGGGTTCGAATCCCCCCTCGGGCATGGATCTTTGTGCCGTCCTAGTTCGTAGGTAGTTCATAAGTAGTTTGTAAGTTTAGGGACTGATGACCCCGTAGTTAAGTCCCATAGACTATATAAACATTTGAACATTTGAACACACGAGGTCTAACGTTGTTAATCGCGTTAGCGATGAACACAGAACCCAGAATCTTTGTGTCTAAATGATACATATATTGGTGTGATGTCTTATTTCGAAAGAAAAGACAACACACCAATACATATATAGCTCTCGGTTAAATGGAACGGTACGATGTCGTTACGTAGCACAGCACGGCGACTGGAAACGCAGGAGAAGTGCAAACAACGTTCTCTCCTCAGAGGTATGATTATAATTAGGTTCGGCGTAGACTTCTACAACATACAGTAATTCGAATACAGCCAAATCGTTTTAGGGTCTACGAATAAACGCTTCAAGTATGTAAAATACTCATTGACTTATAATTAACGTTTTTTTAATTGAAGGTTTAAGGTTGCGTCTCCTATTAAAAAAGCATAGTAGCTATTTTTAAAGAGATGAAAGTTGCGTGATAGTGGGGTTAACTTTTGTATCCCATCCTCGTCGCCACTTTTGTGTCCCAGCCTCGTCGCCGCTTTTGTCTCTCGTTTCCGTCGTAGATGTCGGTGGCCGAGTGGAATGAGACCGACACAGAAATAAAGATAGGACGCTGGTGCAGGTACGGAGGGGAGCAGCCAGAACTAGAAACACTAGAGTAAATTAGAATGAGATATATATTGCACAGAATTCATACAATACTTAACTTTTACATAGTACTCCAGAATGTTGATACATAGTTGTTAGAGGCCTGCCTAGTGCCTGTACGATAGCAAAGTCTTCACTGGTGCCTATCAGATTCCGAAGGTCTTAACTGGTTGCTATCTCAGTTACAAGTGAACGATGTCCTTCAGTGGTGGCCACGAGCGGAGTTGTCGCAGAGGGCGCTCGTGGCTGACGTCGTAAGAACGCCGCGCCATGCGTGCATGGCGGCGCGCGGCGAAAGTAGGTGGCGCGCACTTTGTACTTGTGCGACACCACATTAACTACATAGCGGTCAATTACATCAACGTATCTGTGCAGGATGCCTAATATATTCATTGCTTGCGTAGGTGTCTTATATGCTTAGTGTTCTGAATAATATGCTTTTAGGAGGTATGACTGTGGAAAGTCATCGTCTTCTAGTGGCAGAGAATGTCGTAATAACCCTCCAAACATTATCACTATTAAAATACCTTTTTGTTTTCAGGACGAACACTCAACGAATTAATATGTAGTTAGAACAAGTTACTATATTGCTCATCAAAGGGTTGTGTAATTTCACTGAGTTTCGTGTTATGTTGACAGTGTGGAAACTTGACAACAGCAGTGCTAGACTTGTTGGTGTGCCTGTACCCAGGAAAAGCCATCAGCCGCCCCAAGGGCCCCGCAAGTGTCACTCCCCGCAAGTGTTCCAACCCCGTTCCTTGAGGGCGTGACATTCCGTCTGAACTGCCGATATCATTAGGAGAGCCAGTCTTCAAGAAATCGTTTCACGTGGTATGCAAGAGGTATGAGACAGGGGAAATACCCTCCGAATCGCAGGATAATATAGTACTTCCAACTCGAAAAAAAGAAAGTATAGACAAATGTGAAAATTACACAACTATCAGTTCAATAAGTCATGGATGTAAAATAGTAACACAAAATTAATTACATCATAATCGTCATTATCATCGTTAGAGGCTGATTATGGCTTTCAGCGTTCAGTCTGGAGCATACTACCTCTAATAAAATTCCTCCATGATCCCCTATTCAATGCTAACATTGATGCCTCGTCTGATGTTATGCCTTTTACTTAAAAATCTTTCTGCACCGAATGTAAGTACTTTCTTCGTGGTCAACCTCGACTCCTCTTACCCTCCGCTGCCGAGCTCATGAGTCTCTTAGGTAACCTTGCTTCTCCCATGCGTGTAACATGACCCCACCATCTCAGTCTGTTCGCTCTAACTGCTTCATCTATGGTGTTCATTCCCAGTTTTTCTTTGATTTCCTCATTATGGACACCCTCCTGCCATTGTTCCCATCTATTAGTACGTGACCTTTGGTGCCTCGGACCTTGGAGGCAATGGAGTTCCTCCTCTAATTGACAGACCAGGGACTCCTCCGATACGACTTGGCAAACGATCTGGAATGAGATGGGGAGCTATTATTATCAGTGGGGATTACAGTGGGAAGAAGGTACAGCTGGCGGAGGCTTCAAGTAAGATAGGGTTAGATGTTTTAGCTGTTAGTGACGTTAGGATGAAGGTAGAGAAAGAGGACGAAGTCGGAGAATACAAGGTCTGCCTGTCAGGAGTCAGAGTAGGAAGGGCACAGTGGGGTGTAGGGTGTTACATCAGGAAAGCAATCGAACCCAGCATAATCGCAATAAGGTATGTAAATGAACGACTGATGTAGATGGATTTGGCCATCACTAGCAATAAAATTAGGATTGTGGCAGTGTATTCGTCCTGTGAAGGGACAGATCAAGATGAGATGGACAGATTTTACGAAGCACTTAGTGATGTAGTTGTTAGAGTGAAGGATAAGGATAGTGTTTTACTCGTGGGTACTGATATAGATACTCCGTTTTATTCATGCGGCCCCTGGAAGCATGGGTTGAATGTGGTGTGACGTCACTTCCGCCTGGTCAGGTGTGGACGCCAAAAGAGGTATATAAACAACATAGAGGAGCTATAGACAAGCTACGGCGCTCTGGGTGGCAGCCCTGAGCAACACTGGCCGCCATGTTTGAGAACGTCAGTCTGAAGCAGCAGCGTGAGCAGTCGCTTCTGTTTGTAATCTACACTGACGTGTAACCGCTACTATTAGTGGTAAATCAAGCCCAGTGGATGTTCGGCGTACAACTGCAGCAACCGCAATATGTAATTATATAGGTCATTGTGTATCAGCGTCTATTTGTCTATAAACAGTCATTATACTTAACTTTCACTTTTACCAAGTTCCAAAATTATGTTTACTTCACGACCATCAAAAAGCTAGTCACAGGACGGATGTATTTGGTGTGTTTTAATGTAATGGCACTTGTTTATATAGTGTACAAAAGCGTATTAACCATTGGGTAAGTAGCCTAGGTATATGAACTGTAATAAAACTGTTCTTTATACAGATTTCCTTTAAAAAACAAGGAGTTGCTAACCCAACTGGTAACCAGTATGAGGCGTGATAACTGACAGCCTACAAAGTATATGGTCTTTTCATTTTGAAGATAAGTTCATGGATGCTACACCGATCGAAAGCGACTACTTGCAAATGCCATTCCAACACTATTTTCGTTTCCTGAGCACGTACAGAAACCAAAAGCTGTAAGGAGAGTTCCAAGGAAACGTCAAATTGTAGAGAGCTTGATAAATACATAATGTACTTCAAAGCACGAAACATCAATTGAACCACAGGCAGAGTAAAGGTAATTAAAGACTTTAAAGAAAATCGCCTGTATTTATAGGCAAGATATGTCGGCAAATACAAACGATTATTGACATTATAGTGACATCAACCGCTACTCGGTTGCACAGTGGTAGAGTGCCAGACTACAAATCCAAAGGTCGCGGGTTCGATCCCCGCCAGCTTCTAGGATTTTTATCTGTCACTTTCCACTTCTTTCACCTCTGGCAGTATTGCTCATGTGAAAAATACCGAGTAGCACCGTGGTTCGGAACCCACGTTAAACTGTAGGTCCCCCTATAACTGGCTGGGTAAGTCAGTTCGAAGGTCGGAGGAAGGCAACGGCATACCATCTCCAAACAGGACCATGCCTAGTAAAGCACTGTGGTGTTCAAACCAATCTTCGGATTGTTGACTGCTTTACCTTTTTAGTGACATCAAATAATGCAGCAGTTCGACGATTGTAAACATTACACTTAGGATGCAGTAGTAAACGGGAAATGCTATTCGTAGTGGGAATGACTTTCCGAAATGCGTCGCCCAGAAATTAAGGAAAAATCGGGACTGGCAATGATTAATATAAAACCTATGATTCAGTTGTTAGCAGACACCCAGTAACACCTGACGTTCTCAAAGATGGCGGCAACCTTTCCAGTTGTCTTCAACTATGGCGGCGCTGTGGCCAGCCTATCACTACGTTTACATGCAACACATCTTCCGGAAGACGAAAACCGATTTTCGTAAACCGTTTTTCGCTGTCGTGTTTACATGGCGTAGCCTGAATCGCATTTCGAAGCTCACTTAAAATGGCGGCTGGAAAACAGCTGATTCAGTTCCTCATTTAGTCTGCGCAATCGCTAATTTTCTTTATTTAAATACACAGATTTATGTTCACTCTAATATTTATACTTTTACTTCACATTAGAAAATATCACTCTTTCCATGTGGGCCGAAAATTCTTAACAAGAAAACACAATCTGACAAGCCAAGAACGCTTCAAAAACGGTTGCGTTTACATGGGCACGAAAATCGATTGTGGAACTGGAAAACCGCTTTAGAGAAGCGGATTTCCAGAATCGATTTTGGAGTGTTTACATGACCAACCAAAAGCGGAATTGGGAAATCGGTTTACGAAATCTGGTTTTGGGAGCCCATGTAAACGGGGTGTATATTTTACTCCTGGTTGCTTCAGAACTTGAAAGAATGTATTCGAATCAAAATTGTCAAAAGCCTCCAAATCTACAAAATCTAGATATATAGGTTTCCCTTTCCTTAATCTATCTTCTAGGATAAGCCGTAAAGTGAGTATTGCCTCCCGTGTTCCTACATTTCTCCTGAACCCAAACTGATCTTCCCCGAGGTCGGCTTCTACCAGCTTTTCCATGCTTCTGTAAATACTTGGTATTGATATTTTGCAATCGTGACATATCAAACTGATGATTCTGTAGTTTTCACACTTGTCTGCGCCTGCTTTCTTTAGAATGGGGATTATAACATTTTTCTTAAAGTCTGAGGGTTCTTCACCTGTCTCATACATCTTACATTAGGTGAAACAATTTGGTCATGGCTGGTTCTCCCAGAGACTTTAGTAGCTCTGAGGGTATGTCATCTACTCCTGGGGCCTTGTTCCGACCTAGGTCTTTCAGGGCTCTGTCAAATTCATCTCTCAGTGTAGTATCTCCTATTTCCTCCTCATCTACTTCTTCTCCCCTTTCTACAATATTTCCGTTAAGTTCATTTCCTTCATAGAGCCCCTCTATATACTCTTCCCACGTTTCAGCTTTCCCTTCTTTGCTGAGAACTGGTTTTCCATCTGTGTTCTTGATGCTCCAAATATCTGTTTTATTTTCCCGTAGGCAGTACCTATTTGTCCCCTGTTTATACGTTCTTCTACGTCCTGTACTCCGTTTTATTCAAGCGGCCCCTGGAAGCCTGGGGTGAATCTCGTATGACGTCACTTCCGTGGCCCCGCCTGGCTGCCTACACAGCGTCTACCTGTTGACAGTGGACCTGGAGCACAAAGTGATACATATTTTTGCCTGTGCCTGGAGGAAGCCCCTGTGGCTGGGTTCCCTGGAGCGGCCGCTTTCTCCAGCAGCCTCCAGCTGGCTGCCACCTGCTAGCCGCGCTACCTGCCCCCCTGTCCCCCTCCCCCCTCCCCCCTATCACTACCTGTTGTCCCCCTGTGCCCCTGCTCCGCTGCCTACGTGGGGTTTCCGGCCACGCTGCAGCGGATCGCTCAGCTGTTCAGAACCACTGCTCCAGTAACGCGCGTTTTTCCAACAGAGCTTCCTTCCCTCCCCCCTCTCTCTCTCTCTCTCTCTCTCTCTTCTGTGTCTCCCCCCCCCTCTCTCTCTCTCTCTCTGGTGGTGATGCCGAAGTTCTACCACCTTTGGCGGCTGGACTTCCTGTATGATGGTAAAGAGTTACTTTATATATTTCTTTACTAGCTGAAAACCCGACGTTGCCCGGGTATTTATTTATTCCTGACATTTTAAGGTATATATTCATTTTGTATTTTTGTGTCCCAGCCTCGTCGCCGCTTTTGTGTCTCGTTTCCGTCGTAGGTGTCGGTGACCGAGTAGAAAGTCCGACACAGGAATAAAGGATGCACGCTTGTGCAGGTAGGAGGTGACCAGCCAGTGGGACAGGAGAAACTAGAAACACTAGAGTAAATTAGAACGAGATATATATTGCATAGAGACTTAGTAATACTTAACTTTTACATAGCTCAGTACTGCAGAATGCTGATACATAGTTGAGCTAGAGGCCTGCCTAGTGCCTAACTGATAGCCAAGTCTTCACTGGTGCCTATCTGATTCCGAAGTGTTCGCTGGTTCCTATCTCAGTCCCAAGTGAACGACGTCGTTCACTAGTGGCCACGAGCGGAGTTGCAGCAGAGGGCGCTCGTGGCTGACGTCGTAAGAACGCCGCGCCGTGCGTGCATGGCGGCGAAAGTAGGTGGCGCGCACTTTAGACTTGTGCGACACCACATGTATCAGGGCTGTATGTCTGTAAAACCTCTTAGGAATACAATTAGTAGTACAGACGTAATAGATTAAAACTTGGTGCGTGATGGGGCGGAATTCCATTAAAGTTACTGTTTATGTGCTCATATCTCATGAACTACGTGTCATACTGCGATACAATTTCGAAGGTACATTCAGCTATATGTGTTTACATTGTCTGTAAAATTTGCTGCGGCTACAATTTGCAGTGCAGAAATTATAAATTTTAACGTCTGGACCAATGCCGTAGCCTTAAACCATGAAAAGCGGAACGTTACTGTTTATGTGCTCGTACCTCATGAACTACGTGTCCGAATGTGATACAATTTAGAAGCTACATTCAACTATATATATACATATATGTGTGTACTGTAAAATTTTCTGTCGCTACAGTTTGTAGTGTTCAAATTATAAATTGTAACGTCATACCGAGAGCCGTAGTTTTACTCAATAGACAGCGGAAAAGTAGTAAGCGAGAAACTTTTTTCCTTTCATCATTTTACTATGGTTGCCAGCGAGAGAAAGTTTAATAAAAGTTTGAAATTATGTATAAAGCTTGTCCCAAATCGCTAAATACCCTGATTCTCGTATAGCGTATTTATAAAGTCTCGCCGCAATATGTGGCAGTTTCTTGCAAATCCTATTGTTTATGACGTCATATCTTCTGAATCATGTGTCGTTTATGATTGTTAACCCTGCAGCAATTGTTATCTCATGGTAAGGAATGTGTGTACCAAATTTGGTTGAAATCGGTCAGGAGAAAATGAGCAGCAATGTCGCAAAATGCAGCAGTTTTTCGCGCATCTCATTGTTTATGATGTCATATCTCGTGAAATATGTATCGTATGTGATTCTTACACATACGGCGACCGTCGTCATGGATTCATGCTTACGTGTACAAAATTTAATAAAGATGCAACACGTACAAATATACGGACACTCTGCTTTATATATTAGATTGTCAACTTTAGTAGGGCTTTGGGCTCACTGGGGTCTTTATCGACCTACTATCCTCATGTATTTTTATTATGCTACTAGCTTAAACCCGCGGCTTCGCTCACGTGTTGGTTGATTACGATGTATAATGCGCGAAACCCCAAATCGATTTTTTTAAAGAGATGTATTAACAGAAATTTCTTTTTTACTGCTTTATTTATTTATTCTTATATTTCCTTATTCGTATGCTTATCGTTATAGAGAAAGAGCTGAAGACATTGTAGCACGCAAAGACCAAAGATATGGTCTGTGGCATCAAGTTTCGCTGTATGTAACCTCCTTGCAATAGAGTCGCAAACGTCTTCGCTGGCCTTCAGTCCGAAGTTTTTCATAACTTGACGACTTTCAACCACCATACCTTCCACCCCCTTATAGCTGTCAGCATGGAACTGCTATGCTGTACAATGGGAGACTTGGGATAACAATTACACACAGACCATTCGTTTGCGATCTGTACTTTCCGCTGCAGAGGGAAATATTAACACCGACACACGTAGAATTTTATATACACCGATAATTTTCCTTCACAATATATTCCACCCTTTTATCATTGTCAACCCTCAAGTAACAATGCAACCAATAAAACCATTTTCAAAGAGTAAATATAATATTCAAAGAGTAATTATTGTTACGCATTTCGCGTTATATTCTTCAAAGTACTAAATATCTATCAGATCGCTATAAAACCGTGCCTAAAACCTTTCTCAGTTATAAATTAGTAACTGTACAAATATTTAAGTCTCTGCGTTTTGTCGTTCGGACGTGATAAGCGTACACCGAACAGACATTCAAATTTTATATATATATATACCTATCCGATCGCTATAAAACCATGCCTAAAGCCTTCCCCCGGTAGACATTAGTAACTGTACAAATTTTTAGCTCTTTATGTCTTGTGGTTCACACGTGATAAACATACACCGAACAGACATTCAAATTTATAGATATAGATTATGGCTCTAGGGACTTTGATTTAATACCACCGTCTTGGATCTATTAGTCCGATGTTTTCTAGCTGCCTGGTGCTGTGTCTTGAGAGTGTCGATCTTGTTCAGTAGGTTCTCCGTCCTAGCTTGGATCTGTTGCTCAATGATCTTCGTGTTGAGATCATCGTTATTCTCAGAACAAGGGTTGTATGAAATAAAACTAGAAAACTTGAGAACAACAGAGTGCGTTTGTCAATGTGACCCTGCGTTTTTGTTGCACAGAAACCTATAGTTTCGTTCCGATATTGATTAAATTTTGCACATTGTACCTTAAAAACAAGAGGAATATCACTGTTTTTAATAACATTTTGTTCGGTGCGTTGTGGAGGTTACTTACCTCACGGGATTTTACAAAATGCATAGTTTTGCTCCAACCATTATGAATTTTTGCAAAAATGTTCAAATGTTTGTAAATCTGTCGGACCAAACTGCGTGGTCATCAGTCCGTAACTTGCAAACTACTTAAAGTAAGGTAAACTAACCTAAGGACAACACACACACCCATGCCCCAGGGAGGACTCGAACCTCCGACGGCGAGCAACCGCGCGCTCCGCAGCGAGGCAAAAATGTTCAAATGTTTATATAGCTTATGGGACTTAACAACGGGGTCATCAGTTCCTAAACTTACAAACTACTTATGAACTAGCTAATCCAAAGGACGGCACAAATATCCATGCCCGAGGGGGGATTCGAACCCCCGACCGTAATGGCCTTGCAGACCGTGACTGAAGCGCCTCAGTCCCCTCGGCCACCGCGGCCGGCCGCAGCGAGTTGCCTTAGACCGCTCGGCTACTCCACCGCGGCGAATTTTGCACCCATGACCTTGAAACCAAGAGGAAGATCACTGAGTACATAAATGGTTATATGGTACATGGCAGAGGGTACATTGTAGAAGACTTTGCCGAGAGAGGGAAAGGTGGAAACGAACAGAGAGATGGGAGAGAAAGAGGTGGATGCAGAGAGATGGGGGAAGGTTGTGTGGACTATGAGAGTGTAGGATAAACAACCCGGAGGGTTTACAGTTAGTCCTGTCACAAATTTTCATAATGATGGAGGAACTTCGTGCTCAGGGAGAGACTTTCTGCTCGCCCTGTATTCCTGTAAACCTACTGGATATCGTCTCTGCGTATTTGTCTGTATTCTGCACACTAATGAGCATAGAGAAGAAGAGAGACAATGAAAGAAACAAGCAGTAGCAACACCTTGAATGCGCTGACGCACTTTCTAGCTGTTCATCCCGAGAATTCTCTCTGTTACCGCGCATCAAACGTGGAACAGATTGCCGTGTCGTGTTGTATGTTCAGAGAGAGAGAACCGCTCCTGCCTGTTAATGACCCCAGGTGTGGGCTCGTGGAGTGGAAAGCCTTCCTTATCGCGCTATCTACGGCTGCTCAGAAGCCCCTGTTCTGAGATGGCTATCTCAGCCCTGCGTCAGAACGTACATCTGCATAACAGGTGTGTGTGTGTGTTCTCAGTATGAGGTGACGGAAACTGACGTCGGACTCCTACTGTTTCCGCCTACCATTCCAAGGGGACGAGTGAGTAGGTTACTTCCCAGTGCTCCAGAGGCTAAGCCACACTACCAAGAGTACACACTGAGGTGTCCAACGCCACGAAATGACGTCCCAACACAGGCAAACAGCAGACCCTGGGCGTGGCGTGTACTGAGCAAGACGATGGAACGCCCCTGCTGAAATCCTGGACTGTGCTACGTCAGCAGACGTCCATAATTCTTGCATGGTACAGATTGGTCAACAACGTCATCAAGACCTAACTACTATGGAACATCTGTAGAGAAAAAAAAGTATTAAAAAATTCTATACGAGTTAAAATTTTAGTCTTGCTGTTAATGACACTTTCTGTATCTAGCTTGAAATGTGTTCATTGTAGGCATAAATATTTTATCTGACGAAGTTTTTTATTTTTATTATTTTTTTAATCTTTGTATGTAATGCACAGTGTCCGTGTTTTTGTGTGTACCTATTGCATAGAAAACTACAGTTTCGTTACGGTCTTTATGAAATTTTACAAACTTAAGCTTTAATCCACGAGGAAGGTGAGGATTACGTACAACACACGGTTCACGAGACCTTCTTTGCTAATTTTAGTGACAAAACACAGCTCTTGTTTCGTACAGTGGTCGACTTTTAACCTTTAGGAAACTTGATCTCGCTGACAACCCCGGAAAAATGAAGAAAGAAAAAAAAATTGTCGCTTCCTACTTTTTCGGCGTTCATGCAACAAAATTACGGCATTTGGCATACCGCTACAACTCATTACTCGTACACTATTAATTGTATTCGTGAGAAATGTTACAGACAATATACACACATACCACCGAACGTACGTTCGAAATTTTATGATTGTACAACACACAGTTCATGAGAAACGGAGTCATAAGCTGACCTCGGGGAAGATCAGTTTGGGTTCAGGAGGAACGTAGGAACCCAGGAGGCAATACTCACTTTACGTCTTATCTTAGTAGATAGATTAAGGAAAGGCAGACCTACATTTTTAGCTTTTGTAGATTTGGAGAAAGCATTTGACAACGTTGACTGGAATACACTCTTTCAAATTCTGAAGTCAGTAGGGGTAAAATATAGGGAAAGGAGAGTTATTTACAACTTGTACAAAAACCAGACCTCAGTTATTAGACTCGAGGGGCATGAAAGGGAAGCATCAGTTGGGAAGGGAGTAAGACAGGGTTGTAGCCTTTCTCCCATGTTATTCAATTTGTACATCGAGCAGGCGGTGAAGGAAAGCAAGGAAAAATTTGGAATAGGGATTAAAGTTCAGGGGGAAGGAATAAAAACATTGCGTTTTGCTGATGACATCGTAATTCTGTCAGAGACAGCAAAAGACCTGGAAGAGCTGTTGAATGGAATGGACAGCGTGTTAAAGAGAGCATATAAAATGAACATTAACAAGAGCAAAACAAAAATAATGGAATGCGGTCTTAGAAAATCAGGCGATGCTGAAGGAATTAGATTAGGTAATGAAACAATGAAGGTGGTAGATGAGTTTTGTTACTTGGGTAGTAAAATAACATGCGATGGTCGCAGTACAGAGGATATAAAATGCAGAATGGCAATGGGAAGAAAAGCATTTTTGGAAAAGAGAAATTTGCTAACATCGAATATTAATTTCAGTGTAAGAAAGTGTTTTCTGAAGGCATTTGTGTGGAGTGTTGCCTTGTACGGGAGTGAAACATGGACGATAAGCAGTGCGGACAGGAAGACAATGGAGGCTTTGGAATGTGGTGCTACAGAAGAATGCTGAAGATTAGGTGGGTAGATCACATAACTAATGAAGAGGTACTGAACAGAATTGGTGAGAAAAGGAATTTTTGGCATACCCTGACTAAAAGAAGGGATCGCTTGCTAGGACACATTCTTAGACATCGGAGAATCGTAAATTTAGCATTGGAGGGAAGTGTGTGGGGTAAAAATCGCAGAGGGAGACCAAGAGACGCGTATAGTAAGCAGATTCAAGTGGATGTGGGTTGCCGTTCTTATGAGGAGATGAAGAGGCTTGCTCAGGATAGAGTAGGGTGGAGAGCTGCATCAAACCAGTCTCCGGACTGAAGACCATAATAACAACAACTGCACCTATGAAGCTGAAATTTTGCCGGTATGTAGGTTATAGGTAGAAAACGTCATCTAAGAACGTATTTTGCGATAGGACTGAATTAAGGTGCAAGGCGGAGGATACTTTTACTACAGACTGTTGAAATCTACAGTTCCATTCCGATCTTCACGAAATTTTGCACTTGATCTTCAAAACAAGAGGAGGTCAGGGTCCACCTTACGTTTCATGCGGTTCATGGGGGAGGGTACCTTGGAGCATAAAAGTGGACTCCTAAATACCTTGATGGCGCCATTACTTGAAAACGGCTCGACCGATTTCACATATCCTTTTTTATTATTATTCTCAGAACAAAGGTTGATTGAAATCAAACTGGAAAATATGAGTACAGCGAAGTGCGTTTTTCAGAGTGACCCTGTCTTTCTATTGCATACAAATTGTGGTTTTGTTCCGATATTGATGACATTTTGCCCACTTGACCTTTGATCTTAGTAACAAGAGGAATGTAACTGCCTGTATAAAATTTCGTTCGGTGCATTGTCGACCGTACTTAACTTTCTAACTTTGACAAAATGCATAGTTTTGCTCCAATCTTTATGAATTTTTGCACACGTGACCTTTAAACGAAGAGAAAGATCACTGGGTACATAAATGTTTGTATGGTACATGACAGAGTAGGGGTTGGAACACTTGCGCGGAGTGACACTTGCGGGGCCCTTGGGGCGGCTACTGACTTTTCCTGGGTACAGGCACACCAACAAGTCTAGCACTGCTGTTGTCAAGTTTCCACACTGTCAACATAACACGAAACTCAGTGAAATTGCACAACCCTTTGATGAGCAATGTAGTAACTTATTCTAACTACATATTAATTCGTTGAGTGTTCCTCCTGAAAACAAAGCGGTATTTTAACAGTGATAATGTTTGGAGAGTTATTAAGACATTCTCTGCTACTACAAGACGATGACTTTCCACAGTCATACCTCCTAAAAGCATATTATTCAGAACACTAAGCGTATCAAGACTCCTGCGCAAGCAATAAATATATTAGGCATCCTGAACAGATACGTTGATGTAATTCACCGTTATGTAGTTACCCCATTATCACGCAACTTCCATCTCTTTAAAAATAGCTACTATGCTTTTTAATAGGAGGCGCAACCTTAAACCTACAATTAAAAAACGTCAATAATAAGTCAATGAATATTTTACATACTTGAAGCATTTATTCGAAGAGCCCAAAACGATTTGTCTGTATTCGAATTAGAAATACATCTAAGAAATGTATGAAATACGGAATGTGTAAGGGAATGCTAAAGATAAATTCTGTTTTCTATCACCGTCATATAGAACCATTTTTACTCCGAACTTGGCATAAATCAACAGGGAGAAACAAGTTGCAAGACTTCCAGGAAAAATGAAGCGAAATTGGCAGCCAATAGTTGGTTATAAATTGCATTGCCTGTTAGCAGTATAAATATAAATTACGGAATACGCGGAACTCCTGTTCAGTACAGTCAAAAAGGTCTAACGTAATAGGCAGTGGTTTGCAATCAGATATTCGTATCACTCTCCTCCTCAAGAAGTCTGTGTGAAGATTTATATTCAGAACATTCAAGAAAAAGGTGTTGAAACTACAAGAAGCAGCTCATTTACTCAGGAAGGGAAAACGTTATGGTGCCCGTAAATTTAAATGGCTGTATCTCTCGTAGTAACATTCACTTTTTGATAAAAAGTTAAAATCCTCTGAATACGGCACAGGTAGCGGCTGGAGGGCGTGGAGTAGGGGTGGTGTATCGCTACTTCTGGAACACCCTGTTCACTACCTGCAGCGTCCGGGTCTCCCCGCAAGTGTCTACACATTCCCTTTACCCACAAGTGTCACTCCCCGCAAGTGTCACAAACTCGACAGAGGGTACTTTGTAGAAGACTTTGCCGAGAGAGGGAAAGGTGGAAACGAACAGAGAGATGGGAGGGAAAGAGGTGGATGCAGATAGAGGGAGAAGGGATGTGGAGTACGAGAGAGTAGGATAAATAAACACCCGGGCAACGGCGGGTTTACAGCTGGTACACTATAAAATAACACAATGCGCCACTATATTGAGGAATACCAACACGTTAAGAGCTCAGAGTCAGAGAAAAGAATAATTCAATTGGGAGTTAGGGGGATTTCCTTGTATGACATTTCTCGCAATTACAAGATGACTTGGCGTTGCTACATCGCAGTTGCGTATCACGCGATCGATGCGTTGTTCTTGTATCACCCAGCACCGTTATTGCTACATAGTTTTCTTATTTAGAACTTTTTTTTACGTAACTTGTCAGATTACATTACTTTCGTCTTTCAATAAACTCTCTTTTTCTTCGCTTTTTTTCACTTCTTTTGTGTTTTGAAATGTTTTGGTGACCCACTCAGTGGTCGTGATGCACTGCATCTACATCTACATCTACATGGCATACTCTGCAAATCACATATAAGTGCCTGGCAGAGGGTTCATCGAACCACCGTTATACTATTTATCTCCCATTCTCGAATAGCGCGTGGGAAGAAAGAACACCTGAATCTCTCCGTTCGAGCTCTGATTTCTCGTATTGTATTCTGATGATCATTTCTACCTATGTAAGTGGGAGTCAACAATATATTTTCGCATTCGGAGGACAATGTTGGCGATTGGAGTTTCGTAAGTAGCCCACGCCGAAGCGATAAGCGCCGTTGTTGTAATGATTCCCATCCTAGATCCTGTATCATTTCCGTCACGCTGTCTCCCCTGTATCGTGACAATACGAAACGAGCTGCCCTTCTCTGGACTCTTTCGATGTCCTCCGTCAAACCCGCCTGATAAGGATCCCACACTGGGCAGCAATACTCCAAAAAAGGACGGACAAGCGTATTGTATGCTGTCTCTTTAGTGGTTCTGTTGCATCTTTTAAGGGTTCTGCCAATAAAACGCAGTCTCTAGTTCGCCTTTCCCACGACATTATCTACGTGTTCTTTCCAATTTAAGTCTGAAGTAATAGTAACTCCTAGGTATTTTGTGGAGTTTACGGTCTTCACATTTGATTGATTTATCTTGTAAACAAAGTTTAACGGATTTCTTTTCGCACTCATGTGGACGAAGTCACACTTCTCATTATTTAGAGTCAAAAGCCAGTTTTTACACCATACTGATATCTTATTCAGATCGTTCTGCAGTTGGTTTTCACCTTCAGATGATTTTACTAGACGGTAAATGACGGCGTCATCTGCAAACAACCTAAGAGAGCTACTTAGATTTTCCCCTAAATCGTTTCTGTAAATAAGGAGCAGCAGAGGGCCAATAACACCGCTGCTCTATAACGTTTGCCTACGTTCAAATTACCCTGACTCAACGCAGCTTCCTGCAAACTGATGATGATGTTTCAAAACTGTGAACAGGCTATTGTTTGAAAAAAAAATCGCACTGACGTGTTTTACGGTCCATTTTATATTTGTAGTTTTATAATCTTTTGCAAACATTTCGGACAAAAATAATAATGTAAATAATACAAAATTATACTGATATGGTTACGGTTCTACTATTGTGATAATATCTATGCACCCAACACGTAACCCTTTTAGGAAAAGGTTTTTTTTTTTTTTTTTTTTTTTTTTTTTTTTTTTTTTTGTATAGGTGGGTCCCGAATCACGGACCATGTGCATCGCAAATCGCAATCCAATACGCTACGGCAAACAGTTACGAAATTCGCCCTTATTTTCGTACTACTGAAGCAGTTGTTAACTGATGCTGATATGGCATTTTTAGACACTAGATTATCATTTATCGTACGAAGAACGACGTGTTTTTGTTAATTCTTCAGTGCGCCGTTGCTTTGAAATAACAAAGTGTAAGTTATAATAAGAAAATCATCAAATACGCAACGCAAGATGGCGTATGCCAGAGAGAGTTCTGGGCGTGGAATGTCACGTGACATCTGCGAACGGCTGGTTTTCGTAAAATCAATGGAGGGTGTCAAAACTCCGTTATTTTTGCAAATATCTCTGCAACGATGCAAGATATGAAAAAAAACATAATAGAGCGAAGTTGTAGAGAATTTTCCCTTCTACCAATTAGGTTATTCAATTTTCGCGTCAGATGAACGGTTCGTTTGAAATTACAATTATATTATAAACGGATTTTTTTTTTTTTTTTTTTTTTTTTTTTTTTTTTTTTTTTTTTGTATTACTGCCGTATTTTTTGTCCGAAAAATTTGAAAAAGGGATGTTTTGGTCTCTGGCGGCCTATAATTATGTCTGTATAATTTGGTGCTGGTCGGTTAAACGGTTCGTCTTAACAAGTGGGAACACGTTACGGACGGACAGACAGACAGACATCCCAAAATCGCCGTTATTTTTGCGAATATCTCTGAAACGATACGAGATATGAAAAAAACATAACAGAGCAAAGTTGTAGAGCATTTTCTCCTCTACAAATTCGGTTATTCAATTTTCGTGTCAGATGAATGGTTAAGCCGTTATTTTCATTTAAATTTCGCAAAGGCCCTCTTTTAGTGTTATTACCGTAACCTAAAGTGGACCAAAATTCTATACGAGTTAAGATTTTAGTCTTGGTGTTCATGACACTTTCTGTATCTAGCTTGAAATGTGTTGATTTCCGGCATAAATAGTTTATCGGACGAAGGTTTATTATTTAATCTTTTTATACATGGTATATATATTCACTTGTATTAGTGCTGCATGTCGGTAAAATCTGTTACCAACACAGTTAGTAGTAATGAAGTAGACTAATAGATTAAAACCCGATGCATGGTGGGGCGGTTTTTTTATGAACGTTACTGCTTATGTCCTCATATCTCATGAACAACGAGTCGTACTATGGTACAATTTCTAAAGTACATTCATTTGCATGTGTTTATACTACCTGTAAAATTTCCTGCGACTATAATTTGTAGTGTAGAAGTTATAAACTGCAACTCGATACTGAATACAATAGTTTTGCTCCATGAACAGCAGAAAAGTAATAAACTTTTTCCCTTTCATAATTTTATTATGGTTGTCAGCCAGAAAAACTTCAATAAGAGTTTTAAATTATGTTTGAATTTTGTAGCAAGTCGCTAAGTAATCTCGTTCTCGTATAGTGTTTCCGTAAAGTGTTGTCGCATTATGTGGCAGTTTCCAGCAACTCCTATTGTTTACGACGTTGTATCTCCGGAACCATATGTCGTATGTGGTTCTTACCCCTACTTCAATGTTATCTCACGGAAAGGAATAAGAGCACCAAATTTGGTTGAAATCAGTCCAATGGTTTAGGAGAAAATGAGCAGCATTGTGAGTGGTGTAGTAGTTTATCTGGCATCTCATTGTTTATTAATGTGATATCTCGTGAACTGTGTGTTATACGTAATCCTTACGGCTACCGTGAATTATAATTTCATAAAGACTGGAACGAAACTGTAGATTTTTATGCAATACGTACACACAAACACACGGACACTGTGCATTATACAGGGCGAATCACACAACACTTGCATCGCAAATGTTGCGGATACGGAAAGTGCGATTGATGTGCGGTTTTCACAGAATGGATTAATAGTCAACGACTCGTATTGTTAGCCAATAAACAGATTGTAAAAATACCTAAAAAGTGTATTTTTTATGCAAACATACAATTTTTCACATGGAACAGCGGTTGTTTCTATCATGCACTGGAATTTTTGACGCCAGCTCTCTACAAAGAATTTTGAATGAGATTTTTATCACGTTTAGTTTGGCAGCTACAGCCGAGTGGCTATCCCCTGGGGCACGGCCCACTGTCTCATGACCACCAGCCAGTCAGCTACGCTGTCGCAGCCTCCGCCCCCGAAACTTTGAACGGTTGTAGCTGCCAAACTAAACGTGATAAAAGTTTAATTCAAAATTCTTTGTACACGGCCGGTGTCAAAAATTCCAGTGCACGATAGAAAAAACCATTGTCTCATTTAAAAAAAACTGTTAAGGAATATGAGAAGCACTAACATAAAGCTTGAATAAATAAACGGATATTTGAGCGACTAGAAAATGCACGCTCGAATAACTAGTTGTGGATTATCCCACTAATGTCTTCAAGGCTATACTGGAAGCCACTCAATAGTCTCCCTAAAATAACACAATGCACCACTATAATCAGTAACAAGAGCAAAACTAGGGTAATGGAGTCCAGTGAAAGAAAATCAGGTGATGCTGAAGGAATTAGATTGGGAAACGAAGCAATAAAGGAGGTAGATGAGTTTTGTTACTTGGGCAGTAAAATAACAAATGATGGTTGTAGTACAGAGGATATAAAATGCAGAATGGCAATGGGTAGAAAAGCGTTCTTGAAAAAGAGAAATTTGTTAACATCGAATATAGATTTAAGTATAAGGAAGTCCTTTCTGAAGGCATTTGTATGGAGTGTTACCTTGTATGGGAGTGAGACATGGACGATAAACAGTGCGGACAGGAAGAGGATTGAGGCTTTTGAAATATGGTGCTACAGAAGAATGCTTAAGATTAGGTGGAAGGTTCGCATGACTAATGAGGAGGTACTGAACAGAATTGGGGAGAAAAGAAATTTTTGGCATACCTTGACTAAAAGAAGGGATCGATTGGTAGGACACATTCTTAGACATCAAGGAATTGTGAATTTAGCGTTGGAGGCAAGTGTGTGGGGTAAAAACCGCAGAGGAAGACCAAGAGATGGATACAGTAAGCAGATTCAGACAGATATAGGTTGCCGTTCTTATGTGGAGATGAAGAGGCTTGCTCAGGTTAGGGTATGGTGGAGAGCTGCATCAAACCAGTCTCCGGACTGAAGACCACAACAACAACAATCAGGAATGCTTCCACGTTAAGATCTCAGAGTCAGAGAAAAGAATAATTCGATTGGGAGTTAGGGGGATTTCCTCGTAAGACATTTCTCGCAAACAGAAGACGACACGGCGTTGCTACATCGCAGTTGCGTATCACGCGATCGATGCGATGTTCTTGCATCGCCCGGCACCGTTATTGCTACATAGCTTTCTTATTTAGAACTTTTTGGGTTTTTTTTACGTAACTTGTCAGGTTATATTACCTTCGTCTTTAACTAAACGTCTACAATGTTTGCCTAGCTTCAAATTATCCTAACTCAACGCAGCTTCCTGCAAACTGATGATGTTGTTTGAAAACTGAACAGGCTATTGTTTGAAAAAAAAAACGGTAGACATCTTGTCCTTACTTCACTGCTCGCTTAGGAGGAGACACGCGAAACAGCAGGCTCGCTTTCGTCCCACCCAAGCTCCGACGAACGTTTCGTCGTCGTGACGTAGCCGTGACGTAAACAAGGTTATATCACAGAATAAGGAGTACACAGAAAGGAAACTCCCGCTGCAGTCTGTCGTCCAAAATTTAGTGCGCATGCGCGGAATCGGCCATCTTGAAAAGCAGTAAACGTGTGATCACTCCCTACTCTGTGGCGTGGTAATGCGCCGTCTTTGTTTGTTAATTGTGTATTTTAACTGCCTGAATCGCATAAAAGTAAACAAGTATTTGGTACAGTCAAAAGAAAGAACTGAGTGTCAGTAGTTGGAGCTGTTCCGTTTTTATTATGAGCAGCAATAAAAGAAAAGGCGGCCGATGGTGTTCAGCACCTAATTGTCGCAATAATTCGAATACAAATACGGATATAAGTTTCTTCACCTTCCCAAAAGATGCTGAGCAGTAAGTAAACGTCGCTATATTGAAAGTTAAATGTTATCAGTTTCGAATAAGAGCAATGTGTGCATAATTATTAAAAGTAGACTTGCTTCTTCTCTTGACGATAACTCTCGCTGTTGCTGTTGCTGCGGCAGTTCAACAGCATCGAAATGTTGAAGTACATTTATATTTTATAAGTTTTACGTTGCAGGGAATAATGTAAAATGAGTGCGTAAGTAGGCAGGTAAAATTTTACTTACGGCATTGGAGGCGTAGTGTCCTAATGTTTGCAACGAATGCTCTTCGGATACTCAAACAAATAGATTAAGGGGAATAATTATTTTATGCTCTTTCTGCTCTGTGGTTGACAGATTCCTCTATATGCCCTTCTCCGATCAGTAAATTAATGATACTCCTAATGCAAATACAACCTTTATATATGCCCAGACGTCATTAGTTCTGTGTAATCACGTTGTACTACTAAGTCTGACTCAATACTTTGTGCGAATTTATTCGTGTCAAATAAAACCTGGCAGTAGTAAAGTCACTTTCTTTTTTATAACTAATTTCCAAAGCGCAACTCCGCGTTATTTGGGATTTTTCTAGAGATAAGCACCGAATAAAACGATAATCGATTCCACCGTACATTTTGGTAGTTGTATTAAAATTAAGGCCTTTTTTCCGGTGGATTACAATTAGGTGCAAGAAGAGAGCGCAAAACAGATGAGAGCATAATGAAAAGGCGTTTCCTTTCGTAAAAGTCGGTGAGGTTAGCTGCAGTTGGTAAAAAGTCCTTTTCCAGCCAAAGTACTACGTGGCTATAATTCGGCGTTTACTGGTTTTCAATATGGCGTCGAGCGCAACGCTTGGCCACATACGGATCAAAGGCGCCGCCCCCAGCTTTCCGTCCTGTATGCTCCCTATGCTGTGCTTGTGCGACACCACACGGTGGACGAAGCTCGTTTACGTATGTGCAACGTCACGATGCGACGAAACGCCCGCCTGTACTCGGGTGAGACCCGAAACATGAGGCGCTACAGTGTTTCCCCAAACAGGCGGATAAGCGATGCGATTGCTGCTGGATGGTCGAGCGTGGCAGCCGTATCGTCAGAGGAAGTGTGCGTGTGTGTGTGTGCTCTAGCAGATAAGAGCAGAGCGTGTTATCACTGCTGACAGCAGAGAGCTTTGACCCCGCGGGCTGTAGCAGCGGTCGGCCTTGCGGAGAACAAGGCAACCTCTCCACTAACTGTGTGGCTGCCGCGTGCTCAGCAAACCACCACTTGTTACGCCGTTTAACCAAGTCTCCTCTGCAAATTATCTGCACTGGCGCTTGCGACCAGCGAACACGTCAAGCGCAATAACCTTCCAACACCCACCACACTATTTCTTTTACGTGCTTACTTGGGAACACCGCTACAATACTTGTTGTCACCTTTACGGTCGGACTGTACACCCACTAGATTTCTATCTGATTATGCTGAAGAGAGAGCTCCTTATTTAAGAGCCATAAACAACCGCTCTCTCAAAGAAGGATATGTACCATAAGATTGTTCAAAATGTTCAAATGTTTTTTAAGCTTAAGGGACTTAACTACCGGGTCATCAGTCCCTGAACTTACAAACTACTTATCAACTACCTACAACTAAGGACGGCACAAATATCCATGCCCGAGGGGGGATTCGAACCCCCGACCGTAGTGGCCGTGCAGACCGTGACTGCAGCGCCTCAGTCCCCTCGGCCACCGCGGCCGGCCCAAAAGATTGCAAACTTGCACAGGTCTCACCTATATTCAAGAAAAAGACAGCAATTGACAGTTTCATACTAAATAAATTAATAAAAGGAGGAGGTCATCCGCCTTGGTACACAAATCAGGTCAGGACACGAAAAAGGCATACTAAATTTAAACGAACACAAAATCCCCATCACTGCTGATCCTACACAGAAGTTGGAAATTTAGCGAGGATGTCAATGCGAGATGCCTATAATACTTTTCACAACGAAACTGTTTCTCGAAATTTGACTGAAAACCCAAAGAGATTTTGGTCATATGTTAAATATACTCGCGGCAAATCACAAACAATACCTTCAATACGTGATAGTAATGGCGATCCTGCCGATGACAGCGCTACTAAAGCAGAGTTACTAAACATAGCTTTTAGAAAATCATTCACCAAAGAAGACGAAACCAATATTCCAGATTTCGAATTACAGACGCCAGAATGAGTAACGTAGAAGTAGATATAATCGGAGTAATGCAGCAACTAAAATCACTTAACAAGAACAAGTCTTCTGGTCCGGATTATATACCCATTAGATTTCTATCTGATTATGCTGAAGCGATAGCTCCTTACTTAACAGCCATACACAACCGCTCTCTCAAAGAAGGATCTGTACCAAAAGATTGGAAACTTCCACACATCACACCTATATTCAAGTAAGGCAGTAGGAGTAACCCACTAAACTACAGGCCTATTTCATTGACGTCAATTTGCAGCAGGGTTTTGGAACATATCCGGTATTCAAATATTATAAAGTATCTCGAACAGAACGATCTATTGACCCAAGGTCAACACGGATTTAGAAAATATCGTTCATGCGAAACACAACTAGCTCTTTACTCACACGAAGTGATGGGTGCTATCGACAAGTGTTCTCAAATCAATTCCATATTTCTTGATTTCCAAAAGGCTTTTGACACCGTACCTCACAAACAGCTTTTAATCAAATTGCGTGGTTATGCTAGATCGCCCCAAATATGCGATTGCATAGCGGATTTCTTGTCAGAGAGGACACAGTTCGTACTAATCGATGGTAAAGCATCGACTAAAACAGAGGTGATATCGGGCGTTCCACAAGGTAGTGTTATTGGTCCTCTGCTATTCCTTATTTACATAAACGATTTAGGGGAAAATCTAAGTAGCTCTCTTAGGTTGTTTGCAGATGACGCCGTCATTTACCATCTAGTAAAATTATTGACGATCAAAACCAACTGCAGAACGATCTGAATAAGATATCAGTATGGTGTAAAAATTGGCAATTGACTCTAAATAATGAGAAGTGTGAAGTCGTCCACATGAGTACGAAAAGAAATCCGTTAAATTTTATTTACAAGATAAATCAATCAAAAGGCAAGGCCGCAAACTGCACAAAATACCTAGGAATTACTATTACTTCAGACATAAATTGGAAAGAACACGCAGATAATGTCGTGAGAAAGGCAAACCAGAGACTGCGTTTTATTGGCAGAACCCTTAAAAGATGCAACAGAACTACTAAAGAAACTGCATACACTACGCTTTTCCGCCCTTTTTTGGAGTATTGCTGCCCAGTGTGGGATCCTTATCAGGTGGGTTTGACGGAGGACATCGAAAGAGTTCAAAGAAGGGCAACTCGTTTCGTATTGTCACGATACAGGGGAGACAGCTTTACGGAAATAATACAGGATCTGGGATTGGAATCTACATCTACATAGATACTCTGCAAATCACATTTAAGTACCTGGCAGAGGGTTCATTAACCACTTTCATAACCTCTATCTACCGTTCCATTCTCTAATAGCGCGCGGGAAGAAAGAACACCTAAATCGTTCCGTTTTCGATCTGATTTCTCTTATTTTATTGGGATGCTCATGTCTCCCTAAGTAGGTGGGTGCTAGCAAAATATTTTCACATTCAGAACTAAAAGTCGGTGATTGAAACTTCGCAAACAGATCACGCCGCAACGTATAACGTCTTTTTTTTAATGATTTCCACCCCAATTCTTGCAACATTTCCGTGACGCTTTCCCCCCGGTAACGTGATAAAACAAAACGCGCTGCCCTTCTCTGAACCTTCTCAATATCTTCCGTCAGGCCCACCTGGTGAGGGTCCCACAAGGGGCAACAGTACTCCAGGAGAGGACGCACAAGTGTGATGTAGCCAGTCTCTTTGGTGGAGCTGGTGCATCTTCGAAGCGTTCTGCCAATGAAACGTAATCTTTGGTTCGCCTTCCCCACAATATTTTCTATGTGTTCTCTCCAGCCTAATTTGTTCGTAATTGTAACTCGTAGGTATTTAGTAGAATTTACGACCTTAAGGTTTGACTGATTTAACGCGTAATTGAAGTTCAGCGGATTTCTTTTAGTTGTCATGTGCATTACTTCACAATTTGCATTATTTAGTGTCAATTGCCAATTTTCGCACCATGTAGAAAATTTGTCTGAATCGCTTTGCAGTTGCTTTTGATCCTCTGTTGACTTCACTAACCGATCACAGACAGCAACATCCGCGAACAGTCTAAGGGAGCTATTCAGATTGTCTCCTAAATCGTGTATAAACACAATGAAGAGTAGGGGACCTATAACGATTCCCTGGGGAACGCTAGATATCACTTCTCTTTTACTCGATGACTTACCGTCAGTTACAACGAACTGTGTCCTTTCTGATAGAAAATCGTGAAACAAATCCCACAATTGGGAGCGATATTCCATAACCACTACTCACTCTGTCCATCACATGATTTGTGTTTACAGAAAACAATAACGGTCCTATCACACTTCCCTGGGGCACTCCTAACGAAACACATGTCTGATGAAGACTCACCATCGACGACAGCGTACCGGCTTGTGCTACTGAAGAACCCTTCGAGCCATCCGTGTATCTGGGAACCTACTTCCCTTGTCCCGGTCATGGTTAGCAGTCTGAAGTGTGGCACTTCGTGAAAAGCCTTTCGTAAATCAAGGAATATGTAGCTTAATTGATAGCCTTCATCCATGACTCGAAAGATATCATGTGGGAACAGGGCAAGCAGAGTTTCACACGAGCGCTGGTTTCTAATGGCATGCTGATGAACGCTCTTACATCTCAAGACAATTTAGCATACTCTTACTGACCTGTCGACCAACTTGAGTTCAGCTCTGTCACACGTTTCTGTACACCAGGGATGGCTCCATTCCGGAGTCTTTTCGGTAGTTAAACAGTAGCAGGATCAACTCGTAACTTGAGTTATTATTGTTGTTGGTTCCTACTGAGAGATAGAAATCCATGAAACGAGTTTCGATATCGCTACTTAATGGCTATAATTCTCCGATGTGCCGGCCGCGGTGGCCGAGGTGACTGAGGCGTTCCAGTCACGGTCAGCACGGCCACTACGGTCGGGGGTTCGAATCTCCCCTCGGGCATGGATATTTGTGCCGTTCTAGTTCGTAAGTAGTTCATAAGTAGTTTGTAAGTTTAGGGACTGATGACCCCGTAGTTAAGTCCCATACGCTGTACAAACATTTGAACATTTGAACTCCGATGTAGGGAACTAAAGATGGCATAATGGAATCCTGAAACTGATAGTGAACGAATAAATGTTTCTATTAAACATATGGCTGTTGGTATCCCACTTACTTCATACCAAAGATAAGAGGTTACAGTCCAGATCGCCAAAATGATGATTATATCGTTATCTGTTGTACTTGCGATCTCTGGTTGTTGGATTACACCTATTTTGTAATTTATGTGAATATAAACGTTGTAAAAGTTTACACATAGAATTACATAACATCTATATTTTGTCGATTTTATCTTAGTTCTTCATTTTGGTGTTATATTCTTGTATTTTCGCTTGATGATATAGCAGTGTTATTATTTGTTTACAGTGATTAGAGATTTTGATAAGTTTGATGTTTGGTTGAGAAATGGAGCAAGGGCTTCGTAATTTTAGCCTTTTTGTTTCATGAGAATTTCAATAAAGTTTTTAATGTAGTGTTGGTGTTTAAGCTCAGTTTGCTCATTCAGAGTTTCTTGTGGTTGGTTCTTCAAGAATAGGCGTAAGAGGACCTTTTGAGATTCTATGTAGTCTGTACTTGTAATGCACTAAAAAAATAAATAAATAAATAAAATAAAAAAATCTAAAATCGGTTATGTAACAACCAGAGATCGCAACTACAACAGACAGCGATATAAACATCATAGTTGCCGTGTATCTTGAATGGTGGATCAATCACAGTTGTCACTAGCAAACGATAATCTGTAAACATCGGAACTGTCAAACGAAATTCAAAAACTTTTTTATAATTGACAGACTTCAGACAGACCGAATAGTATGATATATACATTTGCTTTATAGGTTTGGTCCGCCTTGAGCAAACAGAAATGTTTTTTTAATTTTTCCCATACATGTTTCGCTGGCGTTGCAGCATGACCAGTGGGATGTTTATTGTCTGTCAAATTGACAATGGAATGATTGTTACTTTTGTACATCTGCAAACCAAAACGTCAAAAAATTGTCAAAAATAACAGTGACGTTTTGTGAGTGAAAGAACCACAAACATAACCACATGTGGTATTAAGGTAGGCCTAGCATACCTATAGAAATAAGAAACGATGTATAGTAGTCTCACAATTATCTGTAGTTTTAACTGTTAATGTACAAAAGTAACAACCATTCCATTGTTAATTTGACAGACAATAAACATCCCACTGATGATGCTGCAACGCCAGCGAAACATGTATGGGAGAAATGAAAAAAACATTTGTGTTTGCTCAAGGCGGACCAAACCTATAAAGCAAATTTATTTTGTAAGCAAACACGGAGACTGAAGAGATTTTCAAACCTCAAGATGAATGATATATACATTTCATTTCAGCTGGAGGTAAATAAAATCCTTTGTTATACTTTGAGAATAAGATTTATAATCAAAAATACGAAATACTACGTAAAACGTATTACCATTGTCTGCAGGACGCTTGAAAATGGCAATAATGCGCCGAAACAGGCTGTAGTGAGGAAATAAAAACAAGTGTAAACTGAGCAGCAAACTTGGAACTTTCTTTAGTAAGAAATGTCATTATATCACCTTTATTGTTTCGCAGGCACCAAAGAGCAAAAGTTTACCATCCATAATTTTTTTATTATTCTTTTTGCCGGAAGTGTTCGCAAAAAAGTTGAAAACTACAGGAAAACCACTATGTATGACGTGAAAGGCGGCAGTGCGATTTTGATTTGGCGGCGTGCAGTGTGGATGTGGAGGCACCCTCCGTGTTGTTGCAGTCCCGCGGCCAGGCGGCAGCACGTGCAGCCAGTGGCGCCTTGGGCGTGTGGTGTCGGCAGCACGCGTGCTGAGCACGCACTGACACGCAGACGCGCCCGTGCGCGACGCCACTTCCGCCGCCGCCTGCTGCCCGCTAAGCTACCGGCACCTGTCTGTTTACCTCTCGCTTTGGCCAACACGCAGCCCTGTCTGCTAGCCTGGCCAGAAAGACCCCACTGAGAGGCTTCTCCGTCTCCACCTGTCTATGCACGTTATGCAGCAACCTATGTACTCATCATTTTCTCGACTTGCAGCTCTTGTGTTTGCCGTGAGTTTATAAAAGATTTAGGAGACAATCTGAATAGCTCCCTTAGACTGTTCGCGGATGATGCTGTCGTTTATCGATTAGTGAAGTCAACAGAAGTCTTGGTACGCATGTTCCGCTACGGCCGATTTCTCCGTGTGCCCCAGGCGGCAATTCCTTTTATGTTCGACCAGACGAGTATTGACGCTTCTTTTTGTAGTTCCAATGTAGACTGAACCACAGCTGCAGGGAATTTTATATACACCTGGTGTATTCAGCGGATGTCGTACATCTTTTGCAGATCTTAAATATTCTTTCATCTTCCTCGTAGATCTGAAAATGGTTTCTACCCCATACTTGTCCAGCACTTTTCCAATACGGTCTGTAACCTTATTTATGAACGGAAGAAAAACTTTCCCCTTGGGCGGTTGTTGTACCTTGTTGATGTTAACTTTCTTCTTGGAACGAAGGGCTCTCTCTATTTCTTTGGTAGAATAACCGTTCTTCTGGAAGGTGGATCGTAAATGCTCCAACTCATCTTTTAAATAAGTAGGTTCACAAATTTTATGCGCCCTGTCAACCAATGTTTTAGCCACACCTCTTTTTCGTGTGGGATGGTGGTTAGAGTCTTCATGCAGGTAACGATCAGTATGAGTAGCCTTCCTGTAGACCTTGTGGCCCAACGTCCCGTCCACGTGCTTGATTATTATTTTTTTATTAGCAGTCTGCAACGACTGTTTTTCAAACGACTCCATAAATAGATTGGCCACCGCTGGACTCAGTGGACTGCCCATAGCCACTCCGTCAATCTGTTCATACAACTCGTTATTGTACTGAAAGTAGGTAGTGGTGAGGCAGTGTCTAAACAATTATACCATGTCAGGTGGAAAAGATGTACGACATCCGCTGAATACACCAGGTGTATATAAAATTCCCTGCAGCTGTGGTTCAGTCTACATTGGAACTACAAAAAGAAGCGTCAATACTCGTCTGGTCGAACATAAAAGGAATTGACGCCTGGGGCACACGGAGAAATCGGCCGTAGCGGAACATGTATACCAAGAAGGCAACCATGAAATTAAATTTAATGAGACTAGTGTCATCTCGAAAACTTCGCACTATCATGCGCGCACATATAGAGAAGCAATCGAGATCTATAAACATCGTAATAACTTTAACAGGAAAGAGGAAGCTGTTAAATTAGGCAGAATTTGGACTTCTGCTTTACACCAGCGAAATGACAATAGATTCTTCTCTGCCAAGAATGTTGGCAACACCAGAGATAGTGTCGTAGCCGACGTCACGTGATGTCTTGTGGTGCCCTCTGCCATCGCCTATATATACGGCGCTCCCTCAAGTTCTCATCGCAGTTCGCCACTCTACCTCTGAAGATGTCTTCCGCAGCCAAAGATGAAACGTCAGGGGAAAGTTTTATAAATCGACCACGGCTTAGCAGCCCGGAAGTTTTACATGAAGTTGACGCCGGCCGTGAAAGTTTACATTGTATGATCAAATGAATTTTGTGTCTACGTGTCATTATTTTGTCAACCGCTTGTCCCTCTATCAGTGAAGTCATTTAACAGAATAATAATTGTTCCCATTACTTTTTATCTAGCGCTGTTAAAATTATACAGAAGTAACAATGAGAAACGCAAACAGCTCCGATTCAAAAGCAAGTTTCATTACAAACATCCTTTCATACACAACTTCGTCAGGATTCAGGTGACACGTGAAGATGGCCTTGGAAGGCGAAAACTGGCCAGTGACGGGACAGAGTGATGTCACGTGCAGGACACCTGTTGTTGTTGTTTGCGCAGTCAGCTGCCGGCGTTCTGCCCTGCGCTGCCCAGCCGTGAACCCACAGCGTGCAGTACGTACGTTGCTTATTACCGCTGCCTCGCTAGTCCTCTTGACAGTGGCCTTCCTTTCCCACCTGCTGACAGACTGCTCCGGTTTGTAGAATCTCGTCAACTGCAACTCGTGACCTGGAAACGAACGAACAGTTTAAACTGAAACGTGGATTCAAAATGTTCAAATGTTTATTAAGCTTAAGGGTCTTAACTGCGGGATCATCAGTCCCTAAACTTTACAAACTACTTGCCTATCCTAGAAGATAGATTAAGAAAACGCAAACCTACATATCTAGCTTTTGAAAATTTGGAGAAGGCTTTTGACCGTGTTGAGTGGAATAAACTACACACATACTCCGCAGTTCACCGTGCGGTGCGTGGCGGAGGGTACACTGTACCACTACTAGGCATTCCTTTCCTATTCCACTCCCAAATAGAACCACGGGAAAAAAGAATGCCTATATGCCTCCGTACGACCCCTAATATTTCTTATCGTGTCTTTGTCATCACTACGCGAAATGTAAGTAGGCGGCAGCAAGATCGTACTACACACAGCTTCAAATTCCGGCCCTCTAAATTTACTCAACAGAAATTCACGAAAAGAACGTCGTCTTTCCTCCAGCGATCCCCAATTGAGTTCCCGGAGCATTTCCGTGACACTCGCGCATTGGTCGAACCTACCGGTAACAAATCTAGCTGCTCGTCTCTGAACCGCCTCTATGTCTTCCTTTAAACTGATTTGCTGCGGGTCCCAAACACTTGAGCAATACTCGAGACGTGGTCGTACAAGCGTTTTATACGCGGTCTCCTTTACATATGAAGTACATCTTCCCAAAATTCTCCCAATAAACCGAAGTCGGCTGTCCCCTTGTTCACAACTCTCTTTACATGTTCGTTCCATTTCATATCGCTCTGCAATATTACGCCTAGATATTTGAACGACGCGACACAGTCAAGAATCTCACTACTAATGCTGTATTCGAACATTATGGGATTGTTTTTTCTAATCATGCGCATCACCTTACATTTTCCTACAAAGAGAGCTAGCTTCTATTTTTCGCGCCAACTAGAAATTTTGCTTTCAAGTTCTGAAGCAAGCTGGAGTACAATATACGGAGCGTAAGGTTATTTACAACTTGTACAAAAACCAGACAGCGGTTGTCAGAGTTGAAGGGCATGAAAGGGATGCAGTGGTTGGAAAGGGAGTAAGACAGGGTTGTAGCCTTTCTCCATTGTTATTCAATTTGTACATTGAGCAAGCTATAAAGGAAAGCAAGGAGAAATTTGGAGAAGGAATTAAAGTTCAGGGTGAAGAATTCAAAACATTGCGTTTTTCCGATGACAATGTAATTGTGTCAGAGGCAGCAAATGATCTGGAGGAACAGTTGAACGGAATGGACAGTGCGCTGAGATGTGCATATAAGATGAACATTAACAAGAGTAAAACTAGGGTAATGGAGTGCAGTCTAAGAAAGTCAGGTGATGCTGGAGGAATTAGATTGGGAAACGAAGCAATAAAGGAGGTAGATGAGTTTTGTTACTTGGGCAGTAAAATAACATTTGATGGTCGTAGTACAGAGGATATAAAATGCAGAATGGCAATGGGTAGAAAAGCGTTCTTGAAAAAGACAAACTTGTTAAATCTAATATTGATTTAAGCCTAAGGAAATCCTTTCTGAAGGCATTTGTGTGGAGTGTTGCCTTGTATGGGAGTGAAACATGGACGATAAACAGTGTAGACAGGAAGAGGATAGAGGCTTTTGAAATGTGGTGTTACAGAAGAATGCTGAAGATTAGGTGGGTGGATCGCGTAACTAATGAAGAGGTACAGAACAGCATTTGTGAGAAAAGGAATTTCTGTCATACCTTGACTAAAAGAAGGGATGGATTGGTGGGACACATTCTTAGACAGAAAGGAATTGTGAATTTAGCGTTGGAGGGAAGTGTGTGAGGTAAAAATCTGACAGGGAGACCAAGAGATGAATACAGTAAGCAGATTCAAATGGATGTAGGTTGCCGTTGCTTGTGGAGTCGATACTTGCTCAGGATAGAGTAGGGTGGAGATCCGCATGAAAGCAGTCTCTAGACTGAAGACCACAACAACAACAACAGTATGTATCTAGACGATACGTTTCCTATTTAATATTGTAAGACATCAGCAGTGTATAGTGTTTAATTAAATAAAATGTGTTTCCGGAAAATTTTGTTTTTTGTCGATGTTGAGTTCTGTGAAAACGCTTCTGAATTGGTCAGTGTTATTCTGACTTTTAGCGACAGTAACGCACAGCAGTCGATTTCTGGATATAGAGGAGATTTGGGATTGAGGAGGTACAGTGTAGACAGACCAAACACACTTGCTCGTTGCTGAGGACAGACACTGTCTCAGCGAATGCACAGAGGGCGAGGAAGCACGCACAATGCCCTTCGGCCGTGGCCGCTACATACGCCCTGTAAGACCCACACCAGCCGCACCGATCATTCAAACTGTTCCGGCGGCAGGAAGGTCATCGTCGGGAGAAAGTATGAGCCAGCTCAACAGCTCCTCGGCCTTCCAGTGACAGTGAAATGAAGCCGACAGGAGAGCGCGGACCCAACCAACATGGCGGCCGCAGTGCATGAATCGTCCTCAAGCCCCCACAATCGCGTAAGCGGCCGACTGCGAACAGCGGACAAATTGTAGAGCGCCTCGGCGGCCATTGTGGTGGCCAACTTCCGCGACAACTTTCAATGTGCGTAAAGCTCTCTTGATTAGCGTGTGTATTCATTAGAGTTAAGTCGCGAAAACTATGTGTCACTTACATATGTAACTACAATACAGCTTCAGACTCTTTGAATATACAGCAACTGTCGATTGTGTTCAAAATTTTAAAATGTCTGTAAATTTATCGGACAAAACTGCGTGGTCATCAGTCCGTAGCTTACAAAGTACTTAAACCTAGGTAAACTAACCTAAGGAGACACACACACACACACACACACACACACACACACACACACACACACACACACGCCCCAGGGAGGACTCGAACCTCCACGGCGAGCAACCGCGCGCTCCGCAGCGAGACGCTTTAGACCGCTCGGCTACTCCACCGCGGCGTCGATTGTGTGTGCCTTTAGTACACATACGGTGTAGAAATCGGCAAACAGCGTTTCTTCTTCCTAACTAAACCGAATTATAACATTTAATCTCTTAGCCTTCTAAGTGCAGCATATAAACGGCATTCTTCGTCAGACACGAGTTTTTTGGCACTTTCTCGGTATATTCTATGATGGTGAAACGTTCGTACAAACATTAATTTCAGAAGAGTTGCACAACACTTTACGTGTTTGTTTGAGTGACTGCTGTATTCTCCAAGATTTAGATATTTTATAGCATCAAAAAAATAAAACAAGGCTGCCTGAAACAGCTAATGTTAAAAATCGACTGTGAAAGAGAAATATCCCATCCTGTAGATAACTGTAAAATAGCGTATACCTCGTGAATACAAAAACCAGGCACTACCAAATTCTATTAAGAACACGAAGTATTCTTTCCTAAGTGCATCTAACATTAGCATTAGGGTATGAAGCACGAATATTAGCACTTTTAATGCTGTAAACCAAATACCTTACAGTAGAATGAACTATTCAAAGTCAGCAACTATAGTCTTAGGGTTCAACTTCACAAAGTGCATCCAGTGTGGCTATTTGCCGTTCATATACGGAACTATACACAGTTCTGCAAAGCCCTTTCAGTTGTTATACCTGTATGTAAGTTTAAATTCTGTGCTACAACTTGCTAATATTAATTTCATAAACAAAAATTCGAACCGCAGTGAGGCAACTGATCTCGTGCACCAATAGTCACTTTACACATCATAAAATAAAACTTTTTCAACTTCCTGCCCGACAGTAGTGCCTAAAGTAGCTCCATTTTAAGAGCTGACAGTATTGCAAAAGCCTGTTATTTATTTTATTCAAACCTATACTGTCTTGAATAACAGATGGTTAAGTAATAGTAACTATTTCTTAATAGAAGTAGTAGGAAGGAGTACTTGTATTCCTGACAAATATACATCTGAAGACAATATTCGTTCTTTTTATTCCTTCCTTAAATCGATTCATGCTCTTAAACGCTGAGTAGCTCTTCACCATCATGTTTTACATATACTTCAATAGTAAAATAATGTAGACGTGAATACCGACTATGTATATATCCCGCAGTAGCTATATAATACACGATTTACCTGCTAACAACACTGGTATTTATCCCGTGACAACAGCGCCGTTAGGGAGTCTAGTTATTTTTACAACGTCTTTGATCGTCCTATATATAGTGCCGAGCGCCACCCTGCCACAGCTGCGAGCACGGGGTAGTTTATTGAGTTCGCTGTCTGTTAATTCCTTTTTCACATATTTTAAGGCGTTCCTGTTTAGATAAACTATTTTCGCCATAAATAATTACAAATTTCAGCTAGGGATAGAAAATCGTACTATTATATGAAACAAAAGCTCATTTTCCCTCTGTCTGTCCCTTTAACCTTTTATAACTCGAGGAGTACTGAACGTATCGTCATGGGGTTTCTTTCAGTTTCTTCTTTAGAATCCTGCGATAAACTTTTATATTTAATGTCAATAGAAACTTTGTGGAACTAGCGCAGCCGTCTCTTTGATCACATTTCACCAGCTTATAAGCAACTATCACAGCACCTAGCCAGGCGAAAGCATACACTGAGTTAAAGTCTGAAAAACATTGCCGTCTGAGTAACCTAAGCTTACCTTTATTTACAGTAGATGTTCAACATGATGTCCCTCTATGGAAAGAGCGGCCTGACATCTCTTGAACACATTTGCGAACACTCGACGAATTTCGGATGCCGAAATCTGGGAAATGACTACTCGAATCCTGTCTTCCAACTCTTCGAGTGTATGGCGATTGCTTTATTTTTCTGATGAACCATGGCTGCATTTGTTAGGCTACGTAAATTCGCAGTACAATCGATGTCGTTGCTCAGAAAATGCACATGAGTTACATAAACAACCTCTTCACGACGTGAAAACTGGAGAGTGGTGTGCAATTAGTGCGAGGCGAATAATTGGGCCAGTCTTTTTTCACGAAACAATAAATTCTGACAGGTATGTGAACAATATCCTGCATCCATTTTTTCAAGAACTTTCACCTAACGAAAAGCTGTGCGGTTATTTCAGGACAATGCAACACCACACAATGCTTCTATGGCAGCAATACGAAGTGATTTCGATGATAGGATATTGGACTGGCCTCCTCGTTCTCCAGATCTAAATTCCTGTGACTTTTATCTTTGGGGAATGTTAAAAGACAAGGTGTATGCAAGCAACTCCCATACACCCGAAGAGTTGGAACGCATGTTTCGACTAGTCATTTACAAGATTTCGGTAGCCGAAATTCGTGCTTGTGGGAGATATGTACAACTTAGACATATGATTTCGCGGGCTTCAAAAAAAGAAAAAAAATCGTCTTGACTTCTACAATTCTGTACTACGTACTTTGGCGCAGGTCACACAGTTTACGCTACAGAGGTCACGAAAGTACGGAAGTGGTAAACCATTCTAAGTTATTATTTTTTATTTCAGTTATTTCACGTTTTCGTATAGACATTTAGTGTAACCTACGTTGATACCAGAATTATAACGAAGATACGTTCTACACTTCTCGAGTTAAACAACTTTAAAGATTAACCTTGCAAAGCAGGGGCGGGTACAGCTGGTTAGTAATAAAATAAATAAAAAGTATTAAGTCATAATTATTTAATACCAAAAATTGTATCCCGAATTAAAAAAATATTTATCGAAATTGGTCACAAAGTACAAGGTGAGTGGCTAACAGAATCTGTGCTAGCTGGTGGGCAAGCTCGCTGAAAGTAACGAGTAGAATTTGAAAATTTCCACCGCTCTATACTATCCAAAATTTTGAAAAAACCAGGGGAGCTATGAAAAAGTTGTTTAAATATAAAGAAAGTTCATTTCATTGTCTACAACTTTCTCGCTGACGAAAATTTCCTGATCCCAAAACAAAAAAAGTTGCAGGCGACTAAATTTTTCATGTCGTAATTTTAATGAATGTTTGTGTGTATGTCCTCTATATGTTCATAAACCATTCATTCGATTGCAATGAAACTTTGGTGAAATGTTGAGCGTACGCCCACGAAGGTTCCTGACCCAAAAACAAAAAATAAAAAATGTTCAAATGTTTGTAGAGCTTATGGGACTTAACTAGTTACGAGGTAGCTAAGACTAAGGACGGCACAAATATCCATGCCCGAGGGGGGATTCGATTGTGCTAGAACATTCTATGTGCAACTTTAATTTATTTCGTGACCATGAATGGTTTATTGCATTTCAATGCTTACAGGAAAATCTTCGCGATGTTTATGAGGTCCGATAACTTTTCAATTTTTGGCGAACTATCATGATTAATTTTCAACACGGTCATAGAACAATAGCAAACGAAACGAACAATCCCAGCATCAATTTATCGAAGTAATACTCCAGTTCTCTCTTCCATAATTACAGCAGAATATGCCAGAAACATTACTCAAAGGTTTCCAGTAAGGTAAAATTTAGATTACGCCGACTTCTTCCGCGATGTTGTTTTCTGGTGTTGTATTCGCTACCAATATCACTACCGCAGCCATTTAATGGCGGAACACAATGATTTTGTTTAAATTGTCGCTTCCTTTTCAAAAATCGATCAGTATTTTCATTTGAAATATTTCACTATCTGGTAAAATTTTATTAGCGTTCCTCAACCACAACCTTATTACGCAACACCCGTTTTCACACGAAAGCAGCATTACAAGTTCCTATGCAGTTGACCACTGAAGGTGCTTTAAAACAAAGCGAAACGCGTCTGGTCTCAAGTAGACTAATTTACAATTGCAAATGAGTCGATAGGATTTTCGGCAGGTGGGCAGGCTATTGTTTCCGGGTTTTGGCCGTGGCGCGTGCTGTTGCGTGACCAGGGCACACGCATTCCGACACGCATGCAAGACTCCTGTGGAGTTGGCACCCCTTTTTTGGAAAATGTACATTTTTTCAGAGTTCTAGACAGATATGCAATAGTTCTGGAGTTCTCTGTACAAAATTTGAATAGTTCTGTAGAATTTCGCCGAAAAAAATAGTAAAAATTACCACAAACTTGAGTTTTTTAAGTTTTTTTTAAATAATTATTTGCCTATTAGCGCAAACATAGTTCTGATCACAGTTCTAAATAGCTGTCAAAGAGTTCTAGAGGAAATCCTAATAGCATTTTTCTGTGCAGATTATACTTTATCAGATAATTACAATAATGGAATATCCATTTACATGCTACTGTGGAATTTGCACAGGGGTTTTTTTTTCCAAAAAATTAGACTTTTTTCCAGACTTCTAGGGACATGTCCAATAGTTCTTGTTTACGATAAGCAGTAATCACTCAGTCGTAAAAACAACAAATTGAATGTGCAGCGGATAGAATATCTGTCAAGACCTAAGAAAAATGTATATTTCTTGAATAAGGGGCACAAATAAGACAGCTTATCAGATATTCAAAATTGTGAACATAATTTTTTTCGGGCAATTACATAGAAATATTCACATGAAATCTAGAACTATAGTATATGTACACAGAATCACAAAAAAACAATGTGTATTTCTCGAAAAAATGGTGCCAATTTACAGTAACGTGAAAATGAATTCCACATTACTGCATTTATCTGATAAAGTATAATCTGCACAGAAAAATGCTATTAGGATTTCCTCTAGAACTCTTTGACAGCTATTTAGAACTGTGATCAGAACTATGTTTGCGCTAATAGGGAAATAATTATTTAATAAAAACTTAAAAAACTCAAGTTTGTGGTAATTTTTACTATTTTTTCGGCGAAATTCTACAGAACTATTCAAATTTTGTACAGAGAACTCAAGAACTATTGCATATCTGTCTATAACTCTGAAAAAAATTTACATTTTTGAAAAAAGGGGTGCCACCTTCACAGCTCTCCCACTGTTCAGAATTGCGATATTTCACGAAATTCTGCAGAACTATTTAAATTTTGTACAGAGGACTCTAGAACTGTCGCATATCTGTCTAGAACTCTGAAAAAAATTTACATTTTTGAAAAAAGGGGTGCCAACTTCACACGACTCTGGTGCAATTTTATGTAGTTTATGTCCCTCATTTACGCAATTAGCTCATGAACTATTATCTGGGCAAAAAATATCATTAGGATTTTCTGCAGAACTCTTTGAGAGCTATTTAGAACTGTGATCAGAACTATGTTTAGGCTTATAGACAAATAATTATTTGGAAAAAACTAAAATTTGTTATAATTTTTTGTATTTTTTTCGCGAATTAGTGCAGAACTATTTAAATTTTGTACAGAGAACTCCAGACCTATTGCATATATGCCTAGAACTCTGAAAAAAGGCACATTTTTTGAGAAAAGGGGTGCCAACTTCACAGTAGCGTGTAAATGGATTCCCCATTATTGAAATTATCTCAAGAAGTATAATCTGTACAGAAAAATTTCATTAGGATTTCCTGTAGAACTCTTTGAGAACTATTTAGAACTGTGATCAGAACTATGTTTGTACTAATAGGCAAAAATTATTATTGAAAAAACTAAATTTTGTGGTAATATTTTGTATTTTTTCGGTGAAATTTTGCAGAACTATTTAAATTTTGTACAGAGAACTCCAGAACTATTACATATCTGTCTAGAACTCTGGAAAAAAATGTACATTTTCCAAAAAAGGGGTGCCAACTTCACAGGACTCGTCGCCGTCAACACGAGAAAGCCATGCAGATGCGCAGACGGGTAGAAGAGTCCTAGGAGTGCACCAGCCACTGAGTACGTCACTCAGCACCAGCTGTGCAGTAGGGATGGCGGTTATCGCTGAAACAACCGGTTTTCGGTTATACCGGTTCTTCTCATCTCCAGTTTAACCGCACCGTAAAAATTGCTCAAGATAACCGTTTTTTTTTTTTTTGTTTTTTTTTTTTTTTTTTGTTTTTTTTTTTGTTTTTTTTTTTTTTTTTTTTTTTAATAACCGGTTTTCGGTTTTTTTTTATTGCTATTATTTCCAGTAGAGTTCGACCAAAACATATTGTTGCGGCCGAAACAAAAACCGTAATCGAATTTTCGGTTCTTCTAGTTTCGGCCCAAAACCGAAAATTACGAAATTTAGTTAAAATTTAGGTAAATTTACGTTATACGACAAATCACTAGTCATTTTGCAAGAGCCCCTCCCAATACTACGCCTTCTTGAGTGTGTGTAAGCCTAGCCAGGAGTCCGTAGAAGACGATGTACGAAGCATACAGATTTATTGGCCTAGTATTTCCATCCGGCAGTTGCGAATATTGAGCCAACCACTCCGTAAGTTGGACTTGTGAGCCAGCGTATACGAATATCTCGTTATATACACACACTCACACACACACATATATATATAAGTTACAGTCAGTAGGTCATCGGTCCCTAGACTTAAAAACTACTTAATCTCACTTACGCTAAGGACAATGTGACACCCATGACCTAGGGAGGAGGGAGGGCTCGAATCTCCGACTGGAGCAGCCGCGCAGTCCGTGACATGGACCGCATGGCTACCTCGCGAGGCACCACATGATCAATGTTACATGAAACCATATTGGTTATTAAAAAAGTCCCTCGCTTTCAAGGAATCACAATAATAAAACTTGTTAGCATAACAACATGATAATACATTAAAAGTTAGTATTCCAAGCTTAGAGTACCTCACTTACATAGTAGGTATATGAATCGAATTTACCTTCTCTTCCAAGGAACATTTTGGATGCTTTCTCCTTAAATGACACAGCATATTTGTAGTACCTCCACCCGTTTTCAGCTTTTTAAAGCAAATGGAGCATTGTACCTCACTGCTACCGTACTTCGTGAAGTACTTCCACAGTCGGGATGGTGCCATTTAATACACAACCGATGTCTGGCGACGACAGCAAGGAACTGCCGCATGACCAGACGGAGGCAAGTCTCGTACACTGCCGGTGCACGCGCGTCGTCTAATAGGCCACGCCACACGGCAACAGGTGTATCGATGCCTCAGTAGCTGCACCAGTCCTTAAGTTCTTATGCCACACGTTTGTTGCGCGTTTCTGACTGCCGGGATTTTTCTTAAATTATCACTGATCGCTTTTCTTAGTTACTGCGATGACCTAATATTTCACAGCAGTGGAAATTTTAGGAACAACCCTAAATATTAGTATCTACTAGTTTTAATTTTTTTAAATTATTTACAAAAAACACATTTCAACCACTACTACAGGAATTAGTCGTACCGGTCTTTTTTACCCGGTTCTTGGCAATAACTAAAAAAAACCGGTTACAACCGACACCAAATAAATACCGAAAAAAACCTGTTATTCAAAACTAAAATACCGGTATCGGTTTTAACCGGTCGGTTTTTCCCATCCCTACTGCGATGTCGACTGGTCACGAATGAAATTTTGTGCTGGGTCGCGTTAAGCTATCCGTGCATGCCTCCCTGGCCGTCCAACATTATCGAATTTGCCTAATGCCGAGACTGCTGTTCCATATCGCGTGTTTGCTACGTCATTGCTGCTTCTCGCATCCTCAACGTCGTCACTCTTCTTCTGTCCAATCTCAGACTTCCGATCCTCGATTCCCCCACTGCCCGCTCGCCTCTTAGCTGGGTTTCGGTAACCCCGACTCACTCGTAGTTTCAAGCCTTAAAATTGGGCCACTGTACGAAATAAAAGCTTACTTCTGGTAGGAGGTACCCAGATAACAATTTATTGTTATAAAAAGCTTAATTTCAGCAATAAAATTAGCAAAAGGTCCATGTGAACTACCGGCTACTCCCTGCTTCTAGTCCTTGTTCCCTGGCCCAAACTGAGAACTGGCTTGGTTCAAATTACTCTAATAACACGAAGTTAACGATACAGTGGCCAATATATGTAGGAGCTCACACGAAATTACACACAGGCATTAATAAACAAGCCACCACAATTAAAGTTATTCCATAAAGGTGGCTAAAGAAAAACATTTATGGCGCAACGGAACTTAAACATAAAAAATTGCATCTGAGCTTGTTCTCAGCACTGGTGAAAAACAATATTAAATAAAAAGGGAGAAGGTGCTCGAAAACTACAATTTATATGTAAGTCAAAATTATACTCAATATTACATTTTTGTAGTATTGCTGCCCATTGTCGGATCCTTATCAGGTGGGTTTGACGGAGCACATCGAAAGAGTCCAAAGAAGGGCAGCTCGTTTCGTATTGTCACGGTACAGGGGAGACAACGTTACGGAAATGATACAGGACCTGGGATGGAAATCATTACAACAACGGCGCTTATCGCTGCGGCGTGGGTTACTTACGAAACTCCAATCGCCAACATTCTCTTCCGAATGCGAAAATATATTGTTGACTCCCAGTTACATAGGTAGAAATGATCATCAGAATAAAATACGAGAAATCAGAGCTCGAACTGAGAGATTCTGGTGTTCTTTCTTCCCGCGCGTTATTCCATAATGGAATGGGAGATAAATAGTATAGTATAATGGTGGTTCGATGAACCCTCTGCCAGGCACTTAAATGTGACTTACAAAGTATCCCATGTAGATGTACTCCATATTTGTACGCTGAATAATTTGTCTAATTGGCTTACTTTAAAGAAACATACGATTGAACACCTGCTCTTTGACGGACATGACACACCGAGAACTTACTCAAGAAGGACGGGAGCTAGTGAGAAGGAACTTCCTGCTAACAGAACATGCATCCAAATTTTTATTCAAATGAAATTAAAAACTTACTCAGAGAACGTTCGTTTCGTCTGAGAATGTTCTCTGGAGCATCTTTATACACATGATACACTGCTTGTCACAATATCTCTGTTCACCGCTGTGCCTATTTAATGGCTTCCTGTTTGTCATATTGGACATCTCTGTGTATTAGGTTGCTGAAAACCCGGAGATGTTCGCGTATTTGTATATTTCAGTATTCTGTTGGTCCATATAATTTTTCCCTCTTCTCTCCTCCTCTTTCACCCCCTTCCACCACCTTTATCACTCCACCTCTTTCATTATCTCACCCGCTATTTGCTAATCTGCCCCTGTCTCCTCTCTCTCACCCGTTTTTTTTATTTTATTTATTTTTTATTTTATTTTTTATTTTTTAAGTTACGAAACTTAGCTACACTGGTCGTCCGTTCATAAACTTACAAGCTACTTGAAGTAACTTATACTAAGAACAACACACACGACCATGCCTGAGGGAGGACTCGAACCTCCGACGTGAAACGGCCCCGCGCGCCGTAGCAAGGCGTCTTAGTGCGCACGGTTATTCCGCCGCGGCCTCTCTATTCATCTCCTCATCTCCTGTGCGTGAAAAATGGCGTATATCTGCCAGATCCTATCGTCATGCGCCGTAAGAATTATTATGTAGTCAGTGCTCGTGTGAAAATAAGACTGTAAAATTTTGTTGCAATCGGATGAACGCCATGAGAGCGCACAAGCTACGAATTTTATCCGAAGTAGTGAAGCGCATACAAAATCAGAAATTCCCGTTATTATTCGATGTTTCAGCACCATCTAAAGGGTCCAGTCACGAATATAAACGATCTACGAACACAGACAAACAGAAAATTTTTGTAATAATTTCGTATATTATTGGTAATCAAACCGTTGGAGACATGCAGTTCTGTTGCCTATCTTAGGGAAAAATTTAATACACACTTTGAACTGATTAATATTTCGTTGGTATAAAATAAATAAACAAGTTACCGTAATCATAAAATATCGTTGATATCTACAGTAATTTCTTACAGTACATTATAAATGTACAATATTGGTGGCATGACAACCATCTTCTATGGAAAACCACATTGAAGGAACTATGTAAAATCAAAATTTATGTAAATATCGTATCCTGTGACTTTTCTGTTATCTCACGAAATTTGTGTTACACAACTGCAGCTAACCTGATGACGGTTTTGTAGCCGAAATGGCCATCGTTAAATAAATATAGAAATATTAAAGCAGCGATTTAATATAAGGGGAAGGTCAGTTTCGACGTAGGAAAAATGTAGGAACGCGGGAGGCAATACTCACATTACGACTTATCTTACAAGATAGGCTAAGGAAGGGCCGACCTACGTTTATGGCGTTTGTCAATTTGGAGAAATCTTTCGACAATGTCGACTGGAATACACTCTTCCAAACTCTGAAGGTAACAGGGGTAAATTATAGAGAGCAAAGAGTTATATTCAACCTATACACTAACCAGACAGCGGTTATTAGAATCGAAAGGCAGGAAAGGGACGCAGAGGATGGGAAGGGAGTAAGACAGGGTTGTAGCCTTTCCCCAATGTTGTTCAATCTGTATATCGAGCAAGCACTGAAGGAATGGAAGGAGAAATTTGGAGAGGGAATTAAAGTTCAAGAAGAAGAAATAAAAAGTTTGCGGTTTGCCGATGACATAGTAATTTTCTCAGAGACTGCAAAGGATCTGGAAGAGTGTCTTGAAAGGAAGATATAAGACGAACATTAACAAGAATAAAACGAAGGTAATGGAATGCAATGTGAGAAAAATCAGGCGATGCTGAAGGAATTAGATTAGGTAATGAGACAATAAAAGTAGTTGTTGAATTTTGTTATTTTGGTAGCAAGATAACTTCTGATGGCCGAAGTAAAGAAGATATATAATTCAGAATGGCTATGGGGAGAAAAGCTTTTCTAAAGAAGCAAAACTTGTTAGCATCCTATATTATTTAAATAAGTCCTTTCTGAAAGCATTTGTCTGGTGTGTAGCATTGTATAGCAGTGAAACGTGGACGATTAGAAGTTCGGACATAAAGATAATAGAAGCTTTTGAAATGTGGTGCTACAGACGAATGGTGAAGATTAGATGGGTGGATCACGTGACTAATGACGAGGTGCTTAACAGAATTGGGGAGAAAAGGAGTTTCTGGCATATCCTGACTAGGAGAAGGGATAGATTGGTAGGACACATTCTGAGACATCAAGGAATTGTCAATATAGCATTAGAAGGAAGCGTGTGGGGTAGAAATCGTAGAGGGAGGCCGAAGGACGAATACAGGAAGCAGATTCAAAAGGATGTAGGTTGCCGAACGTTATGACGAACACACAACACCGTGATTCCAATACTTAACAACCACTGTTTATTTCAGAGAATAATACATCACAGAATACGTAACATAACTCATGGAACATCAATGAATATAAAAGATTTATAAATATATCAAAAGTTAACCCGCAACATCCTCCCCACCCTGGTCAATTTCCAGAGGAATGACCAGCTGAATGGGCCGTGAGATTATGGTTCCATCTGAAGTTCGTAACGTGACAGTTCGTATCTTCCCATTTCTTCCCTCATGAAGATCTTCTATCCGCGCCTTCTTCCACATGTGACGTGGACGAACATCTTCCTTTAGAAGTACAACATCACCCAAATGTAGTCTCCCAGAACCTGTCCTAGGTTGATGAGTTTCATGGAAGTTTTTGAGCAGGATCAGGTATTCTTTCTTCCACCTGTTCCAGAAATGCTCTACCATGTGTTGCTGCCGTTGGAACTCCTTGGACAAATCCTTCCTGACAGTCGGTTCTGGACCTGTGGGCAACGTTGTCAGTCGCTCACCTACAAGAAAATGTGCAGGTGTCAGTGGCTCAGTTTCTTCTCCTCCTTGTGTGATTGGTCTTGAATTTAGTGCTGCTTCTATGCTGACCAGGATTGTGCTGAGACCTTCTTCATCTATCTGTGACTGTCCTAAAACCTTTCTCAGGCAGCGTTTGACTGAACCCACCATTCGTTCCCAAAATCCTCCCCACCAAGGCGCGTGTGGGGTAATGAATCTCCATGTTATAGATTGCTGAGCAAGGTACTTGTATGTTTTGCTGGCCATGAGAACCTGCCAGAGCTCTATTAGTTCTGTGTGGGTGGAATGGAAGGTAGTAGCATTATCAATGTAAATTGTACTAGGCACGCCTCTTCTTCCCACAAATCTTTGTAGAGCTTGAAGAAATTTATCAGTTGACATATCTGAGCATAATTCCAAATGCAAGGCACGTGTTGTTGCACAAGTGAACAGAGCAATATATGCTTTCTTTGTTATATGTCCTTGTTTGACGTATAATGGACCAGCAAAATCGATGCCTGTGACTTTAAATGGTTTCAATGCTGAGACCCGTTCAGCGGGCAATGGAGCCTCTATTTCTTGAACAGAACGAGCTTTCACCATCTTGCAAGGTAGGCAACAGTGTAGAACACGTTTTATTGTCTGACGAGCTCTAAGAATCCAGAATTCTGTCCTCAGCTCAGATAACACTATGTTTACCCCAAGGTGGTGCAGACGAATGTGAGTTTGCCTGATTAGTAAATGAGTGAAATGATGCTGTCCATCAAGAAGTATTGGGTGAATTTGTTCCCTTGTTAATTTTGCAAACTGTAGACGTCCACCAATACGAATAAGGCCATCATCCAGGAATGGATTAAAACGAGCTATTTTAGAATTTTGTGGCAGAGGCAAGTTGTTATGCAGAGCATGCAGTTCAACTGCAAAATGTTGTTGTTGAACAATACGAATCCAATAAGTACGTGCTTTTTGCAATTCTGTTGCTGTTAATTCTCCTAATGTCTTATTTTGTTTCATTAATTGTCGTTTAAAACGAAGAATCCATCCTGTAACTCGTAACAGTTTGTAATAGTTACTATATCGTGTAGCTTTTAAAATCGGGGGTCTTGTTTTTACCATGAAGACTTGGTTTGTTTGTTTCTTTCTTTCTGGCAAGGAATAATCTAAGTTTTTCTGCCTAAGTCTTGGCCAATGCATTCTGTTCTTTGTTAACCAAGCAGGACCGTGGAACCATGTAATGGAATTTTGAAGTTTGTCTGCTGTGGTACCTCTGGAGAGTAGATCAGCTGGGTTTTGATCACCGGGGCAATGTCTCCACTGTGATGGATTTGTTAATTTTTGTATTTCTGTAACACGGTTTGAAACAAATGTCTTCCATCGATTAGGGTCATGTTGTATCCATCCTAAGGCTACAGTTGAGTCAGTCCACAGTGTTGCGTTATTTGCATCATAGTGTGTGGCCTTGCAGAAATAGTGAAGTAACCTCGACCCAAGAAGTGTTGCCAGAAGTTCCAGTCGCGGAAGAGTTATTTTCTTGATTGGGGCTAATCTGTTTTTACTGCAAACTAAATTGACTGATGTCATGTTTGAAGTGCTGCATCGTAGATAAAGCACTGCTCCATAGGCCTTTTCTGATGCATCTGAAAAGACATGTATTTCCGTTTTTGCCTCTTCAGAAACACCAACCCATCGAGGGACTTTCATGTCCAAACATGATGGTAAGGTTGATACCCACATTTGCCAACGTTTACCAAGATCGGGAGGTAAGAGCTCATCCCATTCAATCCCTCTTGACCAAATTTCCTGGAAAATTATTTTTGCAGTGAGAGAGACAGGTGACAACAGACCCAGTGGGTCATAGAATCTTGCAGTGCTTCTAAGAACTTCTCGCTTAGTGGCAGGACGATCTCTAATATAGTTTATGACATTAATGTGGATAATACTGAACATATCAGTCGATGTATCCCAGTGAATTCCTAGAACCTCTGTATCTGTAACATTTATGACACCTTCTGATTGCCAAATTTCAATCAGTTGTTTTGAGTTTGTGGCCCATTTTGCCATTGGTAGGCTAATGATACCCATAAGTGAGATAAGTTCATAATATAAGGAAGTCACAGCATTGTCATCTTCAGCACCTGCTACAAAGTCATCCATATACATGTTATTTTCAACAAGAAAAGCAGCTTGAGGAAAATTCCTTTTGTACATTGTAGCAAGTTCTTTTAGTGTGGCTGCAAGAAGAAAGGGGCTACAAGTTAGTCCAAAAGGTAGTCGGGTGAAGCGGTATGTAATCTTTTCGTTCGTCGTAATGTAGTTTCCTTGTTTATCCATGATTACTTTATACCAAAAAAACCTTGTTAAGTCTCGGTCTTTTCTATGTAGAACTAACTGTAGAAAAGCTTGTTTAATATCAGCAATTAAAGCAACTGGATATAAGCGGAATCTTAATAATATTGAAAGAATATCTGGAAGTAAATTAGGGCCAATTTCCAAAGAGTCATTCAGTGAATGTACAGCATTTTCGTGGGAAGAACCATCAAATACAATCCTCCATTTGATAACACCTAATCTTTCTTTCTTTACTGCATGATGTGGCAAATAAAATATGTCATTTGATGTTTGTTCAGGAGGGGCAACCTCTACATGTCCCTTTCTTATGTGGTCTATCATTTGCATTTCATAAATGTGTTTTAAGTTAGTGTCCTTTGTAATCTTTTTCTCCAGTGAAATAAATCTATTCTCTGCTAGTGAGAGATTATCAGGCACAATAATGTTGGGTTTTCTAGGTAAAGAAACCACTCTCCTATTGTCTTCAATGCAGTAATATTTTGAGAAATCGTGCAATAAAGCTACTTCTTTCGGATTTGGAGTCTTTGTTTGGTCTGCTGTGATTCCCATTGTTTCTAAATCCCAGAAACGTCTTAAAATATTGTCTGTTGATGTCATTGAATCCAAACTAACATAGTTTGTTATCACAGGGTTTGCCATGGTGTTTGACTTACACCCACTAAGAATCCAACCCATAGTTGAAGGTATCAGTACAATGGATGGTGTTAAGCGAATAGGAGGGGAATCTTTAATGATTTTCCAATAGTGGTCTGCTCCAATAAGGATCTCAATAGGAAGATCTTCTGTGTCGTCCTTTGGGTCTGCTAACTGAAGTTTTCGATCATACACTTGTTTTGTTATTTCAGGCGGGACAGTTGGGTGAGCAGCAAATGAGTATGTGCTTTCAAATGCAGTCAGAGATATTGTGGAATTTTTAAATATTCCTTTCAGGGTGAATTCTACAACTCTACGACACATTGAAGTTACACATGGTATTTCAAAGGCATTGACAGATATGTCACGATGTTCTAAAGTTTTTAAATCTAGTTCATCAATGAGAAACTTTGAAATGAAACTCGACTGACTGCCACTATCTAGAACACAGCGAGTGAGTCTGCTTAATCCTGTTGGTCCACTGACCCAAACTCGAGCTGTCTGAAGATATGTAAAATCTGCTGAATTTACATCGATTTTCCCTACAGAAGTAGTGGTAACTTGCTGAGAAGGTGAATTAGAAGTAGTAGTGTCAGTACAAATCGCTTTATGGTGACGTTTCTTGCACTTAGAACACGAAACCTTCCCCCTCTTACTGCAGGTTTTAGCACTATGACCTCGTTTTAGGCATATAAAACAACGATTATCTTGCTTTAATTTGTCAATACGTTGTTGGATGTCTGTTACTAAATTGCAGTCTTGAGCCCAATGAGTGCGAGCGTCACAAAATATACAATATGGTTGTACATCTTGTTTAATTTTCCGAGAGGTTTTAGCTTGTTTTGAATTTATGTGAAATGTCGCAGCAGTGGGCGTGTAGTTAGAAGATAGTTGCTGTTCTCCACGAATTTTTTGTGCAGTAAGAGCACCCTGAACTTCTTCCTCCAAAAAACTAAGTAATTTCAGTACATCTCCTTCCGATATTTCGGTTCTTTTCGCATGAATAACCCTTTTTTGACACATTTCGGCAGGAAATGCTCGTAAAATTTTCGGTGTGAGAACTTTGCCGTAAGCTACAACATCTTCCCCCAGGGCACGCAGCGCTTGTATACGGCGGTTACACTCTAGGAATGTACAGTTCAGCGTTTCAGGTGTCTCTGACTGTACTGGCTGTAGCGCATCCAAATAATCGAGGTGCGCCTGTATAATACGGTTGTTATCTCCGTACCGATGCAGTAAAATTTTCTTTGTTTCTTCGTAAGTGTTAGCTGTAATAGGTATTCCATCTACTAACAACTTCGGTTCTCCTGACAGATACCCTCGAAGGAAAACATGTTTATTAACTGTGGAAAGCGATGGGTCTTTATCAATAGTTGATTCAAATTGCTCCCAGAAGCGGGACCACATTTCGATATCTCCACAAAATGGTTCAAGCTTAATGGCAGGTAGCTTGACTGAATGCATGCCTGCAGTGGAGTGTATGGGAACTTTAAGTGACGTGATATTCATTTGCGATGTTACGGCTGAAAGCTTGCAATTGATTGCTTTTGTAGCCTTATGTATTGCGTGTTTAATTTTGTCTATATATTCCTCACAGATAGATACGTCTGCGTCATATTCATCATCACTTAAGAGGTCGTGAATAACGTCATCTAAGGAAGTGAGCTTCTCTAAAGTATCTTGAAGACGTTCTATGTAGTGTTCAAAATCGTCCATTGGACTTTCTGTCGTAAGTTCATCGACAGCCGTACAAAACCGCGTAGCATTCGTCCTCTCCCTAGTTCTTTTTCTTTTAAAGTTTGTTAGCTGTTTCCCGGTATCTATCTCGTCTGGCATTATTACGGAACTGCTTTTGTGTTGGCGTAAGCGTAATTGAATCTTGCGCTGTCAGTTAGTTATTCCTACCGAAAGATAAGCAAAGTTCGTGAATTATGCCGTTACTGCTAACATTCTTTTGAGGCAAGGAGTTCATAAAATCGTATTATATTGGAATAGACTTATCTTGTGATGTGGTCCGACGTTGTATCCCGCTTCCAGCAGCGTGAAGTAAACTTTTTATCGTCAAAATTACGTAAAAATCGTAATTTTTTCACAAGTTTCGGCACCAAATATGACGAACACACAACACCGTGATTCCAATACTTAACAACCACTGTTTATTTCAGAGAATAATACATCACAGAATACGTAACATAACTCATGGAACATCAATGAATATAAAAGATTTATAAATATATCAAAAGTTAACCCGCAACAAACGTATTGTCAGATGAAGAGACTGCACAGGACAGGGTAGCGTGGAGAGCTGCATCAAACCAGTTTGCGGACTGAAGACCACTACAACAACATGTCTTTAAGTGACAAAAATTTTGATACCGGTGCAGATGTTAAGAAAGACTTCAGTGACATGACACATGTGCAGAACGTAGAATGCTTGAAAGGAAAGTAGTTTTTACCTTTTTCCATATAATTTTTTACAATTTTATGTACGCATTAACATTCCTCCGAATTCAACGAATGGCCGAACTGGTGCAGCTATTGTCGAATTCTGCTCTTAGCAACATTCAGTCATTTATTTCATTTCATCATTAATTTGGATAACATTGTCATAGGAGAAAAACAGCTATCTTCCCTGACGATACTTGTAAGCCGGCCGCGGTGGCCGAGGGGACTGAGGCGCTCCAGTCGCGGTCTGCACGGCCACTACGGTCGGGGGTTCGAATCCCCCCCTCGGGCATAGATATTTGAGCCGTCTTTAGTATAAGGTAGTTCATAAGTAGTTTGTAAGTTTAGGGACTGATGACGCCGTAGTTAAGTCCCATAAGCTTAACAAATATTTGAACATTTTGATACTTGTAATGACAAAGTCTCGACCGCAGAGGTAAAAATGTTTTATTTTACCGGTTTCGACCTAATATAGGTCATCTTCAGAAATAATAAATATAGAGTCCATGTGTCCGGTGCTGGACCCCGTCGGACTGCCGTGGCTGTATTCTGGCCTAAGTTGGTAAAAACTTACGGCGCGTGTCCAGTAGCAAGTAAACTTAAGTAAACTTCCTCAAGTCGCTTGCAGGAGCTACTTCTGCAAGTTTTCTGACCCGGAAAGTCCCGCAGCGAGTCGACTTCCCCGAGTTTCACCAACTCGCAGAAGTAGCTTCCGCAAGTCAGTGGGTACAGTCTCGTGCAACTTGCAGCAAACACTTCTCAAACTTGCCGGTTGCTGAGTTTTTATTCGACTTGCAGAAGTTTTGTGTTGCGTTTACGAAACGAACTGAGGCGCTATGCTCCGATTCGCGAGGCCGTTCCCCGTCGGGGGTTCGATTCCTCCCTCGGGCATGTATGTTTGTGTTGTCCTTAGTATAAGGTAGTTTGTAAGTTTACGGAGTGATGACCCTGCAGTTAAGTCCCATAAGCTTAACAAACATTTGAACATTTGATTTTTTACGAAACGTAAATGTCAGTAATAATGACGAAAATAGTGTGGAATTGCGAAAAAATGCAGCCGTTGATAGAGAAATTTTAGTGCTTTCCTGAATTGTGGGATACAAAACAAGGTTCGAGTCCCGGTTCCGGCACACAATTTTAATCTGCCAGGAAGTTTCACAAAACAAATTGACCTTAAAAAAAATGAATAAGAAAATAGATCCCTCCCGAAAATACTGCGGCGATTTCTGAACAACATGTGCGAAAATACGAAAAATAAAAAGGTATCATAATTTACGCGCGCAATATGGACAAGAATTAAATGATGAAACGAAAAAGTGAACGAAGTGCAGATTACATTTATACTAGCAAGTGGAGTATTTTGAGTCCATGGAATCTGTGTTTCTTGTGATTTTATATCATTCAATAATGTGGTGTCGCACAAGTCCAAAGTGCGCGCCACCTACTTTCGCCGCGCGCCGCCATGCACGCACGGCGCGGCGTTCTTACGACGTCAGCCACGAGCGCCCTCTGCTGCAACTCCGCTCGTGGCCACCACTGAACGACATCGTTCACTTGGGACTGAGATAGGAACCAGTTAGCACTTCGGAATCAGATAGGCACCAGTGAAGACTTGGCTATCGGATACGCACAAGGCAGGCCTCTAGCTCAACTATGTATCAGCATTCTGCAGTACTGAGCTATGTAAAAGTTAAGTATTGTATAAACTCTGTGCAATATATATATATCGTTCTAATTTACTCCAGTGTTTCTAGTTTCTGCTGTCCCACTGGCTGCTCACCTCCTACCTGCACAAGCGTGCATCCTTTATTCCTGTGTCGGTCTTCCTACTCGGCCACCGACACCTACGACGGAAACGAGACACAAAAGCGGCGACGAGGCTGGGACACAAAAAATAATCTTCTAGAAAACTTAAACATTTACCCATGTACCTATTTCTTCGACGAACCACTTCTTGTGCTCTTGAACTTTTGTTCGTTACGAGTTGTTTATATATATAAATGGAACGACGCCTGAAGCTGCTCTTACTTTTGTACACGACATTGTAAACTTGCACTTGCTTATTTCCGAACGTGACCCTGGTGGAAGCACTACTGCAAGTACTTACAAAAACTTCCTTGCCTAAGCGACTTGCAGAAGAAAAATTACGCAAGTTTTTGTTCTAATGGAAATACATCGGCAAGTACTTGCAGAAGTTACTTGCTAGTGGACACACGTCTTCACGGCCAGGAAACAGCCACGGCAGTCCTACCGGGTCCAGCATTTATTATTTCTGAAGACGACGCATATTAGACTGAAACCAGTAAAATAAAATATTTTTACCTCTGCGATCAAGACTGTTATTACAATACGAGTGTTTCATTTCATGCCTCGTTTTGCTATAACAGGCTGAATGAATGGACACCATGCACACAGTAAACGGGTGTTCTGCATGAGTGCTTGAGCAATGTCAGTTCTGTTGACTAAACGCGCAGCAGGCGAGGCAAAAATCGTCTTTCTCACGACGAAAACCGCCCAGCCTGGTTTGAACTCCGATGACGCCGTGCATATCCCACGCTCCTGCTACTCATAGAACCTGTGTGGGGAGAGAGTGGCCAAGCGGCCGGTGTCCGCCATGTTTTTACCAGACTACGTGTAGGACGCGCTCTTACATAGCGATCCTAGCAGTAGTGCAGCCGCTTAACGATTGAAATACGGCACCAGTTCCACCCATGACACCAGAGCGCATCAAATTCAAATAACATATTAAATCGACGAAGAATGAACGAAAGATATGAAAATGGCAACTAATCCTAATGTACGAGAAGACGTACCCGGGCACTGGAGCGGCGGTGGAATTGGAGTAACACTCTACAGCGTGCTGCGTGTGTGTTTATTTATGAAATGCGAGAAGGCAGTTAAGTTTCTGTAAGGGTTGTGCGCACGGTGAACAGATTTACTATTAAATTAAAAAAATAAATTAATTAAAAATAATAAAACTCTATAAGAAGATTTATGTTGTCTACACTGCTCCATCTGTGGCTCCATCTCCGCCCAAGTAAGTCTGAATTTTCAAATTTACTCACCTTAGCCTTAGCCCGCCAGGTACACGGACTGTAACAAAACGTTGTTTTTTTTTTTTTTTTCAGTCTGACGATGCGCCAACAGCGCGAAACGCGTTATTGGAGAATAAAATACTGCAACATAGACTGAGCATTTTTTAATTATTCAACACTGTTGCTGCACCAGCCGCCACCACCACCATCATGGAATGGAATGAAAAACAAAAATTAAAAAAAATGTTCGGTAAGCTTATGGGACTTAACTGTGGGATCATCAGTCCCTAAGCTTACAAACTACTTATGAACTAGCTAATACTAAGGACGGCACAAATATCCATGCCCGAGGGGGGATTCGAACCCCCGACCGTAGTGGCCGTGCAGACCGTGACTGTAGCGCCTCAGTCCCCTCGGCCACCGCGGCCGGCATGGAATGAAATGTTGTCTACACTGAATAAAAGTCAAACCTGCCCTAGCCTCTCCTAATAAATTTACACTTGTTTCTTTTTTTTTTTTTTTTTTTTTAATAAAAAAAATAAAAATGTGGTTAAGGCGACCGCTGACTCAAAGCGGAAGACCCGGGTTAAAAAAAGGTTCCACTGGGTAGCATAGTGGTAGAGTCCCATGCTAATAAGCGAAAGGTCTCGGGTTCGATCCCCGCCAGGTCCTAAGATTTTTATCTGTCTACTTCCACTTCTTTCACCTCTGACAGTATTGTTGATGTTAGAAATATCGAGTAAGCACGGTAGTTCGGACCCACGTTAAACTGTAGGTCCCCCTATAACTGGCTGGGTAAGACATTTCGAAGGAGGAAGGCAACGGCATACCACCTCCAAACAGGACCATGCCTAGTAAAGAAATGTGCTGTTCAAACCAATCTTCAGATTGTTGACTGCGTACCGTAATTCAAGTAGTTAGAAGGCTCCGTTGCAAATTTGTAAGTGTTTATTATGTCCAGTTACACGTTTTGCGGAGTTAGCGTATCATCGTAGTGGTTAATGTTGCAGATACAATGATGATATCGGGATTTGGATGCCAAGTCTCCAGCGTTGCTAGACTTGGCCATCCGAAGCTCATATCATTGTATCTGCAACATTTAACCAATCTGATTATACACTGATCGGGCGAAACACGTAATTGGGTATAATAACCAGTTACAAATTCGAGATTGCTCACAATTAAAACTCTCTCTCCATTGTTGCCTCCCCAAACAGCCATCATAAAGTGGAATAAAAATTAAGGGTTACAGTTGCTGTTCATATTGATTCAATTTTTTAGTAAATATTTCAAGATTTCATGCCATCGCATATTATATATCATTCGTTTAAAACTAATTAATTTTTCATTGTTTGTGAACATATATTAATAAAAAAAATTTGTTAAGTTAGGCGTATTCATCAAATTTTTTAATTTATTTTTTATTTACATTTGTATTTTTGTTCGTTTATGACTTCATTCATACAGTACATGTTTTCCTATCTGTGAATAACATAACTCAATTGTTGTTGTTGTTATGGTCTTCAGTCCGGAGACTGGTTTGATGCAGCTCTCCACCCCACTCTATCCTGAGCAAGCCTTTTCATCTCCTCATAAGAACGACAACCCACATCCACTTGAATCTGCTTACTATACGCGTCTCTTGGTCTCCCTCTGCGATTTTTACCCCACACACTTCCCTCCAATGCTAGATTCACGATTCCTGGATGTCTAAGAATGTGTCCTACCAAGCGATCCCTTCTTTTAGTCAGGGTATGCCAAAAATTCCTTTTCTCACCAATTCCGTTCAGTACCTCTTCATTAGTTATCCGATCTACCCACCTAATCTTCACCATTCTTCTATAGCACCACATTTCAAAAGGTTGTATTCTCTTCCTGTCCACACAAGAACTCAATATAAACCCTGTTTTTGTTAAATTAAAAACACAATTTTGTGTGTGTTCTACAAGTTTATTTTTGTTTACTTAACCGGTTTTCGGCTTATTAGGATTAAGAGTATTTACTGCTGTGTCAAAGACATGACAATGTTTAGATAGCCGGCCGCGGTGGCCGAGGGGACTGAGGCGCTCCAGTCACGGTCTGCACGGCCACTACGGTCGGGGGTTCGAATCCCCCCCTCGGGCATGGATATTTGTGCCGTCCTTAGAATAAGGTAGTTGATAACTAGTTTATAAGTTTAGGGACTCGTGACCCCGTAAGCTATACAAACATTTGAACATGTTGCCCTGGGCGCCACAGAGCCAGACCTCTACTGTTCGGTTTGCGACGTGGTCGCACGATTCGCAGACTCCGGCTTCTCCGCCGCCGATCGGAACTCGCCGAGATCTCGCGGACACTCCGGCCAGGCTCAGCCGAGAACTGCCGGAAGTGCGTGGCCCGCTTATCCGCCGCTTCCTGCCAGGGCCGCCAACTTCCCGTCCACAGCTCGCCTCGCCTACCGGTTCCCGACCTGAAAGCCGCCTCATCACCCAGCCAGGCCTACCACACTGACAACACTCGCTTTCTGTTTACTCGTTTATATCTTTCATGTTCGGCTGGAGCAAGTCTCTGTAGTCATGAAAGGAGTCAGCGCATGAATACGTAACAGAAAAGCAATACATACTGTATCTAGAAATCTTATAAAATAGACTAGGTGGATATGTATGTTCGACATCTCCTAAACTGCTGCACCGATTTCAACCAAACTTGGTACACATACTGCTTAATATCAGACAACAATCGCTGTGGGATTAAAAACTGCCTACGACACATAGTTCAAAATACCGGGTGATCAAAAAGTCAGTATAACTGCAAACCTTAAAAAATCACGTAATAATGTAGATAGAGACGTAAAAATTGACACACATGCTTGGAATGACATAGGGTTTTATTAGAACAAAAAAATAAATAAATAAATAAAAAATAAAAAGTATTGCCAGACGCGTGAAAGATCTCGTTTGGTGGTGATGGTGTGCTCAGCCGCCACTTTCGTCATGCTTGGCCTCCCAGGTCCCCAGACCTCAGTCCGTGCGATTATTGGCTTTGGGGTTACCTGAAGTCGCAAGTGTATCGTGATCGACCGACATCTCTAGCGACGCTGAAAGACAACATCCGACACCAATGCCTCACCATAACTCACCATAACGTGCTTTACAGTGTTGTTCACGATATTATTCCTCGACTACAGCTATTGTTGAGGAATGATGATGAAATATTGAGCATTTCCTGCAAAGAACATCATCTTTGCATTGTCTCAATTTGTTATGCTAATTATTGATTTCTGTTCTGATGAAGCGCCGCCTATCAAACTTTTTTTCATCTTTTTTTTTTTCCCCTAATAAAGCTCCATGTCATTCCAAGCGTTTGTGTCAATTTTTACCTCTCTATCTACATTATTCCGGATTTGAAATTTATACTGACTTTTTGATCACCCGGTATATGACGTCGTAAACATTGAGTCACAAAAGCTTTCCCATCACGCCACCCGTGATTTACGAGTCTTCATCCATCCACTATTTATTCATCGTGGACTGTTTCCTAATATTACTCTCTATAAATCTGAAATATTATGGTCTAAATATAGGGTAAGGTGGTACAATTTCGATCATTTCGGAGAAAAGTTTTTGTTACTGGAAATATGTTGAGAAAAGAAATAATTTTAACTAAGGCACTTGTTCTTGGATGTTTAACGAATATGTAGCACAAATATTAGACCATTAGAAAGGTTAGTGTAAACACAAAAAAAGGTTACAGAACTGTGAAAAATTGATCGAAAATGTACCACACTAGGTACAATTATGATCACTTCCTCGTAAAAATTTTTTTGTGTCCCGGCCTCGTCGCCGCTTTTGTGTCTCGTTTCCGTCGTAGGTGTCGGTGGTCGAGTAGGAAGACCGACACAGGAATAAAGGATGCACGCTTGTGCAGGTACGGAGGTGACCAGCCAGTGGGACAGGAGAAACTAGAAACACTAGAGTAAATTAGAACGATATATATATATATATATATATATATATATATATATATATATATATATATATATATATATATATATATATATATATATATATATATTGCACAGAGTTTATACGATACTTAACTTTTACATAGCTCAGTACTGCAGAATGCTGATACATAGTTGAGCTAGAGGCCTGCCTAGTGCCTGTCCGATATCCAAGTCTTCACAGGGGCCTATCTGATTCCGAAGTGTTAGCTGGTTCCTATCTCAGTCCCAAGTGAACGATGTCGTTCAGTGTTGGCCACGAGCGGAGTTGCAGCAGAGGGCGCTCGTGGCTGACGTCGTAAGAACTCCGCGCCGTGCGTGCATGGCGGCGCGCGGCGAAAGTAGGTGGCGCGCACTTTGGACTTGTGCGACACCACAATTTTTATCACTGGCTTCTTCCACATAAAAAGCACTTGTTCCCTCGTGCACCAACGCATACTTCGTGTACCAAACATTGCAATAACATAAAGTTTGCAAGCGCGTGGAAACTAGAAAATTTATAGGAGCGCGTTCGACGAAGTTGCTGCCCGTGCCTCTTAACAGAAAACAATTTATATCTCCGTAGCGGAAAGTGGTATATTCTTGGAAAAGACAGGAGGAGCTGCAGAAACCTGCTACACTACAACGCCACACAAAGGCAAGTTCTACCAACACTACGAGACTGACAAATTATTTTGATCGGAATTGTACCTATATCGAATTTGTACCACCTTACCCTAGTTCATACTAAACTTTTGCATTAATGTTATACATCATTTGTCTGTTATTGCTATTTTTCTTTCTTTGTATACTGCAGTTATAGTTTTGTACATTATGCATATTTCATAGTTTCACTGTTTCATAATTTCTAAGCTGTTTTCAGGGATGCATGAATATGGAATATTTTCCGAATTTTTATTCTCGTTTCTAATATAAGACTGGAAAAACGCATATACATCAGGGAAATTACAGGTTTTGCAGTTAGTCGTTGTCTATTAAAAACAGAGTATCCGTGTGTTTGTGTGTACGTATTATATACAAATCCACCACTTTGTTCCAATCTTTATGAAATTCTGTGCACGTAAGCTTCAATCCATGAGGACGGTCGCCATAAGTGTAAAAATCACTTATAACTCGTAGTTTCCGTCATATGACGTCATAAACAATGAGATGCTGTATTAAGCGACAATGCTGCTAATTTTCTCCTAAAGCACTGAACCGAATTCAACCAAATTTGGTACACATATTCCTAACCGTAAGGAAACAATTCCATCGCGGTAAGAATGACTTACGGCACATGTTTCAGGAGACGTCTAAACAATAGGAATTGCAAGAACCTTCCACATGATGCGACCAGATTTTATAAATACACTGTATTATACTGACAGTACTTAGCGACTTGCAACAAACGTTAACCATAATTTTGAACCTTTATTAAACTTTTCTCGCTGACAACCATAGCAAAATGATGAAGAGAATAAAGTTTCTAGCTTACTGCTTTTCCGTTGTACGTGAACTAAACTACAGCATTCGGTATGACATTGAAGTTTATAATTTCTACACTACATATTGTAGTCGCAGGAAATTTTAGAGATAGTATACACACATACAATCTGATATCAAAATTGTATCACAGTACACGTAGTTTATGAAATATGATGTCAACAACAGTAACATCCATGGAAAACCGCCCCGTCATACATCAGGTTTTGATCTATTACTTCTGTTCGCAACGGTTTTTACCGACGTACAGCACTTACACAAATGAATACATAACTGCACAATTATACAATTCTACCAGATGTAATTCAATAAATATAAGAGCATATACAAGGTGAATCACCTAACACTTGCACCGCAAATATCGCGGAATCGGAAAGTTCGATTGATGTGCGGTTTTCATAGAATGGATTGGTAGTGAGGGGCTCGTATTTCTAGCCAGCAAACAGATTGTAATATTATTTAGAACGCGTATTTTTTATTCAAACATACAGTTTTTTTAAAATGTAACAATAGTTATTTCTATCATGCACTGGAAACTTTGACACCAGCTGTGTACAAAGAATTTTGAATGACATTTTAACTGGCCGAGTGGCTATCCCCTGGGGCACGGCCCACTGTCTCATGACCACCAGCCAGTCAGCTACGCTGTCGTAGCCTCCGCCCCCTAAACTTTGAACGCTTGTAGCTGCCAAACTAAACGTGATAAAAATCTCATTCAAAATTCTTTGTACACAGCTGCTGTCAAAAATTCCAGTGCACGATAGAAACAACCATTGTTCCATTTGAAAAATGGTATGTTTGCATAAAAAATACACTATATAGGTATTTCTACAATCTATTTATTGGCTAACAATACGAGGCCCCTGACTACCAATCCATTCTGTGAAAACCGCACATCAATCGCACTTTCCGTTTCCGCAATATTTCCAAGTGTTAGGTGATTCACCCTGTATACTGCGATGGAGAAACAGATCTGTCACATCATGCAACACGTATTCCAGTCAGCTTAAGGAAAGCTGACAGTAGTCTTGACAAATTAGAGTTCTGTGCGCACACGGATGCAGGCGATAGCGATGGACTTCTAAATAATCAGAATGAAAAGAAGAGAATGAAACACTGTAAATCCAACGAATACCCATCATTTCAGACCTAGCTTTTAACTTCAAGAGACTGCAGTTTCCAGGAAGACTTGTATTTTCTAATTACGATTAATAAACTCCGGGGCAACCTACTTAGCCGGCCGCAGTGGCCGAGCGGTCTGCGGCGCGCCAGTCACAGTCTGCACGGCTGCTACGGTCGGGGGTTCGAAACCCCCCTCGGGCATGGATATTGGTGTCGTCTTTAGTTTAAGGTAGTTCACAAGTAGTTTGTAAGTTTAGGGACTGATGACCCCGCAGTTATGTCCCTTAAGCTTAACAAACGTTTGAACATTTGTCAACCTATTAAATATTTCAGAATGGTTTTGACATCTCCATCTTCCTCACTCGGACAAATTTATGTCACCTTCTTAGGGGTGGCATCACCAAAGAAATTACTCTTATTAGATCCTGGACAAGTAACAAGAAATATTGTTGAGAGTAAAGTAAACGAATGTATGAATGTTACATATCATTTGCATTTTGTTTACTATCTTTCTTTGTTTGGATACTGTACTCAACATTTTGTATATTATGCAAGACAGCCTTATTTCTTACTTATTCTCCGATAAATATAACATATTATCAGAAAAAAGGAGATGGATAGAGAGAGAATGGATAGGAGAAGTACTAACTCAAGGCTTGAATAAATAAATAAATACTCGCACAACGCCGGGTTTTCAGCTAGTAATATTATAAATGCGAAAGAAGCATTGTTACGCTTGCACCACTAAACCATTTAACATATTTTGATACAATTGCGAACGGAGACAGCTTGAACGCCGAAGAACATAGAAAGTTTGTAATTCAAGATATTTGCTGATTTTGAATACAAAATTCAAATGTTTCCAAAGCTTATGGGACTTAACTGCGGGGTTATCAGTCCCTACGATTACAAAGTACTTGTTGTTGTGGTCTTCAGTCCGGAGACTGGTTTGATGCAGCTCTCCACAATACCCTATCCTGAGCAAGCCTCTTCATCTCCACATAAGAACGGTAACCTACATCTGTCTGAATCTGCTTACTGTATCCATCTCTTCCTCTTCCTCTGCGGTTTTTACCCCAAACATTTCTCTCCAATGCTAAATTCACAATTCCTTTATGTCTAAGAATGTGTCTTACCAATCGATCCCTTCTTTTGGTCAAGGTATGCCAGAAATTCCTTTTCTCCCCAATTCTGTTCAGTACCTCCTTATTAACAAACTACTTATGAACTACATTATACTAAAGACGGCACAAACATCCATTCACGAGGGGCGATTCGAACCCCCGACGGGGAACGGCCTCGCGCATCGCAGCATAGCGCCCCAATGCGCTCGGCCGCTCGGCCGCGGCTTTTGAATACATGACTCGAAATAAGAAACAGCTGGCATCGACGTTTCTCTTGCAGCTTTTGAGACGCTGTAAAAGCTGCTTACTCTTTGACGTTTGGAATTCACAATTATTAAAATAGTTTTAATGGTTGATATGTTGTACGCAATACGATTCAACAAAATGAATATATTGCTTACACATGACGTCAAAGTCTTCAAATCGCTGAACCGATTTCGATGACATTTGAAACCTGCATAGTTTACACGTCAGCGCCTGAGTCACGATTTAACAAAGTTGCTCGTCGTATTGACCTGATTTTCATCTCGATAAAGGAGGACAGTATTTTTACATTCTTCCTTCGGTTCTTGATGGAATATCAGCATTCTGAATTAAAAATCACAATTTTGAGTAAGTTCCACAAGTTTACTTTATTTTGTGGCTCCAAGGCCAGTGTTGAAAGCGGCGTTTCCCCTCGCCCCTCCCTGCCCACACGCTGTCTCCAGGGGGTTCAGGAGAGAATTTGCACCTCAGCCGCGCATGCGCACTGCAACGCTGAGGTCACTGGCTAAATTAAGCGCCCGAGCTACGACTCGATATACGCGCTATCTCCGCGACGTAAAAGGTTTCTCATGCGATAAAAAGAGTTTGGACGTGCATACAAAGTGATCTGATAGAAGAACGAAACGAAGAATTACCGTTCAACAAAACTTTTTATTTTGAAACTTTCTGACAGATTAAAATTGTCTGCCGGAATCGGGACTCTGCAGGAAGTTTCATATCAGCGCACACTCCGCTGCAGAGAGAAAGTTTCATTCTGTATTTTTTATTTTATTTATTTACTTACTTTTCTTCATGAAGAGCTTTTTTCCGGGGGTTCACTACAACAGTGAACACACAGGACACGCCACCACCTCTCTTTTTCCTATTAAAATCATCCTTATGTTTACACTTATATATAAGACTAGCTGCAAGTACCCGGGTTGCCCGGGTTTAAAATAAGGTTTTCTGTAGAAGCGGACAAAACCGTTTATTTGCATGTAATAAATGGGTACATTTAAAGCAATGTGATATACATTTTTGGTAGTTCCATTTTGAATATGTGCAAATAGATTTTCGTCTTTGTCCACTGTGGAGCAGGCCACATACGACTGTCCATGAGAGAAGCATGGTGTCACATGGCCAGAGTGGGATTGAGATGGAACGAAACATAGCGTGGAGAGCTGCATCAAACCTTCCACATGTACTTTTGTGTACGTGTACCAAATTTCACGTCATTTGGTTGTGATTGCAGTCGAAGTTTGTTTGTCAGAGACCGCAAAAGATCTGGAAAAGCAATTGAATGGAATGGACAGTGTCTTGAAAGGAAGATATAAGATGAAGATTAATAAGAGTAAAACGAAGGTAATGGAATGCAATGTCAGAAAATCAGGCGATGCTGAAGGAATTAGATTAGGTAATGAGACAGTAAAAGTAGTAGATGAATTTTGTTATTTGAGTAGCAAGATAACTTCTGTTGGCCGAAGTAAAGAAGATATGAAATGCAGAATGGCTATGGGAAGAAAAGCGTTTCTAAAGAAGCGAAACTTGTTAACATCCAATATTAATTTAAATGTTAGAAAGTCCTTTCTGAAAGCATTTGTCTGGAGTGTGGCATTGTATGGGAGTGAAACGTGGACGATAAGGAGTTCAGACAAAAAGATGAGAGAAGCGTTTGAAATATGGTACTACAGACGAATGATGAAGATTAGATGGGTAGATCACGTGACTAATGAGATGCTTAACCGAATTGGGGAGAAAAGGAGTTTCTGGCATATCCTGACTAAGAGAAGCGATAGATTGGTTGGACACATTCTGGGACATCAAGGAATTGTCAACGTAGCATTAGAAGGAAGCGTGTGGGGTAGAAATCGTAGAGGGAGGCCAAAGGACGAATACAGTAAGCAGATTGAAAAGGATGTAGGTTGCCGAACGTATTCTCAGATGAAGAGACTTGCACAGGACAGGGTAGCGTGGAGAGCTGCATCAAACCAGTCTACGGACTGAAGACCACAACAACAACAAATAAAGTACTCTCCCCCATGCACCGAACGAAATTTTATGTAGACAGTAACCTTCATCTTGTTTTCAAGGTCCAGTGTACAAAATTTCATAAAGATCGGAACAAATCTGTGGATTTTGGTGAAATCCGTAAGTACCTTCCACCATGCACTGAACAAAATTTTTATGTAGACAGTGCCCTTCCTCTTGTTTTGAAGGTCAATTGTGCAAAATTTCATCAAGATCAGTGCGAAGACATAGGTTTACACGGACACATTGAAAACGCACTTTCACTTTTTCTCAAATTTTCCGGTTGGTTTTCCAAACGAAAATGGGACGAAACCTATGTAAGAACCTTCCCCATTTAATTTTGTGTACGTGTACCAAATTTGACGGTATTTGGTAGTCTGGATCTTCAGTTATAAGAGAACAGACAGAGAACAAATGCGTCTTATAAGTATAGAGATGTCTAGCGCAGTCAGGGACGAGACGTTAGGAACAGAAGATTCAATTAGATTACATTAATACTTGTTCTATAGATCATATATACAATTCGTAATGAGGTGGAACGTGTCAGTTTAGTAAATGTTGTCTATACTTGACAATCAATATTTTAATGATTTAAAAAAAATTAAGTTTTATCTAAAAATTCATCTACATTGTAGATGGATTTGACATTCAGAAATTCTTTTAATTTCTTTTTAAATACTAGGTGGCTATCTGTCAGACTTTTGATGCTACTTGGTAAGTGACCAAAGACTTTTGTGGCAGCATAATTCACCCCTTTCTGAGCCAAAGTTAGATTTAACCTTGAACAGTGAATATCTCCCTTTCTCCTAGTGTTGTAGCTGTGCACACTGCTATTACTTTTGAATTGGTTCGGATTGTTAATAACAAATTTCATGAGTGAATATATATATTGTGAAGCTACAGTGAAGATCCCTAAATAAATGCCTGCAGGATGCTCTTGGATGGGCTCCAGCAATTATTCTGATTGCACGCTTTTGTGCAATGAATACTTTTTTTGCTCAATGTTGAATTGCCCCAGAATATGATCCCATATCAAAGCAGTGAATGAAGCTGGGCGTATTAAGCTAATTTACTGACAAGGAACGTACTTGGGCTCGAACATACACATATACACCAAAATCGTATGAGAGATAATCTTAAGATCCCTTATTGCATTAGTGATACTGCCGCATTTGCAAAACTCTGCAGTCGTCCGTTAGAGGCCTCTGCGTGTGCCATGCCGCATTGCACTTTGACCTGTCGGTTCGCCAGTAGGGACGGTGCAGTGTGCCTCCCAAGTTGCGTTTTGTGACGTCATTTGTGTGGTGAAGCGTCAGATAGGGCGGCGATTGCTAATCAGTCCTGCTAAGTATTTCGATTGGTTGAGATGAAGTTACGAAGAACCCTTCTTCGTGAAGATGGTATTAGTGTAGAAGATGAATCATTCGCATGCTTTCTCGTATCTGTTATGGTACAGAAATATGAGCATAAGTTAGATACTGTTGTTACAAACTCATAATAATGATAATAGGGATGATAATGACGAACAACTCATTGCTAGCGGTAGTGCTACGGTAAGTGCGGGAAGAGGCGATGGAAGCAGTGGCAGTGAATACCAACAGTCTTTCGGGAAGAAGGTTAAAGTTGCAACTATCATCACGGCTTTTGATGACAATTAGCTAGAGAACATGTACGATGATTATTACATAAGTTATAGTTAAGATATCTGCATTACGTATGGAGTCTACAATTACATCTACAGTGCTATCTAGAGCATGATTGCAAAGCTTTGCATAAAAAAGACACCCACCAGCACATTGAGGTGTATGTAGAGATACTGTAACCAAGTATGTTCCTTGTGAGATGTAAATCACCAAATTTTGCAATGACTCTGATAGCATAAGTAGCTGAACTCAGACGTTTCAGGAATTCTTCAATATGTTTCTTCCAATTCAGTCCCTCGTCAATGCAAACACCTAAAAATTTTGAATATTCTACCTTAGCTACAGATTTATGTTCAAAGTCTAAATTTATTGATGGTGTCATGCCATTTACTGTATGAAACTGTATATATACTGGGTGTTATCGAAGTTTAATGAGAGTCCATTTGTAGAGAACCACTTAATAAATTTCTGAAAGATATAATTTACAATTTCATGAGTTAATTCCTGTTTGTCAGGTGTGATAGCTATACTTGTATCATCAGCAAAAAGTACTAGCTTAGCATCTTCGTGAATGTAGAATGGCAAGTCATTAATATACGAGGGTATGTCAATTATTATCCGCAATTTAGTTATATTTTTGTGTTGGTAGTACTGTCGTTTTACGTTGGTGACGCATGCTTTGTTTATTTGTTGTTATATCTTCGCAATTTTCAAGCTGCTACGTTAGTTTCGTTGTCGCTGCCGTGCTGTTAATCATGGCTGCTCCGCTGTCTATTTGCACCAAAGAAGAGCAACGTTCAGTGATACGTTTCTCGTGGGCGGAAGGTGTATCAGGGGCCGAAATTCATAGAAGACTTTCAGTACAGTACGGGAGCAGTGTTTTGCCACAACGAAGTGTGTACAAGTGGATTGAAAAATTCCGAAACGGTCGCACGAGTGTTAAGCACGATGAAGGAGCCGGACGACCGTTTACCGCCACAAATGAAGAAACCATTGAGCGATCACGTGAAATGATTCTCTTAGACAGACGATTAAATATTGATGAAATGGCTCATCGTTTTCAAATTAGTCATGGTGCTGCCTACGAAATTATTCACAACAGACTTGGGTTTCGTAAAGTTTGTGCAAGATGGGTCCCAAAACAACTCACACAGTTGCATAAGCAAACGCGCCTCGACATCTGCAAAAAAACATTTGGATCGCTATGGTAACGAAGGGGACAACTTCTTAGACAGAATCATTACTGGTGAGGAAACATGGATCCATCATTACGAGCCGGAGAGTAAACGGCAAGAGTATGGAATGGAAACATCCAAATTCACCGTGCAAGAAAAAGTTCAAGACCCAACCGTCCGCAGGAAAAAATGTTTACTGTTTTTGGGATGCACGAGGTCCTGTACTGGAACATTATGGTGAAAGGGGCACAACAATAAACAGTGTACGTTACAGTGAGATGCTTACTGACAGGCTAAAGGCTGCAATTGGAAGCAAACGCCGAGGATTGCTGTCAGAAGGTGTTGTGTTGTTGCACGACAATGCCCGTCCGCATACTGGTGTCCACACTGCTGAAACGCTCCAGAAACTCAAATTCGAAGTACTGGATCATCCTCCACATAGTCCCGATCTTGCTCCTTCTGACTATCACTTGTTTGGTCCACTCAAACAGGCATTAAGGGGCCGTCGATTTGACTCGGACGAAGCCGTGAAGGAAGCGGTGCATTCCTGGCTCGCAGCTCAACCGAAAACCTTTTTTTATGAGGGCATAAGGAAGCTTGTAGAGCGATGGACGTAGTGCATTGAAAAGCAAGGAGACTATGTCGAAAAATGATGTTCTTGTAAGTTCCGCATTTTATTACAATAAAATTTTATAACTACTTTGCGCATAATAATTGACTTAAACACTGAACCATATGGGACCTCATTTTTGATAACTCCCCAGTTAGAGGAATTAATTGTTTCATCTATATCAAGTGAACTGCTTATTTCAACTATCTGCACTCTTTCAGTTAAGTACGATTCAAACTATTTGTGCACTGTAGCACTCATAGTTTCATAGAGCTCGGCCATGCTACTCGGAAGGATTACCAGCAACACTGTAAGTATACTTAGATGCAGCCATAACCCTAGACCACAGCTTTCCAAACTTTCCCTCAGGGCGACACCCTTTTATAGCTTACAGTTTTGCGCCACACCTTTTCACTAATATCAATACATATGGCAGAATTTAGATGGTTCTATCGGTGGACGGGGACGGAGATACATCATCGATTAAATGTAGTTTGTAAACGAAACTGAAATCCTCGTACGCATTGACATGTTTAATGTTGATCCTGACTGCAGCAATTAAGTACACTCATCGCAAGAAAAGGAAACATTAGGAACTACGGAGATGAACAACAGAGTAACACCGCCAGACAACAATGCCTAACTCACACAGTAATACTTGCTTCTTCTACATCTGACCCAACTGTCGAAACACGAAAACTGAATTTATGAAACTGTTTTTAGTTGTCGTGTGTTCATGTCAGGGCCAGATATGATTTTGCTGGATCGATTGAAACGGCATCTGGCAGTTAGCTGCTCGGATTTCTGATTTAGACAGCACAGTGGCTGTTCACTTTCAGTTCAAGATTATGACATTATTTTCAGAAATAAAGAGGATGTATTTATGACAAGTGATGAAATATTATTTAAGTTCTGTTGCTAGGTTCTTGCTTCACCACGACCTCGGAAGTCCCGACATATTCGGAAAAAAATGATAAATATTTGTGATAAATAAAAATATGAATTTCATTTCTGGATCCAGAATCTGTTACATACAGGAAACTGAGAGAAAAAAATATTAACGCATACCAGGGTTCTAACCAACGATCACTGCATTTAAAATACTACTCTCCATTAATTACCCGGCCATACTGCATACTAAACATCGCTACTGAGTAGCTTTAGTCAGTGGACAATTGTGACTGCTTTTACAATCTCTGACAGGTTTTATAGCTACAGAGGGCGACGTGGCTTTGAGAAATCCGTTAAAAAAATGCTCAGGTGCAGCTTTTTGAGAAGGAAAGCAGGCTACAGGGAAGGGTCGTTTGAAGCAGCTGCCAGTTCCAGCAAACTGTGGATGGAAAGAGCTGTTATCGAGTATCAGCAGCAGGTCTGCGCATGCGCAGTTTGCTGGAATCTGGCAACTGGCAGCTGCTTGAACGAACCCTGAGTGTCTACTGCTACTTAGAGCCCTGTATTGGGAGAGTAGCGCCAGCCTTTTATGTGTGTCTTGCCGACAACCGCCGGCTGCTATTGGTCAGTTGAGCGCGGGTGGGGCACGTCCGCCATTTTAGGCCTAAGCAGTCCATCAGCGTAAATGGCACATTTCACTTAACTAGCTGTTATTTTAGCATTTAGAGGTGTTGGAAATCTGTAGACTCATTATGTGTTAAATTAAGAGCTTAACATAGCATATTCCATTTATATATGGTGAAAAATGCCGCATTTTTGGCAGTGAATCGTTATACTAAGACAGTCCGAGGTAGCAAGTTTTACGCATTCCACAGGGCGAAAGAGATGCGAAAAGACGCGAATTGTGGGTACACCGCATTGGATGAAAAAATGCATTTCCATACGAGAATGCAAATTTTGCGAAGTAAGTAAATTTGTGTTGAAATATCGAGTAAACTTCTAGGTTTATCTGTTCATACAAGTTTCTTGCGAGCTATGTTGGACGGACAATACATGTAACAGAAAAGATATTTTTAAAAGATATAAATACATGAAAATCTAACATAATGTGCCGTATTTGACGAATTTCGTATTTATACTTAATGGTGCATATTACGAAAGTTTGGGCGGTAAATGAAACCGCCCATTAAGTAGATCTCCAAAACTCGAATTTTAAGATAAAGTTTATTTTACTGAAGTACCCAGCAGTGCGATAACAATGTGTAAAAACTTAAACCTTCCCAAAATGTTAGCTTAGTTAATGTTATGTGATAATATCGCATGTAGGTTAGCACACAACACCTATCAACATTAGGCACAAGATTAATGGAAAGCAATATGTATTAATTACATCTACTTTGATAAAAAGCAATATATTAGAGATAAAAACGTCAGTCCTTAGCTAATTTAAAAGCAGGAACATCACTTATTGCGAAAGCAGTGCATTTGGTGCAGGGTTTAAATTTTAGCACGAAACAATTTTACAACTAATTTGCTCAAAAATAAATAAAAAAATTTCCTAATATTCGCTATAGATGTGATGAAACGATTAAAAACTTAAGTTCATTGTTTACTTAACGTATTGTCATATCACGTGGATGTACAGACCGGTTCCCTTGACCATAACTGGTAATTTATTAGTGTCGCCCATAGCGCTGCTATTGCGAGATAGGCCTACAATGGCGGCGCTCGCCCGGTTGGCGGTACTCTCCCAGTACAGGGCTCTACTGCTACTGAAGCAGAGCTGCCGCCTAGCGGCTGAGCAAGCAATTAATGTGCACGTACCCTCTCAAATCCTTGGCAACGGCCTAACTCTATTTACGATGAAAACATTCGCTGTCTAAGCCTAATAATACATAAATGCGCGCTGTGTAACTCAAACAGTAATGAAACTCGTGGAACACAGATGGTGTGGGATGCGGTGGGTAGTTCCAGCGGGTAATGTTGTACACGCTCTGACCAGACAACAAAGATATTTACTCCAGGTTGACAATCCGGATAATCGCGAATCCCTATAACTGAAGTCCGGATAATCGAGTGACCGATCATTCCTTTAATACGTGATGTGTGGTGCACTGAATGAAGAGAAGGATGATTAGCTGCAGGCGAGTCTTCAGGGTAGTATGAAGAGATATTTTGTGTTATTGCATGACAAGTTTTTTTGTTTAGAGGGTGTAATATCGCGACACCCTTGATACTACAGTAAAACGTCCCTTAACGGACACTTCCCAATAGCGGACTCCTCTGAATAGCGGATATTTTAAAATTCCCCTGCCGCGGAGGAGTAGCCGAGCGGTCTAAAGCGTCTCGCTGCGGAGCGCGCGGTTGCTCGCCGTGGAGGTTCGAGTCCTCTCTGGGGCGTGGGTGTGTGTGTTTGTCCTTAGGTTAGTTTACCTAGGTTTAAGTAGTTTGTAAGCTACGGACTGATGACCACGCAGTTTGGTCCGATAGATTTACAGACATTTGAATTTTTTTTTTTTTTTTTTTTTTTAATTCCCCTGCAAAACAACACTAGCCCTTATGCTAAAATTATTCCCAATAGCGTACATTCTCAATAACAGACACGGACACGGTAATATGTCCCCCAACAGCAATCAAAACTTCTAAATAACGGACAGCGTGAATGAAGTGTACTCTTGCGTGTCAATAGTTTAAGTGTCGTCAATTCTAACGTGTGCTGATTGAAGATTTAGCGTGTTTCTTGTTCGTATTGCGTGGTTCCATGGCATTGCCATCTATTGGAACTTCTTGGAAGTACAGTACGTACAGAATTGGTTCATAAAGCGCAGAAACAGACGATCACTTTCCGCCTATAGTCGGTACATCAGACGAAGCCAAGCGTTCGATAGAGTAGACTCGCTGTTGTGTTGCAGCGTGGGCTTGGGTAGGACAGGGGAGAGGCGATAGGTGTATGGAAAGTTTTCATTCGATGGCTGCCACAGCCTGGTTTCAAAAGTCAAAAGCTTTGTCTAATGCGTCTTTAGTGTTTTCGATTTGAAGTTTCGTGCTCGCGCTACATGCTTTAAAATGCCCAGAGATAAAAGTGGCAAAAAAAAAAAAAAAAAAAAAAAAAAAAAAAAAAAAAAAAAAAAAAAAACACGCTACAGGCGCGAAACTAAAAAAGAATGTTATCTTGTCGTAACAAAAGCTTCGCACTTTGCAGAAAATTGATGCTGGTGAGCCACCCGGAAAGTTTCTGCGGATTTGAACGTCGGTACGAGTGCGATTACTGATTGAAAAACAAACTGATCAGATATTTAAACAGTTTGTTCCACTCAAGCGTCAAGCAGCGCAATGAAATGTCGAAGATGAATGAGAAAAGGTTCATATCCTCAGAAGAGGTTATACTTTTGTGGCATGAACAAATAAGATCCAAAGGCGTGCTAGTTAAGATCCTGTACTTCGTCTAAAAGCGATGACTTTTTATGAGCTCATTGAAGGAAAGGAGCAGGAATTCCTCGGAAATTATGGCTGTCTGGATCGGTTCAAGAAGCGGCGAACTTAGCGGTATTGACACCATTCGATGCGTTACACGCCTGAAAAGAGAAGACTTTAGTTTTATGCGAGATTTTCGTTATCCGAACCGGCCTCCATACCGATCATTTCGGATAAACGGTAGTTCACTATTTTGTATTTTATCCTTTTCTTAACAGCGGATACTTCTTAAAAGCGGACAGTTTTATTTTCCCCATTGGTGTCCGTTATACAGAAGTTTTACTGTACTACGCGAAGGGTTACCAGACGTCCCCTTTTTTTGGACTCTGAAAATGGTCCGGCCGGGCTTTTCACAAAATGGGGAAATGTCCTCTTTTTGCGTTGTGCAACTGCTTCAACTTGAAAGTGCGTAAATACAGCTCTCTGAACTGTCACAATCACTAACTCTAGAGAATTTAATCTTTCTTGAAACAATGTTTTTAATTTTCTCGATTCTGTGCCGTCCCTGCTCTGAGGTCAAGCTACTCTGGAACAATTGAAATAATTGGCGTGGCAATTGTCGCGGAGTACGAGCTTCGAGGCGGGCAATTAAAAACATACGTCTGCAACATCGCAAGACAGTGCAATACACATAGTATAATATGAAACTCGTTCCTCTTTTCTCTGGTCGGAGTATTGCGTGACACCCAAAAATAAGACGTTCAGTCCATCGAGCTGGGACTCGGCAGTTCTGTGTGTTGTCTGTCAGCCACACTTATGACTTTGACATCAAAAGCTAGTGCAATGTTAGTTATACGTAAGTTGAAACCTTGTTCAAAGCTTCATACAAATAAGGTCACATGCCACAGTCACCATTCGTCTGTTTACGACGAAATAGACGTAACTACATAAACAGTTTTGTGGTAATTATTCAGCAATCAGTCGTCATAAATATAAATTCTTTATTTATATCTAAATTTATTTTATTTAAATTCTTTTTTATATAAAGAATTTATATTTATGGCGACTGATTGCTGAATAATTACCACAAATCAAATACAGTCGTGAAGCACCCAGTCCAATATGGAGTCAAGCCTGATACATAAACAGTGTTTTGAAAAAGTCGAGTTAAAGCTTTTGTCCAAAAACCTGATTAGCTTTAAATAATTAATTGCGAGCCTCTGTACAGCAAATACAAAGTTTATTTTATTCATTGCTTTCTTCACCTAGGCCTTACATATTCCATTCTCTCACTACAATCTAGATGTTATTCATGTATACAGTCATGTCGGTCTGATCCGAAATGGGTGCATAGCTATATCAAGGAACGGTTAAATAACTTTTACAGTAACTTTATTCGTCACGATTTTACAGTCAACAGTACTGTGGTTTCCGCAAATGATGCATCGCAAAAAATATCAGGCTAAACGGGGGTGGGGGGTGATAGGCAAGGTATCTTATAAGTATGGAAAAAATGTTCAGCACTTAAGACGGTGATTACAAGTGGTAAAGTGATGAAATATTATGGCTTCAGTGCTATGTAGTCATGTAATTCTTTCTACGGGTCTCAACATTTCATGCTTCATAATTTGTAAGAAGATGAATAAATTTCGTAAGATGCGTAAGATGTATTACAAACAGGTTTCTGATAATACAGTAGAGACATGACTAGTACTTGAGTTGTGAATACGAGAGAGAGAGAGAGAGAGAGAGAGAGAGAGAGAGAGAGAGAAGAGAGAAAGAGAAGTTTGTTTTATGACTCTAGAAATGTCCTCTTTCCTGAAGACAGACATCTGGTAACCCTAACTACGCGACAACCCAGGGTGTCGCGACACTCAGTTTGGAAAGCTCTGCCCTAGACACTGAGGAAGCCTGCTGATCTGTCTACCTGAGGAACTGCCCCACATATTCCGCTCGTCAAGCCAGCCATGTTGGGTGAGGACACGGTTGTCCGCCCTATATAGGCCCGGTCGCTGGCTACCCCGTGGCGGTGCTGGGGTGTCGCTGGACAGAATGTGAGTGACCTGTATGCACCCTATCGCACCTGGCCGGCGACAGACAAAGGGCGGCTACCCTCTCCCCAATGCATGGGAAGGGTTGCACCCTCACCGGCCCAAGAAGGGCCCAAGGGCTGGTTCGCCCTTCTGGCGGGAAGTCTACAGCTGCGAGGGCGACCCTGAGGAACACCTGGAGTGGAGGTTTCCGTTATCTGGGGAGCAGGGCCACCATCTTCCGCCGTCCAATCCCCGACATCGCCAAAAACAACACTAAATCTTTATACACAACTAGTCGTCCCGGCAATGCTTCGCAGTTGCTAATGTGTATGTACTCTTGCTTTGAACGTCAAATCTGAAAAATTTTATCGCACTCATATCAATGGTATTGATCTGGTTCTATTTTTTCTGAATTTTCCAATTTTCCGGGAAACTTTTCCAAATTTTTATTTCATTAGAACGTTACTCTTGCTTGGAACGCCAAATATGCAAAACTTTATCGCAATCAGACGAATCTTTCGTTGAACGTCAAATGATCAATATCTTATCGCAATCGGATGAACGGTTCTCAACTTATAGTGCTGAGTACCTTTAGAAACACATTGAAAAAGGAAATTGGTTAGAATTTTGCGACTTTCCTTTTTAACTGTCCCTATTTTATTTTTTATTTATTTATTTTTTACTTAAAACTATTCCAAGACCATAATGAACACAATAAAAAAAGAATTACCCCTCTTTGTCGTCCGAATAGTCAGTTATAGTGCTGAATTCAATCAAAAACACATTGAAAACGCACTTTCAGTTTTCTCAAATTTTCCAAATTTCCGGTAGATTTTTCAAAAAATGTATTTCATACAAACCTTGTCCTGTGTAGCCGTACTCAAGTAATACTCTTACAACAATGTAGCAATTGATTTTTATCCATAGAAAAAACATCGCTTTCGGTTTTTTTCCTAAATTTTCCTACTTTCCGGGTGACTTTTCCAAATTTTTAATTAACGCGAATCTTCCTCTTCCTTTCAACGTGAAATGTACAGAATATTATCGCAACTGGACGAACGGTATTGATAGCTCACTGGAAAAAGCTGTTTCAGTTTTTTCAAGATTTTCCTCTTTTCCGGGCAAGGTCTCCATATTTTATCACCGTTCAAAACCTTCCCTGAACTTGAACGAATATTTCAAAACTAAAATCAGCCAAATCGGTTCAGCCGTTCTCGAGTTTTAGCGAGTCTAACGAACAGCAATTCACTTTTATATATATAGATTGATATAAAGACTGGGGGAAAATCCGACGTTGCCCGGGTATTTATTTATTTATTCCTGCCTTGAGTTAGTCCTATCCCTTCTCTCGCTGTCCATCTCCCTTTTTCTAAAATCATGTTATATTTATCGGAGAATATATAGCGAATGATCAAAAAGTCAGTGTAAATTTGAAAACTTAATCACGGAATAATATAGATAGGGAGGTAAAAATTGACACATATGCTTGGAATGACAGGGATTTTTATTAGAACCAAAAAAAAAAATGTCCGGCAGATGGCGCTGGACAGCGAAACGTCAGTGACTGCGCATGAAAATCGTGTATAAAAGGAGCTGTAATGAGAGAGAGAATCAGATGCACCAGCAGTCGCAGCATGTTGACGTTACCCGAAAAGGCGCTTTTAGTGAAGCTGTGTTATCAGAATGGGGAATGTGCTAGTTCAGCGTTACGATCCCATCGCCATAGGTAGGGGATTCGAACGGGTAAACGTCCGTTGACAAATGCAGCTGTGGCGAGAATGATTTCCAAGTTAGAAGCTACGAGTTGTTTAGACGATAGACCCCGTAGTGGCCGACCGAGCAGAAGGCGTAATGCTGCTGAGACAGTTCAGGAAGAAATGCAGACTGTAGCGGGTTCGTCTGTGCACGGGGAAGTCAGCGCTCGTGCAGTCGCACGTCGCACCGGCATTCCATACACTGCTGTTTGGTTGGCACTTGGGCGTACCCTCCGATGCTATCCTTACAAAATCATTGGCATCATGAACTAATACCTGGCGATTTAGTGAAGCGGAGGGTATTTGCGGTGTAGGCGTTTCAAAGGATGGCGGAAGATGACGATTGGTTGAGTAACGTGTTGTGGACCGAAGAAGCTCATTTTACGCTCTGAGGGTCTGTCAATGCCCACAGCTACAGAATTTGGGCTACCGACAATCGTAGAACTGTCGTGGAAACTCCATTGCACTACGAGAAAGTCACAGTATGGGTTGGATTTACCACATCTACCGTTATCCGGCCTTTTTTCTTCGAGGAACTGCGTGATTCTGGTTTTGTAACTGCTACCGTGACGTGTGAGGTACGCCGATATGTTACAGAATCGCATCATCCCCAGCCTGGCTGATAAACACCTGCTGGAACGTACGATTTTTATGCAGGATGGCGCTCCACCCCATATTGCTAGACGCGTGAAAGATCTGTTGCGCGCGTCGTTTGGTGGTGATCGTGTGCTCAGCCGCCACTTTCGTCATGCTTGGCCTCCCAGGTCCCCAGACCTCAGTCCGTGCGATTATTGGCTTTGGGGATACCTGAAGTCGCAAGTGTATCAGTTCTTTTTGACCTAACAACACTCAGCGGATCAATCTCTTTCATTTGCGCTTTTAAACACTTGCATTGATTGATTCTGAAAGAAGCTATGCCTGAACATTGAACTTCCAATTTTTCCCAACTTTTTGTCATTCCACCAACGGTGCGACGTTTTCGCACGGGTCGTCTAGTTATAAACAATTTGAAAATTCCTTACAGTCTGCCATCTATAGTACTTTAAGCAAGTGATTTTGTACATTCCTAAGTCTGAGACTTTATCTTTTTTGTTGTTTAAAGGTGTGTAATATTTTCTGTTGTAGTTTGTTGTTTGTGGGGAGAGCTACCTTTACTTTATGTGACCTAAGTATGCTATTTTTTGAAACATGTCACCTACATAAGGTGTGTTAGCTATACATTTAGTTTAATCTAAAAAATTGATAATGCTGTTTTTCTGGCATTCAGCTGTGAAATTTATTTTCCTGTGTACTTTATTAAATAGTTTTATGATATTAGTGTTGATATTAGTGTCATGGTTCACTAAAATTAAGGTATCGTCAACATATCTGTTCTAGTAAATTATGTTTTTTAAACAGGCTTCCTGGTTGCTGAATATATTCTGTTCAGGGTGAACACCACAAATGGAGACATCACAATAAATACAAATTATTTAGCAAAAAGCATCTCGAGATGGGAATAAATTCTCGAAACGCGTAATGTTTAGCATTACAGTTGTGAATAAGATAGTTAAAGGCTTTCAAAAAACATCGTTGTAATGAATAAAAACAAATCTTTATATATAAACTCCTAGAAACAATGTTCGTCCGAAACTACTTAACTCATCTTAATGAAATACTGCACTGCGAGACTGATTCGGTTCAACATGAAAGATAAGATGTATTTTATCGCGATTAAAAACCTCGATATTCTTTTAATTCCAGATTAAACGATCTATCTCCGTCGTGTGAGTGTCCAGTAATTGACGCTGTTGTTCACCTTGAAGTCCGTGCTAGCGGCAAAGTGATCGGTTGGAAAGCGAAAAGGTCACAAGTTCGAAACTCGCTGTGGTAACGTTTTTTTTTTTTTTTTTTTTTTTTTTTTTTTTTTTTTTTTTTTTTTTTTTTTTTTTTTTTTTTTTTTTTCCACTCCGAGTTTTAACCTAGCCTTTACCTCGCAAAAATGTAATGAATCACCAGAAACGACACGTGGTTGAGACTCCACGTTAAACTGAAAACCCTTTTATCGGTTGGGTAACTGGGGTAGGCTAGGGACATGATAGGCGCCGAAGTAGCGACCAATCGAAAAACATCGCTTCACCCAATTCAAAACTTACCACGTTACAAATTGCGTCGTTATGGTATATCACCCCAAATTTGCGCCTGGATAGAGGATTTCCTGTCAGACGACACAGTTCTTAGTAATCGATGGTAAGGCATCCACTAAAACAGAGGTGATATCGGGCGTTCCACAGGGTAGTGTTATTGGTCCTCTGCTGTTCCTTATTTAGATAAACGATTTGGGAGACCATCTAAGTAGCTCTCTTAGATTATTTGCAGATAACGCCGTCATTTACCGTGTTCTAAAATCATCTGAAGATCAAAACCAACTGCAGAACGATCTGAATAAACTATCACTATGGTGTAAAAATTGGCAATTGAGTCTAAATAATGAGAAGTGTGAAGTCGTCCACATGAGTAGGAAAAGAAATCCGTTAAACTTTGTTTACAAGATAAATCAATCAAATTTGAGGACCGTAAACTACACTAAATACCTAGGAATTACTATTACATCAGACCTAAACTGGGCAGAACACGTAGATAATGTCGTGGGAAATGCGAACCAGAGACTGCGTTTTATAGGCAGTACCCTTAAAAGATGCAACAGAACTACTAAAGAGACTGCATACACTACACTTCTCGGTCCATTTTTGGAGTATTGCTGCCCAGTGTGGGATCCTTATCAGGTGGCTTTGACGGAGGACATCGAAAGAGTCCAAAGAAGGGCAGCTCGTTTCGTATTGTCACGATACAGGGAAGACAGCGTTACGGAAATGATACAGGATCTAGGATGGGAATCATTACAACAACGGCGCTTATCGCTGCGGCGTGGGCTACTTATGAAACTCCAATGACCAACATTCTCCTCCGAATGCGAAAATATATTGTTGACTCCCACTTACATAGGTATAAATGATCATCGGAATAAAATACGAGAAATCAGAGCTCGAATAGAGAGATCCAGGTGTTCTTTCTTCCCGCGCGCTATTCGAGAATGGAATGGGAGATAAATAGTATTACGGTGGTTCGATGAACCCTCTGCCACGCACATAAATGTGATTTGCAAAGTATCCCATGTAGATGTAGAAAGAGGGGGCATATGAGACGAAGGTAAAGTAGGAATAATAAGAGAATCATTTGAAAAGTTTTTGTCTCCGTATTCCGGTTCTGGATCCTAATTATGCATTAATAGAACTTTCGAAAGTACGTTATTAATATAATTCAAGAACAATTAAGGAATATTATTTATTCTTAAAAATTTTATGGTGGGCATAAAGTATCGCTCTCCCCTTGGCAATACAAGTTACTGAAAATGGCTTGGTATTGCAAGTGTCAAGGTAACTGATGGAGAGGCAAATAGAAGTACAGGCTTATCTTCATATGGCCTCCGTTTATCTGGAGAAGGCTAATGACAGTGACCAGGCAAGAGATATGGCAATATTGAGCAGTTCAAAATGCTCAAATGTTTGTAGAGCTTATGGGACTTAACTACGCGGTCATCAGTCCCTAAACTTGCAAACTACTCATGAACTAGCTAAGACTAAGGGACGGCACAAATATCCATGCCCGAGGGGGGACTCGAACCCCCGACCGTAGTAGCCGTGCAGACCGTGACTGGAGCGCCTCAGTCCCCTCGGCCCCCGCGGCCGGCATATGAGGAGTAAACGCCTACCATAAATACATGTGAGAGTGGTAAAAGACAGGTATGAAGGGGCAATGACTCAAGCCAGGAGCAGTGCAAGTAGAACGGAGGCATTTCCAGAGAGAGTAGGGCTGCAAGAGGGATCTACGCTCTCTGACCTAGTGCTAGATGTGTGTTAGTCACAGATGTGAAGAAAAATCTACCATGGAACATCATGTTTGCTGATGTCGTGAAAATCTGTGAATCCACTCTAGAGGAACTTCCATGCAAGCTTGAACAGTGGAGAAAGAGGAAATTAGCATTAGCAGGGAGAAAACAGAATTATGCGTACAGAGGGTGCAGAAGTCCTGTGCATTAACCTGCAAGTGGAAAGAAAAACAGGCCAAGAAGTTTTCAATACCTGGGCTCGTTCATTCAGTGTGATGAAGGACTGACGGCTGAAATACAGTACAGAATAAATAGCGGACGGATGAATTCTGTGACAAGAAGGTTAACCAAAGAATAAGTCAGTTCTGATACGGAATTTGGTCTTTAATCTATATATATATATATGAATTGCTGATCGTTAGTCTCGCTAAAACTCGAGAACGGCTGAACCGATTTGGCTAACTTTAGTCTTGAAATATTCGTGTAAGTCCAGGAAGGTTTAAACGGTGATAAAATATTGAAAAGTTGTTCGTAAAAGAGGAAAATCGGTAAAAAGAGAAACAGCTTTTCCCAGTGAGCTATCAATACCGTTCGTCCAATTGCGATAAAATTCTGTACATTTCACGTTGAAAGCAAGAGGAAGGTTCCCATCAAATAAAAATTTGGAAAAGTCACCCGGAAAGTAGGAATATTTATAAAAAAACCGAAAGCTACTTTTTTTTCTGTGAATAAAAATCAGTTGCCGCGTGGTTGTAAGAGCACCACTCGAGTACGGCTTGACAGGACAAGGTTTGTATGAAATAAATTTTTTGGAAAATCTACCGAAAAAATTTGAGAAAAACTAAAAGTTGGTTACTACTGAGAGATAGAAAGCCGGCCGAGGGGACTGAGGCGCTCCAGTCACGGTCTGCACGGCCACTACAGTCGGGGGTTCGAATCCCCCCTCGGGCATGGATATTTGTGCCGTCCTTACTGTTAGCTAGTTCATAAGTAGTTTGTACGTTTAGGGACTGATGACCCCGTAGTTAAGTCCCATAAGCTATACAAACATTTCGACATTTCATTTTTAAAGGTTTGAGTGAAGTAACAGTTTGGGATAGTTAGCCAGAAAATAGGAAAATTTGTGGAAAACTGACAGGTACTTTTGTTGTTCTGCCGTTGTATCCACTTTTTACAAAAGGGGCAATGCATTTTTAAAAGTTAATTATAACTTCTGAAAAATAGTTAAGAAGTGAGAGTAAACAGCTGTTCCAGAGAGTGACTATTGTTCGATATTTCACTTTTTATACTTCAAATCAAAAGATATCTGGAATTCCACACTTTCCAAAGTATCTTATCCGGTACTTCAGCACTCAAGCTATCTCCGCATTAGATTTAATCACAACAGATTCAGTGGTTTATGTAATGATATGTAGCCAAATCGGTTCAGCCGTTGACGAGTTTTAGCGAAAGTAACCAACAGCAATTCATTTTTATCTTTGACAGTTCATATACGGGTTCAGATCGTGTAAAGCGAACTTTACTCTTTCGAAGTATATTTCTGAACGCACCCAAAACAATAATCAAGTCATTATTTAACATGTTTAAAATCTTAATTTTCCACGCAATTTTTTCATATTTTATCACCGTTTAAACCTTCCCTGAACTTCCACGAATGAACATTATCCTGGACATGTGTGCGTGATTTGCCCACTCTATCCGCCCACTGTCGAGTCGATACATAAGATTTAAATTAATATGGTTTATATTAAGAGGTAAGTTATATTAAGTTCACCGGGTCATCTAGTAAATAATAATAATAAGCAATCGCGGTGCTTCTTTGCAAATTTCTTTGTTATATTTTCTCGTGTTCAATATCTTTTTCATTTCATCAGATTTGCTGACACTTTTGTACACCTGCGGCCCCTTTTTACCATATTCAGCCTCCTTTTGCCAGATGCGGTGTATCTTTGTGGTAAGATGCTGTAAAGCGCCGAAACTTGGCCAGTCACAAAGAGGGAGAAAGATGGAAGTGGCAGAAATGAGAATGTTGAGGCGGATGAGAGGAGCTACTACAAAAGATAGAATAAGGAATGAGTACAACAGCGGAACAGTGAAACTGGGGCCCATAGGGAAAAGGATCAAGAAGGTAAGCTACGGTGGTATGGGAAAGTGGAGAGAAGAGGGGAGTACTAGGTGGAGTATCTCCCCAATTGTGCGATTGGATTCACGATTTTCTGTCAGAAAGGACACAGTTCGTTGTAATTGACGGTAAGTCATCGAGTAAAACAGAAGTGATATCTGGCGTTCTACAGGGAAGCGTTATAGGCCACCTACTCTTCCTTGTGTTTATAAACGATTTAGGAGACAATCTGAATAGCTCCCTTAGACTGTTCGCGGATGATGCTGTCGTTTATCGGTTAGTGAAGTCAACAGAGGATCAAAAATAACTGCAAAGCGATTTAGACAAAATTTCAACATGGTGCGAAAATTGGCAATTGACACTAAATAAATAAAAGTGTAAAGTAATGTACATGACCAGTAAAAGAAATCCGCTGAACTTCAATTACGCGATAAATCAGTCAAACCTTAAGGTCGTAGATTATAACAAATACCTAGGAGTTACAATTAGGAACAACTTTGACTGGAGAGAACACACAGAAAATATTGTGGGGAAGGCGAACCAAAGGTTACGTTTCATTGGCAGAACCCTTCGAAGATGCACCAGCTCCACCAAAGAGACTGGCTACATCCTCTCCTGGAGTACTGTTGCCCAGTGTGGGACTGAAGGAAGATATTGATAGGGTACAGAGAAGGGCAGCTCGTTTTGTTTTATCGCATTACGAGGGGAAAAGCGTCACGGAAATGTTGCACGAATTGGGTTGGAAATCATTAAAAGAAAGACGTTATTCATTGCGGCGTGATCTGTTTGCGAAGTTTCAATCACCGACTTTTACTTCTGAATGTGAAAATATTTTGCTAGCACCCACCTACTTAGGGAGACATGACCATCCCAATAAAATAAGAGAAATCAGATCGGAAACGGAACGATTTAGGTGTTCTTTCTTTCCGCGCGCTATTAGAGAATGGAACCGCAGAGAAAGGTTATGAAAGTGGTTAAAGAACCCTCTGCCAGGGACTTAACTGTGATTTGCGAGTATCTATGTAGATGAAAATGTAGATGTAGAGTCGAAAACCAAAATCTTGAATGGTCGAGGAGAACAGGAAGACCCAAACTAAGAAAGACGAGGTAGGGGGAGATCTTCAGAAAAAAAAAAGTTGGAAGATGGGTAGAAATTTGTGGAAGAGAAGAATCGAACAAACGAAGGCCGAACCCACGCGATATGGAAAAAGGCTGAGGTTGGAAGAAGATATACTACATCTTATCGTTATTTACTACATCGCATCGTCAAAAAGTTGTAGCTCCTAAACTTCCCAATACCAAAAATTGGTCATGCTTTAATACGAAATTGTTGAAGTCATTCTATACAGAGCGTAACATTACATTTCCCAGAACAACCTCTAGGCCTCCCTTAACGGTTTTCAAACTGGAAACTCCTTTTTCACGCTTCTGAATGATGTAATAATGCTTGTCTGGTACGTTACATGAGGCAAGTTTTCTTGGTCTTTCCGTAGTTGATCATCTTTCAAATCATTTCTTCAGCTAAGTTCTGTCAATCGATGTTCTGAATTGTTTCACTGAAAAAGAAGTTTCTCTATTGCAGCTCTTCAAAGTTATGTATCCATTTCTACATCTACATCTACATCTACATACATACTCCGCAATTCACCGTAAGGTGCGTGGCGGAGGGTACACTGTACCACTACTAGGCATTTCCTTTCCTATTCCACTCCCAAATTGAACGAGGAAAAAAAAAAAAGCCTATATGCCTCCGTACGAGCCCTAATTTCTCTTATCTTGTCTTTGTGATCTTTACGCGAAATGTAAGTAGGCGGCAGCAAGATCGTACTACACTCAGCTTCAAATTCCGGCCCTCTAAATTTACTTAACAGAAATTCACGAAAAGAACGTCGTCTTTCTTCCAGCGATCCCCAATTGAGTTGCCGGAGCATTTCCGTGACACTCGCGCATTGGTCGAACCTACCGGTAACAAATCTAGCTGCTCGCCTCTGAACCGCCTCTATGTCTTCCTTCAAACCGATCTGCTGCGGGTCCCAAATACTTGAGCAATACTCAAGACGTGGTCGTACAAGCGTTTTATACGCGGTCTCCTTTACAGGTGAAGTACATCTTCCCAAAATTCTCCCAATAAACCGAAGTCTGCTGTCCGCCTTACTCACAACTGTCGTTACATGCTCGTTCCATTTCATATCGGTCTGCAATGTTACGCCTAGATATTTGAACGACGCGACAGCATCAAGAAGCTCACTACTAATGCTGTATTCGTACATTATAGGATTGTTTTTTCTACTCATGCGCATCACCTTACATTTTTCTACATTGAGAGCTAGCTGCCATTCATCGCACCAACTAGAAATTTTGTCTAAGTCAACCTGTATGCTATTACAGTCAGTTACAGACGACACCCTCCCATACACCACAGCATCATCAGCAAACAGCCGCAAATTACAACTTACTCTGTCCATCAGATCATTTATATAGATAGAAAATAATAGCGGTCCTATCACACTCCCCTGGGGCACGCCTGACGATACACTCGTCTCATGAACACTCGCCGTCGAGAACAACGTACTGCGTTCTATTACTTAGGAAGTCTTCCAGCCAGTCACAAATCTGTGAACCTATTCCATAAGCTCGTATCTTCGTTAGCAGTCTGCAGTGTGGCACCGCGTCGAACGCCTTTTTGAAGTCGAGAAAAACACAATCCGCCTGTTGCCCTTCGTCCATGACTCGCAAGATGTCATGTGAGAAAAGGGCAAGCTGAGTTTCACATGAACGATGTTTCCTAAACCCGTGCTGATTCATGGAAAGAAGCTTTTCCGTTTCAAGGAAATTTACTATGTTCGAACTGAGAATATGCTCCAAAATTCTACATGAAACTGATGTCAACGATATTGGCCAGTAATTGTATGGGTCAGTTCTCTTTCCTTTCTTATACACGGGAGTCACCTGCGCTTTTTTCCAATCACTAGGAACTTTGCGCTGAATTAACGATGGAGGTGGCTATTCTGGTAATAAGGCATCACGCACTGCAATTGTAAGTTTCTCTATTAGCCAATCAATATCGATGGCTCCTATGAAATCCTGGTACGTGTTCCATAGATGCGATAGTATAACTCTTGACTTTCCTGTCTTCAGTGAATTCAGTCATCCAACTGTGATGGTAAGGAGCATGTTGTCGAAGAAAGTTGCTTGTGCAACACTCTTACATCCTATTTTCTGATAAAAAATGTCTTTCCCTCTGTCCTGTTTATCTCTCAGAATATTCCCTTCCTTTCTTTTTCGTTGCGCTATCTGGTGCTAGGGAGTACTTCCTTGTTCTGTTTCCTCTTATGGTTCCATTTTCATAGAACCATTCGGACAATCAAGTCATTATTTCTAACGTAATTGTCAAAAACGACTTAGTAGCTGTTCAGCGTATCAAAAATGGACAACAATTTGCAATCCACAGGTATAAACCTTCATTGTCATACTTCGTATTCTTCCCACAAAGTAGTAAGTAAAAGAAGCCATGAGTGTAACATGAGATCCGTAGTTTATATTCGTGGTGTTTCGGCTTGAGTCAGGCAAAATACTTCATTAGATAATGTCCGGAGTATCTCACAATCATCACTGGATGTGTCTCAACTAATCAGAAACTAGTCTGAATTAACATTCTTCAAAAGTGAAAACGCCAAGATAGCGAAATACTTATTTATTCATTTTATGAAAACCGGTTTCGGAGGACTGGTCGTATTACATCTTGTGTAATCGCCTCCAAAACCTGTAACGTGAAGAGTTTGAATTAGGTTGCAACAACTCAGTAAACATAATAATATGTAGCTGTGTGTTTAGCCGTTAGACAGAAACGCGTATATAACCATAAAAAATTTAAAAAATAAAATTTTTAAACAAATCGCACTGTCGTGTTTTACGGCCCACTTTAGATTTGTAGTTTTGCAAACATTTTGGACCAAAATAATAATCTAAATAATAAAGAATTGATTAATAAGAGTGTCTGAAACCCTTTTAGAAAAAAAAAATTAGGTAGTGGCAGTTTCCGAACCATTAACCTTCAGTGTCGCAGACCAACGCCTTGCCCACTACGCTACGGCTAACGATTAGAAATTGTATTCTGTAATCTCATACTATTGATGGCCGTTGTTAACTGATGCTAATATGGCATTTGTAGACACTAGATTACCATTTATCGTACGAAGAACGACATCTTTTTGTTAATTCTTCAGTGCGCCATTGCTTTGAAATGACAAGGTGTAAGTTACAATACGAAAATCATGAAATACGCAACGCAAGATGGCGTATGCCAGAGAGAGTTCTGGGCGAGAAATGTCACGTGACATCTGCGAACGGCTGGTTTTCGTTAATTCCATGGAGGGTGTCAAATTTCCGTTATTTTTTGCAAATATCTCTCAAACGATACAAGATGAAAAAAAAAAAAAAAAAAAAAAAAAAAAAACAGAAGGGAACAAAGTTGTAGAGAATTTTCTCCTCTACAAATTCGGTTATTCAATTTTCGCGTCAGATGAACGGTTTATTTGCAATTAAAATTACATTCCAAACGGCTTTTTTAGTATTACTAACGTATTTCTTGTGCGAAATATTTGAAAAAGCGAGGTTTTGGTCTCTGGTAGCCAACAATTATTTCTGTAAAATTTGGTGCCGATCGGTTGAACGGTTCGACGTAAGCAGTGGGAACACGTTACAGCCAGACATCGTCAAATCGCCGATGTTTTTGGAAATATCTCTGAAACAATGCAATATATGAAAAAAACATAATAGAGCGAAGTTGTAGAGAATTTTCCCCTTTACGAATTGGGTTATTCAATTTTCGTGTCAGATGAACGGTTCGTTTGCAATTACAATTATATTACAAACGGCATTTTTTGGTATTACTACTGTATTTTTCGTCCCAAAAATTTGAAAAAAAGGGAGGTTCTGGTCTCTGGCAGCCTACAATTATGCCTGTATAATTTGGTGCTGATCGGTTGAACGGTTCGTCTTAAAAACAGGGAACATGTTACGTACAGACAGACAGACATCCCAAAATCGCCGTTATTTTTGCAGATATCTCTGAAACGCTAGGAGATATGAAAAAAACATAAGGGAACAAAGTTGTAGAGAATTTACTCCCCTACAAATTCGGCTATTCAATTTTCGCGTCAGATAAACGGTTTATTTGCAATTAAAATTACATTACAAACGGCTTTTTTTATATTTTTTTATTACTGACGTATTTCTTGTCCGAAATATTTGAAAAAGCGAGGTTCCGGTCTCTGGTAGCCAGCAATTATGTCTGTAAAATTTGGTGCCGATCGGTTGAACGGTTCGACCTAAATAGTGGGAACACGTTACAGAAAGATAGACATCGTCAAATCGCCGTTATTTTCGCAAATATCTTTGAAACGCTACGAGATATGAAAAAAAAAAAACATAAGAGAGCGAAGTTGTAGAGAATTTTCTCCTCTACAAATTCGGTTATTCAGTTTTAGTGTGAGATGAATTTCGAGCTGTCAAAAGACGATCGCAAAGGCCCACTTTTAGTGTTCCTACCGTGGTCCAGTAGGAGCAGTACAGAAGTTGGCCTCTGTTGGTCTGTTTATCAGGAGTCCCTCGACTTATCGGCTGTGTTTGCAGAGAGCTCTGCTCTGGAGAAAGCGCCTTGACATCTAACCACGCCAAGGTCCCCAGGATCATCAACCTGCAATCGCCCATCAGCCGCTCCCTTATCTTAAGCGTGTCCACTTCATCACTTGATGGCCAAGTAATTCGCCAGCCACACAACGATTAAGAACTGTCGCCCTGCGTAAGAAAGCTCACTTTCGTAACCTTGTCTCTCTCCCGCCTTCAATTACGTAGGTACATCGGTAAATACAGTTTATTCTCAGTCCATATTCTATATTCACGAGTACGAAGAGGAAAGGAATCGTTTTACTTTTTTTATTTTCATTATTTAATTTATTTATTTATTTTGCGGGTGTCTACTTTTCTCTTATTTCTGGTTAGTCTCACAAGGAAAGTACATGGGCTCGAACAGACATATCTGTATGAACGTTTGCTTACAGGATCTCTACGTACACCTCAATGGGTGTCGTTTTTCTGCAAAGCTCTACAACCATGCTCTAGTATATGTAATTGTAGACGTAATTCTAGACGCCATACGTAATGCAAATATCTTAACTATAACTTATGTAATAATCGTCGTACATGTTCTCTAGCGCATTGTCATCAAAAGCCGTGATGATAGTTGCAACTTTAACCTTCTTCCCGAAAGACTGTTCGTATTCAGTGCCACTGTTTCCATCGCCTCTTCCCGCACTTACCGTAGCACTACCGCTTGCAATGAGTTGTTCGTCATTATCATCCCTGTTATCATCCTTATGTGTTAGTGTTACAACAGTATCTAACTTATGGTCATATTTCTGTACCATAATAGATACGAGAAAGCATGCGAATGATTCATCTTCTACACTAGTAGCATCTTCACGAAGACGAGTTCTTCGTTACTTCATCTCAACCAATCGCAATACATTAGCAGGATTGATTAGCAATCGCCGCCCCATCTGACGCTTCACCACACAAATGACGTCACAAAACGCAACTTGGGAGGCACACTGCACCGTCCCTACTGGCGAACCGACAGGTCAAAGTGCAATGCGGCATGGCGCACGCAGAGGAGTCCTGTGAAGTTGGCACCCCTTTTTTGGAAAATGTACATTTTTTTCGGAGTTCTAGACAGATATACAATAGTTCTGGAGTTCTCTGTACAAAATTTAAATAGTTCTGCATAATTTCGCCGAAAAAATAGGAAAAATTACCACAAAATTTAGTTTTTTCAAAATAATTTTCTGCCTAATTGTTCAAACATAGTTCTGATCACAGTTCTAAATAGCTCTCAAAGAGTTCTACAGGAAATCCTAATAGCATTTTTCTGTGCAGGTTATACTTCATGAGATAATTGCAATAATGGGGAATCCATTTACACGCTACTGTGAAGTTGGCACCCCTTTTCTCAAAAATGTGCATTTTTTTCAGAGTTCTAGGCAGATATGCAATAGTTCTGGAGTTCTCTGTACAAAATTTAAATAGTTCTGCACTAATTCGAGAAAAAATTACAAAAAATTGTAACAAATTTTAGTTTTTTCCAAATAATTTTTTGCCTAATTGTTCAAACATAGTTCTGATAACAGTTCTAAATAGCTCTCAAAGAGTTCTGCAGAAAATCCTAATGATATTTTTTTGCCCAGATAATAGTTCACGAGCTAATTGCGTAAATAGGGAGAAAAACTACACAAAATTGCGCCTGAGTCGTGTGAAGTTGGCACCCCTTTTTTCAAAAATGTAAATTTTTTTCAGAGTTCTAGACTGATATGCAATAGTTCTAGAGTTCTCTGTACAAAATTTAAATAGTTCTGCAGAATTTCGTGAAATATCGCAATTATGAATAGTGGGAGAGCTGTGAAGTTGGCACCCCTTTTTTCAAAAGTGTAAATTTTTTTCAGAGTTCTAGACAGATATGCAATAGTTCTGGAGTTCTCTGTACAAAATTTGAATAGTTCTGCAGAATTTCGCCGAAAAAATAGTAAAAATTACCACAAACTTGAGTTTTTTGAGTTTTTTTTAAATAATTATTTGCCTATTAGCACAAACATAGTTCTGATCACAGTTCTAAATAGCTGTCAAAGAGTTCTACAGGAAATCCAAATGATATTTTTCTGTGCAGATTATACTTTATCAGATAAATGCATTAATGTGGAATCCATTGTCACGTTACTGTAAATTGGCATCATTTGTTTTGAGAAATACACATTGTTTTTGGGGTTCTGTGTACATATACTATAGTTCTAGAGTTCATGTGAATATTTCTATGTTATTGCCCGAAAAAAAAATTTGGAATATCTGATAAGCTGTCTTATTTGTGCCCGTTATTCGAGAAATATACATTTTTCTTAGGTCTTGACAGATATTCTATCCGCTGCACATTCAATTTGTTGTTTGTACGTATGAGTGATTACTGCTTATCGTAAACAAGAACTATTGCACATGTCCCTAGAACTCTGGAAAAAAAATCTAATTTTTTAGAAAAAAAAGGGTGCAAATTCCACAGTAGCATGTAAATGAATACTCCATTATTGTAATTATCTCATAAAGTATAGTCTTCACAGAAAAATGCTATTAGGATTTCCTGTAGAACTCTTTGACAGGTATTTAAAACTGTGATCAGAACTATGTTTGCGCTAATAGGCAAATAATTATTTTAAAAAAACTCAAAAAACTCAAGTTTGTGGTAATTTTTACTATTTTTTCGGCGAAATTCTGCAGAACTATTCAAATTTTGTACAGAGAACTCCAGAACTATTGCATATCTGTCTAGAACTCTGAAAAAAATGCACATTTTTGAGAAAAGGGGTGCCAACTTCACAGTAGCGTGTAAATGGATTCCCCATTATTGCAATTATCTCATGAAGTATAACCTGCACAGAAAAATGTCATTAGGATTTCCTGTAGAACTCTTTGAGAGCTATTTAGAACTGTGATCAGAACTATGTTTGAACAATTAGGCAGAAAATTATTTTGAAAAAACTAAATTTTGTGGTAATTTTTCCTATTTTTTCGGCGAAATTATGCAGAACTATTTAAATTTTGTACAGAGAACTCCAGAACTATTGTATATCTGTCTAGAACTCCGAAAAAAATGTACATTTTCCAAAAAAGGGGTGCCAACTTCACAGGACTACGCAGAGGCCTCTAACGGACGACTGCAGAGTTTTGCAGATGCAGGAGTATCACTTGTGCAATAAGGGATCTTTACATTATCCCTCCACTCCCATGAACCACAGCCATTGCCGAGGTGGGGTGGCTTGCGTGCCTCAACGATACAGATAGCCGTACCGTAGGTGCAACCATAGCGGAGGGGTATCTGTGGAGAGGCCAGACAAACGTGTGGTTCCTGAAGAGGGGCAGCAGCCTTTTCAGTAGTTACAGGGGCAACAGTCTGGATGATTGACTGAGCTGGCCTTGTAACATCAGCTAATGTGGCTTTGCCACACAGCTACTGCGAACGGCTGAAAGCAAGGGGAAACTACAGCCGTTACCTTTCCCGAGGACATGCAGCTCTACTGTATGAACATATGATGATGGCATCCTCTCGGGTAAAATATTCCGGAGGTAAAATAGTCCCCCATTCGGATCTGCGGGCGGGGACTACTCAGGAGGATGTGATCATCAGGAAAGACAATACTGGCATTCTACGGGTCGGAGCGTGGAATGTTAGATCCCTTAATAGAGTAGGAAAATTAGAAAATTTAAAAAGGGAAATGGATAGGTTGAAGTTAGATATAGTGGGGATTAGTGAAGTTCGGTGGCAGGATGAACAGGATTTCTGGTCTTGTGAGTACAGGATTATAAATATAAAATCAATTGGGGGTATCACACGAGTAGGATTGATAATGAATAAGAAAATAGGAATGCGGGTAAACTACTATGACCAGCACAGTGATCGCATTATCATTGTCAAGATAGATACGAAGTCAACACCGACAACAGTAGTACAGGTTTATATGCCAACTAGCTCTGCCGATGATGAGGAAATCGAAGAAATATATGAGCAGCTAAAGGAAATTATTCAGACAATTAAGGGAGAGGAAAACTTAATTGTTATGCGAGACTGGAATTCGGTAGTAGGACAAGGAAGGAAGGAAAGATAGTAGGTGAATATGGTCTGGGCAAAAGGAATGAAAGAGGAAGCCGCCTGGTAGAATTTTGCACAGAACATAATTTAGTTATAACAAACACCTGGTTCAAGAATCACAAAAGAAGGTTGTATACGTGGAAGAGACCAGGAGACACCGGAAGATACCAGATAGATTTTATAATGGTAAGACATAGATTTCGGAACCAGATTCTACAGTGTAAGACATACCCAGGGGCAGATATAGACTCTGACCATAACTTGTTGGTTATGAACTGTAGGCTGAAACTAAAGAAACTACAAAAAGGTAGGAAAATAAGGAGATGGGACCTGGATAAATTGAAAGAACCTGAGGTTCTTAAGAATTTCAGAGGGAGCTTTAGGCAACAGTTGACAGAAACAGGGGAAAATAAAACAGTAGAGGGGGAACGGGTAAAATTGAGAGATGAAATAGTGAAGGTAGCAGAGGACAAAGTAGGTAGGAAGGGAAGACCTACAAAAAATCCTTGGATATCACAGGAGATACTAAATTTAATCGATGAAAGGAGAAAATATAAAAATGCAGTAAATGAAGCAGACAAAATGGAGTACAGACGACTAAGAAATGAGATTGACAGGAAGTGCAAAATGGCTAAGCAGGAGTGGCTAGAAGGCAAATGCAAGGATGTAGAAGAATGTATAAATAGGGGAAAAATAGATACAGCCTACAGGAAAATAAAAGAAACATTTGGAGATAAGAAAAACAGCTCTATGAATATCAAGGACACTGATGGAAAACTAGTTCTCAGCAAAGAAGGGAAAGCTGAAAGGTGGAAAGAGTATATAGAGGGGCTCTACAAAGGAAATGAACTTCGAGACAATATTGTAGAAAGGGAAGAGGATGTAGAGGAAGATGAAATAGGAGATACTGTACTGAGAGAAGAATTTGACGGAGCCCTGAAAGACCTAAGTCGAAACAAGGCCCCTGGAGTAGATGATATTCCCTCAGAGCTACTGAAGTCTCTGGGAGAACCAGCCATGACAAACCTGTTTCACCTGGTGTGTAAGATGTATGAGACAGGTGAAGTACCCTCAGACTTTAAGAAAAATGTTATAATCCCCATCCCTAAGAAAGCAGGTGCAGACAGGTGCGAAAACTACAGAACCATCAGTTTATTAAGTCATGGCTGTAAAATATTAACGCGAATTATATACAGAAGGATGGAAAAGCTGGTGGAAGCCGACCTCGGGGAAGATCAGTTTGGGTTCAGGAGAAATGTAGGAACACGGGAGGCAATACTCACTTTACGGCTTATCCTAGAAGATAGATTAAGAAAAGGCAAACCTACATTTCTAGCTTTTGTAGATTTGGAGAAGGCTTTTGACAATGTTGATTGGAATAAACTCTTTAAGGTTCTGAAGCAAGCAGGAGTAAAATATAGGGAACGTAAGGTTATTTACAACTTGTACAAAAACCAGACAGCGGTTGTCAGAGTTGAAGGGCATGAAAGGGATGCAGTGGTTGGGAAGGGAGTAAGACAGGGTTGTAGTCCTTCTCCATTGTTGTTCAATTTGTACATTGAGCAAGCTATAAAGGAAAGCAAGGAGAAATTTGGAGAAGGAATTAAAGTTCAGGGGGAAGAATTAAAAACATTACGTTTTGCCGATGACATAGTAATTCTGTCAGATACAGCAGAGGACCTGGAAGAGCAATTGAACGGAATGGACAGTGTGCTGAAAGGTGCATATAAGATGAACATTAACAAAAGCAAAACTAGGGTAATGGAGTGCAGTGTAAGGAAATCAGGTGATGCTGAAGGAATTAGATTGGGAAACGAAGCAATAAAGGAGGTAGATGAGTTTTGTTACTTGGGCAGTAAAATAACAAATGATGGTCGCAGTACAGAGGATATAAAATGCAGAATGGCAATGGGTAGAAAAGCGTTCTTGAAAAAGAGAAATTTGTTAACATCGAATATTGATTTAAGCCTAAGTAAGTCCTTTCTGAAGGCATTTGTGTGGAGTGTTGCCTTGTATGGGAGTGAGACATGGACGATAAATAGTGCGGACAGGAGGAGGATTGAGGCTTTTGAAATATGGTGCTACAGAAGAATGTTGAAGATTTGGTGGGTGGATCGCGTACCTAATGAGGAGGTACTGAACAGAATTGGGGAGAAAAGGAATTTCTGGCATACCTTGACTAAAAGAAGGGACAGATTGGTAGGGCACATTCTTAGACATCAAGGAATTGTGAATTTAGCGTTGGAGGGAAGTGTGTGGGGTAAAAACCGCAGAGGAAGACCAAGAGATGGATACAGTAAGCAGATTCAGACAGATGTAGGTTGTCGTTCTTATGTGGTGATGAAGAGGCTTGCTCAGGATAGGGTATTGTGGAGAGCTGCATCAAACCAGTCTCCGGACTGAAGACCACCACACACACATTATCCCTTATACGATTATGGTGTACATGTGTTTGTTCGAGCCCAGTACTTTCCTTGTAAGTGATGTTTCCGCCTATTTTCTCTTGCGAAATTTGCTGTTATATCTTTTTTGCTGAAGCCACTTTTGCTGATTTCACTATAATATTTTTTTTCTTTCGAAAATTTGCGCTATTCTTTCGGCAACTTTAGTGTTACTTTTTGGCAATTTCAATATTATTTTTCAGTATTTTGTGCTATTTTAGGGAAATTCTATGTTTTTTCCAAGCTAGCTGAGATTTGTTGTCGGTCTTCTCGTTAATTTTTTGTTTTGTTTTAGATGTTTTGTTTTTGAAATTTATTCTGCTACCTATTTATTTATTTATTTATTTTGTAAATTTCCTTGTTATATTTTCTCATGTTACTTTTTTTCAGCTTTGGTGTCACTTTTTAACACCTATTGCCGCTTCTTGCCATATTTGGTCTCTTTTTTGCCAGATATGTTAAGGAGTATGTTTTATAGGATTAGCTGTTTCTTTTGTCACTTTATGTGTAATTTGTGTGGTGCATCGCAACGTCACGTGTCTGCTTGCTGTTTATAACCTAATAGCTCGAGACTCGCAGTAGTAGATCTCGCCAAGTGTGAAATTCGTGGTGGTAGAAGATTTCTTTCGTCCCTTTTTTTTATTATTTTATTCTTTTTTCTTTTGGTGAAAATCACGCAGCAACATGGTGGTATTAGGTGCGGCTGCTCTATCTGAACGAGCTGTATAAACTATATAGGTCGTTGCTGTGTCTAATAGGCATATAAGTAGCAGGGCACCATCAATGCTTGTATTAGTGTTTTTTCTTTCGGCAACGTGACTTCGAGCAGCCAAGATGTCGAAGGAGGAAGCCCCTTAAGTTCTGGCTGTGTCGGGTAAGGGCGGAGAAGGTGGCTTCAAAGCAGAGACGACGGGTAAAGGGGAGGAAGAGGATGGGAGACGAGGGTAGGGAGAGGGGGGTGCCTCTCTGGCACCTGGACAAGGGGCGCCGCAAACCTCCCTATATCCGGAGGGCGCCACTGGCATCATTCAAGACCGTGGCCACAGTCGTGAAAATTCAGCTGCAGCGAGGTGTCGAAGCGACGGAAGTAAGCAGGGGAGGCACGACGATTGGGGTTTGACGACGCGTCCACAGCGTCCTCACTAGAGATCTACATCTCTACACACATACTCCGCAATCCACTGTAAGGTGCGTGGCGGAGGGTACACTGCACCACTACTAGGCATTTGCTTTCCTATTCCACTCCCAAACAGATCGAGGTAAAAAAGAATGCCTATTTGCCTCCGTACGAGCCCTAATTTATCATGTCATTGTGATCACTACGCGAAATGTAAGTAGGCGGCAGCAAGATCGTACTACACTCAGCTTCAAATTCCGGCCCTCTAAATTTACTCAACAGAAATTCACGAAAGAGAACGTCTTCTTTCCTCCAGCGATCCCCATTTGAGTTGCCGGAGCATTTCCGTGACACTCGCGCATTGGTCGAACCTACCGGTAACAAATCTAGCTGCTTTTCTCTGAACCGCCTCTATGTCTTCCTTTAAAACTGATCTGCTGCGAGTCCCAAACACTTGAGCAATACTCAAGACGTGGTTGTACAAGCGTTTTATACGTGGTCTCCTTTACATCTGAAGTACATCTTCCCAAAATTCTCCCAATAAACCGAAGTCGGCTGTCCGCCTTACTCACAACTGTCCTTACATCTTCAAAAAATTCAAATGTTTGTAGAGTCTATGGGACTTAACTACGGGGTCATCAGTCCCTAAACTTACAAACTACTTATGAACTACTTACAACTAAGGACGGCACAAATATCCATGCCCGAGGGGGGATTCCAACCCCCGACCGTAGTGGCCGTGCAGACCGTGACTGAAGCGCCTGAGTCCCCTCGGCCACCGCGGCCGGCCCTTACATCTTCATTCCATTTCATATCGCACTGCAATGTTACGCCTAGATATTTGAATTAGGCGTCTGCATCAAGAACCTCACTAGTAATGCTGTATTCGAATATTATGTGATTGTTTTTCCTACTTATGCGCATCACCTTACATTTTTCTACATTTAGAGCTTGCTACTATTCTTCACACCAACTAGACATTTTGTCTAAGTCATCCTGTATCCCATTACAGTCAGATAAAGACGACACCCTCCCATACACCACAGCATCATCAGCAAACAGCCGCAAATTACAACTTACTCTGTCCATCAGATCATTTATATAGATAGAAAATAATAGCGGTCCTATCACACTCCCCTGGGGCACGCCTGACGATACACTCGTCTCTGATGAACACTCGCCGTCGAGAACAACGTACTGCGTTCTATTACTTAGGAAGTCTTCCAGGCAGTCCCAAATCTGTGAACCTATTCCATAAGCTCGTATCTTCGTTAGCAGTCTGCAGTGTGGCACCGCGTCGAACGCCTTTTTGAAGTCGAGAAAAACACAATCCGCCTGTTGACCTTCGTCCATGACTCGCAAGATGTCATGTGAGAAAAGGGCAAGCTGAGTTTCACACGAACGATGTTTCCTAAACCCGTGCTGATTCATGGAAAGAAGCTTTTCCGTTTCAAGGAAATTTACTATATTCGAACTGAGAATGTGCTCCAAAATCCTACATGAAACTGATGTCAACGATATTGGCCTGTAATTGTGTGGGTCAGTTCTCTTTCCTTTCTTATAAACGGGAGTCACCTGCGCTGTTTTCCAATCACTAGGACTTTGAGCTGAAATAAAGATTTGCGATAAATGCAAGCTAAGTAGGGGGCCAATGCCGCAGTATACTCTTTGTAAAACCGAACTGGTATTCTATCCGGACCAGCAGACTTTTTCGTATTTAGCTCTCTCAGCTGCTTCTCTTAACCGGAAATACCTATTACTATGTCCTCCATTTCGGAATTAGTACGTTGATCAAATGTATGGAGTAGAAGATCGGAGTGTTACGTTCAGGTGGTTGTGGTCTTCAGTCCGCAGACTGGTTTGATGCAGCTCTCCACGCTACCCTGTCCTGTGCAAGTCTCTTCATCTGAGAATAAGTTCGACAACCTACATCCTTTTGAATTTGCTTACTGTATTCGTCCCTCGGTCTCCCTCTATGATTATTATCCCACACACTTCCCTTGAATGCGAAATTGACGATTCCTAGATGTATCAGAATGTGTCCCACCAATAGACCGCTTCTTTTAGTCAAAATAGGCCAACAATTTCTTTTCTCCCCAATTCTGTTCAGTACTTTCTCATTAGTAACGCAGTCTATCCATATAATTACAAATAACTTCAGAAATGACTTCCTAATATTTAGACTAATATTTGATGTTAAGAAATGTATCTTCTATGGTATCTTGAATGACACCAACCAATCGCCTTTTATGCAAAATGTTTTATTAAATTTCTCCCATTACCGGTTTCGATATGGCTTAGCATATCATCATCAGATGGTGAACGGTTTTTTATATTACAGATGGTGTGTAGTGGGATTTGTGCATTTGTTATAATTACAAGAAAACAAAACAAGTGAACTATGTGGCGAGCATAACTGACATAATAATATTGACTTACTGATAGGTCTTAATGTTGCTACTTACAATTTTTGTTATCCATAAATTCATCGTCACAATTGGTAGTATGCAGACATTAATTGTGCTGCTATGCACTTCACACGTATTATACAGCATAACGTGTAGCATGCGCATATTTACTGCTGTATAATACGTGTGAAGTGCATAGCAGCACAATTAATGTGTGCATGCTACCAATTGTGACGATGAATTTATGGATAACAAAAATTGTAAGTAGCAACATTTAGGCCTATCAGTAAGTCAATATTATTATGTCAGTTATGCTCGCCACATAGTTCACTTGTTTTGTTTTCTTGTAATTATAACAGATGCACAAATCCCACTACACACAATCTGCAATATAAAAAACCGTTCACCATCTGATGATGATACGCTAGCCATATCGAAACCGGTAATGGGAGAAATTTAATAAAACATTTTGCATAAAGGCGACTGGTTGCTGTCATTCAAGATACCTTATTTCACCACAGTCGCAGTGTTCCTCATCGATAATGGATAAAATTTTAATGTATCTTCTTCTTAAGTACTTCTCTTACTGTAGCGGTTCTGCAGTATCTTTTATCTTCTCTACTTCTGCCATCATAGCTAAATAACACACGTAATCTACATCATTTATTGTCTCAGTACGAAATCCAATTCCTTCAGCTTCGACTCATTTGACTACATTTGACATGTAACAGACAATACCTAAATGTTCAAATGTTTGTAAAGCTTATGGGACTTAACTGCGGGGTCATCAGTCCATAAACTTACAAACTGTTTATGAACTAACTTATACTAACATCCATGCCCGAGGGAGGATACGAACCTCCGACGCGGGAGACGGCGCGATCCGCAAAGTGGTACTCCAGACCGCTCGGCTACTCCCGCGCGGCAGGCAGTACCTACAACACGATTCAAACTACAGTCTTTTTGATATGCCTGTGAAGACATAAGCAAAGGTCCACAAGACATATCTAAGTATACGGTGGAGTATCAAAAGTAAATACGGAATATGAAATAACCTATCAATTGGTAGGCACATAAATTACGAAATAGTTCAATGTAAATATGCAAATATATTATCTAAATAAACGCCATGTATTTCAGATCAAATACCAATTTAAAGTTATGCGATGTAAAGATGATGATATGTGAGCATGTAAGCTTTTAGTAATAATCAATTTCAGGTGAAATTTTCCCACAATAACTAATTAAGTCATAAATGGCAAATACACTGTTTACATAAACTCAGAATATGCAACATACTGGAATCGCATTCGGAAGGACGGTGGTTCAAATCCACCTCCGGCCATCCTGATTTAGGTGTAAAGGTGGTTCAATGAACCCTCTGCCAGGCACTTAAATGTAATTTGCAGAGTAGATGAAAGAGTTAGAAAAAGAGGAAAAGTCCGGATTAATCCGGAGGTCTGGTCACCCAACGTATGAAAGCGCCCTACAGTTTAAGGGCGATGCGATTTATTGGACCTATTCGTTGGTCACCCGATAAATTGCGCGGCTTTAGGCGCTACCCGACCAACTTTCCTTGTCAGTCAGTCAGTCGGTTGGTTGTGGCTGACCACTCGATCTCCGATTCCCCCACTACTTCAGCCGACAAACTGCACCGTGTGTAGCGCTTCCCGACCAACTTCCATGCCTGAGGTCGTCTACACAGCGAACACGCGAGACCAAATAGAGTTCGACAGACAGACACCAGAACAGGGTGGCGCTGCTTGCAGTTGGTCGGAACGTGTGTAGGCTGACACCAATTGGTTGGCTAGTTGGACATCTTGTTGGTCGTATTGTAACGTTTCTGCTAAGTTGCAAGCTTCCTACAGTTTCATTGCCAACATTACGGACAAAAACCTGAGAAACCTCAAATGAAACTTCGCTACCGAACATGTGAAGTATCACATTTTCGCGTTCGGTTTAACATACTATTAACACTATTAGTAGAACACGTTTAAGAAATAGTATGTTGATTCAAACATAACTTTGGGAGTCTGTTTACGTAATTTTCAATTTTTGATACTTTCGTAAATAATAGCTGCAAACACTAAAAATGCATTATACTTAGTTACGGAATATGCTGAGCCTATAAAGATACTAATTTGTATAAAAACAACAATATTACATGTTATAACTATTGCACTAAATGATTACATATGTACCTTTTTTTAAATAAATTAGAGCAGACCATGTTTTATATATCACTGGATCCTAAATTAAATACTGATCATTTTTCACATACTACAATTAATAATCCGTTTGATACTAAGGAACTAGCTTCGAAATAGACGAAACTATGACGACTTTATACAAATCCGTATTTATAAAAAATTAGACCACAAATTGAAGTACATTAAAAATACGTGCCTCAATAATAGTACACCTTTATAATGTTGCCAAAAGAGATAAGTGCGCACTTCAAAAACACAAATAACGTAAATAAATTGAGTTATTTTAAAAATGAGTCAAAACAACACTTTTATTTTGTGTACCACATACAAATTTCCTGAAACAAGTACACAAGCCAAACTAAATAGTAGTAATTGTAAATGTAATATTTCAAGTTGAAAATTGTGACGTATTTCAAATTAGTTATTTAATAACCGTAGAACATTGTTATTCCTTTGCTTTATATGTAAGGTCCGCCTTGAGCAAACACAAATTTATTTTGTAAGCAAACACGGAGATTGAAGAGCTTTTGAAACCTCAAGATGAATACATTGTTATTTGTATTATTATGTAGTTCCGTGGTAGAGAAGCCTGTTTTGTCTCTCTGTTCGTAGTGACAAACCTGTAAGCAGCTCTGTTATCTTGCTGCTGCATTTATTTTATTTTAGTTTGGACATTGTGCAACTATGTGTCTGGGTTAATATTCATTTAAATGGAAATAAAATAGTTTCGATATCAACTGACGTCATGTTTATGATTTACGAATCTGTCCTGAAACATCAGTATTTTAGTGAATGCCGAAGACAGCTCAGAACGCAATGGACTTCAGCCAGCATATAAGATCGAGCGAGGTGGCGCAGTGGTAATGCACTGGACTCGCATTCGGAAGGATGGCGGTTCAAATCCACCTCCGGCCAGCCAGATTTAGGTTTTCCGTGATTTCCCTAAATCTCTCCAGGCAAATGCCGGGATGGTTCCTTTCAAAGGGCACGGCCGATTTCCTCCCACATCCTCCCTCGAAAATCCGAGCGTGAGCTCCGTCTCTAATGACCACGCTGTCGACGAGACGTTAAACTCCAAGCTTCCTTCATTCTTCCTTCAGAGTATGCATTATTATTTCCATTTAACGACTGAAAATACACTTCTGGCCCTTAAAATTGCAGCACCACGAAGCTGACGTGCTAGAGACGCGAAATCTAACAGACAGGAAGAAGGTGGTTTTCTCAGCATCCACACAAGGTCGGGACGTGTGTAGGCTGCTAACAATTGGTTGCTTCGATGGACATCTTGTTGGTCGTACGATAAATCGGAGCGTGTGTAGGGGCCTTCAGGAGTGCCTTGGTCGTGGCCGTTAGCTTAACGACGCCCCCACGTTCGGTTGCGGCGTTATGAGGAAGGACGAGATAGTGGCGCTGCCCTGCGAGTGACGGGACAGCCCTGGCTAGAGCTGCTAAACACCCAGGCTGAATCGTCCGCCATGTTTTCCCCAACACGGTTGGAATCGCGCTGCACCAACAGCGTAGAGGCGCATGCCCTGCCATCTTCCACAAACGATTTCGCAAAAACTAATTGGTAGAAGTATTTAGTTTTTCCACTACGTAAATCTTTATACGTCAGCATTGTGACGAAATTCTCGTCATTTCGTTCATAGTCATAGTTAATAATATATCGGCTTCGAAATAAGAGACTGCGCTACATTAGGAAAAGTTTTACATTACGAAAAGTTTGCAGTAAAAAAATAGAGGGTGCTAAGATATTCCGTTTGGTGCTTGTTGCACAATATGTTGCTGCGGATGAACCTTTCCTAATGGACTAAACTTTATTTTCGACTTAGGAGGAGATCTTTACCTCTCACTCATACCGCTAAACTATATTTTATTTAGTGCACTCATTTCCGATGGCGATAAGGCCAGAATGAATCATTGTATATCTCATACACAGTTAGAGGTATCAAAATGATATTTTGACAAACGATAACATGCAAAGAGGGGAGTATTTTGCCACATGGTTACTACGCAAAACTTCATTAACTGTCGCGTTATTCAAGGAAATACATAGTTGTAGAATGAAAAAGAGTAAAGTTAGTGATTTATTATTCGATTTGCAGATATTCCTTCGTCACTAACAAATGTTTATTTCTTTGCTTCTTGTCTATTGTCTTTCAGAGCTACTACTCAGTTTCCAAAACCTAATAGGAGTTACATTTCCTTCAGTTTAAAGTCTAGCAGTAACAGAACGGAAGTTACTAGATCTAATGAGGATTTTATGTGCGAACACTTGAAACTGACAGACAACAAGCTAACGAACTGACTTGTTCTGATTTCCTCACATAATAAAGCAATCTGTATTCAGATATTTAGAATATCCTTTTCATATAACTGAAAAATTGAAATTGCATATTACATAGAGGCACAGCACTTTTGTAGTGTGCAAGTATTAAATTTAATGGGTTAAAAGAAGTTAATACTATTATCTTCAAGTGTGGATGTTATGCAGTTACAAGATGTGCCTATTTATTAGGAGCTCTGATTCAGAAGACGTGTTAGTACTAGATGGGCGGACGGATCCCAGTGCGTCATATTTAACTGATATTATCTCAAGTTATACGTTTCTCAGAGACTTTCTGTTTGGAGAGGATGAAAATTTGATGTATTTTGAACATTTCATTCGCTTAATGTGTTTACCTAACTTCAACAGAAAAAAAGTTTCTCGCATGTCGAAAATTCCGTAAGTCGTCAGAAAGTGCATGTTCCTAAACTATGAGTATATGCTGTTTATAAATTATTGCCATAAATAACACTAAAATGATAATATAGTGTTGTTCTTAACGAAGAAATGGATGAAAATTCCACGATGATACAGTGAGTAGTTGACGAGTGTGAGCGAGTTGAATGAAACGCGAGGTAACGCGTGAGCTTCGTACGGAACGTGGCGACTGCTGCAGCTTGGGGAAAAGATGGCGGGCAGTTCAGCTCGGGTTTACAGGAGCCTTGGGTCGTGGCCTTTAGCCCCTCTCGGTCAGTTGTGTGAGTGACGGGAGAGCCCAGGCAGTTAATGGTGGCTGCTGGCTGGGCTGTTTGCCGGCGCAGAACAGCGGACACGGGACGTGTGTGATGCGTGCGTCCCACACTGGGAGGCGGCAGAGTGATCTGCGTGAGGGCTGCCGGCCCACATATGAGGGCCGGGGGGCCCTTTGTTCAGCGGAAGGGCTGAAGGGCCGAGGGGAGCGGCCAAGGGTGTCCTACCCTGCCCTGCTAAACAGCGCGCTCTGCCGTAAACAACGCAAGGGCTGGGCAGTCTGTAACACGCCGAGCAGCTAGCTATCTGGCGCTGGCGCTTAAGGCACTCTGTCTGTTTACGTCAACACCCAAACACGGATTTCCTAAATCCATTTCCCACTGTCGATGGAGTGTGGCTCTGTACGGTTGCTAAAATTCAAGTGTCTGTAAATCTATCGGATAAAACTGCGTGGTCATCAGTCCGTAGCTTACAAACTACTTAAACCTAGGTAAACTAACCTAAGCACAACACACACACCCATGCCGAGGTTGGAACACTTGCGGGGAGTGACACTTGCGGGGCCCTTGGGGCGGCTGATGGCTTTTCCTGGGTACAGGCACACCAACAAGTCTAGCACTGCTGTTGTCAAGTTTACACACTGTCAACATAACACGAAACTCAATGAAATTACACAACGCTTTCCAAGCTGAACAGCAATATAGTAACTTGTTCTAACTACATATTAATTCGTTGAGTGTTCCTCCTGGAAACAAAAAGGTATTTTAATAGTGATAATGTTTGAAGAGTTATTACGACATTCTCTGCTACTACAAGACGACCACTTTCCACAGTCATACCTCCTAAAAGCATATTATTCAGAACACTAAGCATATCAAGACATCTGCGCAAGCAGTAAATATATTAGGCATCCTGCACAGATACGTTGATGTAATTGACCGCTATGTAGTTAACCCCACTATCACGCAACTTCCATCTCTTTAAAAATAGCTACTATGCTTTTTAATAGGAGACACAACATTAAACCTTCAATTAAAAAACGTTAATAATAAATCAATGAGTATTTTACATACCTGAAGTGTTTATTCGTAGACCCCAAAACGATTTGGCTGTATTCCAATGTGTAAGGGAATGTCACACATCGAAAAATGCTAAAGATAAATTCTATTTTTTTAGGCTTTTGAAATGTGGTGCTACAGAAGAATGCTGAAGATTAGGTGGGTAGATTGCTTAACTAATGAAGAGGTACTGAACAGAATTGGAGAGAAAAGGAATTTTTGGCATACCTTGACTAAAAGAAGGGATCGCTTGGTAGGACACATTCTTAGACATCGGGGAATCGTAAATTTAGCATTGGAGGGAAGTGTGTGGGGTAAAAATCGCAGAGGGAGACCAAGAGACGCGTACAGTAAGCAGATTCAAGTGGATGTGGGTTGCCGTTCTTATGAGGAGATGAAAAGGCTTGCTCAGGATAGAGTAGGGTGGAGAGCTGCATCAGACCAGTCTCCGGACTGAAGACCATAACAACAACAAATTCTATTTTCTATCACCGTCATATAGAACCATTTTTACTCCGAACTTGGCATAAACCAACAGGGAAAAAGAGGTTGCAAGACTTCCAGGAAAAATGAAGCGAAATTGGCAGCCAATAGTTGGTTATAAATTACGATGCCTGTTAACTGTATAAATATAAATTACGGAATACGCGGAACTACTGTTCAGTACAGTCAAAAAGGTCTAAGGTAATAGGCAGTGGTTTACAATCAGATATCCGTATCACTCTCCTCCTCAAGAAGTCTGTGTGAAGATTTATAATCAGAACATTCAAGAAAAAGGTGTTGAAACTATAACAAGCAGCTCATTTACTCAGGAAGGGAAAACGTTATGGTGCCCGTAAATTTGAATGGCTGTATCTCTTGTAGTAACATTCATTTTTTGATAAAATGTTAAAATCAAATATACCAGAATTTTGTTTTTCTAAACTCAGTGCCAACTTTTTTTGTCGAAATTTTTGCAGGAAGTAGTCTTGACGTGATTTCATACATGTGTGCATTAATATTATCAAACATGTAATTTGTGTCACAATTTGCGCGGCCGGTCCGGTCGAAGGTTCGAATCCTTCCTCGGACATGCGTATGTTTGTTTGTACTTTGCCTAAGTTGTTTTAAGTAAGATTAAGTAGTGTGTAAGTCTGAAGACCGATGGCCTAAGTGGTTTGTCCGCATAACACTACACATATACGCGTAATTTATTAATTTCATCACCACATTTAAAGAAACTTCAATGTAGAAATTTGAAATAAACACTGAAAACAAATGATTGATATTTCTCATAAGATGAATGCACAAAAATGGAGATTAGAGCTTAACGTCCCGTTACTACAGCTCCACCTCGCTCGGTGGGCCTTTCCCTGAATACGGCACAGGTAGCGGCTGGAGGGCGTGGAGTAGGGGTGGTGTATCCCTACTTGTGGAACACCCTGTTCACTACCTGCAGCGTCCGGGTCTCCCCGCAAGTGTCTACACATTCCCTTTCCCCGCAAGTGTCACACACACACCCATGCCCCAGGGAGGACTCGAACCTCCACGGCGAGCAGCCGCGCGCTCCGCAGCGAGACGCTTTAGACCGCTCGGCTACTCCACCGCGACGTAGGTTTAGGCCTGTTAGAGGCTGTCAGGACCAGATCTTTAGGTTACGGCAGGTAATGGAAAAGTGCTATGAGTGGAACAGGGAATTGTATCTATGTTTCATAGATCTGGAAAAGGCTTATGACCTTGTTCCTAGGAGGAAGCTACTGTCAGTTCTTCAAGCTTATGGTATAGGAGGCAAACTTCTGCAGGGAGTTAAAGGGCTTTACGTAGACTGTCAAGCAGCAGTTAGAGTAGATGGCAAATTAAGCTTATGGTTCAGGGTAGTTTCAGGGGTAAGTCAAGGCTGTAACCTGTCACCACTGTTGTTCATACTATTCATGGATCATATGTTGAAAACTGTAGACTGACAGGGCGGGATTAAAATAGGTGAAAACAAAATAAGCAGTCTTGCATATGCGGATGACTTAGTTGTAACGGCAGATTCAATTGAAAGGTTGCAAACTAATATTTCAGAACTCGAACAGAGGTGCAAGGATTATGAAAGCTTTTGTCTGTAGTGTGGCTCTATACGGTTGCGAAACTTGGACGATAGGAAGAGAGGAGAGAAGACGGCTAGAGGCCCTGGAGATGTGTTATAGAAGGATGATGAAGATCGGCTGGAAAGAGAGAGTGACGAATGAAGAAGTGCTTAGGAGACTACAGGAAGACAGATCCCTGTGGAGGCACATCCTGGCGCCGGCTCGTAAAGGGGAGACGGAAGGCAACTGGGTTCAAAAATTCGATTTTTTAGATTTTAGCGTTTTTGAAACGCCTGGTAAAACAGTTTTTGTTTTATACAGGCTGTTACAAAAAGGTACGGCCAAACTTTCAGGAAAGATTCCTCACACACAAACAAAGAAAATATGTTGTGTGAACATGTGTCCGGAAACGCTTAATTTCCTTGTTAGAGCTCATCTTAGTATTTGTCTTTAAATGTAAATTGAAATAATTCGTGCAGACAATTGTCAAAATACCCAATTGTTTCGTTAGTATGTACTGTACTTCCTCGATTCACCGCCAGTAATGTTGACTTCAGTGCTTGTGTTGACATGCGACTCATTGCTCTACAGTAGTAGCATCAAGCACATCAGTCCGTAGCATCAACTGGTTAGTGTTCATCACGAACGTGGTTTTGTAGTCACTGCAATGTACACAAATGCGATAAACTGGAGTTTATCTCATGAACGTTTAGTGCGGAAGAAAACATTCTAAGATAAATTATTTAATTTCGAAAACTGCAAACAAAATGGCGGCTGGTAGCAATCTGTAAGAAAAATTCACACACTATTAATATATTGTACAGTAAGGAATAATGCGATGGCTTTTAAATAAAAATACTGAGAAATGCAAATTTTCATTAAATGAAATTAGTTGTCCATATATTCTGAAGAAAAAAAAATAACAAACGCGACACATACTCTTACAATAATTTTCAGTATCCAAGTATCCATTCTGTGCTGGAAAGAAATTACAATTCAAATAAATTAAATTCAGACCATCGCGCTATTGCGTCCGAAATCCTTTGAATGCTAGACCATGATCGAGAAAGAATGGAGACTGCTGCTCCTACTTATTGTTGTTGTCGTGGTCTTCAGTCCGCAGACTGGTTTGATGCACCTCTCCACGCTACCCTGTCCTGTACAAGTCTTTTAATCTGAGAATACGAACGGCAACCTACATCCTTTTGAATCTGCTTACTGTATTCGTCCCTCGGTCTCCCTCTACGATTTTTACCCCACACGCTTCCTTCTAATGCTAGTTGACAATTCCTTGATGTCTCAGATTGTGTCCTACCAATCTATCCCTTCTCTTAGTCAGGATATGCCAGAAACTCCTTTTCTCCCCAATTCTGTTAAGCACCTCCTCATTAGTCACGTGATCTACCAGTCTAATCTTCATCATTCGTCTGTAGCACCACATATCAAAAGCTTCTATCATCTTTTTGTCTGAACTCCTTATCGTTCACGTTTCACTTCCATACAATGCTACACTCCAGACAAATGCTTTCAGGAAGGACTTCCTAACATTTAAATTAATATTGGATGTTAACAAGTTTCGCTTCTTTAGAAACGCTTCTCTTCCCAAAGTCATTCTGCATTTTGTATTTTCTTTACTTCGGTCATCAGAAGTTATCTTGCTACCCAAATCTACTACTTTTATTGTCTCATTACCTAATCTAATTCCTTCAGCCTGATTTTCTGACATTACATTCCCTTACCTTCGATTTACTCTTATTAATGTTCATCTTATATCTTTCTTTCAAGACACTGTCCATTCCATTCAATTGGTCTTCCAGATCCTTTGCGGTCTCTAACAGAATTACTGTCATCGGCAAACCGCAATGTTTTTTATTTCTTGTCCCTGAACTTCAATTCCCTCTCCAAATTTCTACTTCCATTCCTTCACTGCTTGCTCATTGTACAGATTGATCTGACTTATTAAGTGAAGCATATGATAAACGAAAATATACACATAATAATCTGCTCGTTAGCGTTGTATTTTAATCACTCAAATTATTTGTTTGATGCTTGTGAAGTAATTTGCATTAAATAAACGGTATAATCGCAACAAATACTAGAGATTAATTATGAAGAATCAGTAAATATTGAAATGAAATCCGGGAGGCCCATGAAACATTATAGCATGAGAGGGTTAAAGTATCGTTCGTTTCGTTAAACAGTGGGCTAGCTGTGCTCGGGCCTATGGTGATTACTTTTAAATAAAACATCATCATCATCAACAACAACAACAACAACAACATTAGAGTTTGATTACGCCGTCCAGCGTTCAGTCTGGATCATAGTACCGCTAATAAAATTCCTCCATGATCCCCTATTCAATGCTAACATTGATGCCTCGTCTAATGTTATGCCTTTTACTTCAAAATCACTCTGCACCGAATCTAAGTACTTTCTTCTTGGTCTACCTCGACTCCTCTTACCCTCCGCTGCCGAGCTCATGAATCTCTTAGGTAACCTTACTTCTCCCATGCGTGTAACATGACCCCACCATCTCAGTCTGTTCGCTCTAACTGCTTCATCTGTGATGTTCATTCCCAGCTTGTCTTTGATTTCCTCATTATGGACACCCTCCTGCCATTGTTGCCATCTACTAGTGCCTGCAATAATTCTTGCTACTTTCATATCTGTAACCTCTACCTTATGAATAAGTTAACCTGTATCCACCCAACTTTCACTCCCATACAACAAAGTTGATCGAAAGATAGAGCGGTGCACCGCTAACTTAGTCTTGGTACTGACTTCCTTCCTGCAGAAGAGAGTAGATCTTAGCTGAGCACTCACTGCATTAGCTTTGCTGCACCTCGATTCCAGTTCTTTCGCTATGTTATCATCCTGTGAAAAAATACATCCCAGGTATTTGATTCTGTCTACCTGTTCTAACTTTGTTCCTCCTATTTGGCACTCAAACTGTTTAAATCTCTTTCCCACAGACATTACTTTCGTTCTGGAGATGCTGATCTTTATATCATAGCCTTTACACGTCTGATCGAGCTCTGAAATATTAGTTTGCAACCTTTCAATCGAATCTGCCAATACAACTAAGTCATCCGCATATGTGAGACTGCTTATTTTGTTTTCTCCTATTTTAATCCTGCCCTGCCAGTCTACTGTTTTCAACATATGGTCCATGAATAGTATGAACAACAGTGGTGACAGGTTACAGCCTTGTCTTACCCCTGAAACTACCCTGAACCATGAGCTTAATTTGCCATCTACTCTAACTGCTGCCTGACAGTCTACGTAAAGCCCTTTAATTGCCTGCAGAAGTTTGCCTCCTGTACCATAATCTTGAAGAACTGACAGTAGCTTCCTCCTAGGAACACGGTCATAAGCCTTTTCCAGATCTATGAAACATAGATACAATTCCCTGTTCCACTCATAGTACTTTTCCATTACCTGCCGTAAGCTAAATATCTTGTCCTGACAACCTCTAAGAGGCCTAAACCCACACTGATTTTCATCTAACTTGTCCTCAATTAATACTCGCACTCTCCTTTCAACAATACCTGAGAATATTTTGCCTACAACGCTAATTGAAGAGATACCTCTATAGTTGTTGCAATCTTTCCTGTTTCCATGTTTTAAAATTGGCGTGATTACCGCTTTCGTCCAGTCAGACGGAACCTGTCCCGATTTCATCGCCTTCTCAGTTATCCTGTGTAACCATTTTAGACTTTATATTCCACTGTATTTGACGAGTTCCGGCTCAATTCTATCCACCCCAGCCGCTTTATTGCACTGTAATCTACTGACCATTTTCTCGACTTCCTCAAATGAGATCCTGTTTCCATCGTCGTTCCTATCCGATTCTACCCGAAAATCTGACACATCATTTAACAGAATGAATCTTTCACTCTGCAGCGGAGTGTGCGCTGATATGAAACTTCCTGGCAGATTAAAATTGTGTTCCGGAACCGAGACTCGAACCTGGGACCTTTGCCTTTCGCGGGAAAGCGCACTACCGACTGAGCTATCCCGACACGACTCACGATGCCGCCTAACAACTTTACTTCCTCCAGTACCTCGCCTCCTACTTTCCAAACTTCACAGAAGCTCTCTTGCAAACACGCAAGACTAGCACTCCTGGAAGAAAGGATATGGTGGAGACATGGCTTAGCCACAGCGTAAGGGATGTTTCCAGAATGAAACTTCACTCTGCAGTGAAACATCCCTTAGGCTGTGGCTAAGCCATGTCTCCACCATATCCTTTCTTCCAGGAGTGCTAGTCTTGCGTGTTTGCAAGAGAGCTTCTGTGAAGTTTGGAAAGTAGGAGGCGAGGTACTGGAGGAAGTAAAGTTGTGAGGCGGCATCGTGAGCCGTGTCGGGATAGCTCAGTCGGTAGTGCGCTTGCCCGCGAAAGGAAAAGGTCCCAGATTCGAGTCCCGGTTCCGGCACACAATTTTAATCTGCCAGGAAGTGTGACGTCATTTAACGTTTCACCTACATTGAGCAATTCTTCAAAATATTCCCTCCATCTGCTGATGGCATCCACAGGATTGACTAGTAGCTTTCCTGACCTGTCCAAAACACTTGTTAATTCGTTCTTCCCTCGCTTTCGAAGATTGCTAATTTTAAATAAAGCATTCAATTATATCCACAGTGTCGCTTCGTGCCTTTTCACTTGAACACCGGTCGTATTTACTATTTCCGCTTCCTTTTCCGTCTTTTTTTAATGTGTTGTGTTTTTCTATTAAGGACACAAGACTGTCCAACTAACTTTTTATAAAATTTGATCTTCTTTCACGTTTGTTTGCCACAGCACCAAATAACAACTGTCTACTCACCTCTTGCCTGACAGTCAAATATGGCTAACAGCTGTTTATTCAGACGGCACTTTCATTTGTTTCTATTGCCAACATAGTCGAAATATATATCGCACCTTCTCGTTTTCTCCAGGTTCGCAAACGAGAGGTGTATGTGGCAATGACAAACGCAATGCACTTAACGAGCACATTTAACTGGACGTTAAAGGCATCTTTTCGTCTACTAACGACAAGATTAACGAGAGATGGACGAACCGGCCCTTAGTGCCCTCATTTGAGGATGCGACGGCTAAAGTACCGTCCGGTTCGTTAGACAGTGGGTTAGCTTTGCTCGGGCCACAGACATACATTACTAGACTGGCAAACGTCCCCCTTGACTGAAGCCTGACGCCGCCATCTTGTCTCACCTCACGTCAAATGCTTTCGTACGATACTGCTATGACCTTCAGATGCGATGTGACGTTGTAAGCTTTGCTATTGGTTTGAACATGATTTGTGTTTGGGCTAATACTTCCGCAATAATTTAGTTTAACACACAGGCGTACACTGTCGAATCTTGTTATGAGAAGAATGTGTTACGTACGGTTAAATTTTACTTAGTGTCCTGGCGGTCTCGAGTGATTGTTGTCAGTCATGTGAAGTTGGCATTAGCCAATCGCATAACAACGCAAATGTTGTCTTGAAGTCTTAGTTTACGAGGGAAATTAGCGTTACTGAGTGAACGAGGGTACATTCAAGAACCTGTCAACCATAGAGCAGAAACAGCGTTATTTATTTACTTCATAGTCTGTACGAAACACTAATCAAGTTAGTCTGTGTGGATTTCTAAGAATATTAACATCTTGGTGAGGGCTTTCTACCGTTTTGTTGATGTTGCCAACATAATCAAGTGAGGCCGCTGGGACGGTAAGTAAAATTTTACTGTTTGCGTACAGTTAAAGCAGACTGTACTTATCTGAAAAACACTCAGAAGAATAAAGATGTGTGTCATCCACGACAAATATCACATTTATAACGGCGATACTATTAAAAAAAACGAAGTTGATCGAAATTAGTAACCGATTAATGCGAGTCATTAGTGTATGTGTGAAAGCAGACTGTAGATTTCGTAAGAACTCTCACAAGAACAACAATACGTGTTATCGACAATAAACAACACTTTTAATGACCATACCACTGAAATCAGGCGCAGACAGGTGTGAAAATTACAGAACCATCAGTTTGATAAGTCATGGTTGCAAAATTTTAACACGAATTATCTACAGGAGAATGGAAAAGCTGGTAGAAGCTGACCTCGGGGAAGATCAGTTTGGATTCAGGAGGAACGTAGGAACCCGGGAGGCAATACTCACTTTACGTCTTATCTTAGAAGATAGATTAAGGAAAGGCAAACCTACATTTTTAGCTTTTGTAGATTTGGAGAAAGCTTTTGACAATGTTGACTGGAATACACTCTTTCAAATTCTGAAGTCAGCAGGTGTAAAATATAGGGAAAGGAGAGTTATTTACAACTTGTACAAAAGTCAGACCGCAGTTATTACACTCGAAGGGCATGAAAGGGAAGCATCAGTTGGGAAGGGAGTAAGACATGATTGTAGCCTTTCTCCGATGTTATTCAATTTGTACATCGAGCAGGCGGTGAAGGAAAGCAAGGAAAAATTTGGAATAGGGATTAAAGTTCAGGGGGAAGAAATAAAAACATTGCGTTTTGCTGATGACATTGTAATTCTATCAGAGACAGCAAAGGACCTGGAAGAGCAGTTGAATGGAAGGGACAGTGTGTTGAAGAGTGCATATAAAATGACCATTAACAAGAGCAAAACAAAAATAATGGAATGCGGTCTTAGAAAATCAGGCGATGCTGAAGGAATTAGATTAGGTAACGAAACAATGAAGGTGGTAGATGAGTTTTGTTACTTGGGTAGTAAAGTAACATGTGATGGTCGCAGTACAGAGGATACAAAGTGCAGAATGGCAATGGGAAGAAAAGCATTTTTGAAAAAGAGAATTGTGCTAACATCGAATATTAATTTAAGTGTAGGGAAGTCTTTTCTGAAGGCATTTGTGTGGAGTGTTGCCTTGTACGGGAGTGAAACATGGACGATGAGCAGTGCGGACAGGAAGAGAATAGAGGCTTTTGAAATGTGGTGTTACAGAAGAATGCTGAAGATTAGGTGGGTAGATCGCATAACTAATGAAGAGGTACTAAACAGAATTGGTGAGAAAGGGAATTTTTGGCATACCCTGACTAAAAGAAGGGATCGCTTGGTAGGACACATTCTTAGACATCGGGGAATCGTAAATTTAGCATTGGAGGGAAGTGTGTGGGGTAAAAATCGCAGAGGGAGGCCAAGAGACGCGTATAGTAAGCAGATTCAAGTGGATGTGGGTTGTCGTTCTTATGAGGAGATGAAGAGGCTTGATACTGTACACAGCATTGCCAGTCCAGTAATGTACGTCTGCGGCTCGGGCGAGCACCGAACACCTCTAGTGATTACCTTTAAATAAAGCCTTCAGTTATACCACAGTCTAACATATACAGTCACGACACTTCCGCAGATTTTGTTATACACTACGACAGCAGCGCTCCAAGCGGAGGGTAAGCTACTTTTATGAATACGATAGTGGATGAGTGCGAATAGTATCGTTTATATTGATTTTAACACATTTTTTACATTAGAGAACGTACTTTGTATCATAAAATAGATAATAACTTAAAAATAGCTCCACCTTTGTCTTTCTTAGGTTTCCTAAGATCCCTGACAAAGTTGGAAACGGTACATTGCGGCACAGTTTATTTACTGTTATCTTGTAACCCACAGGCCTATAATGAATAATTTAATTTACTATTAAAAATACAAAAATGGCTAGGAAACACCGAATAACCACCCTTTGGCAGAAAGACGTGTTTTTTCTTCTGAAGAACGTTAACGTTTCTCCACTCCAATCCCAGTGAAATCAGTGAGGGTGGAACGTAGGAAACGAATGTAGAATGCTATAACTACGGTATTTAACGCACCAAATCAGCCAACACAACTGTCGCTGAAGGAAAACATCAGAAACCTGACAAGAAAACTGAAAAAGCAATCAAACTGTATTCAACAAAGAAGGACCCAATTCCACAATTGTTGCTACAGCTGAACTACAAACGGCAAGAATCTTCAAGACATTGTCTTCTTAAGCAAAAGTTATGACACTCAAAACAATATGCGCTTATAATAAAGATGAGTGAAGCCTAAAAATGTGCGAATCATTAGACCCCGTACCACAACGATACGTGTCAAAAAACTCTTTGTCATAGTAAGAACAGACCAAAATAGAAATTTATGTATCTATTATGTTTACATTCTGCTTACTTTCAGCGGAATAAGCTGCAAATATACACATATTCGTAAGTATTGGTTCATGACGAAGTTCTTCGTTTTACCACTGAATCAGTCAAGTTCGAATGCTTTTACATTACTTTCCGTATTATGTATGCCTCTTGATATATTACTAATGCTTGTAACACAATAATTATATTAACTATTTCGTTAATTTCGTACACAAATAATTAAAAACAAACACCACTCTTTCGTCGCCTTGCCCGCCGCTAGGAGCGCTAGTGTCGTTGAACTGTCAATTGGTAACAACTTTCACAGCAGTGAGTGTCGCGACTGAATATGTTAGACTGTGGTTATACGCACAGTGTCGCTTCGTGCCTTTTCACTGGAACACCGGTCGTATTTACTGTGTCTGCTGAAACACCGCGTGTATACACGCGTGTGTGTGTGTGTGCGCAGTGCCTTAAAGGGGCGCGCAGCGTGGCTCTGGAGCACGGCAGAGGCATAAAGATTTTTCCCCCATTGTTCCGCACCCCTTCATTTGTGCCGCAACGCCGAGGGGGTGGGGGTGGGAGGCGGTCGGCTGTCGCGTGGAATTGTAGAGGGGGGCGAGGGGGGTGGAAACTGAACGAGCAGGAGGGGCGCTACAAGCCGCACGCGCTCGCGAAGAACAGAAAGAGAGAGAGCAGACAAAAAAAGAAGGAGAAGAAGAAGAGGAGAAAAAAAGTGTTGTGAGTGAGCGAGGGCGGCAGCTCGTGCGTAAAAACAAGAGACGGCGGCGGCGGCGGCCATTCACCGCGACAGTCACTTGTCGGCGCGCTACCTGCTGTACCGTGTGACGTCACCGCGGAGGCTGGCTGGCTGGATGCTGCCTGGACCTCCACAACGGCGACCGACTTCCCCCACCACCGGTGGAGGGGCGGGGAGGGGAGGGGAGGGGAGCGAGCACTTGATACGATTAAAATATCACTCTCGCTCTCCAGTCTCCCGTCTTGGTATGCACGCACAGTGGTTCTGTATCCTGTCTGCCTGATTAAATCTGTGCAGCTCGCGTGGCTCGTCAGGAGCGGAGGTGTCGCTTAGAGGGGTGGTAGTGCGTGGCAGTGGGGGAGGGGGGTTCTTGTCCTGGAGAGCCTACAAATTTCGAAAGCTCAAAGGTGTGAAGCCAGTTCGCCGTTTTCAATCAAATACTCAACAGTGCCAAAATACGTTCATTACATAACAGGCAGTATAAAAGGATTTCCAATCCATGGTGTACAGCAATCACAATAAATATTCCTTCAAACCGTCATGATTGCAAATTTTTTATTAGTTAACGACGCGTTTCGCCCTTTAGCAAGGCATCTTCAGATTATCTGCGTGACAGAATTCACATAAAAATTACAAGGCGGAATTACAAACAGTTATAATGGTACATGGGCTTATTTTGTGTTAAGAAGACAGTATAAATGCTAAATACAGCTTACAATGTGCTCTCTGTGGTGTGACACCGTAAGTTGTTATTGCTGTGTTTCTATTTTTCTGGATTTTTTTAATTTCCTATTTAATCGATGAAAGGCGAAAATATAAAAATGCAGTAAATGAAACAGGCAAAATGGAGTACAGACGATTAAAAAATAAGAGTGACAGGAAGTGCAAAATGGCTAAGCAGAAGTGGCTAGAAGGCAAATGCAGGGATGTAGAAGAATGTATAAATAGGGGAAAAATAAATACAGCCTACAGGAAAATAAAAGAAACATTTGGAGATAAGAAAAACAGCTCTGTGAATATCAAGGACACTGATGGAAAACCAGTTCTCAGCAAAGAAGGGAAAGCTGAAAGGTGGAAAGAGTATATAGAGGGGCTCTACAAAGGAAATGAACTTCGAGACAATATTGTAGGAAGGGAAGAGGATGTAGATGAAGATGAAATAGGAGATACTATACTGAGAGATGAATTTGACAGAGCACTGAAAGACCTAAGTCGAAACAAGGCCCCTGGAGTAGATGATATTCCCTCAGACCAACTGAAGTCTCTGGGAGAACCAGCCATGACAAAATTGTTTCACCTGGTGTGTATGATGTATGAGACAGGTGAAGTACCCTCAGACTTTAAGAAAAATGTTATAATCCCCATTCCAAAGAAAGCCGGTGCAGACAGGTGTGAAAATTACAGAACCATCAGTTTAATAAGCTATGGTTGCAAAATATTAACACGAATTATTTACAGAAGAATGGAAAAGCTGGTGGAAGCCGACCTCGGGGAAGGTCAGTTTGGGTTCAGGAGAAATGTAGGAACACGGGAGGTAATACTCACTTTACGGCTTATCCTAGAAGATACATTAAAAAAAGGCAAACCTACATTTTTAGCTTTTGTAGATTTGGAGAAGGCTTTTGACAATGTTGATTGGAATAAACTCTTTCGAGTTCTGAAGCAAGCAGGAGTAAAATATAGGGAACGTAAGGTTATTTACAACTTGTACAAAAACCAGACAGCGGTTGTCAGAGTTGAAAGGCATGAAAGGGATGCAGTGGTTGGAAAGGGAGTAAGACAGGGTTGTAGTCTTTCTTCATTGTTATTCAATTTGTACATTGAGCAGGCTATAAAGGAAAGCAAGGAGAAATTTGGAGAAAGAATTAAGGTTCAGGGCGAAGAATTACAAACATTGCGTTTTGCCGACGACATAGTAATTCTGTCAGAGACAGCAGAGGAGTTGGAAGATCAGTTGAACTGAATGGACAGTGAGATGAACATTAACAAGAGTAAAACTAGGGTAATGGAGTGCAGTCTAAGAAAATCAGGTGATGCTGAAGGAATTAGATTAGGTAACGAAACAATAAATGAGGTAGACGAGTTTTGTTACTTGGGCAGTAAAATAACAAATGATGGTCGCAGTACAGAATATATAAAATGCAGAATGGCAATACGTAGAAACGCGTTCTTGAAAAAGAGAAATTTGTTAACCTCGGATATTTTTTAAGCCTAATGAAGTCCTTTCTGAAGGCATTTGTATGGAGTGTTGCCTTGTATGGGAGTGAAACATGGACGATAAACAGTGCGGACAGGAAGAGGATAGAGGATTTTGAAATATGGTGCTAGAGAAGAATGCTGAAGATTAGGTGGGTGGATCGGGTAACTAATGAGGAGGTACTGAACAGGATTGGGGAGAAAAGGAATTTCTGGCATACCTTGACTAAAAGAAGGGATAGATTGGTAGGACACATTCTTAGACGTCAAGGAATTGAGAATTTTGCATTGGAGGGAAGTGTGTGGGGTAAAAACCGCAGAGGAAGAGCTAGAGATGGATACAGTAAGCAGATTCAGACAGATGTAGGTTGCCGTTCTTATGTGGAGATGAAGAGGCTTGCTCAGGATAGGGTATTGTGGAGAGCTGCATCAAACCAGTCTCCGGACTGAAGACCACAACAACAACACCAACAACTGTGCAACTGTGATATGTTGATTATTACTGTCGCTATTGTTGAGAGGCTGTGTGAAACCAAAGGGACGCATTCCGCGCTGAGAAATAGATGCCACAGTAGGTAATGGACCGATATAGCTTACGGGATGTACGCGGTAAAGAAATATTCTTGTGAACTACAAGTTGTCCTCAGCCACCGTCTCAGAGTAAAGGGTTTCCTTTCGGAGAATAGCAAGGTAAATTCATACAGCGTCTAGACGCCGTTGTAAGAGGTTACATTAGTAGTTGGTTGCCAACAGGCACGTCTTGATGTACGTAGATAAGTTGACACCAGTCCTTGGGAACAGCCACGTCAGTGGTTTCACGAGGCTACAGTGAGAGGGTAAAGGAGTCATCAGTTCCCCACTCTGGAGAGGGCGTGAGGCGTGGCCAGCTGACATAAAACATTGTTGTTGCTGACCGTACTGGGTAGCACTAAAGGTCCAGATATACCCAGCTGAATAATCCGCCATTTTTAATTCCAATCCGAGGACAGTGTTGTCTGTGTGGTGCAGCAGATTGATCCAACGAATATTTTGCGATTTTATTGTTTCTCAGGGTGAAATGGTTGGTTGTGCTGCTCCGAACAGCTCCGATAATAACAGACATGGCGGCTGAAAGTTTCATCGGTTTCCTTCAAATACAGATCGACGTAAAAGGTGGCTTGTCAATACCATACGCCAAGTACACTATTGACGACGAAATCGAGCAACTATCTGTGTAACGTTAAGAGCAAAACCTTTTAGTTTATTTATATTAGAAATAGTTATGCTCACAGAGAGGTAGTAATGAAAATATAGGCTTTTACATGTAAAGCAATGGTTTATTTTAATTTTGCTACAGATAGTTCACATTACGCGACATACAGTTTGTTAAAAGTAGATAAGCTACTTTTCTTTATTTTATTTAGAACAACTAAGGAGTTATTCCAAAGACTGTTAATTGTATGTTAAGTGATCCATGATTGCCGCTGGCTTTATCCAGCTAGTGGCTTTTAAATTATATTATTATATTACATACTTAAATTATATTATTTGCATGCTACCAAAAGATACTTTATTTAGTTGTTAGCTAACGAAACCAACGTTCAAATTTATTAAACACATTTTGACGTAAAAATCTTCTTTGAAATATGGTGTGCGTAAAATATGCGACCGGCCGCGGTGGCCGAGCGGTCTGCGGCGCGCCAGCACAGTCTGCACGGCCGCTACGGTCGGGGGTTCGAATCCCCCCAGGGCATGGGGATAAGGTATTTCATAAGTAGTTTGTTAGTTTAGGGACTGATGACCCCACAGTTAAGTCCGTTATGCTTAACAAACATTTTAACATTTTTAAAATATGCGAAACATTAGAGGATACGCCAAGCACAGTATCGTAATTTAAAATTATTCCGTAACTGTTTTCGAATGCAACTCTTAGTTACCATCTACATATATGGGTGTACAATTTATGGGCCAGAAAATACGATAATTGTGACGTATTTTAGCTGTATTTGGTAAATATGAACGATGTTTCAAATGTTTGTATAGTCTATGGTACTTAACTACGGGGTCATCAGTCCCTAAACTTACAAACTACTTATGAACTACTTACTAACTAGGACGGCACAAATATCCATGCCCGAGGGGGGATTCGAACCCCCGACCGTAGTGGCCGTGCAGACCGTGACTGGAGCGCCTTAGTCTCCTCGGCCACCGCGGCCGGCAAATATGAACGGAAACGTGTGCCTTAATATGGAATGTAAGTGAATGTATCATATCTCTCGCTATCCATCTAATCAGTAACTTTAAGTTGCTTGCCTCTTAGAGTCAGATGTAAGAAAATAAATTTACTAAGCTGTAATATTTTCTGCGTTAGGAATGTATATTTATAGGCCTTAACGGCATATTAAAACACTTAAGTGTTCCGTAGTCTTTAAATGTGCTCCTTCAATGTGGGACTCAAAATGGCGGATTGTTTGTCTGCTTGTACTGTACAGTGCTCTAGGCAGCACCGTGCCGTTTGCTTTTCAGCTGAACAATGTTGCTACCAGGTATGCAGTTTGTTAGTACAAAAGCAAGTCACATCCCCACGCAGGGACAGGGCTGAAACGTGGTTCGCTAGAGGACTGGGGGAGGTGGCAAATCACAAATTACATTGGTGAAACACAGCAGTGAACAATAGGAACTTGTTAGGCAAGAGAAAGTGGGGAAAATAGTGCGCCCACACTGGCCTTTAAAACCCCCTGTTTTTCGATCGAGCAGGGAGTACTCAGCCAGACGAGCTGGGCGCCGGACCCTTGTCGTTCGCCACCAGCCTCGGGTACGATCCACGACAGTCTGGTTCTCGCTGGGAGTGCATCTTCCATGGAATGCTGCTTGCAAGGGTAGCTGTATCAGGCTCTTACTCAGGGAACCTAGACACTGACTTCTTGTTGTTACAACACAGGTAATCTTCGCTTTTCTCATTGATTAGCCTTAGTGTAGTAGTATTAGTAGGTGGAATGCAGTGGCGTATCTACATCTACATCTACATCGATACTCTGCAAATCACATTCAAGTGCCTGGCAGAGGGTTCATTAACCACCTTCATAACTTTTCTCTACCGTTCCATTCTCTAATAGCGCGCGGGAAGAAAGAACACCTAAATCGTTCCGTTTTCGATCTGATTTCTCTTATTTTATTGGGATGGTCATGTCTCCTTAAGTAGGTGGGTGCTAGCAAAATATTTTCACATTCAGAACTAAAAGTCGGTGATTGAAACTTCGCAAACAGATCACGCCGAAATGAATAACGTCTTTCTTTTAATGATTTCCACCCCAATTCGTGCAACATTTCCGTGACGCTTTCCCCCCCGTAACGTGATAAAACAAAACGAGCTGCCCTTCTCTGAACCCTCTCAATGTCTTCCGTCAGTCCCACCTGGTGAGGGTCCCACAAGGGGCAACAGTACTCCAAGAGAGGACGCACAAGTGTGATGTAGGCAGTCTCTTTGGTGGAGCTGGTGCATCGTCTAAGCGTTCTGCCAATGAAACGTAACCTTTGGTTCGCCTTCCCCACAATATTTTCTATGTGTTCTCTCCAGTCAAAGTTGTTCGTAATTGTAACTCCTAGGTATTTGGTAGAATTTACGACCTTAAGGTTTGACTGATTTATCGCGTAATTGAAGTTCAGCGGATTTCTTTTAGTGGTCATGTGTATTACTTCACACTTTTCTTTATTTACTGTCAATTGCCAATTTTCGCACCAAGTAGAAATTTTGTCTAAATCGCTTTGCAGTTGCTTTTGATCCTCTGTTGACTTCACTAACCGATAAACGACAGCATCATCCGCGAACAGTCTAAGGGAGCTATTCAGATTATCTCCTAAATCGTTTATAAACACGAGGAAGAGTAGGGGACCAATAACGCTTCCCTGTGGAACGCCAGATATCACTTCTGTTTTACTCGATGACTTACCGTCAATTACAACGAACTGTGTCCTTTCTGATAGGGAATCGTGTATCCAGGATCGTGGTCTGTTTCTGTCGACCGAAGGTTCAGATTACCCCGCGACAGCAGCGCCGTTACTGAGTCTAGTTATTTTTACAGGTCTTTCACGCTGATGTAGGCGGTACAGCCCCTGTACGTTATTCGGTGATGTGTCCCACCTCTCGTGCGTCGACTATAACGCTCGTCCAAACTGCCAATGGTAACCTGCCATTGTAGTTCCAACGCCAGCGCCAGACACCTGTTGTGCTATATAGGCGCTGCCACCGCAGCGTCGTCCTCTGTGTGTAAACATATATATCTCTGCTGGCATTGACATGCCAGTATCGTGTTTCTGCGCCTCTCCATAGTACGTCAGGAAACCGGCGGTGTATCCTTTTTCCCGCGACGAGACTTCCGGTTGACAAACAGTGTGGGCAGTCACCCCGGTGCCACCCCTAGTGAAGACGCCTCGCACCCCGCGTGACTCAGCGGCCTGCGCGGACAATGGCTGTCCGCCGTGTGACAGCCAGCCGTTGCCACGGCAACCGCCCCCACTATGCCCCACCGCCAGCCATCAGCACGCTGTTTAGCTCGATCCACTTGGCTTCCACCCCCCTACACTCGTCGGCGATTAATCGGCCACGGATATTTCTAAAACGCCAGTGTCGGTGGCGACTCGTAAAAAATGCATCGCGCCCCACAGAGGGAGGGGGTTGAGGGGGGGGGGGGAAGTTGTGTGGCGCCGCGGTCCCCTCCCCCCCTCCCTCCCTCCCCCCTCCCCTTCAGACCGCTACTCTATTATTCCACAACCCCAGCGCCGGCCCACAGCTCAGTAGCAGACCTGTCAATTGCTATTATTATTTCACAGCCCCGCTGTGTGGGGGAAACTGACCGAGCTGTCGACTCCGCCAGGCGGCGGTTAAACAGAACGGGGTCACCTCACCGTGCTGAAAACACAATAGAGGCACACTAAGGCGCTCGCCATTTATACTCAGTTCAGAGGCATTCGATTGTGTGAACCGTAACATCCTTTTAAGTAAATTATAATTCTTTGGTGTCACGGGAAATGATGCAAAATGGTTCAAGTCGTACCTCCCTAACAGGAAATATAGGGTGTCAGTGCAAGTGACTAGTGAATTAAACCCACAGTCATCATCGGATTGGGAAGAAGGTACGTGTTGTAACGTCACCGCTGCGTCCACCTAACCTTCAATGTGCGAAGTTGCCGTTACATTCTATTTGCTGCTTAATCATTTAATAATTGTTCCAATGATTGGACGGTATGGGATGCGGACAATTACGAGGTTGATCCATAACAGTAAACTTTGTTAACTTCCTTTATTATGGAACGACAAATGTTACAAACTCTTCCCTTTAAACACCCTGATTAAATAACTGCGTGCCACTACGATGAATGGCTACAAGTCCACACTGAAACATTTCAATATACAACTGCAACCCGTATCTGATACGACTGAAGGGAAAAAACTTTAGCCACCACTAAACGCAGGTTACAAACTCACTGCCGACATGCTACTGCACTGCCTCGCTCTGCTGTCGGCGGGAGACTGCCGCACCCCGGCCAACAAACAAAGAACAAAAAGCATTCCAACCGAAGCATTGTTGCCAGCAGCTCTCGCTGCACATCAACGATAACTATCGTTCGACCAAAAGAGGTTACTGACCTAAAACCCTGTATCCTCACATATCCCCGGACTATAAAAATAAAGCTTACAAACTACTTAAGAACTAGCTAATACTAAGAACGGCACAAATATCCATGCCCGAGGGGGGGGGGGGGGGTTCGAAGCCCCGACCGTAGTGACCGTGCAGACCGTGACTGGAGCGCCTCAGTCCCCTCGGCCACCGCGGCCGGCAGAGATTGAACAACATTGAGGAAAGGCTACAGCCCTGTCTTACTCCCTTCCCAATCTCTGCGTCCCTTTCTTGCCCTTCGACTCTAATAACCGCTGTCTGGTTTTTGTATAGGTTGAATATAACTCTTCGTTTCCTATATTTTACCCCTGCTACCTTCAGAATTTGGAAGAGTCGAGTCCAGTTGACATTGTCAAAAGCTTTCTCCAGATCGACAAACGCTAAAAACGAAGGTTTCCCTTTCCTTAGCTTATCCTCTAAGATAAGTCGTAATGTGCGTATTGCCTCCGGCGTTCCTACATTTCTCCTAAATCCAAACAGATCTTAGTCGAGGTCGAATTCCACAAGTTCTTCTGCATGGACGGATAATATGATTATCTACGTTGTAATATTAATTATGCAAGTTTAGGTTTCGGACGAAACTAGAAGAGGAATCTATTATTTGGTTACGGTTTGGGTTCGGACTGTAGTTAAAATCTTTGAGTAGACCCGCTTTCCGCCAGGTGGTACGTGCAGACTTCTGATGGAAATGTACGTCGCGTCCTTGGAGATATAAGGTTCGTTGCAGCAGCTGCCAGACTGCTTGACGCGCATGCGCAACGGTGAAATTCTGTTCGAGCAGCGCCTTCTCCCGCTTCTGGCTACTTGGAGTGTGGCAGCAGTTGCCGCAAGCAGCCAGACGCCACCCGGAAAAATATTTCTGGCGCGGTCATGCTGCCAATGTGCGCATGCGCAGAAAGGTCTGAGTTAGAGTGGGGGGGTACCCATCACGTGATACGTGTGTGTTTGAAGCGTGTTTTTCGATTATTTCGAAGTCACTGCAATCCCACTTGAGATCAGATATTTCTCGTTTACACTTCGCCGTTATTAGGAAGGAAGGTAGTTTCATTATTCGTTTAAACTCACCTTCGCCTGCAACCAGAAACGGTGAAAAACGCGTTCCAGCAGTGCAAGTAGCAAACGAAGGTTTTTACGTCATAGCAGCTGCGCATGCGCAGTAACACCTGCTTCTTAGCGCTTGAAAGTAGCCGTCTGGCAGCTCCTGGAACGAACCTATAATTTCCTACAGAGCAGTAAGTTAGAATTTATGCTACGGCATGTCTTGTCGTATTGAACAAGTGGCAGGCTAATTTCGGCAGCAGAATGGCGTCCGCCTCTGCTTATTAAAGTGCGGCATAAGGAGCATTCGCGACTCCCCACCTCTCGACATGTAGCGGATAGGGGGGTCGACTGAAGCTCTCGTCCGATCACCACAAGCCGTGAACTGCGGCCTAATTGCTGGCGTAATCGTGATTAGAATGTTAAACAGCGCAGGTTTTAGGAATTAATTTGAAGCCTCCCGAGAGGGATGAAGCGTGACTGAGGGGGAGAGGGCGGCGAAAAGCCGGCAGCGGCGGGCGGAGGGTGCGGATCATCCCGCAGGGGGCGGGGTGGGGGGGCTGGAGGGTGGCGGCGTGATTACAGCGCCCCGCAGAGCTGCCCGAGCACGCAGCCAGCCAGATGTCTTAGCGGATCAATGCGTGGCCTGGCTACCAGCCGTGCACTGCCTTTCCGTTAAAACCACCAGACAGTCAGACAGTCCAGCCCATTAAAACCACTCGACAGTTGACGGCTGCTTCCAGGCTCTGCTGTGTTGCCACGTGTAAAGCCCAGCATTCACAAAGGACCGACAATGTTATATGTGAAATGATTTCCAATCCATGGTGTAACAGCAATCAGAATAAATTTTCTTTCAAACCGTCTTGATTGCAAACTTTTTTATTAGTCAATGACGCGTTTCGCCCCTTTAGCAGGGCATCTTCAGATTATCTGCGTGACAGAATTTACACAAAATTACAAGGCGGAATTACAAACGGTTATAATGGTACATGGGCTTATTTTGTGTTAAGAAGACAGTATAAATAGTAAACAAAGCTTACAATGCGCTCTCCGTGGTGTGACACCGTAAGTTGTTATTGCGGTGTTTCTATTTTCTTGGAATGTCTTTTGGTTTTCCTTGTGGCCCTACAAATGTTCGGGTAACAAGGAATTACAATTGGAACATACTCGGTATAATCTTAAAAATCGGTTTTATGTTTCGCACATCTTTACCGAATTTCGGACATTTAATGTTTTCAAAAGTACAGGCGATTTTTACGTTGTAAGGGACTATATTCTACATCGTCGTTTAAACCATCTTTTAACCTTGTCCTTGCTTCTGTGCCTTTCGTGTACCTATCACAATTTTTTAGCTACTTGGCAGGTATCAAACTGAATATCTTCAAGAATGCGACGTGCTAACATTAACAGTTTATGTATGGACATATTATTTATTTGTAGCTACGTTTTCACTTTATCAAACTAGTAGGTAACCGACAAAATATGTTAGTATACAGGGTTAACATTTTTGTGAAGCTGAGATACGAATATAAGCAGTCATTCATACATTACTTTCATTCAGCAGTAATATTATGAAATAGTGGTCAAGTATTTACGATTCTCATTAACAGCAGAAGTTTGGACGTGAATTAATTGTTAAAGATTTACTTATGTGCCTGAAAGTATAACTAACCACAGTAAACAAACACCTGTTGTTCATAATATTATTCTGTTACTTCTGAGCATCCTTTGCAAATGAGAGATTTCCGAATTATATTTTTGACAGTTTCTACAATTTATAGCGATACCAAAGCCCGTAAATACGAAGTTATTTTTAAAATGCTGCTTCAGTCCAAATACACATTCATTACTCAATCGCTTCGCGGTGTGTTTTTACGACCCAGCAGCAGTTACAAGCCTAGTATATAGCTACTAAGTGATCGATTTACGTATAGGTAGAAATATCACATTTGTTAATATCTGAATTAGTATATCAATTACCTTCGGTACTTATGGATTCACGATTTCCTATCAGAAAGGACACAATTCGTTGTAATTGACGGTAACTCATCGAGTAAAACAGAAGTGATATCTGGCGTTCCACAGGGAAGCGTTATAGGTCCCCTACTCTTCCTTGTGTTTATAAACAATTTAGGAGACAATCTGAATTGCTCCCTTAGACTGTTCGCCGATGATGCTGTCGTTTATCGGTTAGTGAAGTCAACAGAGGATCAAAAGCAACTGAAAAGCGATTTAGACGAAATTTCTACATGGTGCGGAAATTAACACTAAATAAAGAAAAGCGTGAAGAAATATACACATGACCACTAAAAGAAATCCGCTGACTTCAATTACACGATAAATCAGTCAAACCTTATGGTCGTAAATTCTACCAAATACCTAGGAGTTACAATTACGAACAACTTTGAGCGGACAGAACACATAGAAAATATTGTGGGGAAGGCGAACCAAAGATAACGTTTCATTGGCAGAACGCTTTGAAGATGAACCAGCTCCACCAAAGAGACTGCCTACATCACACTTGTGCGTCCTCTCCTGGAGTACTGTTGCCCCTTGTGGGACCCTCACCAGGTGGGACTGACGGAAGACATTGAGAAGGTTCAGAGAAGGGCAGCTCGTTTTGTTTTATCACGTTACGGGGGGGAAAGCGTCACGGAAATGTTGCACGAATTGGGGTGGAAATTATTAAAAGAAAGACGTTATTCATTGCGGCGTGGTCAGTTTGCCAAGTTTCAATCACCGACGTTTACTTCTGAATGTGAAAATATTTTGCTAGCACCCACCTACTTAGGAAGACATGACCATCCCAATCAAATAAAAGAAATCAGATCGAAAACTGAACGATTTAGGTGTTCTTTCTTCCCGCATGATATTAGAGAATGGAACAGAAGAGAAAGGTTATGAAAGTGTTTGATGAACCCTCTGCCAGGCACTTAAATGAGCAGAGCGCGCGGTTGCTCGCCGTGGAGGTTCGAGTCCTCCCTGGGGCATGGCTGTGTGTGTTTGTCCGTAGATTAGTTTACCTAGGTTTAAGTAGTTTGTGAACTACGGACTGATGACCACGCAGTTTGCTCCGATAGATTTACATTTAAAATAAATAAATAAATATAAATAAAAAAATCTTAAATGCGATTTGCAGAGTATGTATGTACATGTAGATAAATAGAACAAATGTAACATTATTCCGAAAGCGAACAATAATCATGTGTAATAGACCCAGCAGTACTATTATTTCCTCTTTCGTTACTTCCCTGTAGTTCCTGTCTCTTGAGTAATAAGTGTCAGCTTTTTTCTGTGTTATGTGGAACTCTTACACTTAATTACCTCAACAGTCATACTATCATTTGTCATGAATGAGAGATCTTGCGTCTCTGACCTCATGCTCCTTGCGTTCCCTTTTGAACCAGGGAAGTTTTGTATCACATTCTTCTTGTTCAGTGTTTTGGAGTGCTTCTTGTATTGCGTTTTACTCCACAGACTGGTACCGTCTTCAATATCAGATTCATTGCGTCTGAAATCTTGTTCGAAATCGGAACTAGGATTCACATTTGAATAATAGTATCCTGTTCATGATCTGATGAGGAATCTAGATAAAAATCACTAACATCTTCATTACTTGTGGAAAGAAGTTAGAAGGCACTAAACTTCAGCTGTTAGACCAATACCACGTCTACCAGACCTGAATATTTAAGTTGTGCGGTAGAGTGACACACATTTTCGCATTTTTTTAAGGCTTAAAAAAAAGTTAAAAATGAGATTGATGGAAACTAGAGGACAATTTATCGAGATTTAAACTTCTATTTAAGAAATAAATTTAAATTTATCAGTACAATTTCAAATATTTGTAAATCTATCGTACCAAACTGCGTGGTCATCAGTCCGTAGCTTACAAACTACTTAAGCTAAGGTAAACTAACCTAAGGACAACACACACAGTCATGCCCTAGGCAGGACTCGAACCTCCGACGGCGAGCAACGCGCGCTCCGCAGCGAGGAGCATTAGACCGCTCGGCTACTCCACCGCAGCCTGCATTATAGTTTTAAGGATTCTAATATTCCATTCAGCATTCTAATATGTAGAGTAAAATTTATACAATAAAACTAGATACTGCCACGGCGTTTATCGTTGCGGCGTGGTCTACTTAACGAAACTTCAGTCGCCAACATTGTTCTCCGAATGCGAAAATATATTGTTGACTCCCACCTGTTGTTGTTGTGGTCTTCAGTCCGCAGACTGGTTTGATGCAGCTCTCCACGCTACCCTGTCCTGTGCAAGTCTCTTCATCTGAGAATACGTTCGGCAACCTACATCCTTTTGAATCTGCTTACTGTATTCGTCCCTCGGTCTCCCTCTACGTTTTTTACCCCACACGCTTTCTTCTAAAGCTAAGTTGACAATTCCTTGATGTGTCAGAATGCTCGTCGAGCTAGAAATGGTCTTCAGAATAAAATACGCCGGCCGCGATGGCCGAGGGGACTGAGGCGCTCCAGTCACGGTCTGCACGGCCACTACGGTCGGGAGTTCGAATCCCCCTTCGGGCATGGATATTTGTGCCGTCCTAGTTCGTAAGTAGTTCATAAGTAGTTTGTAAGTTTAGGGACTGATGACCCCGTAGTTAAGTCCCATAGACTATACAAACATTTGAAAAATTGAATAAAATACTAGAAATCATAGCTAGAACAGAGATATTCAGATGTTCTTTGTTCCCGCGCGTTATTCCACAATAAAATGGGAGTTGAATAACGGTGGTTCGTTGAAGCATCTGCCAGACACTTAAATGTGATAGCGGAGCATCCCATGCAGATGTAGATGGTTTCGATTCACAAGCTGTCGATTTGTACCACCGCGGGCTGCCCGAAGTCTGTGTGTAAACAGTTGCGGCCGTGCAGCCGCAGGGCCTCCGTTAACAGGTCGTAATAACAGAATTTGTTGTGCGTGTGTGTGCGTGAGAGAGAGAGAGAGAGCCATTTAATCGCCGAAGCACACAAAGGCCTGGGCGGCAGCATCGGGTTATAAGGTTAACGACCACAGCCGCGACGGCGACGGCGCATGCGCGGACAATTGCAGCGCGCTGCCCCCTCCCTACCTCCCGCTGCACCGACATTCGATTGTTTTCAAATGAAGCCGCAAACGAGTGGGAGGGGGGGGGGGGGCAGCGCGATAGGAAAGAGAAGCGAAGCGGACGGCTTACGGCAGTTTAGCGCCAGTCGGCAGTCTGGGTGGTCCACCATTGTCCGAGCGTGCGCCGTTCTGAAGCGACTGCGGCGACCGTTGAGATAAAACAGGCAGCCGAGCAGTGCGTAGTTAATAGAGGAACTGGCGCGGGGCACGATGCCACAGACACCAGGAGAATAAACAACAGCCCGCTTAACGGCGTCCATTCGATTCCGATTTACTGGACACCACAAACACGAACATAATCTTCATACAATTAATTGATTTTTCCGTCAGTACTTGACAGAACATGATAATAATATCAAAAAGGAACAACTTCCTGATCTTCTGCGAAACGTATTTATTGGTCACAAACCGGCTTTCAGCTTCTCAGGCCATCATCAGGTGACAACTGACAGTAGTACACATCAGTGGCGTAACTAGGACTTGGCTTTGCGGGGGGATAGGAAAGGGAAGAGAAGGAAAAATAGTAGGTGAATATGGACTGGGCAGAAGGAATGAAAGAGGAAGCCGCCTGGTAGAATTTTGCACGGAACATGATTTAATTGTAACAAACACGTGGTTTAAGAATCACGAAAGGAGGTTGTATACTTGGAAGAGACCAGGAGACACTGGAAGGTATCAGATAGATTTTATAATGGTAAAACATAGATTCCGGAACCAGGTTATAAACTGCAAAACATACCCAGGGGCAGATATAGACTCTGACCATAACTTGTTAGTCATGAACTGTAGGCTGAAACTGAAAAAACTGCAGAAAGGTAGGAAAATAAGGAGATGGGACCTGGATAAATTGAAGGAACGTGAAGTTCTGGTGAATTTCAGAGGGAGATTTAGGCAACAATTGACAGAAACAGGGGGAAATAAAACAGTAGAAGAGGAATGGGTAGCATTGAGAGATGAAATAGTGAAGGCAGCAGAGGACAAAATAGGTAGAAAGGCAAGACCTACAAAAAATCCTTGGATAACACAGGAAATACTAAATTTAATTGATGAAAGGAGAAAATATAAAAATGCAGTAAATGAAACAGGCAAAATGGAGTACAGACGACTAAAAAATGAGATTGACAGGAAATGCAAAATGGCTAAGCAGGAGTGGCTAGAAGCCAAATGCAAATCTGTAGAAGAATGTATAAGAAGGGGGAAAATAGATACCGCCTACAGAAAAATAAAAGAGACATTTGGGGACAAGAAAAGTAATTCTACGAATATCAAGAACTCAGATGGGAAACCAGTTCTCAGCAAAGAAGGGAAAGCTGAAAGGTGGAAAGAGTACATAGAGCAGCTCTACAAAGGAAATGAACTTAGAGACGATGTAGTAGGAAGGGAAGAGGAAGTAGATCAAGATGAAATAGGCGATACTATACTGAGAGATGAATTTGACAGAGCCCTGAAAGATCTAGGTCAGAACAAGGCCCCAGGAGTAGATGACATACCCTCAGAGCTGCTAAAGTCTCTGGGAGAGCCAGCCATGACAAAACTATTTGAACTGGTGTGTAGGATGTATGAGACAGGCGAAATACCCTCAGACTTTAAGAAAAATGTAATAATCCCCATTCCAAAGAAATCAGGCGCAGACAGGTGTGAAAATTACAGAACCATCAGTTTGATAAGTCATAGTTGCAAAATTTTAACAAGAATTATCTACAGGAGAATGGAAAAGCTGGTAGAAGCTGACCTCGGGGAAGATCAGTTTGGATTCAGGAGGAACGTAGGAACCCGGGAGGCAATACTTACCTTACGTCTTATCTTAGAAGATAGATTAAGGAAAGGCAAACCTACATTTTTAGCTTTTGTAGATTTGGAGAAAGCATTTGACAATGTTGACTGGACTACACTCTTTCAAATTCTGAAGTCAGTAGGGGTAAAATACAGGGAAAGGAGAGTTATTTACAACTTGTACAAAAGCCAGATCGCGGTTATTAGACTCGAAGGGCATGAAAGAGAAGCATCAGTTGGGAAGGGAGTAAGACAGGGTTGTAGCCTTTCTCCGATGTTATTCAATTTGTACATTGAGCAGGCGGTGAAGGAAAGCAAGGAAAATTTTGGAATAGGCATTAAAGTTCAGGGGGAAGAAATAAAAACATTGCGTTTTGCTGATGACATTGTAATTCTGTCAGAGACAGCGAACGACCTAGAAGAGCAGTTGAATGGAATGGACAGTGTGTTGAAGAGAGCGTATAAAATGAACATTAACAAGAGCAAAACAAAAATAATGGAATGTAGTCTTAGAAAATCAGGCGATGCCGAAGGAATTAGATTAGGTAATGGGACAATTAAGGTGGTAGATGAGTTTTGTTACTTGGGTAGTAAAATGACATGCAATGGTCGCAGTACAGAGGATATAAAATTCAGAATGGCAATGGGAAGAAAAGCATTTTTGAAAAAGAGAAATTTGCTAACATCGAATATTAATTTAAGGGTAAGGAAGTCTTTTCTGAAGGCATTTGTGTGGAGTGTTGCCTTGTACGGGAGTGAAACATGGACGATAAGCAGTTCGGACAGGAAGAGAATAGAGGCTTTTGAAATGTGGTGCTACAGAAGAATGCTGAAGATGAAGTGGGTAGATCACATAACTAATGAAGAGGTACTGAACAGAATTGGCGAGAAAAGGAGTTTTTGGCATACCCTTACTAAAAGAAGGGATCGCTTGGTAGGACACATTCTTAGACATCGTGGAATCATAAATTTAGCATTGGAGGGAAGTGTGTGGGGTAAAAATCGCAGAGGGAGACCAAGAGACGCGTATAGTAAGCAGATTCAAGTGGATGTGGGTTGCCGTTCTTATGAGGAGATGAAAAGGCTTGCTCAGGATAGAGTAGGGTGGAGAGCTGCATCAAACCAGTCTCCGGACTGAAGACCAAAACAACAACAACAGATCTGCTTGACGAGAAAAATTTTAGTCAGTTTCCAGACAGACTACCATCTACCACTCCCGTTGAAGAAACTAATTCACTCCCATCCAATGAAAGATTATGGTAAAACACCCCAAGTTATCAATCTTTACCTTTACCAAATTGCTATTGTACGATTTCTTTCTCTCTCTCTCTCTCTCTCTCTCTCTCTCTCTCTCTCTCTCTCTTTTCTCTCATTTTTTTCCTTTTTTCGGGTTCTGTGGGGGGGGGGTTCCATCCCCCTCATCCCCCCATAGTTACGCCACTGGTACACATGTTTTCAAAGATGTTAAGATTTACAGTTATCACAGACAACCGATACTTCACAGGGAAGATCACCGCAAGTACTTATTTATGAAAGTTATTAACATTTATATAAAAATGTAATACGTATGTGTAAAGAATCAAAACTAATATGATTATTTTTGTTGAAAAGGAAGGTTGAAAATAAAACTTATTTCAGAAGAGGTGTAGAGGGGAACTGGATCTGATCGTTTAATACTAAACTAGCATCCTGAGCCAAATGTTTATTGATTTCCAATATTTCCAGTAGTGTCATCTCTATGCTTTTCAGAGATCCTACATCCCCTGAAGAAAAGCAGAGATGACACTACTGGAAATATTGGAAATCAATAAACATTTGGCTCAGGATGCTAGTTTAGTATTAAACGATCAGATCCAGTTCCCCTCTACACCTCTACTGAAATAAGTTTTGTTTTCAACCCTCCTTTTCTACAAAAATAATCATATTAGTTTTTATTCTTTACACATACTTATTACATTTTTATATACATGTTAATAACTTTCATAAATAAGTACTTGCGATGAACTTTCCTGTGAAGTATCGATTGTCTGTGATAACATCTTTTTAATCCTTAACATCTTTGAAAACATGTGTACTACATTCAGCTGTCACCTAAGAAGCCGAAAGCCGGTTTGTGACCAATAAAAAAAGTTTTGCAGAACATCAGGAAGTTGTTCCTTTTTAATATTATAATCTATTATAATCTATTATAATCTATATTATACTCTATATAGAGTGTCCGCGTGTACGTATTGCACACTAATCTACAGTTTTGTTCCCTTATTTATTTAATTTTCTACGCGTAAACTTGAATCTATGAGGATGATCGCCGTAAGTGTAATGATAACGTGTATGAAACATAGTTCACGAGATATGACGTCATAGACAATGAGATGGGAGAAAAACTGCTTAACAATTGCTGTAGTAGTAGTAGTAGTAGTAGTAGTAGTAGTGGTACTACGAACCACATACTACACATGGTTCAGGAGATATAACGTCATAAACAATACGAAACAATAAAGGAGGTAGATGACTTGTTACTTCGGCAGTAAAATAACAAATGATGCTCGCAGTACAGAGGATATAAAATGCAGAATGGCAATGGGTAGAAATGCTTTCTTGAAAAAGAGAAATTTGTTATCATCGAATATTGATTTAAACCTAAGGAAGTCCTTTCTGAAGGCATTTGTGTGGAGTTTTGCCTTGTATGGGAGTGAAACATGGACGATAAACAGTGCGGACAGAAAGAGAATAGAGGCTTTTGAAATGTGGTGCTACAGAAGAATGCTGAAGATTAGGTGGGTGGATTGCGTAACTAATGAGGAGGTACTGAACATAATTGGGGAGAAAAGGAATCTCTTGGTATACCTTGAACGAAAGAAGGGATCGATTGGTAGGACACATTCTTAGACACCAAAGAATTGTTAATTTAGCGTTGGAGGGAAGACCAAGAGATGGTTACAGTAAGCAGATTTGCGCAATAAAGGTATGCCAGGTGCAATAGATGGTATCCATGTCAGAATAGACAGGCCTAAAGAAGATCCAGAATTTTTTCCCGTTCACTTGCAGATGGCTTCAGCAAGAGACGCATTAAACACCTATTCTGGATCGGTCCAAGATATCAGAGTATTCAAAATGAGTACGCTGTCGGAAACCACTGAAGAAAAATACCAAGGTTTTTATATTTAGGCTGAAAATGCTTATCCCGGCATGAGGCATTTGTTGACACCGTACCGAAGTATTAGGCGTTTATCACGTCGAGACAGTAAATTCAACATTGTGCTATCAAAAATATAACTTATTATTAGTAACAATGTTTTTGTATGCCCTTAAGTCATTTCCATATTTTCTACACTGCGGTGAATGCTTTTCCACAATTTTCTTTCGAATAAGCCGCTCTACCATCCCCAATTGCTGTTTCCGATTAAGTCTCTCGTTGTGATCCTTGCAGAACTTTGTAACAACCAATGTAGAGTTTCTACACCACAACGTTTCCTCTTTACGGAACACGAGTGGTTCCTGTGTGGGAGAAACAGCTCTATACATAACCATATTACACGAATTGGGAAGCACCTGCAGCTGACAAGAAAACACAGAGTGAGAACTCAGAACATGATTGTACAATAAGTTGACTCTCAACATTAATCAAATAACTAGTATGAACAGCTTTAAAAAAAAAGCCGTCGAAATGTTTCTCCTAACAAAAAGTTATTATATGGCCAAGGACTAGCCTATAAATAAAATATAATCTGAAAACGGTACCAACAACTTTCCTTAGTGAAATTTAGTGAAATACGAAACTATATATTTTGTAAGTAGTTCAAATGTTCAAATGTTTGTAGAACTTATGGGACTTAACTACGGGGTCATCAGTCTCTAAACTTACAAACTACTTATGAACTATTTACGAACTAGGACGGCACAAATATCCATGCCCGAGGGGGGATTCGAACCTCCGACCGTAGTGGCCGTGCAGACCGTGACTGGAGCGCCTGAGTCCCTCGGCCACCGCGGCCGGCTTGTAAGTAGTATACTGTGATATATTGCACATATTTTTCTATGTATTATGTTTATGTCATTTAAGTACTGACAAAACGCATCTCGTGTAACTTTGTAAATGATAAGTGATGAAGAAACAAATGAAATTAAACTTCATGTAAATAACATTCGCACCGTTGCCGTTGATTCTTTTCACTCTACACTAGCGAAGGTGGTAAACAGTCTAAATAAACCGAGGTGGGTGTTCGAAGAGCCCAAACACCAAGCACGGACACATGACGTCACCGTTACCGCGCATGCGCAGTAGCGCCTGCTTGCTGGCTCTCCAAGTAGCTTTCTGGCAACTCTTCGAACGGACCTGGTGTGACCGCTGTGTGAAACGGCGTTAAATAAACCCCGTGTTGTTCCCTTATGTTTTTTCATATCTCGTATCGTTTCACAGATATTTGCAAAAATAAGGGAGATTTGACATCCTCCATTGAATGAACGAAAACCAGCCGTTCGCAGATGTCACGTCACATTCCTCGCCCAGAACTCTCTCTGGCATACGCCATTTGGCGTTGCGTAGTTCACGATTTTCTTGTTGCAACTTACAGGTTGTCATTTCAAAGCAATGGCGCACTGAAGAATTAACAAAAACACGTCGTTCTTCGTACGATAAATGATAATCTAGTGTCTACAAATGCCATATTAGCAGCAGTTAACACTGTCCATCAATAGTATGAGATTACAGAACACAACTCCTAGTTGGTGACCGTAGCGAAGTGGACAATTCATTGGATTGCGACGTTGAAGGTCAGTGGTTCACAACCCGCCCGAGCGGTCTAAAGCGTCTCGCTGCGGAGCGCGCGGTTTCTCGCCGTGGAGGTTCGAGTCCTCCTTGGGGCATGGGTGTGTGTGTTGTCCGTAGGTTAGTTTACCTAGGTTTAAGTAGTTTGTAAGCTACGGACTGATGACCACGTAGTTTGGTCCCATAGATTTACAAACATTTGAACATTTGAATTCACAACCCGCCACTACCTAAATGTTTTTCCCTAAAAGAGTTTCAGACACTCTTATGAATTAATTTTTTTATTATTTAGATTATTATTTTGGTCCAAAATGTTTGCAAAAACTCATAAAACTACAAATCTAAAGTGGGCCGTAATACACGTCAGTGGGATATTTTTTTTTTCTTTTCTTTTTTTTTTTTTTTTTTTTTTTTTACTGACTGTGATCCGCAACCCTAAAAATCCATGATACACGCATGCCGTCCTTGAAGAACCGTTGCGAAACACGGGCATATACTATTTGCCCACGATAACTTGACGATTTTGTTGGTGCTGCCACAAGTGGAGAAAATCGACACCAGTTGAAAGATATTCTTTTATTTACATGCGGTGCCAACCTTACAACGGTCCTTGACGCGAAGAATAATGTGCACATTGTTATGGAAACGGTTCCAGCACTGCAGCAAGCAACCGATGCTGTTTTCCGTTCGTGCAAGACAAGCTTCCAGCAGCCAGCGCGCGAATCGTCAAGTTATCGTGGCCAAACAGTAAGCTAGTAGCTGAATAAGACATGTTACCATGTGTTTGTTGTCCACGATCTCTCACCTGATGCCCTAATTGTTTTGAGCCGTGTGCTTATCGACACGGGGTTTATTTAACGGGCGAGCTACTCCCCCCGCAGGCAGGCAGCCTCCCTGGCGCTATCGACTGCCGCTATCGACTGTCGACGTCGCCTATCGACCCTCCTCCCGCACAGCTGAGCGGCAGTAATTAATTCGTCCTCTTTGGCCGCGGGGCACCCCCCTCCCCCCCCCCCCCACTGCTGCCGACACAGGCGGACAATGGGCCGTGGCGGCTCCATATGGCATGGGGAGGGGTGACGCGAAGAGAAGCGGAGGGGAGGGGAGGGGAGCGAGCCTAGCGTGACGCAGCCAGCAGACAGCAGCCAGCATTACGTGCTCTGCTGCACGGCCGCACTTGACAAACATCTGCCGTGCTCCTCTACTACCGGTGGATTGCAGGCCACAGTCCTGACACGGTCGCCAGTTGAGACGTGCCCCACAAGCGGCTTCTAATGACATTGCCTGCTTATGGAATATCTCCCCAATTGTGCGATTGGATTCACGATTTCCTATCAGAAAGGACACACTTCCTTGTAATTGACGGTGTCATCGAGTAAAACGGAAGTGATACCTGGCGTTCCCCAGGGAAGCGTTATAGGTCCCCTACTCTTCCTTGCGTTTATAAACTATTTACGAGACTTTTATCCATTGTGTAGGAACCTGCGACTGTTTATTGAAATAGGTTTCAGAAATTACAGCAACCAGTCGCCTTTTGTTTCTTATTAATGAAGATTTATTTAAACCATTACCGGTTTCAAGCTGCCTAGCAGCTCATCTTCAGATGGTATAAAATATTACAAGTTACATTTCAATCTGTGGTAGGGCAGAAAACGAGAAAATGGTAAACACTAATTTTGGTAGGCTATACTTAAATTACAATGAAAGTTTGTCTTCAAGACATTACTTACAGTTATGCACTTTACATGTAGTTTGTCCATATTTGGTCCGCTTATTCATAGAATATCAGAACACGTCTTTTCCATCATCATGCCACAACAAATCACACGAATTTTAGGTGGTAAAATTAATAAATATTTCACACACATTACTTTTTAGCCACTAGCATAACTTACAGCTTGTAAACAAACCAAAGAGTATTGTGTATAAACATACTCTTTGGTTTGTTTACAAGCTGTAAGTTATGCTAGTGGCTAAAAAGTAATGTGTGTGAAATATTCATTAATTTTACCACCTAAAATTCGTGTGATTTGTTGTGGCATGATGATGGAAAAGAGTATTGTGTATAAACATACTCTTTGGTTTGTTTACAAGCTGTAAGTTATGCTAGTGGCTAAAAAGTAATGTGTGTGAAATATTCATTAATTTTACCACCTAAAATTCGTGTGATTTGTTGTGGCATGATGATGGAATAGAAGTGTTCTGATATTCTATCAATAAGCGGACCAAATATGGACAAACTACATGTAAAGTGCATAACTGTAAGTAATGTCTTGAAGACAAACTTTCATTGTAATTTAAGTATAGCCTACCAAAATTAGTGTTTACCATTTTCTCGTTTTCTGCCCTACCACAGATTGAAATGTAACTTGTAATATTTTATACCATCTGAAGATGAGCTGCTAGGCAGCTTGAAACCGGTAATGGTTTAAATAAATCTTCATTAAGAAGAAACAAAAGGCGACTGGTTGCTGTAATTTCTGAAACCTATTTACGAGACAATCTGAATAGCTCCCTTAGACTGTTCGCGGTTGCTGCTGCCGTTTATCGGTTAGTGAAGTTCTAACGTCCATCACCCCTTTTCGGAATGACTCAAACTGAGCCCTAATAGTTTCCTGAATTACGGAAAGTTTTATTAGTTCACAGTCTATAACGAAGTCATTCCACTGTAGGTGAAGTTGAACTTATCTTATATGCTGGCTGAAGTCCATTTCGTTGTGAGCTTTCTTCGGCATTCACTAAAACATTTGATTTTACAGGATCTTTTCATAAATTAAAACCATCTCAGTTGATATGGAAACGATTTTATTTCCACTTAAACATTGCACAATCAAGAAATGCAGCAGCAAGCCAACAGAGCTGCTTACAGGTTTCTGGCCACTCGAATGCTCTATCCAAGACTAAACAAACAATGGTTTCTCTCAAACATCTTTCTACGTAACTGCGTAATAAGATTGATGACAAAGTTTTGTAATTCACAATTAAACAATATTCTTTTACATTAAATATGGCAAAATATAGAAATTAAAACATTACATTTAAGCTTTGACTATTTATGTCAATGTATGTACTTGTTTCATGAAATTTGTATTTAAATGTAGTACACAAATTTAACGTCATCCTTTTGACTAGTATTTACAGTGCTCAAATTATTTACATTATGTGTGTTTTCGAAATGCACACATATATGTGTTTTGCCAATAGTGTGTAGGCGTATTATTATTGTGACATGGAATTTTAATGAGTTTCAGTTTGCGGTCATATTATTTATTAATACGGATTTGTATATGGTTGTCGTAGTTTGTTAATTTCGAAGTTAGTTTCTTAGTACCAAACGGATTATTAGTTTTAGTGCATGAAAAATTATCAGTATTTAATTTAGGATCTAGTGATATATAAAACATGGTCTGCCCTAATTTATTTAAACAAAAGGTATAAATGAAATCATGTTGTGCAATAGTTATAACATGTAGCATTGTTGTTTTTATACAAATCAGTATCTATATAGGTTCAGCAATTTCCGAAACTAAGTGTAATGCATTTTTAGTGTTTGCAGCTATTATTTACGAAAGTATTAAAAAACTGAAAATTACGTAAAAGGTCAGCCAAAGTTATATTTAAATCAATGTACTATTTCCTAAAAACGTTTTACTAATAGTGTTAATAGAATTTCAAACAGAAGACGAAAATGTGAAATATCACATGTCCGGTAATGAAGTTTTACTTTAGGTGTCAAATATTTCGTGTTTCTATGTTGGCAACTGATTTATATATGGAGCGTGCAATATAGCAGAAACGTTACAAAGTCAACAGAGGATCAAAAGCAACTGCAAAGCAATTTAGACAAAATTTCTACATGGTGCGAAAATTGGCAATTGCCACTAAATAATGTAAAGTGTGAAGCAATACACATGCGCACTAAAAGAAATCCGCTGAACTTCATTTACGCGATAAATCAGTCAAACCTTATGGTCGTAAATTCTACCAAATACCTAGGAGTTACAATTACGAACAACTTTGAGCGGACAGAACACATAGAAAATATTGTGGGGAAGGCGAACCAAAGATAACGTTTCATTGGCAGAACGCTTTGAAGATGAACCAGCTCCACCAAAGAGACTGCCTACATCACACTTGTGCGTCCTCTCCTGGAGTACTGTTGCCCCTTGTGGGACCCTCACCAGGTGGGACTGGCGGAAGACGTTGAGAAGGTTCAGAGAAGGGCAGCTCGTTTTGTTCCATCACGTATGGGGGGGGGGGGAAGCGTCACGGAAATGTTGCACGAATTGGGGTGGAAATCATTAAAAGAAAGACGTTATTCATTGCGGCGTGATCTGTTTGCGAAGTTTCAATCACCGACTTTTAGTTCTGAATGTGAAAATATTTTGCTAGCACCCACCTACTTACGGAGACATGACCATCCCAATAATATAAGAGAAATCAGATCGAAAAGGAACGATTTAGGTGTTCTTTCTTCCCGCGCGCTATTAGAGAATGGAACGGTAGAGAAAAGTTATGAAGGTGGTTAATGAACCCTCTGCCAGGCACTTACATGTGATTTGCAGAGTATCTCATATAGATGTAGATTTGTAAACAATGTGAGCAGATCAATACTTCAGTTCATCAGTTAATAAATCCTGGGACCTGGCGGGGATCGAACCCGCGACCTTTGGATTTGTAGTCTGGCACTCTACCACTGTGCAACCGAGGCGCTGTAATATCATATATTGCTTAATTGTGGCAATTCTTATCAAAGTGATCGTATTTAAAAGAATAAACATTTAATGCTCTACTTACCAGTATCAATTATATTTTGTAACAAATCCATTGTTAATGATAAATGTATAATTTCCTGGTTCTAACAATAATATGTATTGTTGTCACATGTCAAAATAGTATATAAGGATCCGAGCAGAGAGACTCGGGGCGTCATTCTTAAGGCTGTCTTTGGGCAGTCTCTATGTATGTCAGTATGCAGATCAACAATGTAATGTATAAATTTGCTTTACAAGTTTGGTCCGCCTTGAGCAAACACAAATGTTTTTTAATTTCTCCCAGACATGTTTCGCTGGCGTTGCAGCATCATCAGTGGGATGTTTATTGTCTGTCAAATTAACAGTGGAATGATTATTACTTTTTACATTAACAGTGAAAACTACAGTTAATTGTGAGACTACTATACATAGTTTCTTATTTTCATAGGTATGCTAGGCCTACCTTAATACCACATGTTGTTATGTTTGTGGTTTTTCCACTCAAAAAATGTCTCTGATGGTTTTTGACAGTTTGTCATCTGCAAACCAAAACGTGTGTATTTAATGAGGTGAATAGTTCGATTGTAAATATCGGGATTTTTACGAAAATACTGGGCGTAGTTTTTGTGTTTTGGTTTGATTTTATTGTAGCTACTGCTTCTATAACAAAATGTCTAAGTGTTTATAACAAGTTTTTGTCACTTACTTTGGTGGATATGCGCTGTTTTTCGTGTTGTGGACAGGCACTGTGTAAACATTGAGTGAAAGTGACACAGTGCCTGTCCACAACACGAAAAACAGCGCATATCCACCAAAGTAAGTGACAAAAACTTGTTATAAACACTTAGACATTTTGTTATAGAAGCAGTAGCTACAATAAAATCAAACCAAAACACAAAAACTACGCCCAGTATTTTCGTAAAAATCCCGATATTTACAATCGAACTATTCACCTCATTAAATACACACGTTTTGGTTTGCAGATGACAAACTGTCAAAAACCATCAGAGACATTTTTTGAGTGGAAAAACCACAAACATAACAACATGTGGTATTAAGGTAGGCCTAGCATACCTATGAAAATAAGAAACTATGTATAGTAGTCTCACAATTAACTGTAGTTTTCACTGTTAATGTAAAAAGTAATAATCATTCCACTGTTAATTTGACAGACAATAAACATCCCACTGATGATGCTGCAACGCCAGCGAAACATGTCTGGGAGAAATTAAAAAACATTTGTGTTTGCTCAAGGCGGACCAAACTTGTAAAGCAAATTTATTTTGTAAGCAAACACGGTGATTGAAGAGCTTTTAAACCCCAAAATGTAATGTATTATTGAATATAGTTTTATGAAAAGTGCGACTTGTGTTTTGAGTTCACATTAAGTGATGTAGGTCTGTAAGGTACCCGAATTTCAGGTACGTGGAGAACTTTACAAGCGATGCAGATTCTACGAGATACACCCAACCTACGACGATCTGGTAATGTGTTGAACTTAATAATTTTGTAATTGTAACCTTGCTACGTGGAAGTGACATTTATTTAGCATCAGCCTCTGGAAGTTATCAGTTTGTGGCAGATATTAACATGAAGTAGACGCGCGATTTTTCGGAACGTCAGTAGTCGCCGCGGACTGTGTCCGCATCGAGATAAATACAGATTTATCAGTAAAAATCAACAAAGTACTTAAGAATATTATATTTTATTATATTTAAAAACTCAAACAACCAAGTACATACCATTTACAGAGCAATACATTTCACTTACAGCAACACATGTCACAACACTTCACTTCATCAGTTAACATGTTATGAATCACTGTCTTCCATGTGCGTGGTTATGGTATATCGCCCCAAATTTGCCATTGGATAGGGGATTTCCTGTCAGAGAGGACACAGTTCGTAGTAATCGATGTTAAGGCATCGACTAAAACAGAGGTGATATAGGGCGTTCCACAGGGTAGCAGTATTGGTCCTCTGATGTTCCTTATTTACATAAACAATTTGGGAGAAAATCTAAAGTAGCTCTCTTAGCTTGTTTGCACATGACGCCGTCATTTACCGTCTAGTAAAATCATCTGAAGATCAAAACCAACTGCAGAACGATATGAATAAGATATCACTATGGTGTAAAAATTGGCAATTGACTCTAAATAAAGAGAAGTGTGAAGTCATCTACATGAGTACGAAAAGAAATCCGTTAAATTTTATTTACAAGTTAACTCAATGAAAAGTGAAGGCCGTAAAGAGCACAAAATACATAGGAATTACTATTACTTCAGACTTAATCTGGAGAGAAGACGTAGACAATGTCGTGGGGAAAAGCGAACCAGAGACTGCCTTTTATTGGTAGAACCCTTAAAAGGTGCAATAGAACTACTAAAGAAACAGCATACACTACGCTTGTCCGTCCATTTTTGGAGTATTGTTGCCCAGTGTGGGATACTTATCAGGTGGGTTTGACGGTGGCCATCGAAAGAGTCCAAAGAAGGGCAGCTCGTTTCGTATTGTCACGATACAGAGGAGACAGCATTACGGAAATGAAACAGGATCTGGGATGGGAATAGTTACAACAACAACGCTTATCGCTGCAGCGTGGGCTACTTACGAAAGTCTAATCGCCATTCTCCTCCGAATGCGAAATTGTATTGTTGACTCCCACTTATATATGTAGAAATGATCATTATAATAAAATACGAGAAAGCAGAGCTCGAACGGAGAGATTCAGGTGTTCTTTCTTCCCGCGCGCTGTTCGAGAATGGAATGGGAGATAAATAGTATAATGGTTGTTCGATGAACCCTTTGCCAGCCACTGAAATGTGATTTGCAGAGTATCTCATATAGATGTAGATTTGTAAACAATGTGAGCAAATCAATACTTCAGTTCATCAGTTAATAAATTATGAATTTTTTTGCAGGAAATCTTTATACCATTTTGTACTCTGATGTCTTGCAACATACACCTGATCGCCTGTGAAACTGTCAATAGCATCTTCACTTCCAGACACGTCTTGTTCTGAATCGGTATTTTGAAACAGTTCTAACTCATCTACACTTTCTTCAGATACATCATCACAGTCACTCACGTGGTCACTGTCTGGAAAAACATAGTCAAGCAAGTTCCTAATTCGGTCGGACTCTTTATTTGATATGCATCCATTCTGCAAAATAATAATATAGTAACCTGAACATACTAAATTAGGCAACTAATAGGTTATACTGAAATTATTATATAAATACGCTAACACGAAAATTGTGGTACAGATTACTAATTTATTCGTACAAGAAAGCCAATGAAAGTTACATAATTAGAAAGATTGTTTGTCCTAGATCTACATCTACATCTACATGGGATACTCTGCAAATCACATTTAAGTGCCTGGCAGAGGGTTCATCGAACCACAATTATACTATTTATCTCCCATTCCATTCTCGAAAAGCGCGCGGGAAGAAAGAACACCTGAATCTCTCTGTTCGAGCTCTGATTTCTCTTATTTTATTCTGATCATCATTTCTACCTATGTAAGTGGGAGTCAAAGATATATTTTCGCATTCGGAGGAGAATGTTGGCGATTGTAGTTTCGTAAGTAGCCCACGCCTCAACGGCAAAGGCCATTGTTGTACTGATTCCCATCCCAGATCCTGTATCATTTCCGCGACGCTGTCTTCCCTGTAACGTGACAATACAAAACGAGCTGCCCTTCTTTGGACTCTTTCCTCACATTATACTTATCTTAGAAGATATACTAAGGAAAGGCAAATGTACGTTTTAACATTTGTATATTTGGAGAAAGCCGTTGACAATGTCCACTGGAATAACCTTTTTCAAATTCTGAAGGTAACAGGTGTAAAATATAGGGAGCGAAGACTTATATTCAACTTATACAAAAACCAGAAAGCGTTTATTGGTGTCGAAGGGCATGGAAGGGACGCAGACGTTGGGAAGGGTGTAGGACAGGTTTGTAGCCTATCCCCAATGTTGTTCAATCAGTACACTGAGCAAGCAGTGAAGGAATGCAAGGAGAAATTTGGAGAGGGAATTAAAGTTTGCGGTTTGCCGATGATATAGACATTTTGTCAGAGACCGCAAAGGATCTGGAAGAACAGTTGAATGGAATGGACAGTGTCTTCAAAAGAGGGTATAAGATGACATCAACAAAAGTAAAACAAGGATAATGGAATGTAGCGTCCAAAATCAGGCGATGCTGGAGGCATTAGATTAGGTAATGAGACAACAAAAATAGTAGATGAGTTTTGTTATTTGGGTAGCAAAATAACTTCTGATGGATGAAGTAGAGAAGATATAAAATGCAAAACAAAACAAAAAATTTCAAATGTTTGTTAAGCTTATGGGACTTAACAACGGGGTTATCAGCCCCTAAACTGACAAACTATTTATGATCTAGCTGACACTAAGGACGGCACAAATATGCATGGCCGAGGGGGGATTCGAACCCCCGACCGTAGTGGCCGTGCAAACCGTGACTGGAGCGCCTCAGTCCCCGCAGCCACCGCGGCCGGCTATAAAATGCAGAATGGCTATAGAAAGAAAAGCGTTTCTGAAGGAGCGAAATTTGTTGACATCCAATATTAATTTAAATGTTAGGAAGTCCTTTCTAAAAGCATTTGTCTGGAGTGTAGCATTGTATAGGAGTGAAACGTGGACGATAATGAGTCCAGACAAAAAGATGATAAAAGCTTTTGAAATGTGGTGCTTAACCGACTTGGGGAGAAAAGGAGTTTATGGCATATCCAGACTAAGAGAAGGGATAGATTGGTGGGACACATTCTGAGACATAAAGGAATCATCAACTTAGTATTAGAGGACCGTGTGTGGGTAAAAGTCATAGAGGGAGACCGAGCGACGAATACAGTAAGTAGATACAGAAGAATCTACATCTACCTACATCTACATGGGATACTCTGCAAATCACATTTAAGTGCCTGGCAGAGGGTTCATCGAACCACAATTATACTATTTATCTCCCATTCCATTCTCGAATAGCGCGCGGGAAGAAAGAACACCTGAATCTCTCTGTTCGAGCTCTGATTTCTCTTATTTTATTCTGATCATCATTTCTACCTATGTAAGTGGGAGTCAACAATATATTTTCGCATTCGGAGGAGAATGTTGGCGATTGGAGTTTCGTAAGTAGCCCACGCCGCAGCGATAAGCGTCGTTGTTGTAATGATTCCCATCCCAGATCCTGTATCATTTCCGTGACGCTGTCTCCCCTGTATCGTGACAATACGAAACGAGATGCCCTTCTTTGGACTCTTTCGATGTCCTCCTTCAAACCCACCTGATAAGGATCCCACACTGGGCAGCAATACTTCAAAGAAGGACGGACGAGCGTAGTGTATGCAGTTTCTTTAGTAGTTCTGTTGCATCTTTTAAGGGTTCTGCCAATTATACGCAGTCTCTGGTTCGCCTTTCCCACGATATTATCTACGTGTTCTTTCCAGTTGAAGTCTGAAGCAATAGTGATTCCTAGGTATTTTATGGAGTTTACGGCCTTCACATTTGATTGATTTATGTTGTAAACAAAGTTTAACGGATTTCTTTTCGTACTCATGTGGACGACTTCACACTTCTCATTATTTAGAGTCAATTGCCAATTTTTACACCATACTGATATCTTATTCAGATCGTTCTGCAGTTGGTTTTGATCTTCAGATGATTTTACTAGACGGTAAATGACGGCGTCATCTGCAAACAACCTAAGAGAGCTACTTAGATTTTCCCCTAAATCGTTTATGTAAATAAGGAATAGTAGAGGACCAATAACACTACCCTGTGCAACGCCCGATATCACCTCTGTTTTAGTCGATGCCTTACCATCGATTACTACGAACTGTGTCCTCTCTGACAAGAAATCCCCTATCTAATTGCAAATTTGGGGCGATATACCATAACCACGCAATTTGATTAAAAGCCGTTTGTGAGGTACGGTGTCAAAAGCTTTCTGGAAATCAAGAAATACGGAATCGACTTGCGAACCTTTGTCGATAGCACCCATCACTTCGTGTGGGTAAAGAGCTAGTTGTGTTTCGCATGAACGATATTTTCTAAATCCGTGTTGACCTTGGGCTAATAGATCCATCTGTTCGAGATAATTCATAATATTTGAATACAGGATATGTTCCAAAACCCTGCTGCAAATTGACGTCAATGAAATAGGCCTGTAGTTTAGTGGGTTACTCCTACTGCCTTACTTGAATATAGGTGTGATGTGTGGAAGTTTCCAATCTTGTTGTGCAGATCCTTCTATGAGAGAGCGGTTGTATATGACTGTTAAGTGAGGAGCTATCGCTTCAGCATAATCAGATAGAAATCTAATGGGTATACAATCCGGACCAGAAGACTTGTTCTTATTAAGTGATTTTAGTTGCTGCACTACTCCGATGATATCTCCTTCTATGTTACTCATTACGGCATCTGTTCGTAATTCGAAATCTAGAATATTGGTTTCTTCTTCTTTGGTGAATGAGTTTCTAAAAGCTATGTTTAGTAACTCTGCTTTAGTAGCGCTGTCATCGGCAGGATCGCCATTACTATCACGTAGTGAAGGTATTGTTTGTAACTTTCCCCGAGTATATTTAACATATGACCAAAATCTCTTTGGGTTTTCAGATTTCACGAATATAAATATTATGTGTGCATTTATCCATTAAAAGTGGTAAAAGGAAGTAGAAACTTTCCTATCTGTAGCTCGGATCAAGTTATACATTCTCCAACAATCAGCTCACTGATTGGCTATTCGCCTCGACCAAAGACGCTGTAATGCAGCGCTTCTGCAGTATTGAAATAACCAAGGAGGTTAGAATAGGGGGAGATGCCCTTAGCACCACAGAAGTGAAGCCATTGCCGCCATATTATGGTGCCAAAAGCGTTCTGCTCACACAACTTGAAACAAACGTGACGTCAGTTTTACGTCACACGCTGTATCGAAGATCGCACGAAGAGCTATCGACTTGCAGTCACATAACTTGGTGCAAACGTGATATGTTTGTGTAATGTGAATTGGTTTATTTCAGTAGCTATCGTATCATAATTAACGTCATTGTTGGTTCGATTACAGTCTGCTGCAAAAATGACAAGCTTGGGTATTGCCTTATTTAATGGTAGCATAAAAACACCTCGTTCTCGTTACGATAGGTTATAAACAAACACTGGTATTGTCTAAAGTTTCTCAACTTTATCCTGATATAGTGATTGTGAGCCGTTTCCATTTTATTTTCCTTTCTTCGCCTTCGTGTTTTTAAAATACTACAGGACATCTTAATAAAATTAAACTAAGTACGAAACATGGAAATGCATGTCAATATTCAAAACTCGTTGGAGAGTTTCTTTTTCTGATACGAATTCTAGAAGTTTATCCTTTAGTGTGACGTTGTTATTAGCAGCATCTCATATACTATCTGCAGTGTCACTGATGTATGTTAAGAATAGAACTAGACACAATACATTACCCTTTTCCCCAGGCCTTAATAGGTGAGTAATGGGTTTAAGCTGAAATGTTAAAAAGTGTAATGCCCTTAATCAAAAAGTCACCACGTCGATGTCACTAATCCCTAAGACGGCGCTCTGTTACAGGAAACATAATGTATTGCATACGATACTACCGTTATATGAACAAGGCCAGCACTGTGTTACGATTAAGCAACATCTACATTATGTTACAGTCTGTGAGCTTTAAAAGAATTTTTCCCCTACTAGGAGTTTCGAACCAAAACCCTCCGCGTTGTGAACCTATAACGTTATCCACTACATTACCACGACTTCTGGAATCGAGATGTTTGAGTATACTTGTCTAGTATAGTTTCAAGAATTTGTGACTGTTGGTGTATTATTATTTACATCTAGTGATAAGAAATGCAGCAGAGAACGGTTTTTGTGATTCATCTGTAATGTGTTGTTTCCACGAAACGACTTACTGCATATCATAATACCAAAACTCTTAGAAATACGGCAAATCAAAATGGTGTCTGTCACATTAAAGTATCGAGTAACAGGCAATAGTCGATAGCTGTTTGCGCGGTCTCGATACAGCGCGTGACGTAAAAATGATGTCACGTTTATTCCAAGTGGTGTGAGCAGAACGCTATCCGAATAGCATTTGTGGTGACTAGTGTGCATTTAACTGTCTGGTCTGTATTTGTCGACAAAAATATATTATATCAAATATATACATGACATTCCTTTAAATGTATGGAAGTTTACAGGGCAAGAATCACAGAGTGCTTTAATCTGAAAACATATTTCGTTGGCTCCACAAGATGGCGGACTGGATTCAATCAAAGGCTAAGCTTTGATTAGTAGCGCCGTCTCCCCTTATTTTAACCTCCTTGGAAATAACGTATTAAAATAAGTGAATATCGAAACATGGAGTGCTTCCAACTCACTTTCTTGTGCCGTTCAGATGCTTCATTTTCGCACTGATTAAGAGTGGTTAAAGGAAATGAATGTTTTCATACGAATGCCGATATAAAGGATGATGCGCCGGGAGAGGCATCTAGCGGTGCTCTGGTGGAACTAGGAAGTCGACATGTTGTCAGCTCTGGAATTTTGAATATCGCAGTATCGAAATAACATTTCTTGGCGTTGTATAAATATACGAACACCGAAATTGTATTTCCATTTCAAATATTAGGCTAATGAAAGTTATATAATTAGAAAATTGCATGAGAAGTATATACGTCCGTTTTTATTTGTTGTTATTGTGTCAGGCATTTTCATTTCATACGTCCCAGTGCCGGTTAAATTTTACCAAATATCCCATCGGCCTCTTATGATAATGTTGGCAACAGATGCTGAATAGTGAGAATCCTGTGAGTCTTCATTTTAGCCAATCGCTTGACAACGCTGATATTTTCTCATGGAATCTTCGCTTTACGAGGGCAATTATTTTTACTGAACGGACGAGGATACATACAAGAACCTGTCAACCATAAAGCAGGAACAGCATTATTTGTTTACTTCATGTTCTGTACGATACACTACACTAATCGAGTCATTCTATGTGTTTCGAACAAATGGGTGAAGATTTTCTATCGTGTTGTTGATGTTGCCAACATAATCACGCGAGGTCGCCGACATGATACGTAAAATTTTACCCCCAGTGACCATTGTAAACACAATTGGTCGATTTTCGACCACAGGCAATACTAGTAATAAGAAATCCCTTGAGAATAAACAACAGTATAGACATAATAGCTTACCTTTTACTATTTATCCGAGCGCCAACAGTACAATTTCTACTAACGCCAGTGCTCGCGTGCGGACTGTCAGTCCACAATTGTTGACTGTTCCCCTACTGTTTTCGTAATCAAAATGAAACAAAGGAGTATCGTACTACTGATCATTGTTGGAAGATACTCGGCTTTTGAGACTCCTATGTCGAAACAGATCAAATGAAAAATAAAAATACTTTCGTGCGGGCTGTGGCCATGCGCAACTACCGTGGGGTTAAAGTTTTATATGGGTAATAGTAGTAGCAGTATTTAAAACTATGGTTTGTAATTATATAATTTTTGTTAGAGTCTCATTTCTCCGACAACTTAACTACTCTTGACTTCTCGAATCATGGTAACTGTTCTATACGTTCTCCAAAACAGATTATTCCTAATAGGTAAACATTGGCGCTTCACACACACATACACACAGTAGCTCTTCGGAGCCTTGTGGTCGGAGCACTACGTCAGCTGTTTAATACAGGCGTACTCTTAAATTTCAGTGGTTTCAGCGGTTAAAACTGATCGACGTAGAGATTTTACTGTGTTTACATTCAAAAAAAGAAAAGTTTCTTTCGGAGTTATACAAAAAGGATACTTTATTTTCCCCATATTAACGCACAAGATGTTATGTGACACAAAGCAAAGCGTGTCATTTTGTGTGTTAAAAGTGCCGTCTACTTCTAATTGGCCGAGCTGTCTGCGACGCGCCAGTCATGGTCTGCACGGCCACTACGGTCGGGGGTTCGAATCCCCCATCGGGCATGGATATTTGTTCCGTCCTTAGTATTAGCTAGTTCATAAGTAGTTTGTAAGTTTAGGGACTGATGACCCCGTAGTTAAGTCCGATAAGCTCTACAAACATTTGAACTTCTAATTGGTAAATGTCAGAAAAAGACAACGTCGACTGTAGCTACGGCCAGCCTATACAATCTAACATTGTGTAACTTTCACATAAAGATCACAAAGACAAGATAAGAGAAATTAGGGCTCTTACGGAGGCGTATAGGCAATATTTTTTCCTCGTTCTATTTGGGAGTGGAATAGGAAAGGAAATGCCTAGTAGTGGTACAGTGTACCCTCCGCCACGCACCTTATGGTGGATTGAAGAGTATGTACGTAGATGTAGAAATACATTACTATCACTATTCACCGTATCTGATTATGAAAGTTTCTATAAAATACTATTGTCAATCTTTATTACTTCCGTTATCATTTATCTAATATATAAAAACGAATTTTTGTATGTTTGTTCGTATTTTATGCGCAGCTGTACCGTTCATTTGGTTGCGATAAAACAGTGTAAGAATATACTTTTTTACACGCAAAAACAGACCAATATATCGTTGATCTTTTGCTTGCCATCAAATACGTATCCACATTCTTTTTCGGTATTAACGATTTCAATTTATTTTGCTTCACTAATGTCAAAACACCTACCTCTTTTCACTTTTCACGATATAGTACCCATTGATGTGTTCATTTTAAAAATGAACTCTCACTGTATTCAACTACGACATACGTTGTCACTCGGTCACTACAAAGCGCTAAATGAAGAAGCGGAAATTTGGCATCACCAGAAGATTTAAACTTTGGCTGAAGAACGTCGTTTTTCTACTCAAGAACGTTTCTTCACTACAATTATAGTAAAATAGGCGAGGGTGGAACGAACGAAACGAATATAGAATGCAATAACTACAGTATTTAAAATACCAAATCTGCCACCACAGCTGTAGCTGGAGGAAACACGTCACAGACGTGGCAATAAAAAACGGCAAAAGCAATCAAACCGGTTTCCAACAATGGAGAACCCAATTCCACAATTGTTGCTACAGATGAACCAAGAAAGGCAAGAATCTTCAAAACATTGTCGTCTTATGCTAAAGTAATAATAATAAAAAAAGTATGCGCGTATAAGAAAGACTAGTGAAATCCAAAAATGAGCGAATCATTACACTCCACACCGAGTTGATACGTGTCAATAAAACTTCCTGTCATAGTAAAAACAGACCATAATAGAAATTTATGTTATTCTTATGTTTTTATTCTACTCACTTTCAGCGGAATAAGCTGCAAATATACGCATATTCGTAAGTATTGGTTCATGACGAAGTTCTTCGTTATGATAACGTACCCGCATTCCTATTTTCTTATTATAAGACCTACTCCTGTGTTACCACCAACTGATTTTGTATTTATAACCCTGTACTCACCTGACCAGAAATTCTGTTCATCCTGCCACCGAACTTCACTAATCCCTTCCATATCTAACTTCAAAACATTGTCGTCTTATGCTAAAGTAATCACAGTCAAAAAATATGCGCGTATAAGAAAGACAAGTGAAGTCTAAGAATGAGCGAATCATTACGCTCAACACCGAGATGATACGCGTAAAAAGAAAAGATAAAGAAAATAAATAAAAAAGTCTGTCGTCGTAAAAACAGACCATAATAGAAATTTATGTTACTGTTATATTTTTATTCTAGTTACTTTCAGCGGAATAAGCTGCAAATTTATACTAACTAATTCGTTAATTACGTACACAAATAATTATAAACAAACATCACTCCTTCGGCGGCTTGCCCACCGCTAGGAGCGCTAGTGTCGTTGCGACTGTCAGTTGTTAACAACTTTCATAGCAGTGAGTGTCGCGACTGTATACGTTAGACTTTGATTTCAAATTTATTCATCAAGGTTTTGCACTTCAGGTAAAGTGTTCAATTAATCGGCAGTTTAGCGATTAAATGCGTTTTCTAAATATACGCTTGAATATTTTCGTCGTCTATAAATCAAAATTTACTCTCCACCATTGGCTGTACGATTGAGTGTCGATAACAGGCGCTGTATGCGCCCGCGCATTGTCGTGCTGAATGATGGCTGGGTTGCGCAGAAAGTGTTGCCGCTTCTTGCACAAAGCTATTCGCAACAGTAAGCACTTCTTCTCCAGAGACGCTAGGAAGACCTGCCCGATGCATGTCTGCCACAGTTTGACGACATTCGTTGAATGCTTTTTCCCCAAGTGCCACTGTTCTGTACGGCAATGCCGATTCCCTACACGCCTCTTGAAGACCTTGATGACACTGTCGTGCTGATTCAACTCCGCTGTTCCTGTTTCGAAAACACAGTGACACCGTCACGTTAGACCGCTCGCTCACAAGTGACTGTGTTTTAGAGCTGGGCCAAAATAACGATAACTGATAGAAATATCCGGTTATTTATGAATAACCGTGATTGTAATAACCGCTCATCAAATACTGGCAGTTATCGTAATAACTATGCGTACTGCGTAGCGCCATCTTTTCGCAAAAGTTGGTACTAATGAAACGATTCGACCACAGTATCGACCAGATGTCCTGTCCAAATACTGGTCAGTTCTATACTCCATGGAATTAACCGCGTAAGGATCATGGGTAATAACTGTTTAACGATTATCCATCTGTTGGTGAAAGTGTGTACTACGTTCTCGTGGGAATCTTGTATCTAATAACATGGAGTGACCAAAGCGAATTCGAGGTACTATGACAACGGTAGACGCTTTAGGAAGTATTGAGTATTGAGAGTAGTAGAAATATCAGTGGCAGTTAATTTTCACTGGCAGTATCGTTATGAGTATTTGGCAAAGACCTATATACTTCTTTGGTATTAACTGTAGCAAGTCATGATATTCCCAGAGAGGATACATATTTCGTTCGTAGAGTGCCGACTTTTAGAATTATGAAGAAATCCTCCAAAAATAATAAAAAAAAAAAATAAAACTTAGTTTTGTAACCAATGCTGGTCAGTGAAAAGGTTCATAATATTGTATGACAGGATTAATAAATTTTCTAAATAAAAGAATAAATATGCTCTAATCGTTAGGATTGGGGGGAAGGTAGAAAAACGGAAATCTTACATTTCTAATACATTTTTGATGGGACTCACACTCCGAGGTGCCTGTAACGAACGCTTAAATCTTTGTTAAACGGCGCATTTTCGTAAAAATATACATGTACCGGTTCAACATGTTTATTTCGAGGCGAGTGTAACTTGCGGGGGGGGGGGGGGGGGGGCTGTATTCCCCAAGTTACGAGAATATTGCTGTCTAATCCAGGACTTCCTGGCAAATTCAAAAATATTTATTGTTTTTAATTAAGTCTTCTACCATATTCCACAAATATTTTAAATTTTAACTTAACAAAAAATTTAAACATTAATAGTAGGATGACTACAGTGAATGTCTTGTTAAGTATTTGCAAATTAAGGGCCATAGTTACACATCAGCATCTCTTTAAAAAGTACGGTATTTATGAGAAGTCTGCAATTATTAGGTACTCTATTATACATTTGTATAGCAAGAGAAAACTGAATCAGTTGTAACTTTCTATGAACTAAATTTCAGACTGCAAGTTTCATGAAGAACAATTGTGCACTAAACTGAAATTTTTTGTAGTAGAATGAAAGACACTTTAATTTTCATCCCATATCCATAGTCAACTTAATATTTGCTTATGTTGATGTGAAACCCATGTATCTGCAGGTCAAACAAGACCTGCAGAAAAACTGCTGATGGAGGTGATACCACCAGTCACATGCAGTATGGAAGACGAGCAACATATTCCATCCACCTCAAGGCAGCAAGTTGTACAAAGTGCCATTACAGAATTTGTCCCCAAAACGATTGGAAAAATGAAAAGAATAAGATAGATGGGCACCTCCTAAAATTAAATAAAAAGATAAACATAAATATTTGATTCCTGTGTTATTTGATGATTCCAGTGAACTGATCCCATCCTTGTCCAGACAGAGTTTGTGCCCCATCTAATAGCATTTAACCATATTTTTTTCCTTTATTTGTAACACTGGTGTGTTTAAAATGCTCAATTTGATTTGGGAAAGGAGTCAAGGTTCAACCCAACTGATGATCCCACATTATAAACACAGTTTGGATATTGATACATTTTTAAGTGCCTTAATTCCTCACAGGCAGTAAGTCTTCACTTGTTGCCTAGTCACATGTGTCTGTATTTAGGTGATATTGGTGTCTAATAAAAGCATGAGAAAGAATGGTAGTGCTGGTTTACATAGAACAGGATCACACAGTTCATTATTTGTATTAGTGCATGTTTGGGATGTTAAACATCATTCAGTATATTAAATAATAGTAAATATAAAGAAAAAACACTCAATCCTTCTCAAAAAGTGCTTACTGTGATATTTCTGTGGGAAAACATACACAGCACAGTTAACAAGTATGAATGTTATATTTTTGAACATTTTTCTCGTGTTTAAATATTGCAGGTGGTGTAAAATATTGAAGCAAATCTGAACCATCTGCAAGTATACCCTGTGCCTCAACCTTAGTGGCTTCATTAATATTAGGTGCCAATGCTGCATCACAGACATGTCTAATAAAAAAACACCTACCATACATCTTATTCATGTCAGCTTCACAGTACAAATTACTTGGGTGGTTCGGTGAGACTTTTCTCTTAGGCATTATTGTGAGAATTGTGACAGTGACTAGCTTTCTCATATAGTATTCTTCAGTTACACATGGTAGTTTTTTATTTAATTATTTAGCATGAGACTTTGAAAAAACTTTCTACAGCACATTAAACACATCAGTTTGCACAAAAATTATACAACAGAATATTCACATTTAGGAGACAAATGTCAAGTTAAGCACTTCATGGAGCAATGTTTTTAATGAAAACCTTTGTTGTAATAACTGCATCACACACAGTTCTTGGTGGTACTTTATGAATTAATAGTAATTGTGCTGATACATAAAGAATTTCATCACAGGGTGACACAGAAGAATTTTCTGCCAGGTTAGATTTTCTTTGAAACTTACACTGTCATTTACAGTGGCTATCTATCATGTGTTGGTTGTTTTATTTGTTCACACAAGTCATTACTGAATAAAATAAAGAAAGAAATCTGTAGCACCTGACAGGTGGAACCTAATTCTGTCTGCAATACTGTTGAACATAAGAGAGAGTGCTTTCAAGACATTTAAAGTGTATGCTGCAAACTCGTTGTAGGCATATAGAATAACAGAATAAATTTTCATATTGACAGTTAAATAAATATTACTGTTCCTGCTTTGTTGTTGACTGGCTCTTATATGTAACCTTGTCCTGTCAGTAATTTCCCTTGTAAAGTGAAAATTTTGTTACCAACATGGCACACCATACCCTAAGTAAAATTTAACTGAATACCTTGTCAATAGCTGAAGATCTGAAGCATTTTCCAAAGCTCAAATAAAACATGCTTAAATTTTCTCAAATGAGATTTCTCTTACAATATACAGGAATATGTATGTATATTTTGGTGTTAACTGGAAGACACTTCCACAACACCATTACGTTTCTGATTTTATATATAGTAGGCCTATACCTTTAAATACACATGTAGGAGACACATGGCAAATTTGGCACTGCACAGAGAAGCATTTTAATGAAAACCTTTATATTTTGCTATAATAACTGGGCCACACATAGTTCTTGGTGGTATTTTATGAATTAATAGCAACTGTGTTGATACAGAAAGGATTTTCATCATAGAGGGTGACATAGGAATTTTCTGCCAAGTGCACTAATTTGCCAGGTTAGATTTTCTTTATGAAAATTACACTGTCATTTACAGTGGCTATCCATGCTGTGTTGGTTTTATTTGTTCACACAAGTCCTTACTGAATAAAACAAAGAAAAAAGCAAGATACATGTAGCACCTGACAGGTGAAACCTAATTCTGTCTGCAATACTTTTGAACATAAGACAGAGAGCACTTTAAAGACATTGATAAGTGTATGCAACAGACAGTCATCCTCACATCCAAAAATGAAGAACCGTCATGGTAAAGGTTTTCTTACGGTCTCACTAGAGTAACATGCTGATGTTAGCAATGACCTTTGAATGCTCTTTTAAAACTCAACCGTAGGCCTATAGAATAACAATAAATTTTCAAATTCAGAGTTAAATAAATAATACTGTTCCTATTTTGTTGTTGATTGGATCTTATATATATAACCTTGTCCAGTCAGTAATTTCCCTTGCAAAGTGAACATTTGTTACCAACATAGCACACCATACCCTAAGTAAAATTTAACTGAATACCCTGTCAATAGCCGAAGATATCAAGCATTTTTCAAAGCTCACATAAAACTTGCCTTAGTTTTCTGAAATGGGATTTCTCTTACAATATATGGAAATATGTATGTCTAGTTTTGTGTTGAAGACACTTATTACAACACCATTAAGTTTCTGATTTCGCATGTAGTAGGCCTATACTTGTAAATGCACATTTGTAACAGTTTACTTTTGATAGTACTGGAGCAATGTTTGGTACACTTTACATTGCAGCTTTGAGGATTTGGTCTACACCCTCAATTACAACCGATAACCTGTTTACAGTAGATTTAATATTTTAAAATACCGATAATTTCAGACATCAGTTACATCTACAGGGCAGTATTGACTTGTTCAGTGTGGTCCATTCTGGAGCTAATATATTCACTTTCACTGCATACAGAAATGCCGGAATTCGGCCTGTTCACATTATTAAAGCAAAATGTTACACCCTAGTAGTAAGCTGTATTCCCAAATAAATTTTATGAACTTTTTCGCCAAATCCGACGGGTGGTATCCCAATCTTCAATTGACCCGTTACGCCATAATTGGAGAAATTTACTTCGTAGTTATAATCATATTTACAAACCAGGATGCTGTCATGAACTAAAGAAAATTTTCCGCAAATCAAGCAGTTTTTCAAATTTAATATAGAACTTCATTAGGAATAAACAAAACGATCACATTACGTTTACTTTTATGTTGCCCCACAAAACACTTACTGAAGCAACGTTATGTTTATAATTTTAACTGCAATATTCACTTCATACACGTTTAAGCACATATTTAATAATCCACTTTCACTTCATACACTGTTCATAGTAGCTTCGAAAATTACGGCTACATTTCCAGGGCACAGATTTCATGTAATGGCATATTAATACACAGGACATTTAGTTATGTGTGTTTATTGCACGATTCGGACGATAACTTTTGCCATTACACAGCAATCGCAATTTGAATCACATCAGATATACTATATACTGATAGATCGTTATTAGTACTGAGTAGAAATAACCATAACTGTCGGGTACTGGTATCTCTACTTGATATCAATAACTGTCCGTTCTCAGTAGTCAGTAGTGGCTACTGAGTACTGACTACTCAGTACTAATAACGATAACGATAACTGTAGAGTATCGCTACCTAGTAGAATTCACGGAATACTCATAACGATAACTGCCCAATAACTGCTCAGTAGCGCTACCTAGTAGCAGTATGAATAAGCTGTATCAACTCCATCTGGAAGTTAGTGGAAAAATACCGTGCAGTTATTTATAACCGTTAAAATTAACTGATAGAAAAGAATAACGATATCCATTATAACTGATATCGGAGAATAACCGTTTTGCCCAGCTCTACTGTGTTTCCCTCGATTGGTCGCACGCCGGTGAGGTGGGACGGGCGAGTCCATTTGCTCAGAGGTGAGGTAGGTATGTCAACAATGTGTGCTATCAGCGACAATAGTAGATTCCAATCCATAGTGCAAGTTCCAACCGCTAATTTCGCAGATGTCACGTATAGCGCGGCTGTAGCGAGGATTCGACCTCTAAACGATATATATCGAATGAAGTGACAATTTTAAGTTCGACATATATCATTTCAGGCTGAGCTACTTCGAGTGTTAGCTTTCTTGTAAATTGCCCAGAAAGCTGTACTCTTGGCTTCCTTTAAAATCACGACATTCGTAAAAATCATAGCATTCGCCTGTTCGATACCTATAAAAATAAATGTTCACATGTATGTAGAGCTTATGGGACTTAACTACGGGGTCATCAGTCCCTAAACTTACAAACTACTTATGAACTAACTAAGACTAAGGACGGCACAAATATCCATGCCCGAGGGGGGATTCGAACCCCCGACCGCAGTGGCCGTGCAGACCGTGACTGGAGCGCCTCAGTCCCCTCGGCCACCGCGGCCGGCCGATACCTATCGTTTCGATACTTAACCGCTTCGATATATATCGTTTGGAGGTTTCGCAGCATCGCGATCCGCATTCTACCAGTTCTCTACACCCCGTTACATTAGTAAGATTTTGTGAGCATGCTTCAAGACTGTCTGCCTAGCTTGACGTCCTGCACAGTTTGAAACTCCCGACGAGTTCGGATTCGATGTTGGTGGTGTACACTTTCGTGCTCGCTGTGGCACGCCGTTTTCCATTCGGAGTTCATTTTCGAACTTATTGATTCGCTACACAAACTTTGAACATTTCTTATATGCAGGGCATGTCCGTTTTGTGGAGTGTAACAAATGCGTCCCGTAAAGGTTCATCTCGCACCTCCCAGGCACTTTGTGCCTATACAGAGAAATTTAAAAAAATCAAAGAAACTAACAGATGTTTCATCCCAAATGAATTTACCCAGATCTTGTGACATTGTCATTTAATAATTTACTTTAACCAGTCTAGACAACGGAAATACAACTTCGAAATAATGTCGTGGGGCCTCAGCTTGTTCGTTTGTTTCTTCGAATGGGTAGAAACGGATTCGTCCGATGATCTGCTAATGAATAAAATGTGATAAAACGAGAGTCGCCTATGATTTACAATTTTCAGCTGCTTCTGCCCAGCGAGCACAGAATTATTCTGTGTTCGTTGCCTCTGCCTGAAAATAGTCGTTGTCTTCCAAGGCGAAATCGGATCTGTGTTCTGCATTGTTTACTGAGAACCGACGTTAAGTAATGACTTTTGTGTTGACTTCAGAAGACAGGTGTCTTCATATGTCGTTAAGTAAATTTTTCTCTCTTAGATATTTTTGGGGATGAAATGCTTAATGGCGTTTCACTATAGAATACATGGAATAAAGAAGTAAACGATTCTCATTACTCCAGTAATTCATGAAAGTCGACATACTGTGGTCACTCAGATTCTGTCTACAAAACAGTTGAAATATTGAATGCGCTTAACAAATCGCATTCTCCATTGATGAGACACATTACAGCCAACAAACTGAAAATTTACCCCCAACAGCGAAATGGGTCTACAACTATCAACAGTTGATCGATGAAAATCTGTAGCCGGCCGCGGTGGCCGAGCTGTCTGCGGCGCTCCAGTCACGGTCTGCACGGCCACTACGTTCGGGGGTTCGAATGCCCCCCCCCCTCGGGCATGGATATTTGTGCCGTCCTTAGTATTAGCTAGTTCATAAGTAGTTTGTTAGTTTAGGAACTGATGACCCCGTAGTTAACTCCCTTAAGCTCTACAAACATTTGAACATTTTGAAAATCTGTAGTTTCGTGACTGAGCTTTTTCTGTACATGATGTAGTGGAACGGCGACAGGATAACTGCGATGTTTAATATTGTTATTCATGATCTTCTTTAGTCTCTAATCATGAAATTATTCTGACACTAAAAAAAGTTTTATCAGTTGCTAGGACGTTGTTAATTAGTTATTTACAGTTCTCTGACCTCTCGGTGATCAGTGCCAACGAACATGCCGACAGATTAGCCAGGATGGGGGCAGAGACTCCATTTACTGGACCGGAACCTGTCCTGGCGATCACCAAGGCAATGATCAAATTGGAGCTACGTAACTGGCTCAGAAGACAGCACGTAGAATATTGGACCAAAGTCTACCAACAAAAACATGGCAAGGTAATGATGCCAAAGCCATGTTTTAAAAGAAGCTCTGCAATCCTGGGTCTGAACTGGAGAGAGATTAGACTCACGGTTGGATTGCTGACAGGCCATGGGAATTTCAGAAAACACCTACGTACAATGGGAATCACAGAAGAGAACTCTAAATGTAGGATCTGTAATGACGGTGATGAAACTGCATCACATCTAATATTCGAATGCATTGCATTGGAGAATAAAAGGCACAGAACATTTGGGACAACCAGACCCGAAGAAATGGTGTCTAATAAAGAACTGGTAAAGGGACTCCTTGCACTGTTCAAGGGCATTGGTTGGCTTTACTAGATATACAGGGAGCGATACCGCACAATGAACTTAGTTTCGGTGCGGGCAGTGTCGGGTTGGTCCAAGACTGTTTTGGCTTCCCTGGAAAAATCAATCAATCAATCAATCAATCTTGTTCCACTACAATGACTGGACAGGACCTTCAAGATCACTGTCGCTTTCACAGGTGTATGTACTCCACTACTAACACCTACACTGGATTTAGGCGAAATTTCTGTGAATCAGTTTACTAAAACCACAATCGTGTAAAAAGATTTATATTTCTGAATGTAAGTTGACTGAATTTATTGTTTTTCAAATACTTTATTCAAAAGAAATAACTTGTATAGAGACATCAATTTGTCAGTGGCAAAATAACTGTGAGTGATATCTCTCTCTAATTTAATCATTCGTATGAAGTTTAACCTTTGCGAATTATTTTCTAATACAACCTGCAGTATAGACATCAATGAATACAACGGCCAAAACAACAGTCTTTTTTTTTTCAGCCTCCCCACTGCAAAGGTCACGTACGAAATGTAAGGCTTCTTACCATTTAAAATCCAGCAATTACAATTCATTTCGAAGTAGAATCAATTACTGTAATTTTCATCTGCATTTCATTATCGCAATTACTTAATGCATGTATACGTTTTTAGTCGAGTGATGTTAGGTACGCTCCTGTCGATCGGCATCGACATCATTCCACGCCGAAATCTTCCGGTTGTTTTTCATTCTGAATTACATGAAAATTTGTGCCGCACCGGGTCTGGAACCCAGTCTTCCACTTTCCGCAGGCGGTCTTCCTACCTTCTCAGCACCCGTGTTCGATACCCGACCACACCCAAAGGCAACTTTCATGTGTCGTGGAATGATAGTCCATCGTCGGAACAGCAGCAGAAATCGGAAGACACCGCAATATGTTTGTCAAAGTTTACCAGTGCTACGTATCACTGACAACGTTCGTTCGTCTCGAACAGATAATTCGTAATAATTCTGTTTTATTCAGAAATGGCCAGACGCAGCCTTATTGAACAAAACGTTTTTCTTATATGACTGAGCATGGCAGAGAGACTGGCCACAAATGAATTTAACTAGCTTAAATCTGTCTGTGTGTGACGCATTTTCAATTACACGGAAATCGTTACGCAAATATATATTTTTGCAAATATTATGAAACTGTTCACCATCTATTTTGCTTTATCTAAAGTTGACGCCTCATACAGTTTCCTGAATCTTACTCTGTTGTTTTTCATCAATTTCTTTACATCAGAACGACTTTCAGCTCGTCGTAAGCAGGAATGAGTAATATTGAGAAATGGTTTTGGTACTAGATAACTTCCATTGCGTCTTATTAGGTTTTTGTGCCTATACTCTGCAGCCATAACTACACATCGCAAACGAATAGTGTCTGTATTTGGTAGTAGGTATCAGTCTCCCATTGTGCACTATGCTGGTAGAGGTTTGATAACGATATTGAGGTGGAAGACATGGGAGTTTAAATTTACCGACTTATATAAAATTCTACGTGTGGGTGACAATATTTTGCTCTTTAGCAAAAACTAGACAGGGGAGACGAACTTTGTCTCTGTGGTGTTGTAGTACAAAGTCCCCCGTTGTACACCATAGCAGTTTCGTCTCAGTAGCTATAAGAGGGTGAAAGATATAGCGGTTGAAAGTCGTCAGCTTACATAAAATTCGGACTGAAGACCAGCGATGATTTTTGACACTGTAATAGCAAAGAGGTTACACACGGCGAAACATGATGCACATTCTTCAGTTGTTTTCTGCAACAAGCGTACGAATGAAGGAAAACAAGTGCATATTGCAGTTTGAAAAGTAAAACTACCAAGAAAGATGCCAAAACGTAAGAAAGAAATTTCGCGTTCTCGATACGATTTCACAAAGACAGAAAACGGCGCTGAAAAATAGATCTACAGACTATAGAAAAATGAAATTTGTAGACGTTGTTTATCTTACGCTGTAGGCAACAGCGATTTTTCGATATTCCAATTCCTAATGGGGTGAAATAAAAGATGAACGGTTTATTGAAAATAAGTTGCTATTCAGGCAATTTTGAAGTAAGAAATACGAAACTTCGGATTTAGATTTTTAATTGGAATTTTATAAACTCGTGTTTCGATATTTTTAGAAATTTAACGATTAAGCGGGTGAAATACGGGAAAATCTTTTGTTGGTGCTACTAAGACTATTTTGACGATAGAGATGCGAAAATTTGGAACCATGGTTAGAATTTAAAAAAGGAAGTGTTGCTGGATGTTCTGAATTGTGCCGTTAGTGGTGCAATAGGGGATGGCAATTTGTATGAAAATACTTGATTAGGAAAGAATTTTTAAAGTTTAATACATGAAAATTGTATTATTTCGCAATAGCGAATTTTTCTTAGCATCACTGTATAAGGTATGGATGTTATACCAAATTGTGACATATGAAAATTTGTGCCGACCGGGACTCGAACTCGGGTTTCCCGCTTTTCACGAGCGGTCGCCTTAACCACTAGGCTACCCGAACACGACTCAGGGGCGGCCCAAACATCCATATGCCACACTGACTACATGTATGAGTCACCTACATTCATCCCTTGGGACTCGCAGCTTAATCTGTATTCCTGCACCAGGGAGAATGAAAACAACGAGGCATTAACCTACGCTGTTATCGTCATTGCCTCGCTTAGGCATCTGTTAAATAATTCTATGGTGACGAATTACAGTGGTGGTTGGAAAGGGAGTAAGACAGGGTTGTAGTCTTTCTCCATTGTTATCCAATTTGTACATTGAGCAAGCTATAAAGGAAAGCCAGGAGAAATTTGGAGAAGGAATTAAAGTTCAGGGTGAAGAATTAAAAACATTGCGTTTTGCCGATGACATAGTAATTCTGTCAGATACAGCAAAGGACATGGAAGAGCAATTGAACGGAATGGACAGTGTGCTGAAAGGTGCACATAAGATGAAGATTAACAAGAGCAAAACTAGGCTAATGGAGTGCAGTGTAAGAAAATCAGGTGATGCCGAAGGAATTAGATTAGGTAACGAAGCAAAGGAATTAGATTAGGTAACGAAGCAATAAAGGAGGTAGATGAGTTTTGTTACTTGGGCAGTAAAATAACAAATAATGGTCGCAGTACAGAGGATATAAAATGCAGGACGGCAATGGGTAGAAAAGCGTTCTTGAAAAAGAGAAATTTGTTAACATCGAATATTGATTTAAGCCTAAGTAAGTCCTTTCTGAAGGCATTTGTATGGAGTGTTGCCTTGTATGGCAGTGAGACATGGACGATAAATAGTGCGGACAGGAAGAGGATTGAGGCTTTTGAAATGTGGTGGTACAGAAGAATGCTGAAGATTAGGTGGGTGGATCGCGTAACTAATGAGGAGGTACTGAACAGAATTGGGGTGAAAAGAAATTTCTGGCATACCTTGACTAAAAGGAGGGATCGATTGGTAGGACACATTCTTAGACATCAAGGAATCGTGAATTTAGCGTTGGAGGGAAGTGTGTGGGGTAAAAACCGCAGAGGAAGACCAAGAGATGGATACAGTAAGCAGATTCAGACAGATGTAGGTTGCCGTTCTTATGTGGAGATGAAGAGGCTTGCTCAGGATAGGGTATTGTGGAGAGCTGCATCAAACCAGTCTCCGGACTGAAGACCACAACACAGAACAACATTGTTATCAATATTATTTTGATCAATATTATCAATATTATTTATAATAATTATATATTATTATTATTATTTTATTCATCACAATTTGGTATAACATCCATACCTTATACAGTGACGCTAAGAAAAATTCGCTATTGAGAAATAATATTGATAAAAATATCAACACTGTAATTCGTCACCATACAATTATTATGAAAATTTATATTTAGAAGTAGAAACAACCAATGCAGACCAGTTTACGCGCGCGAATCAGCTGGAATTAAGCTAGTCTAGTATAAGCGCGAACATTTCAGGCCAAACCGCTGTATTTGCCAAGACTAGCATTTGTGAGTAACGGTTGCTTTTCGGTATCGCTAATGTTGTACTTTGTGATTGGTGCTGCAGATTGGTAGCTCAGCACAGGACGTGTGTGTGTGTGTGTGTGTGTGAGTGAGTGAGTCGACATGCGTGCTAACTGCGTTCGCGTGAGGCACCGCTTTCTGGAAGTAACAGATGAACTACGGTTATCACCGTCGCATGCTGCAGGTCGTAACGCATCAGTGTGAGGTAATTAATTTATGTCGTATTTTGGCATGCGGCATTCGTTAAAACTGGCTATACTCACATCGTGTGATGAGAGTAGTTATTTCCATAATCAACCGCACCGTCTGTCATTCGTCAATAATTGTTCTTAATGGAAAACGTCGTTGTCCGTTTTTTCAAAGTTGCCTGGACTACTTCAAACGATCGTTCGTTTTGAGAGTTCTGTACGGCTTGTACAATGACAAGTCGATTTTTTAAATTGTTTTTCGGGTTAGAATATGCGATATCTGAACGACTAATATCCACGAAGTGAGACGGTGGTCCACAGAATATTCACACTAAATTGTGACGTCTGAACCAGATTCGACGAACGTCAGTGTTACATGTGGCATATCACATCTACATCTTCATATCATAATCCTTGCACCTCTGATCGAGCTGTGAAATATTAGTTTGCAACCTTTCAATCGAATCGGCCATTACAACTAAGTCATCCACGTATGCAAGAGTAGTGTTATTTTGTTTTCACCTATTTTAATCCCGCCCTGCCAGTCTACTGTTTTCAACATATGATCCATGAATAGTATGAACAACAGTGGTGACAGGTTACAGCCTTGTCTTACCCCTGAAACTACCCTGAACCATGAGCTTAATTTGCCATCTACTCTTAACTGCTGCCTGACAGTCTATGTAAAGCCCTTTAATTGCCTGCAGAAGTTTGCTTCGTATACCATAATCTTGAAGAACTGACAGTAGCTTCCTCCTAGGAACACGGTCATAACCCTTTTCTAGATCTATGAAACATAGATACAACTAGCTGAAAACCCGGCGTTGCCCGGGTATTTATTAATTTATTCCTGCCATTTTTAGGTATATTTTCATTTGTATAAGGGCTGTATGTCTGTGAAATCTCTTGGGAATACATTTAGTAATACAGAAGTAATAGATTAAAACTTGGTGCATAATGGGGCTGTTTTCCATTAACGTTACGGTTTATGTGCTCATATGTCATGAACTACGTGTCGTACTGTCGTATAATTTAGAAGGTACATTCAACTATGTGCGTGTATACTGACTGTAAAATTTCCTGCGGCTACAGTTTGTAGTGTAGAAATTATAAATTGTAACGTCATGCCGAGAGCCGTAGTTTTACTCCATAAACAGCGGAAAAGTAGTAAGCGAGAAACTTTTTTCGTTTCATCATTTTACTATGTTTGCCAGCGAGAAAAAGTTCAATATAGGATTGTGTCATAAGTAGTGTCATTCTCATACAGTGTATTTCGGCCGGCCGCAGTGGCCGAGGGGACTGAGGCGCTTCAGTCACGGTCTGCACTGCCACTACGGTTGGGGGCATGGATATTTGTGCCGTCCTTAGTCTTAGCTAGTTCATAAGTAGTTTGTAAGCTTAGGGAATGTTGACTCCGTAGTTAAGTCCCATAAGTTCTACAAACATTTGAACATTTTTTAGTGTATTTTGAAAGTCTCGCCGCATTATATGGCATTTTTTTGCGATTTCTATTGGTTATGACGTAATACCTTTTGAAACATGTGGCGTATGTGATTCTTTACCATGCAGCAATTGTTACCTCACGGTAAGGAATGTGCGTACCAAATTTGGTTGTTCAAATGTTTGTAAAGCTTATGGGACTTAACTACGGGGTCATCAGTCCCTAAACTTACAAACTACTTATCAACTAGCTTATCCTAAGGACGGCACAAATATCCATGCCCGAGGGGGGATTCGAACCCCCGACCGTAGTGGCCGTGCAGACCGTGACTGAAGCGCCTCAGTCCCCTCGGCCACCGCGGCCGGCCGAAATTTGGTTGAAATCGGTCCAATGGTTTAGGAGAAAATGAGCAGCATTGTCGCAAAATGCAGCAGTTTTTCGCGCATCTCATTGTTTATGACGTCATATCTCGTGAACTATATATCGTATGTGATTCTTACACTTACGGTGACCGTCCTCATGGATTGAAGCTTACGTGTACAAAATTTCATAAAGATTGGAAGAAAACTGTAGATTTGTATGCAACACGTACACACATACGGACACTTTGCTTTATATATTAGAAGAAGATTTCCTGTTTCAGTCATAGCACTTTTCCATTACCTTCCGTAAGTTAAAGATCTGGTCCTGACAGCCTCTAGAGGCCTAAACCCGCACTGATTTTCATCTAACTTCTCCTCAATTAATACTCGCTCTCTCCTTTCAGGAATACCTGATAATATTTTGCCTACAACGTGTACCAGAAATAATAATGAAACTGTTTCTGAAACACACGCTGTGGCTCGCTTTCGCCGCACCCTGCTCCCCCACCCAGCCCAAGAGAGCTACTTGCTGCAGAGGCGGCTGTGAGGGGAGCGGCCTTTGTAGCAGTATATATATATGTGTGTGTACAGGGGGGTGGCGCACTGGCCGGCACGGAGAGTTAAGGGCTGAGGGCGGAGGGTGAGGACAAGTGTGTCGGCCGCCCCATCAGCTGCAAACTGCCGGCAGTCGGGGATTGCGGCGGCTGAGCGAGCAACAAAGCTCATCCTCCCTGTTGCACAGGGACGCCTTCCATTATTACTATTATTATTACTGTTATTCAGAATGAAACTCAATAGAAGCGTTCCGTAAAATGCCCGACATGTCCCGCATTTTGGTAATTTTCATATGCCACCGACTGCAGATTATTCCCACGTATCTTCAGCATACGTTCATATTCGCAATCGGGTTTATGAGTGTGATTATATGCAGTAACTGTCGTTGTCTAGTGTACATAAAAACAAATAAATACACAACTGAGTGAAACAGCACTTGCTGTTAGCCTGGGGGACCACTCTTAGTTCCCGGAAGTTGGCAGACATCTTAACAGGTTCCAGACCAAAAATTCCGGGTGACGCAGAAGTTCAACCGGCGATTGTTTAGGTTGTTAATCCCCGCGGAGACTCGACATTGCTGATTTGTGTTTGCGTGCTTCCTCGATTTCGGCTCGGTGGACTAATTTACACATAAGCTATTGACTTCTCTTTCCTTCAAAAAAATGTTCAAATGTTTGTAGAGTCTCGTAGTTCAGTCCCTAAACGTACAAACTACTTATGAAGTACTTACAACTAAGGACGGCACAAATATCCATGCCCGAGGGGGGGATTCGAACCCCCGACCGTAGTGGCCGTGCAGACCGTGACTGGAGCGCCTTAGTCCCCTCGGCCACCGCGGCCGGCTCTCTTCCTTCAATACCGCTCAAGTACTCGTAGTATGGCCCTGTTAGATGAATTTAACGCGCTTACAGTCCATTGGCTATTGGTCTTCCGGAGAGCGATCTCCGACTGGAGTTCCATCGGAGGATCCTTGGCCTGTGGGATTCCGAGTGGGCTCAACCCAACAAGCTTCGTGCAGTGAAGCTCTCTACGGTCGGATGGAAGTCCTCACTGCGGTCGTCTCGTAGGGAATCGGTTGTTCTCTGTCGCCTACGAATCGGCCACACATGGCTGACGCATGGCCACCTTCTTCGGCGGGAGGACGCACCACGATGTGACTGTGGTCCACATTCTGGTGGACTGTCCATTTTTAGTTGCATTGCGACAATCCTTTAATCTACCAGATGCGCTTTCTTTTATGTTAGGAGACGATGCTGCTATGGTCGAACGTGTTTTAGATTTTATTCGCTCTGCAGGGTTTTATCATGTGATTTAATAGTGGGTCCCTAAACCTGTTATTTCAGGCACCTGCCATTTTACCGGTTTTAATCTGTTTTACTTTCATCTTGTCAGTCCCATGGATGACTGTCATTCTAGTGTGTGCAGAAGGGCTGGCTCATCCTATATTATCTCTGTGATCAGCCAGCCACAATCTTCTGCTGTGCTCTTTGTGTTATTGTCTCTTTGATCCATTGCTTTAGTGATTTTTATCTTTAAATGTTGTCTTCGCATGTATTCTCACCTTAAACATCTCATGCATTAGATGTGGCATATTCTTACGTGCTCACTAACAGACGCTCTCTCTTAGCTAGGAACAGGGGACTGATAACCTAGCCGTTTAGCCCCCTTTAAAAACCACAACAACAACAACAAAGCTTACAGTTGACTGTTGACAGAGTAAAATTTCGGCGCTGTCTTGCATGTGCTACGACTGTCTGACTGGGAAAAACATTACGGTCACGTTTTCGTCTGAAAATAGACAGGAAGATAATCACAATTACCGTCCAGATGCCTATTATTGTGTCCTACGTTTCTAGTTCCCGTGGCACACATTTCTCACTCAGCTAATGAAGGCATACAGCAAAACAATAATTCAATAGAAAAGTAAAACGTTCCAAGCGGTACAAATGTGTGTCCTGCGAGACATAATGTAGGCCGGACACAGGACATTAATTTCAAAATTGGTACCGCCACAAGGACTCGCAAAAGGAGTTCCCTTATTTACAGAAGTATACAACACCTTCAGAAGTGCGGTGCAAAACCTCCAGTGGGGTATTCTCTCTCTTTTTGTCAATACATCTGTTTCCAAGTGGACTGGCCGATCTCACTTTGTTTTGCCGCCCCAGGCCTTCAACAACGCTAGTCCACTAGTAACAATGAGTCATCCGATCAAAGTCCTCATCCACGTCCCAGGGTTGCCAGGTGTGGCGATTTTTCGCATTCTTGGCTATCTTTTTCTTATAATAGTAGCCATTCTAGCAGTCTGGCGACTGGCGATTAAATTTGGCTATTAAAGGAATTGGTTGGCGACTTAGTGGCTATTTTATTTTACTTCAAATACAAAGAATGTAAAGCAATCACTCTTTAGACATTGCGTCAATGATGCCGGCTAAACTTCGGTAGAATGCTGGGGAAATGTAATCAATCTAAACAAGTTAGCACAAATGTTTTCAAGTATCATGGATGTGTGGGAGAGTGTCACAGAGATGTAAACAAATTCAACTTACAGACTCTTGATGATAGACGTAAACTACCTCATGTACCCTGCTTAGGATGGTTCAAGAACAGGCTGAGAACAGGAGGGTAAGATTATATAAATTTCAGCAAGGAGGCATTTAAACAGTATCTTTTTTCCGCATTCAATACGACAACACAACAGAAATTCGTAACAACTGCTACTGTGAAGAGAGCCCTTTGCTACGCACTTCACAGTGGTTAACAATGGTTTGCAGAGTATAAATGTCGATGGAGAACACGCGGTGATTTCCCAGTCGTTCTCATGACTGATTTTTCAGTGTGTCATGACGCATTATTACGAATTGAAGTCCATCTCACCTCAAAGTATGGAATGCTTAGTCTACTATTATAAATTACCTCACCCCAAAACGTTGTAATGATTTTGTGTGTATTAAAGAAATGTTTGAAAGATTTAATAACTCTATTTAACATCTGTAAATATTTGTTTTCAAGAAGATGAAAGTGATTGGTAATCGAATCTATGCATGAGAACATCCCTTGTTTAAGTTTGATAGAATGATTCTTGAACAGTTTTGTTTGTAATTTTTATAAGTAATGAAATTAATAAATGTGATAGTTAAAAGTAACTGAATTTCCGGAGTCTCTCTATTATATTTACATATGTCAATATTTTGACTGCCTGCATTGTCAGCTGGTGGTGTGTCTGGGTTCAGTTCTTGGATGGACTCAGGTAAACGTTTCTGTGAAGTATGAGTTTCTTTGGAAAATTCAGGCTGATGTATGTAAGAGTGGCACAGTTTGTGTTATTTTTTACTCAGTAACCAGCTTACTCCCTGAATTCCAGGATTATTATTGTCGAGTAACATGCCATAATTACATACCATAGCATAATAATGTTAACAGATTAAAGGTTGCGATATTTGGCTATTTTTACTGATGAAAAGATGGTTATACTTTTGTATTTTATTGATGAAAAGATGGCGATATTTTGGCTACTTTTTGTTTAAAATTTGGCGATAGAGCAATAGAAGAACCTGGCAACTCTGCCACGTCCTCGAAACGTCCCGCAATGGGATGCGAAGAAGTTGCCGCCTCAGTTTAAGGTACGTTTAGACGGGCAACATTTTACCTAAACATTTAGCTGGAATTGTGTTGCTGTCAACACTGCTGCAATATGACTGCAATATTTCGGTATGGATGGTCGATATTGCTGATGTTGCAGGTAGTTGCCGAGGGATTGCCGAGGGGTTGCCGTGTTGTCCGGGAACGGTGGAGAACATTTCGTATTGCCCGGCAATACCTATCTCGGTCCTTGCCTGTAAATGCTTTCCGCTCGCTCTCAATGCTCTTTGTGCTTCTCTCACCAACAGCACTGCAGTCTCGAAAACAAAGTATCGTTTCGCTTTTGTTGCCTCGAAAGTTTGCGCGCGCTGGTTTGTTTTGAAAGTAGTATTGATGTTTATAGATACTATATTGGTGCATTGTTTTCGAGCTTACCGTGACTGTTTTGAAGGAAGAAAGGAAGAATTCTTACACTTATTTTCGTATTGAGATTTTTTTCTGTCAGATATGGAAAAGTAGTCGAACGATAAAACACTGTCATTTATTAATTCTATTTATCTACGTCCTGAGTTGTGGGACGTAGAATCCAATACATATAAAGACAGGAATGTGAAAAAAGATAGTTGGCAGGCAGTTGCTGACGAATTTGACATTGCATTTCAGACTTCTATACGAGTCTCCATTAGCTAATAATCGAAGTCGTGTTTTTACTGGAGTACAGTTTCTCATGTTTGTATTGGATTTAGCTATCTTCGGACCAATTAATTGAGCGAGATATTCGAAATCGTTTTTAGACATACGAGTAAAGTTTTGGAATAGTTACGTATCTAACATTAACTCACGAGTTAAATTTCCTGAATTACTCCGCCTACTCAAAAAAGGACGCATCCACAGAGTCCGATTTCTCTTCTTTTTGTTTCGAATAGCATCAACACTTGTTTCATGTAAAAGTAGGAGAGCCGCACTCACTTCTATAACGTCGCACTCATTCATTTTGTATGAAATTGTGTAGCCTCTGCCGAAAGTAGTTGCCGCAAACATTGCTGGGCAACAGATGCCGATGTCTTGTCATTTGTGTTGCCGCAACACATGTGGCTGCATTGTTGCCCGACAACATTTCCGGGATATATTGTCGTCAATGTGCAATTTTCATTGCCCATCTAAACGTACCTTTAAAGCGTGGCTAGGTGTTGCTACTGTGACACGTACGCGGCGCCTACCGGAAGGACGTGCAGATGGACGTGGAAGGACCCCTCCGATCAGGTGTGGTCCGTTGGGATCTTGAACCGCCGGCTGCCCGCATGAGAACGGGTTTGGTCGCGCCCACCGCAGAAGGGCCATTGTTGCACCCCTAGGCACGAGGGGAGGGGAGGGGGCGGAGGTTGCCGCCAAAGTCTGCCTCCCCCCCTGACATCACAGCGGGTGGCGCGGGTTCCCAGGTGTGGCGGTTTTTCGCAGTCTTGGCTACATTAAGAATAGTAGAGCTGTGAGAGTAACGAAAAGATTAGTACCCGTATCTATCCGTCACTAGAACAAACAGTACCCGTTACAAACGTATCGATACCCGATTGGCACAAACGTTTTTATTAGCATTTACACACAGCCGTACTATTATTTCTGACAATTTCTGATGGTTGTTGTACCAACATACTAAACACTATTTTAGAGTGATTATTTTATCGTATTACTACATTATACGAGGCGCGTCCAGAAAGTAAGTTCCGTTTCAATTCATCTCCGCTGCAGCGCTGCGACTGCAGTTCCGCACATGCGCTGTAGACGACGTGTATCGAGGAGAAGAACGTGCGCCATTTGGAGATCGCTGTCAGTTACGTACGCTTCGTTGTGCTTGTTTGAAATGTCGGCGTCGATTGAAAATCCCGCCGCCTGTGAAATCAGGTCGGTGATTCGGTTTCTGAATGCGAGTAAAGTGAAACCAAGCGAAATTTATCGGCAAATTTGCGATGTTTACGGACCAAATGCGATGAGTGATTCGATGGTGAGAAGATGGGTCCGACAGTTCAATGGCGGGCGTAGTGATGTGCACGATGAAGAACGAAGTGGGCGTCCACCTTTGGTTACAGAAGAACTGGTTCACGCGATTGATGACAAGATCCAGGAAAACCGTAGGTTTACATTTAGTGCTCTCGCTATGGACTTCCCCCAAATTTCACTGTTTCCAACTGGTTGAAGACACAGGCGGCAGATTTCTATGAAGAAGGTATACAAAACCTGGTGCCACGCTATGACAAATGCCTGCAAAATTTCGGCAGTTATGTGGAAAAGTCGTTTAAGAGTTGTAGAATTTTTTGCAACGAAAATTTCTTCTGTATCTGTGTACAATTTCATTTTATTCCCAAACGGAACTTACTTTCTGGACGCGCCTCGTACTATGAGATACATTCAGACATAGTTTAACTTAGGGTTACCACGTGTTCGTCACCAAAAAAGAGGACAATTGATATAAAAAAGAGGACACTTTATTGTTAACATACTGTAATTTACAACGTAATTGATGAACCACGTAAAACTACTTCAAACTAAATCAGTAACCTTCTGTGGTTATTGTAAAACAAAATATTACGAATCTTGACAGTTTATTCATCATCGCTAAAGACAATTGTCTCATTCTTGACTTTTTCACCTTTGAACCAACTATATTTATGATCCAGTATTAAACCTTACGATACTTATACGACTTACCTTTGTTTTACAACGAATATGTACGTTTCAGTAGGGCAAATCAAACATCCCATTTCACGTTAGTTTCTTCCTCCCTTGAGTGATTTGTATTTCTCCAAGAACACATCTTTCAACACTAACTTTCTTTTCGGTATTTTGTATTTAAGTTCGTAATTTATTTTGAAGCAAAAATACCACAGAGTACATCAAAAGCAATGCGAAAGAACATAATGCAGAACACTGAATGATAGACAGTTGGGTTCCTTCGCAGAGAAGTTTCGAATCGTTTGGAACTGTCAGACGCATGAAATTGGGAACGGCAATTTCTCTCTGAGTATGCGCGTGATAGTGCGAACAGTTTGGACTTGCAGTGCGAACAAATCCGTTGTCGCCTATGCCACAAAAATAAATTTTCTTTCTGGGAACAAAAAAGAAAAACATTGTTTGAAAAATGGTTAAATTATCTACATTTAATGATTGTGACACTTCAGGGAGTTGTATTTACTCATTTTCAGATTGCACAACGCAAAAAAAGAGGACATTTTCCCATTTTGTTAAAAACCCGGCCGGACCATTTTCAGGGTCCAAAAAAGAGGACATGTCCGGGTAAAAGGGGACGTCTGGTAACCCTAGTTTAACGAAGTATGATAGTCGTCAAAACATTTGTCCACCTGAAGACAAACTTTGCATTTGTCACACTGAAAGCACGATTCTCCGCTTTGTCCTCTGTCGTAACACACCTTACATCTTTTGGTAGGGGTTGCTGTTGGGGGAATTTTTGTAGCGAAATTGTCTCAAATACTGTCTTGTAGTGGGCTTCCTTACTGTCTTGTAGTGGGCTTCCTTACTGTCTTGTAGTGGGCTTCCTTACTGTCTTGTAGTGGGCTTCCTTACTGTCTTGTAGTGGGCTTCCTTACTGTCTTGTAGTGGGCTTCCTTACTGTCTTGTAGTGGGCTTCCTTACTGGCTTGTAGTGGGCTTCCTTGCTGGCTTTGCCATCCTCGAACCCTATAGTCCGGAAGTGCAACATTGTAGAAAATGCCCACTCTCCAGAACCACTGGCCTGTTTCAACACATACTAAAATCGGAGCTACCTGTAAGGCACAATTCTACTAAAGTGCGGTGTTAGGAGCCCCCTTGACGGTGACGGAAATATCCGTCAAAGTACTCCAATGGGTCACTCGCTACTGTCGTTACCGGTGCCACCCAGAAATGCGGCTGCGACACTGTCCCTGAAACCGTGAACATTTTTTGTTATTGTTAATATTACAGTACTTCGACATTTAACATTGCCACGTAGATACACTATGACTGCTTTTTCATGCAATTATACTGCTGAGGAAAGTATCAGTAAAGTCCATTTCCCTCGTGAATAAAATGGAATTGTCGTACAAATTGATCAAAATTAGCGAGACCTACGCGCGACCTCCAATTTAAGTACTTTTCCCGCACTTTACTTGAGGCGTGGAATGTCAGAATCAATCGGAATATTTGGTGACGAATGTCAGTGTGCACGGTCAGACCAGCAGTAGCACTGCATTTCCGAGCAGCGGGACTGTTATAATGTATTGTCTGACATTAACAATTAATACCGTCATAAATGAAAATGTGTAGGTGATAACGTTTCAGTACTTTTTACAAAAAAAATTTTAGTCGACAAGATAAAAAACAACCATTAAACTGTAACCTTTATATGTAAAAAATACAATAGAACGTATGTTTGCGTTAAAAGCGAACCACAGATTATCCAGGATAGACCTGCAAACACTAGCCAAGAAGAAACTTCGCGGCAAATTAAAATTTCGTGCCGGAAACAGGACTCGAACCTGGGACCTTTGCCTTTCGCGGGCGAGCGCACTACCGACTGTGCTATCCTGACACGACTCACGATGCCGCCTCACAACTTTACTTCCGCCAGTACCTCGCCTCCTACTTTCCAAACTTCACAGAAGCTCTCCTGCAAACACGCAAGACTAGCACTCCTGGAAAAAGGATATGGCGGAGACATGGCTTAGCCACAGCCTAAGGGATGTTTCCAGAATGAAACTTTCACTCTGCAGCGGAGTGTGCGCTGATATGAAACTTGCTGGTAGATTAAAATTGTGTGCCGGAACCGGGACTCGAACCTGGGACCTTTGCCTTTTGGGGGCAAGCTCTCTACCGACTGAGCTATCCCGACACGACTGACGATGCCGCCTCACGACCTCATACGGGCTAAGAAGTATAATCCTAAATGTTTAAAAACGAAAATAATAGTCTAAAATCTTAGAGCTAAGCAGTATGCACTTGAAATTCGTGACGAATGTCTATATAAATTGTTCATCTTATAATAAATAGTATCACAGAATACATGCATTCTCCGTATTAGTTTTGGTAACAGAGTTAATACGGTGGATGCGAATAACAAAATGTGCACATGAGAAAATTGGTATCGACACGGCAGATGCGACTAACGAGATGTATTCACGAGTAACGATTCAGTATTTCTCTTGAATGAAAGAATGTCTTGGTTGCAAAAACTTTTATTGAAATGACACGTTTCGCCCAGTTAGAGCATCTTCAGATTTCTGACAAAGAAGAAAAAATGATCCACATCTTACAATTTTTACATGGTAATACTACAAAGTATTTAAATTTTTTAGCCACAAAACAATGTTGAAATCAGTAATAAGGGATTGTAATATTGTAGGTACCGATGTTTTACCTACTCTGTGATACAGGGTGTTTAGGTCTAATGCAGCCATAGGATGTCTTACCGAGACAACAACAATGGAATCCCTTGATCAGCGGTAACATTGACCGTTAAACAAATTGATACAATGATCAACTGACTGGATATTGAAATCTCGGAGTATAAATTATTTCAATATCCATTGTATCAATTTCTTTAACGGTCAATGTTATCGCTGATCAACGGATTCCATTGTTGTTGTCTCGGTAAGCCATCCTATGGCTAACATTAGACCTAAACACCCTGTATCACAGAGTAGGTAAAACATCGGTACCTACAATATTACAATCCCTTATTACTGATTTCAACATTGTTTTGTGGCTAACATATTTAAGTATTTTGTAGTATTACCATGTAAAAATGTGGATCTTTTTCTTCTTTGTCAGAAATCTGAAGATGTTTTAACCAGGCGAAACGCGTCATTTCAATAAAAGTTTTTGCAACCAAGACATTCTTTCATTCAAGAGAAATACTGAATCGTTACTCGTGAATACATCTCGATACTCGCATCTGCCATCTGTCGCACATTTTTTTTAACTTTTTTTCCCCGTAATAAAACCCCATGTCATTCGAAGTATGTGTGTCAATTTTTACTTCTCTATCTACATTATTCCATGATTTATTAAGTTTTCAAATCTATACTGACTTTTTGATCACCCGGTATAATCAGCACAGAAAAATAACATTAGGAATTCCTGTAGAACTCTTTGGGAGCTATTTATAACTGTGATCAGAATTATGTTTGCGCCAATAGGGTAATCATTAATCGTCTTTTGATGTTGCTGTTCTTCTTTCTTCTGTGCTTGCTTGGATAAATTAGATAGTAAGAAACTTAAACTGTTTGTTATGTTTGCAGGTGACAAGTTTGTAAATAGTATTACCAAAACAACGAACAAGTAGGCTACTTAACGAGTTTTATGTAGCGTAACGTAAAAGGTATGTAAAAAATGTGATACTCGTATATCTAGGCCTAATTTTCAGTAAACTGAAATAGTTATATCGTCATATAAACTAAGCAAAATGAAAAACGAATGAACCTACAAAAGCATTTTAGAAGTACCTAAAAGACTGTTGTACAGTAATTATAATTTTTCAGAACAAAATAAACCATCCCACCGATGATAGCACAAAATGTGCTGGAACGTGTTTGGGAAAAATTAAAAATCAGGTGTGTTTCATACGGCGGAAAATCCTCACTATTTAGGGTAATCATTCTTTTGAAGAAGAAAAAACTAATCTTTTTTTGTTGTTGTAATTTTCTCTGATTGTTTGGCGAATTTGTGCAGAACTACGTATTTAAATTTTGTACAGAGAACTGCAGAAGTATTGCGTAGCTGTCTAGAACTCTGGAGGGGAAAATGTACATTTTAAGAAAAATGGTTTGCCAACTTGTCCGTTCTGCGGTACTGCCCTCACAGCTGGGCCAGTACAGCAGAGGCTGTGCCTGCGTGACTGCAGTCACCCTGACCCTACCACTACCAGGTGGCCACCTGGTCGCCCTTGCTCACCCCTCGGCCCTCAGCCCTTCGCCCTTCTGCAGCCCTCGGCCCTTTTAGGGACGGATGCCGTCGTCCCTTCCGCTGTGCCACCACCTCCCCCCTCCACCTTGTCAAGCCACCCTGCGTTCAGCAGGTACCACTAGGTTCGTTCGAGTGGCCCAAACGCTGATAGTTCCTGACAGTTGCTGACGATTTGGAAGGCCTCTACTGCGCATGCGCGCTTTTCGACAGTTGCCAACTCTGAAGCCAACTAGAAAGCTTATTTCACCTGTTTCGCAGCCTGGCCACCCATAGCGCTACTTGGCATCTTTGCTGTCTACCGATGTTGAAAGTGAGGTTATGACTGACGATATGTTATGCATTTCTCAATTGAGAAAACTATTTAAGTCGTCATGAAACATTTGCAATTTACCGTTAAACCAAAGTATAATAATAAAGATTAACAAGACACATTTGCCTGCAAACCGTGTATCTGTCGAGTATAAAATTCGCGTGACGAAACTAGGTTAACTTGCGAGTCGCGATGTTACCAGACGATTGTTCCATCAAAACATTCTTCTTGAGAAAGCTCACGTTGACGTGAGGTGGCGGACCGGCGATGGACAGTGTGTATTCCGCCGTTAGAAATACATTGTGGATTAAATTCTGATCGTAAACTTCGACAAAACGCAGAATATACGTAAACACGTCTCTCCATTTATAAATAATGTAGCCAATTTAACCTGACAAAACCTCATACAAAAATGAGGTAAATTAGGATAGTTGTGTGTGAAAGGAATATTTGGTAACATACAACTTCATATGCATTTTGTCCCATTTTTATGAGTTACAATAAAATTTAAAAAATGAAACATACAAAAATTTGCAGGTGTTTTGCAAGAATTATCATCGTACATGATTTTCCCAGAAGTTACACATTTCGTGTAGAAACGCCCACATTGGCACTAATAGATTTCTATAATATATAACCACAAAGAGAAACACGGAACAGTAATTGTGAGACGCTACAGTGGCACATATGTCGGTTATAAAAATCTATCACTGCTAATGCCTGTTGTGAACTATATTATTCTTATGTGTCAATCACTTCATTTACAGATGGCACAGAAAATCTCAGTAGGACTATTTTTACTTCATTTTCAGGCGAATATATCATAATCGAAACTGTGAAAACATACGGATTCATCTTTAAATTCGTATGTTATGAAAATTTCCACACCTTTCCATTTATAGTATGTATGGGTTTAATTAGAAGGGGAAGTACTGTATTAGAAGGCCACATAAGTTGAAAGAATGCCTGTCTAATATACAAAGCTCAGCCTCAATCAAGAGAAAATGGAAGACTTGGAACACAAACCTCTTCGTAAATGTGCAGGCTTGTCTTTTGGCCGAGGCTTGTTAAACGCTTTGGAGTTAGTCAGAAAACAGTTTGACGAAAATCCGCTGACTTAAACTTACGGTCGGCAACTATCAGCTTTGCCACTCGAACACCAGATTGGCCAGTCAGATGTCGTCAGCAAGAGTCAGAAGTGCCACTCGAACGCCTCAAACTGTTCCTGACCGTCAGCAGCGCCACTCGAACGAAGCTACTGCTTGCTAATGTGCAACTCGTGTGCTTCTTTTCTTTCACAAAGAACACGGTGTGTCCGGCCAGAAGATATCACCGCTGTTAGCCACAGATGGACGACGGCTGTGTGTTGTAGACACAACAGCGCAGGAATAGATCAACTGGACTGACAATATCGCATATGCTATATCACAGTTGTCACTGAAGCCATTATTTTGCGCCCGATGCCCTCCCCCTACTGGCTGGGTAAGTCAGTTCGAAGGTCGGAGGAAGGCAACGGCATACCACCTCCAAACAGGACCGTGCCTAGTCAAGCACTGTGGTGTTCAAACCAATCTTCGGATTGTTGACTGCTTTACCTTTTGCCCTATTATCATTCTAAATGGCGTGTAACCAACTACTTGTCCACGAATAAGACATTAGTAAGAAATGGCAATAAACTACTGTCACAGATGTAATAGCCGAAATGCTGAGTGAGATTCATTAAATCGTTCACTCAGATATTTCAAATCTGAAGTTAAGAAAAAGTGGATTTCAGCGAAGTATGAGAAAAAAAGGCATAGTTAGAGAGTTTTTGTTGTTGTTCATGTTGTGGTCTTCAGTCTACAGACTGGTTTGATGCAGCTCTCCACGCTACCGTGTGGTGTGTCTCTTATCTGAGAATATGTGCTTAGTGCACTCGTCGCTCGGCCTCGCTCTACGATTTTTACCCCACACACTTCCCTCTAATGCTAAGTTGACAATTCCTTGATGTCTCTGAATGTGTCCAACCAGTCTATCCCTTCTCTTCGTCAGGATATGCCAGAAACTCGTTTTTGATACGTGCCGTTGCCCCTTGTCTGGGCAGTTGGACACATTCAGAGACATCAAGGAATCGTCAAGTTAGCATTAGATCTTTGGTTCCCGGCAACGGTCGGCGACAGCGAATCGATTGGGGGATCGGGTCGATCACGTGGCGTGTCTCTCCTCTTTGGGGAGGCTAGCGAGAAGGACGACTTGGGCAACCGTGGAATTCTGTTGCTGTTAAACGGCCCGATACTCCTAGTTTGACTGGAGTCGAGTGCGTTAAACTGACAGAAATGTTCTGCTGCACCTTGAAGTTTCGAATAGACTTTTCATATTAAATGAGATTTCATTGCAGCTGTAAAACTGTTTCCGTTTGTTAGTATATGACAATTTTGGGGAACGTTACACGGGCACTTACGTTTAATATTGTTCGTGGCCCAGTTAAGGTGCCTGACGCTCTAAGGCGCTTCAAATCGCAAGCGGGCCTCAGAAACAGTTTTTTTTTTACCCTACTTGAGTGTTGCAACTGTGATTTGGTTCACTAGTGTCCCTTGGTGGGAAGACGCTGCACTAGTGATTACGTTTACCTCTGTGTCACGTGGTTTACGCGTCCGGCGTCTCCAAGAGGTTGCAACGTAAAGGGAAAACTAATAGTGCTTTTCTGTTTGTTTTAGAAGCTACTCTTGTCGTGCTGTTGGTTGTGGCAAACTCAGTGTGGGGCATGCGGGCGGAGGAAGCAGCGACCAGCCATGAGGTGTTCGCCTCCGCTCCGTCCAGTTCAACGAGCCGTACCTCGAGGTCTTGGTGGCGAGCACAAGGCGGAAGATTTTCTGTCGTTGATATTGTATGTGTTTGCAACTTGATTAAGTTCTTTTAAGTAAGCACTGAGTGTTGCGTGGAAAAAAAATATGAAAAAGAAAGCAGAAAAGAGAGTGTATTTACAGGACGTACGTAAAACATTGAACTCTGTAACAGCGGAGTGTTACTTACTATTATTGTTCATGTGAAAGGCGCTAGCTTTGACACTCTAGTAATACTTCTTTCACAAGTTTTAGTTCATTTTGCAATCAATTTAATGCATTCCTTTTAAATTTTATGGAATGTATGTAATTGTAGGTGTGTTTAATACGATAGAAAAACGTAAGGAAAGACAATTCCACAATGTTCGAACACAGCAATAGTAGTGAGCTTCTCGCTACAGTCGCGTCGTTCAAATATCTAGGCGTTACTTTGCCGAGCGATATGAAACAGAACGAACATGTAAGAACAGTAGTTGTGAGAAAGGCGGTACTTGGGAGAATTTTGGGAAGATGTACTTCACCTGTAAAGGAGACCGCGTATAAAACGCTTGTACGACCACGTCTTCAGTATTGCTCAAGTGTTTGGGACCCGCAGCAGATCAGTTTAAAGGAATACATAGAAGCAGTTCAGAGGCGAGCAGCTAGGTTTGTTACTGGCAAGTTTGACCAACGTGCGAGTGTCACAGAAAGGATCTGGAAAAGCAATTCAATGGAATGGACAGCGCTTCAAAAGAGTGTATAAGATGAACATCAACGATAGTAAAACAAGGATAATGCAAACTCAGGCGATACTGAACGCATTAGATTAGGTAATGAGACAATACGGTAGTAGATGAATTTTGTTATTTGGGTAGCAAGATAACTTCTGATGGCCGAAGTAAAGAAGATATATAATGCAGAATGGCTATGGCAAGAAAAACATTTCTGAAGAAGCGAAATTTGTTGACATCCAATATTAATTTCAATGTTAGGAAGTCGTTTCTGAAAGCATTTATCTGAAGTGTAGCATTGTATGGCAGTGAAATATGGACGAAAAGGAATTGGGACAAAAAGATGATACAAGCTTTTGAAATGATGCGCTACAGATGAATGATGAAAATTAGATGGGTAGATCACGTAACTAATGAGGAGGTGTTTAACCGAAATCGGGAGAAAAGAAGTTTCTGGCAAATCCTGACTAGGAGAAGGAATAGATTGGTTGGATACATTCTGAGACATCAAGGAATTGTCAACTTAGCGTTAGAATGAAGTGTGTGGGGTAAAAATCGTAGAGAGACCGAGGTTATGAATATAGTATGCAGATTCAAGAGGATGTAGGTTGCCGGACGTATTCTCAGAGGAAGAGACTTGCACAGGACAGGGTAGCGTGGAGAGCTGCATCAAACCAGTCTGTGGATTGAAGAACACAACATGCGGATACGTTCTGGGAACTGAAATGGGAAGCACTGGAGGAAAGGCGATGTTTTTTTTTTTTTTTTTTTTTTTTTTTTTTTTTTTTTTTTTTTTTTTTTTTTTTTTGGGAAATTCTGATGAGGAAATTTAGAGGGTCGAAATTTGATGCTGACTGCGGAATGATCTGAGTTTGTGACACTTGCGGGGAAAGGGAATGTGTAGACACTTGCGGGGAGACCCGGACGCTGCAGGTAGTGAACAGGGTGTTCCACAAGTAGGGATACACCGGTGTCGCGAATTCTGGGCCCAGTGAATTCTGGGCCCACTGAATTTTGGGCCCGGAAAAGGTCGGGCCTCTAATCCTCCTCCCCCCCCCCCCCCCTCCCTCACGCCGGGATGGGTGCCGGCACTCTGTGGTGCCGGCCGGCAGGTAAGCGAGCCGACTTCATTATTTTGCGCCGGTAGCTTGGTTCATGTAAACACACTCGGCCCGGAAACACTTTTCCACAAACATTACAAGGCAACAGTGACCGGCATTGTTATAGTACATGTGGCTGCAATTCGAGTGGTTCCAATGTTGCCAGAAAACATTGTGGGCCAGTGTTATCGGCAATAACAATTTTTATGGCCCGTGCAAACGTAGCTTTACGTGCTGTACTGATCAAAGAGGTATGGAAATGATCAAACAAGAACCAAAAGTGATACAGTTGGAAGAGTTCATGTAATTTCTGTTTGACAACTTTTACTTATGATTGGATATTCAGAAGCTACAATGGAAAACCTGGAAACCAAATAGCAATCACAGAATTTTAAAATCATGTCTGTTTGACAAAGAACATTTAAATTAACGTAAAATAAAATCTGTTCCACACCCATCGACCTGCGAATGTTACACCTACATGTAATATACATGAACCAGGAGTGAGCATGTATAGGCGAAATAATCTGCGTATTGCTTCCCATCTCAGTCATACCGCTAAATGTGCATGGCCCCTACATATGACCTCGAAACAGGAAAACCATTTCTATCTTGTAATTATAATCCTGCATATCGTTATTAGTATTGCCAAATGTAAAATATATAGGATCAGCAATATGAACTCGCGTATTAAGACATACATTAAAACGAGAGTGTGTGAACCATAAAATAATTTACATAATAAGAGTGCGTGTTTACGGCTACAATGAATGACATGATTTTCCATACCATGACAGAGAATGCATCGTAAAACAAGGGAAAACAGGAAAAAATTAGAGCCAGTGCAATACGCGTTTAAAAGAGGGAATATCGTTGAACATTATGTCAACATTCAAAGTTGTACTTCCGGCAGCAGGACATTTTGTTTCCGTTGCTGGTCATTTGAAGGGCGGTGTTAACGCGGCTCTGACAGGACGACATAACACCATAAATCTTAAAGAAGGAATTAGGAGAAAATTAATTTTGCTCATTTCTTTTTGCAATCTGTATCTCCAAAGTAGCTTTTGTGCACCATTTCCATTTCATCTTATCTATGCTAAATTTCTCCTTGTTAAAATGCAAACCTAATGCAATTTTCTTGCTGCCATAAGTATTTTCTTGAAATCGCCACGTATGAAGGAGCTTCGAGTCTGGCCAGTGGAGGGCTTCTCTGCGACAGGACATTCATAAACCCCGTAATTTGCATATTTGGCCTCTTTTGTGGTATATTTTCACGCAATCGCACTTTAAGATTATGTGTCGTTCAGAACGCAGTTTTAACTCTTTGCTTCCAAAAATGTATGTTTTAGTTCTTCTGACGGCTTGCCAGTTGTTATTCTATTTTGAAATCACGTACAGGGGATATGCGCATGTACTGGTAGGAGCGGGAGAAGAAGCCATGTACAGCTTATGTCACCTACGCACTGTATGTGAGTTATATCCAATGATCTTTAATTATGTGCATAATCGTACGCCATCATATATTATGTTCTTTACATTACATATACCATCCAGAGGTATAATGAGTATATTATTTTATATTTATTTTAATATAAAGTTTTGTAAAGAAGGATAGATACGATTTTTAAATTACATTTTTGTAATTAGGTTTTAAGTTTTCCATTGTTTTTGGAGGTAGTTGACATTGGCAGAAACTGGTCATAAGTAAAACCTTTTTGAAGATTTAGATGTCAATGATTGTGTCAGAGAGACAATATATTACAAAGAGTCACAGTGCCCCACATAAGAAATTCGCTTTTTCCAGGAAATGATCATGTTATGTTTACGGAATTTTCGTAGTTTTTTTAATTTTTTTTATTTATTTTATTAACTTTTAAATTATTATTTCTTTGTACATTTTTTCACATACGTTGTCTCAAAATAGGCCTTTGAATTTATTCAAATCTTTGAAGAGATCGCTTTCAAATAGGCCCTGATGTCACCATCCTCATCGTACTTTTGTACTATTTTTGCCATCCTTTCATCGAATTTAACTTTTTTTTTTCTTTCGTTTTCCCTCCATACCTAACTCTGATCTCATTAAAGCACGTGCCGAGTTCTCTGCTTCCGTCTTCATGCACTTGATTACGTCTTTAATTGTAGGATTCGTTTTCCAAAGCAAATTATTAATCTTGTTGTGCCAACCTTCTACAGCGTTGGTGGTACGATGGTGCAGTCTGTAGCAGCTCCAAACTCTGATCGAGATTTCATCGTTTTCTAACCACCTGTCTACGAAATAGTTGAAAAACTGAGACAGCTTGGGGATATCTGGTGCTTGTGAATGGATTTCGAGCCAGCCATCGCAGACATCTCCCGGTCGAAGGAATGCCAGAGAAGCACACATCTGAATCTGCAACCTTACTTCTTCATTTTCTCTGTGTTCGGAAGCAAGACCCAAGTCTTGCACTTTCCTCCAGAGAGATTTCTTCATGTGGAAACGGCAGCCATGATCTTGAACCGACGGGAGCACAACTTTTAATGCAGAAGTAGCAGCTATTTCAAAATCAACGGTGACATTTTGAGAATTCCATTCTTTTATATTATTTTTAAGATTTTCTTTTGTTGGGGAACAGTGCAAAGGCCATAGGATAGATATTTGTTTCATACTTTGAACATCCAAAGTCTGCGTGTATCGTATATATTTGAGCAAATTGTTAGCTACAACATTTGAAGGTCCCATCCATAAAAAAGTGTCGTTTAATCTTTAAAGCCTCTCTTCCTGCTTTTCCACTAAAGACTATCACCCTGTCTCCAAAGTTGTCATCGCTCAAGAGAAAACTGCTACCGTCATTCATATTTAGTAGCTCAGGCGAAAGATCGACTTCTTGTCTCGTCTCTGGCTCTTCCTGATCTCCACGTGCTTTGGAACGATGCTTGTACAATATCCGCTTCGTTGATAGCTCTTCTGGCATTTCAGACACAAAATGATACCCTCGATTGTGGAGGTAACCGAATTCTTCAGTATATATTTTATAAATCGAAGTCTCTTCGTCTCTTGATCTCTTCTTAGCCCGATTTACTGCCTTCTGTATTTCTATGCGAGCGTCATCCGGTGCTCCACATTGATGCTGTTTTGAACTAAGCATCTCACATTCTTTCGTCTCAAGCATTCCTCGGCAATACTTTGTTCTTTGCTTTGAACAGCGCCAAATCACAGTCCCACCTGCTTTGGTTCTCCTTTTGGTATATGAGTAGCCGTCACAGTGCGCACATGGCTTACCACAGATGGTCATTGACACTTCCATTTCGAACTTAAAGCACACTGGGAGACAAGATGCACGAACTGACTAATCTGTGATACTACGCAAGTTAGAGTCGCACTGGCAGTGACTAAGCGGTCACCCACTGCGTTGGAGGGGGACTCCCAGGGGGGCAGGGAGGCTCTGCCCTCGCCACAGGCAGGTAGTTTCCAGGAAACTGGGCCCAGAATTCGCACATTTCTGGTTGGGCCCAGAATTCACTGGGCCCAGAATTCAGTGAACCACCACAACCGGATACACCACCCCTACTCCTCGCCCTCCAGCCGCTACCTGTGCCGTATTCAGGGAAAGGCCCACGGAGCGAGGGACGGGACGTTCGCTAAAAATAGGATATATTACAAGATTCACGTCTCTCGCATTCCGGGCCATAATTAGCATGGGCCTATATTTCGCATTCATTGAAAAATGCGAATTTTTCCGGTACCTACTGTTTACTTTGTACATATTTAAGGGCAGAAAATAAAGTTATCTCCCAATATTTCTGATTAAATAGTGTTTCACACCAAAATACCACTTATGACAATTTCGGATTTACTGCATTTTGTGTCAGAATTCGCATCTATATTCGCATTTATCGCAAATGAGAATTTTTCCTGTCCCTAGTAATACCTCTAAAAATAAACAGCTGATCAACGCACTGAAAGCAAGGGCAGATCTTTGGGTGTATTACTACAAATAACTAAAACACAATTTGATCGTGGAATTATATACAATCTCATTATAAAGGTTTTTTGTAGGTGGTTTTGAGCAGCTTTTAAATATGCCAGAAATTGCATTATGAAATATAGACAGCTACACGTTATGTTTATTATGAGATATCGATTTCGGCTAATTTCAGGTCATCTTCAAGTCTAAAAACAACAGGTGTTACTTCTGCATTTTTCCAGTAGCACACATAATCTTTAACTGTTTACACACGAGGTCGGGGAGGGGGTTCGAATCCCCCCTCGGGCATGGATATTTGTGCCGTCCTAGTTCGTAGGTACTTCATAAGTAGTTTGTAAGTTTAGGGACTGATGACCCTGTAGTTAAGTCCCATAGACTATACAAACATTTGAACATTTGAACACACGAGGTCTAACGTTGTTCATCGCGTTAGCGATGAACACAGAACCCAGAATCTTTGCGTCTAAATGATACATATATTGATGTGATGTCTTATTTCGAAAGAAAAGACAACACACCAATACATATATAGCTCTCGGTTAAATGGAACAGTACGATGTCATTACGTAGCTCAGCACGGCCGACTGGAAACGCAGGAGAAGTGCAAACAACGTTCTCTCCTCAGAGGTATGATTATAATTGAGTTCGGCGTAGACTTCTACAACATACAGTCAACACGGCGAACATTACACCAAAAATTTTAACTTTTCGTAGGTAAATTCACAAGACATAATTCAACGGTTCTGTGCAGGGTGTTCTGTGTTGACAGTGTGGAAACTTGACAACAGCATTGCTAGACTTGTTGGTGTGCCTGTACGCAGGAAAAGCCGTAAGCCATCCCAAGGGCTCCGGGTTCCCCGCAAGTGTCACTCCTCGCAAGTGTTCCAACCCCAATGATCTTGCTGCCGCCTACTTAAATTTCACGTAATGATCACAAAGATAAGAGAAATTACGGCTCGTACAGAGGCAGTATACATTATTTTTCCCCTCGTTCTATTTGGGAGTGGAATAGTAAAGGAAATGCCTAGTAGGGGTTCAGTGTACCACCTAGCTATAGATTGCGGAGAATATATGTAGATGTAATTAGACCTGTCACGTAACCACTTAGCAGATGTGTTATTATAGAATGGAACTGGTGAGAAGTAGTTGGTCTGTCATAGACCCCAGTGTGAGCGCTGCAGAGATAGGGGCCGCTGCGTGCTCGGACAGCTCAGCAGAGGGAGGGTGGGAGGGAGGGAGGCAGTGTGTAGCCGGCCGTCGCGGCCAGAAGTCTGCAGCTGTTTGGCGCCGCGAGTAAACAGCGGCGTGCCCAGCGTGTAAACAGGCCGGCCGGCGTGTAAACAAACGCTACCTGCTGCACCGCGCTGCCCCAGGCTGAGGGGCTGGCTGCTCCTACTGCTGCACTCGCCTGGGGTTTACAGGGAACGCAGTCAACCGCTAATCAGCTTCAGCATTTTGCATACTTTTCTACACAAAAATCCAGGTTCGCAAGTCCACTTCTCAGATCCCGGTACCAGTTCGAATACATCCTTTCCATAGACACCCGTCTGGTTTAGAGACAGCCTTCTGCAAACCGATGATTTCACTTCCGCTACACTCGCGTGAAGTTATTTACAACTTGTACAAAAACCAGACAGCAGTTGTCAGTGTTGAAGGGCATGAAAGGGATGCAGTGGTTGGGAAGGGAGTAAGACAGGCTTGTAGCCTTTCTCCAATGTTATTCAATTTGTACATTTAGCAAGCTATAAAGGAAAGCAAGGAGAAATTTGGAGAAGGAATTAAAGTTCAGGGTGAAGAATTAAGAACATTGCATTTTGCCGACGACATAGTAATTCTGTCAGATACAGCAAAGGACCTGGAAGAGCAATTGAACGGAATGGACAGTGTGGTGAAGGGTGCATATAAGATGAACATTAACGAGAGCAAAACTAGGGTAATGGAGTGCAGTGTAAGAAAATCAGGTGATGCTGAAGGAATTAGATTGGGTAACGAAGCAATAAAGGAGGTAGATGAGTTTTGTTACTTGGGCAGTAAAATAACAAATGATGGTCGCAGTACAGAGGATATAAAATGCAGAATGGCAATGGGTAGAAAAGCGTTCTTGAAAAGAGAAATTTGTTAACATCGAATATTGATTTAAGGCTAAGGAAGTCCTTTCTTAAGGCATTTGTGTGGAGTGTTGCGTTGTATCGGAGTGAAACATGGACGATAAACAGTGCGTACAGGAAGAAGATACAGTATTCTGAAATGTGGTGCTACAGAAGAATGCTGAAGATTAGGTGCGTAGATCGCGTAACTAATGAGGTGGTAATGGACAGAATTGGGGAGAAAAGAAATTTCTGGCATACCTTGACTAAAAGAAGGGATAGATTGGTAGGACACATTCTTAGACATCGGAGAATGGTAAATTTAGCATTGGAGGGACGTGTGTCGGTAAAAATTGCAGAGGGAGACCAAGAGATGGATACAGTAAGCAGATTCAAATGGATGTAGGTTGTCGTTGTTATGGGAGATGAAGAGGCTTGCCCTGGATACAGTAGGGTGGATGGCTATCGAACCAGTCTCCGGAGTGAAGACCACAACAAGAACATTTATTATTATTATTATTATTATTATTATTATTATTATTATTATTATTATTCAAAGCTTTGTTACCGAGTGAGATACTCGCGCGCTACAGCGCAGTGGGAGATTTGAAGCCACAACTAGACGGAGCGTGAGGGCAGTAGGTTCGTTCGAGTAGCGCAAACGCTGATAGTTCCTGATAGTTACTGACGATTTGGAAGGCCTCCACTGCGCATGCGCGCTTTTAGACAGCCAACTCGAACGCTTATTTCACCTGTTTCGCAGTTTGGTCACTCATAGCGCTATTTGGCATCTTTGCTCTCTACCGATGTTGAAAGTGAGGTTATGACTGGCGATATGTTATGCATTTCTCAATTGAGAAAACTATTTAAGTCGTCATGAAACATTTGCAATTTACCGTTAAACCAAAGTGTAATAATAAAGATTAACAAGACACATTTGCCTGCAAACCGTGTATCTGTCGAGTATAAAATGAGAATCGCGTTGCGAAACTAGGTTATCTAGCGAGTCGCGATGTTACCAGACGACCGTTACATCAAAATATTCTTCCTGAGAAAGCTCACGTTGACGTGAGGTGACGGACCGGCGACGGACAGTGTGAATTCCGCCATTAGAAGTACATTGTGGAATACATTCTGATCGTAAACTTCGACAAAACGCAAAATATACGTAAACATGTCGCCCCCTCCCAATTATAAATAATGTAGCCACTTTAACATGACTAAACCTCATACAAAAATGAGGTAAATTAGGATAGTGGTGTGTGAAAGGAATATTTGGTAACATGCAACTTCATATGCATTTTGTCCCATTATTATAAGTTACAATAAAATTAAAAAAAATGAAACATACGAATTAATGTACACAAATTTGCAGGTGTTGTGCAAGAATTATCATCGTACATGATTTTCCCAGAAGTTAGACATTTAGTGTAGAAACGCCCACATTGGCACTAATAGATTTCAATAATAAATAACCACAAGGAGAAACACGGAACAGTAATTGTGAGACGCTATAGTGGCACATATAAAGCTAGATTCGGTTATAAAGATCTATCACTGCTAATACCTGCTGTGAACTATATTATTCTTGTGTGTCAATCACTTCATTTACAGATGGCACAGAAAATCTGAATAGGACTCGAACGCCTCAAACTGTTCCAGGCCGTCAGCAGCGCCACTCGAACGAAGCTAGTGTCTGCTTGCAGCTGAGGCGACTGCAGCAGTGACGGCGTGTCAGGAGGAGGCCGTACTAGGGGTGGTCACCCTCGGCCTCACAGGAGGGCTGCCATGCCACCCTACCACCTAGAGCACTGAATAGTACAAGCAGAACAATCCGCCATTTTGAATCCCATGTTGAAAGTGCGCGTTTAAAGACTACGGAACACTTACGCTTTTTAATATGGTCTCAAGGCCATTAAATATACTTTCCTAACGCAGAAAATATCACAGCATAGCAAATTTATTGGCTTACATTTGACTGTTAAAATTATCGTATTTTCTGGTTATAAACAGTACATCCACATACGTTTACCGTAACTAAGAGCTGCATACGAAAACAGTCGCGGAATAATGTTAAATATTGTAATGTACTGTACGTCCCATATTGCCCCCCTCCAAAGTCTCGCATATTTTACACGCAATATTTCAGAGAAGATTTTACGTCAAAAATGTGTTTAATAAATTACGTCTGGTTTTGTTAGATAATGACTAAAAAAAAAAAAGTCTCTCTGGTAGCATGCACTTGGAAATAAAGTGAATGTTGCATGCTAAGTTATGAATTTAATGCCTTTCATGCAGGACTTCCTTCCTGTTCCCATTCTTTGCGAAGTTCAGTTTATTATTTTTGTTTTTCAGTCATCCTTAGGCTTACATATTTCCGTATTGAGTCACATTAAACACTGTACTAATGCGAATTAATATAATTTAAATACTAATAACTGGGTAAAGCTAGCTGCACTCAAGGATCACTTAAAATGCAATTGACAGCCCTTAGAATACATCTTTAGTTCGTCTAAATAAAATCGAGAAAAGCAACTTTAAACACACCGTATGTCGTATTAAATTAATAATCTAGCAAAATTAAAATAAACCATTGCTTACAGGTGTAGGCCTATATTTTCATTGAGCATAACTGTTTCTGACACAAATAAAAAAAAAAGATTTTCTTCTTAACGTTACACAGATAGTTTGCTCGACTTTGGCGTCCATACTTCGTCTGGAATTTACAAACGAACTTTTACGCCGATCTGTATGTAAACAAAACCGATAAAACTTACAACGACCACGTCTGCTATTATTTGAGCAGTTTGGAGCTGCACAACCAACTATTTCACACTATGAAACAATAAAATCACAAAGTATTCGCTGATTCACTTCGCTGCAGCACACAAAGCATACAACACTGTCATCGGTTTGGGATTCAAAATGGCGGACTGTTCAGCTCGGTATATCTAGTGCTTTACTACCACCCTACCAGCCTACTAGCCTGGCCAGGCAGGGTATGGCGCGGCTTTGCGTGTCTGGGGCTGTGTCCGCCTGAGCCTCAGCCTGCGGAGCGGCGGCAAGTGGCGCCAGCAGAGACTACTGGCCGCTGCACTGTCTGGTGCCTCACCCTGACTGTGGCAGCCGGCGGTCTGCCTAATGGAGCAGACCCACTGCTCAGCCTCCTCATTCTACTCTGCACGTTGCCACTAAGGCCCCTTATACCTTTCTGCCATGTTGCGCGCTCCCTACAATTCACTCTGGCATCGCTGTTTGTTATTTGCAATAATTAATGCTGCAGCAGTCTCTTTTCACTAATATTTTTATTAGCACGACATCATCATCGGGTTGTGATGATACTGCTGCCCTCTCACCTGAATGTTATCGTACGATACCGTCTGCGTCGGGCCCGGAATCGTGTGTTTCAATAGTGATACATGTTGCGTGTGACGTCAGTTACAAACGAAATAGCCAGCCTAGGAATCAGTGTAGGACAGTGTCTCGGTGATACTGTGATTAAAACAAGTGAGAGATTTCATTAATTAAGGTATTTGCTTAGATACTTTCCAGACAGTTCTATAAACAATAGTTTCGTCATTGTATGTTATTTAAAGAATTAAACAGATGAATTATAAAAACTTTTGTGAAAAACTAAAATAAATGAAAATTAATAGCATTGTATGTATGTTAGGCTCATAAACAAGTTGTTGACCAGCTAATTGTCTTAATTAACGTAATAGTCAAAATTTCAATGTTGTGATCCTTTGTATACAGCCGGCCGCGGTGGCCGAGGGGACTGAGGCGCTCCAGTCACGGTCTGCACGGCCACTACGGTCGGGGCTTCGAATCCCCCCTCGGGCATGGATATTTGTGCCGTCCTTAGGATAAGCTAGCTGGTAAGTAGTTTGTAAGTTTAGGGATTGATCACCCCGCAGTTAAGTACCATAAGCTCTACAAACATTTGAACATTTGATCTTTGTATATATTGACTGACGTGAGATTTTGAACCTATTCTGAGAATGACCAAGATATTTGATACTCCAATTTATGTCAGGAGCATGTATCACGTACTCTTTAACAAATTAATTCATATTTAACATCGCACTTTCTTATGAAACAAAAAGTACCGCGATTTCGTCTTAAAAATATATGTACCATCTAAAATTATTGTATGTATAGTTTTCATTTTATATTGCGATTATTTTTGTGTACACGAAATGTTTTCTTTGTGTGTTTGTTCATTGTAAATTACTATATTCAATTGTTATGAACAATGCGTAATGTAATGCCATTATTGTCGATGTTATATATTTGCCTCACCGCCTTGCGTGGGGGAGTTCGAGTTCTGGCTTTCGCAAAGTGCTTTGCAATCTATGTCAGTCTGTGTTGTTGTTGTTTTACGCATGTTTGAATTTGTAATGTTTTGGTGGAGAAGCAGTTTGGTTTCAAATTGAAGAAGAAGTGAAAAATTGTACATAACGAGTATTTATTTCTGCCACGACGCCCCAGGAGAATAATGTTGCAGCGAGCAGAACCCCCATACAGCGCTATGTTGAAAAGCTGAGTATCGGTTGGAAGTGGTAGAATGAACTGTTATTACTTAAATAGCATGTAAATGTTTCAGGGTGCATTTTTACAGTTACTGGTTCATTATTGTTTTATTGTGATTTGTGTTGTGGGTGCCAGTGAGGTTATGGTTGGACATTTTAACTTGTTCACGAAGATGTAGCTATTTTCAATGATGAAACATAATACTAAAATACTATCTTCCTGAACAGGTTAAAATGTCCAAACATAACCTCACTGGCACCCACAACACAAAACATAACAAAACAATAATGAACCAATAACTGTAAAAATGCACCCGATGATGGCAGCTTGCTGTCGAAACGCGTCGTGCTAATAAAAATATTAGTAAAAAGTGACTGCTGCGGTATAAATTATTTCAAAATGTTTGTAATACAGTCGCAGAGCTCACAACAACAATCCACATAACATGGATAAATTTATGGATATTTGTGCCGTCCTTAGTCTTAGCTAGTTCATAAGTAGTTTGTAAGATGAGGGACTGATGACCCCCCAGTTAAGTCCCATACGTTCTACAAACGTTTGAACATTTTTCTAACTGTGACTGACGGCGTGCTTGCATCTCATTTTCAGGTGAGTACTCGTGGCTGCTGTCTCGGCCAGCCTCCTTGGAGGGTCCAGGTTTCTCCTTCGGTGCGTACCACAGTTTATTGACTTTCTCGACATCAGTACAACATAGGCGAATGCGACTGCAGCGCCGTCTGGTTTCAGTTCGCGAATTTCTGGCCCTCCGTTCACCGAGAGCCAGCCAGTTGTGTAGCAGATGCGTAAACTCCACTACTCCTGGCTTTGTCGCTGTGGGCAGCCTCAGTGTCGCACAGCAGGGCGGACTTTGCTGGTCGCCAGACCACAGACAAGTATGTACTCTGTGGCCAGACACAGGATGGCGACCCTAAACCTGCGTACAGGGAAAGTACGGCCAGCCTGCCAGCGGCAGCCATGCTGGGGCTGTTATATTCTTGAAATCTACATTAATAGTTCCAACTCGCCACATCTCATTCTCAATGAACAGGTGGAGCTAGCAAATAAACCGTTTCATCGAATTATTCACAAACAAAAACTGTCACTCATTACCCCTTCACAACTTAACACAGAAAAAAACAGAAATAGCCTCTATTAGAGATATATATATATATATATATATAAAAAAGCCGCACCGTAATTTATACAAATGTTTTGAAACGAAAATATGATAAAGACCACTTTTCACTCTATAATATAATTCACTAGCAACTGCATGTGATAAATGACAGTGTGGCTCCACAATAGTATAACAAATCCCGCTTTTGGGATTAGTAACATGTGATACAGCTATGTGTGTGGCATCTCTGTACTTCTGTGTGTACCTCTCTGTATATCTCGAGCTAAGTTCTTTGACCATAACGTGTGCCTAAATGTAAACATTGCGATGCTTGGAGTGTCAGTGATAAAGTGTACTGTGGCGATGTTTGGAGTGCAAGTTATGAAGTGTACTGTGCAAAACCGTAAACATGAGAGTGCAAATTAGCATCATATTACTACAAATTTCTCAACCAAGATCCATGAGAACTGTACGAATACGAACTGGATACTTATATGTGAGTACACTTAGAGCATTAGCACAAATCACTCCACCACATACCATATTTGTTTTTTATATCTGTATATCTATAGGATACCTATGTATTGATAAGAACAAAGTAATTAACGTTTTCTTTAAACAGTTGTCTGAATGTAAACACCTGAGGATGGGCACAAGCCCGAAACCGGTAGTGTTCTAATAAACTGCCAAAAAATTGTGACTGGTAGCGGATTTTATTTCCACAACATATTACTCTGCTGCTTACACACCGACCGCTACAACGTTCCATCCAAATGTTCAAATGTTTGTTAAGCTTATGGGACTTAACTACGGGGTCATCAGTCCCTAAACTTACAAACTACTTATGAACTACCTTATACTAAGGACGGCACAAATATCCATGCCCGAGGGGGGGGATTCGAACCCCGACCGTAGTGGCGGTGCAGACTGTGACTGAAGCGCCTCAGTCCCCTCGGCCACCGCGGCCGGCTACAACGTTCCCAGCGCTTAACAATACTTATCAGCCGATTTTGAGAAAACTGTTCAATGAGAAAAATTTAACTTTTTCACGTGTTACAGTGTGATATATTCGAGGAGGTTAGAATCTCTGGAGGTGCCATAACACTGAAAAAGTGAAGACAGCAAACTGCGCATTCCGGCATTTGTTTGTGCCCAAAACATTGGGCATAATGTGTGTGTATGCAGGGCTTACGCGAGAAATCTTTGTTTTGCGCACAAAAGCATGGTTTCTCTGGCTTCACCCAATGTCTGTTCTCAGCGTAGGTAACGCTACCTCCCTTTGTTCTAACCTCCTTGGATATATTAACTCGATAATTATCTGATTGTCTATTCATTATTACGTATAGTTTCCGTGCTACATCAAATTAACTAAACTATTGCGCAAAATTTTGAAGAGTTTGCAGAGGGCCGGCCGCGGTGGCCGAGTGGACTGAGGCGCTCCATTCACGGTCTGCACGGCCACTACGGTCGGGGGTTCGAATCCCCCCCTCGGACATGGATATTTGTGCCGTCCTTAGTGTTAGCTAGTTCATAAGTAGTTTGTAAGTTTAGGGACTGATGACCCCGTAGTTGAGTCCCATAAGCTGTACAAACATTTGAACATTTTGAACTCTGCAAATCACATTTAAGTGCCTGGCGGAGGGTTCATCGAACTACCATTACACAATTTATCTCCCATTCCATTCTCGAATAGCGCACGGGAAGAAACAACACTTCAATCTCTCCGTTCGAGCTCTGATTTCTCGTATTTTATTCTGGTGGTCATTTCTACCTATGTAAGTGGGTGTCAACAATATATTTTAGCATTCGGAGGAGAATGTTGGCGACTGCAGTTTCGTAAGTAGCCCACGCCGCAGCGATAAGTGCCGTTGTTGTAATGATTCCCATCCCAGATCCTGTATCATTTCCGTAACGCTGTCTCCCCTATATCGTGACAATACGAAACGAGCTGCCCTTCTCTGGATTCTTTCTATGTCCTCCGTCAAACCCACCTGATAAGGATCCAACACTGGGCAGCAATACTCCAAATGAGGACAGACAAGCTTAGTGTATGCAGTTTCTTTAGTAGTTCTGTTGAATGCGGCGCCAGATTCGTCTGCCTGCCCGCTTACCTTTCTCTCTCTCTCTCTCTCTCTCTCTCTCTCTCTCTCTCTCTCTCTTTCTCTCTCTCTCTCTCTCTCTCTCTCTCTCTCTCTCTCTCTCTCACACACACACACACACACACACAGAGTATGTACTCACTTTGCACATCTGACATTACACCGCCAACCCTTTGCCTGCAGCCACCACCAAGCGCCACGAAAATCCTAGGTGGACTTCATGTCTTCCACATAATGTGTAAAGTCCTTAGCTCGGTGATTGACCTCAGTCGCCCCCTCCCACCCCCCCCCCTCCAAGATCACGATCCTGGATACGCCACTCATGAAAATAAAAAATCGCACTCACGTGTCTTACGGCCAACTTTACATTTGTAGTTTTATATGTTTTTGTAAACATTTTGGACCAAAATAATAATCTGAATAATAAAAAATTAATAAGAGTGTCTGAAACCATTTTAGGAAATAGAAAAATTTAAGTAGAAGCGAGTTCCGAAACACTGAGTTTCAGCGCCATTGTCTAACGCCTTGCCAACTACGCTACGGCTATGAACCAAAACTGTGCCTTTTAATCGCATACTATTAATGGCTGTTGTTAACTGATGATTAATATGGCATTTGTAGACACTAGATTGTCATTTATCGTACGAAGAACAATGTCTTTTTGTTAATTCTTCAGTGCGCCATTGATTTGAAATGACAACGTGTAAGTTACAATAAGAAAAACATCAAATACGCAACGCAAGATGGAGTATGCCAGAGAGAGAGTTCTGGGCGAAGAATGTCACGTGACATCTATGAAAGGCTGCTTTTCGTTAATTCAATGGACGGTGTCAAATCTCCGTTATTTTTGCAAATATGTCTCAAACGATACAAGATATGAAAAAAAAAAAAAAAAAAAAAATCACACACACACACACACACACACACAAGGGAACAAAGTTGTACAGAATTTTGTCCTCTACAAATTCGGCTATTCAATTTTCGTGTCAGATGAATAGTTAAGCCATTATTTTCGTTTAAATTTCGAGCTGTCAAAAGACGATCGCAAAGGTCCACTTTTAGTGTTACTACCGTAACCTAAAGTGGGCCACAAATAATAAAACCCACAGATAGATGACATTAATGTTGCAGAAACACATTGGGTTAATGAATAAATCAAAATGGAACACGTGCATACAATCAGTGAACGAGTTTCAACAGAGAGAGAACACTGGGGTAGGAAGGCGTGTAGTGTAGTGTAGTGCAGCTCGCCGGTAGCAGCTGAAGCTTGCACAGTGGTAATCGCCAGCGCAAACACTGGCGGTGTTTACGAGACAGCGGCTGCCGTTGCGTCACAGACAGCCAGACACACGCGTCTCAGTAGACCTGAGGCGTTCTCCATCCAGCACAGGCGATACAGGGCCACAGCCGACAAACGCCGAGGGGGCACGCAAGCACCGATAAGGAAATGAACTAGCAGCAGAGTGGAAGAATGCACTGTCTCTCGGAGATATCATTCAATAAAAAGTTCTCGGCTGGTTAAAAGGATCATAATAGTAATAAAGAGTAGGATCGAAAATGCAGGTGAACTTGTCGTTCAGTCTGTTAAGAATACGTTATAATAGTCGTATTGGAATATGTAATTGAAGAAAGTGGAGAAAGAGTTTTGCATTATATCACCTGGCTATGCAATGTAGTATGTTCTTGTTATGGTCTTCAGTCCGGAGACTGGTTTGATGCAGCTCTCCACAATACCCTATCCTGAGCAAGCCTTTTCATCTCCTCATAAGAACGACAAACCACATCCATTTAAATCTGCTTACTATACGCGTCTCTTGGCCTCCCTCTGCAATTTTTACCCCACACACTTCCCTCCAATGCTAAATTTACGATTCGTTGATGTCTAAGAATGTGTCCTACCAAGCGATCCCTTCTTTTAGTCAAGGTATGCCAAAAATTCCTTTTTTCACCAATTCTGTTCAGTACCTCTTCATTAGTTATGCGATCTACCCACCTAATCTTCAGCATTCTTCTGTAGCACCACATTTCAAAAGCCTCTATCCTCTTCCTGTCCGCACTGCTTATCATCCATGTTTCACTCCCGTACAAGGCAACACTCCACACAAATGCCTTCAGAAAGGACTTCCTTACACTTAAATTAATATTCGATGTTAACAAATTTCTCTTTTTCAACAACGCTATTCTTCCCATTGCCATTCTGCGTTTTATATCCTCTGTACTGCGACCATCGCATGTTATTTTACTACCCAAGTAACAAAACTCATCTACCACCTTCATTGTTTCGTTACCTAATCTAATTCCTTAAGCATCGCCTGATTTTCTTAGACTGCACTCCATTACCCTAGTTTTGCTCTTGTTAATGTTCATCTTATATGCACCTCTCAGCACACTGGCCATTCCGTTCAATTGCTCTTCCAGGTCCTTTGCTGTCTCTGACAGAATTACTATGTCGTCGGCAAAACGCAATGTTTTTATTTCTTCCCCCTGAACTTTAATTCCTTCCCCAAATTTCTCCTTGCTTTCCTTTATAGCTTGCTCAATGTACAAATTGAACAACATTGGAGAAAGGCTACAACCCTGTCTTACTCCCTTCCCAACTGATGCCTCCCTTTCATGCCCTTCGAGTCTAATAACTGCGGTCTGGCTTTTGTACAAGTTATAAATAACTCTCCTTTCCCTATATTTTACCCCTGCTGACTTCAGAATTTGAAATAGTGTATTCCAGTCAACATTGTCAAACGCTTTCTCCAAATCTACAAAAGCTAAAAATGTAGGTTTGCCTTTCCTTAATCTATCTTCTAAGATAAGACGTAAAGTGAGTATTGCCTCCCGGGTTCCTACGTTCCTCCTGAATCCAAACTGGACTTCCCCGAGGTCAACTTCTACCAGCTTTTCCATTCTCCTGTAGATAATTCGTGTTAAAATTTTGCAACCATGACTTATCAAACTGATGGTTCTGTAATTTTCGCACCCTTTCTGCACCTGATTTCTTTGGAATGGGGATTATTACATTTTTCTTAAAGTCTGAGGGTATTTCGCCTGCCTCATACATCCTACACACCAGTTCAAATAGTCTTGTCATGGCTGGCTCTCCCAGATACTTTAGTAGCTCTGAGGGTATGTCATCTAACTCCTGTGGCCTTGTTCCGACCTAGGTCTTTCAGGGTTCTGTCAAATTCATCTCTCAGTATAGTATCTCCTATTTCATCTTGATCTACTTCCTCTTCCCTTCCTACAACATTATCTCGAAGTTCATTTCCTTTGTAGAGCTGCTCTATATACTCTTTCCACCTTTCAGCTTTCCCTTCTTTGCTGAGAACTGGTTTCCCATCTGAGTTCTTGATATTCGTAGAGTTGCTTTTCTTATCCCCAAATGTCTCTTTTATTTTCCTGTAGGCAGTATCTACTTTTCCCCTTCTTATACATTCTTCTACAGATTTGCATTTGGCTTCTAGCCACTCCGGCTTAGCCATTTTGCACTTCCTGTCAACCTCATTTCTAGTCGTCTGTACTCAATTTTGCCTGTTTCATTTACAGCATTTTTATATTCTCTCCTTTCATCAATTAAATAAATGTAGTATATGTTAACATTAATCAGACAATATATAATACAGTTGTGTGTTGGTTAGATCCTTAAAATTATAATTCAGCATAGTGAGAGTTAAACATAGCATTAAAAATCAACGGTTTTCGTCACACTAGATAAGATACAACTATTCATTCGTAATTAATTCTATGTAATTCTACGAGAGTTACAAATTTTGATATCTTTAAAACAATGTTTAATGCCAGAAGAAGGTTGGCAAATGCAGCAGTTCTTTTTTTCCAGTATGGTATTTCGATAAAGCTACATACATTATTCCCAGAGTGGATGAATACTGACGTAGATAAATTCGTGTTGCTATTTGCAGTAGGAATGATAGCCAACTTCACGTAATTCCCAAATTTTGCGTATCCTTTGCCTTGCCTTTACTATATGGCGAACAATCACAATGCAAAAGTATATGTGACTAGCAAAAGCACATGGGTTATGATGTATTGCAAAATAACAATTATTGATGTCACATTGTGTTACTAAGGAAACTGATAGATGGCCAACATCCAAAGTTGTACAGTTCGATTCATTATCCAACCCATTATATATCTACATCTACATGGGATACTCTGCAAATCACATTTAAGTGCCTGGCAGAGGGTTCATCGAACCACCATTATACTATTTATCTCCCATTCCATTCTCGAAAAGCGCGCGGGAAGAAAGAACACCTGAATCTCTCTGTTCGACCCCTGATTTCTCGTATTTTATTCTGATGATCATTTCTACCTAAGCAAGTGGGAGTCAACAATATATTTTCGCATTCGGAGGAGAATGTTGGCGATCGGAGTTTCGTAAGTAGCCCACGCCGCAGCGATAAGCGCCGTTGTTGTAATGATTCCTATCCCAGATCCTGTATCATTTCCGTAACGCTGTCTCTCCTGTATCGTGACAATACGAAACGAGCTGCCCTTCTTTGGACTCTTTCGGTGTCCTCCGCCAAACCCACCTGATAAGGATCCCACACTGGGCAGCAATACTCCAGAAAAGGACGGACAAGCGTAGTGTATGCAGTTTCTTTTGTAGTTCTGTTGCATCTTTTAAGGGTTCTGCCGATAAAACGAAGTTTCTGGTTCGCCTTTCCCACGACATTATCTACGTGTTCTTTCCAGTTTAAGTCTGAAGTAATACTAATTCCTAGGTATTTTGTGTAATTTATAGCCTTCACATTCGATTGATTTATCTTGTAAACAAAGTTTAACGGATTTCTTTTCGTACTCATGTGGACGACTTCACACTTCTCATTATTTAGAGTCAATTGCCAATTTTCACACCATAGTGATATCTTATTCAGATCATTCTGCAGTTGGTTTTGATCTTCAGATCATTTTACTAGGCGGTAAATGACGGCGTCATCGCCGGCCGCGGTGGCCGCAGGGACTGCGGAGCTCTAGTCGCCGTTTGCACGGCCACTACGGTCGGGGGTTCGAATCCCCCGTCGGGCATGGATATTTCTACCGTCCTTAGTATAAGGTAGTACGTCAGTAGTTTGTAAGTTTAGGGACTGATGACCCCGTAGTTAAGTCCCATAACCTTAACAAACATTTGAACGGCGTCATCTGCAAACTTCCTAAGAGAGCTACTTAGATTTTCCCCTAAATCGTTTATGTAAATAAGGGACAGCAGAGGACCAATAACACTACCCTGTGGAACGTTCGATATTACGTCTGCCTTACCATCGATTACTACGAACTGTGTCCTTTCTGACAGGAAATCCCCTATCCAATCGCAAATTTGGGGCGATATACCATAACCACGCAATTTGATTAAAAGCCGTTTGTGAGGTACGATGTCAAAAGCTTTCTGGAAATCAAGAAATACGGAATCGATTTGCGAACCTTTGTCGATAGCACCCATCACTTCGTGTGAATAAAGAGCTAGTTGTGTTTCGCATGAACGATATTTTCTAAATCCGTGTTGTCCTTGGGTCAATAGATCATTCTGTCAGAGATAATTCATATTATTTGAATAGAGGATATCCTCCAAAACCAAGTTGCAAATTGACGTCAATGAAATAGGCCTGTAGTTTAGTGGGTTACTCCTACTGCCTTTCTTGAATACAGGTGTGATCTGTGCAATTTTTCAATCTTTCGGTACAAAATGTTCAAATGTTTGTTAAGCTTATGGGACTTAACTACGGGGTCATCAGCCCTAAACTTACAAATTGCTTATGAACTAGCTTATACTGAAGACAGCACAAACATCCATGCCCGAGGGGGAATTCGAACCCCCGACCTTAGTGGCCGTGCAGACCGTGACTGGGGCGCCTCAGTCCCCTCGGCCACCGCGACCAGCCATCGGTACGAGATCCTTTGTTTGAGAGAGCGGTTTTATATGACTGTTAAGTAAGGAGCTATCGCTTCAGCATAATCAGATAGAAATCTAATGGGTATACAACCCGGTCCATAAGACTTGTCAAGTGATTTTAGTTGCTGCGCTACTTCGATGACATCTACTTCTACGTTACTCATCACGGCCTGCGTTCGTATTTCGAAATCTGTAATATTGGTTTCGTCTCCTTTGGTGAATGAGTTTCTAAAAGCTATGTTTAGTAACTCTGCTTTAGTAGCGCTGTCATCGGCAGGATCGCCATTTATCGTACGACCAACGCCTTAAAAGTAACAAATTTATCAGCACACTGATTTGCCCAAGTTTGAGCAGAACAGTCAAGCATTCTCACTGCTAACTTCGCTTTACACTGGTCTGACATACCAGGCACAAATTGGCCCTTGCATGCAGCCAAAAAATCTACTGGATGATAATTACCCACTACTGAAAACTTTCTGCCACTAGGTGTCTGCACAATGGACCAATTAGTGTTTCCTGATGCAGTACACAATTCTAGATTATTTATTCTGGTGTTCACCTTCTCAATCTCAGTATTGTTTACTGTCACTACGTGTTCTATCTTTTTCCTAAAGTTACATTCTGTATTCTCTAATTTCCCTGATAACAAAGTTTTTGTTTCCTCAATACCTGCCACCATCCTCTTGTCAACCTCAGCCAACAAGACAGCAGTGTCGAGACCAGCCCGTACGTACGCTCCCATTTATCGTATAGTATACTATAGTATCACAGAATAGGGAGCATACAGAAGGGAAAGCTGGGGGCGGCGCCTTTGATCTGTATGTTACCAAGCGTTGCGCTCGACGCCATATTGAAAAGCAGTAAACGCCGAACTATAGCCACTTAGTACTTTGGCTGGAAATGGACTTTTTACCAACTGCAGCTAACCTCACCGACTTATAAGAAAGGAAACGGCTTTTCATTATGTTTTCGCCCTGTTCTTGCACCTAATTGTAATCCAACGAAAGAAATAGGCCTTAATTTTAATACAACTACGAAAATGTACGGTGGAGTCGATGATCGTTTTATTCGGTGCTTATCTTTAGAAAAATTCCAAACAACGCGGAGTTATGTTCGGGAAATTAGTTATAAACAATAAAGTGACTTTACAACTGCCAGGTTTTATTTGACACGAAGAAATTCGCACAAAATATTGAGTCAGACTTAGCAGTACAACGTGATTACACAGAACTAATGACGTCTGGGCATATATAAAAGTTGTATTTGCTATAGAAGTATCAATAATTTACTGATCGGAGAAGGGCGTATAGAGGAATCTGTCAACCACAGAGCAGGAACAGCATAAAATAATTATTCCCCTCAATCTATTTGTTTGAGTATCAGAAGAGCATTCGTTGCCAACATTAGCACACTACGCCTCCAATGCCGTAAGTAAAATTTTACCTGCCTACTTACGCACTATTCTTTGTCTTTCATTCTATATTATTCCCTGCGACGTTAAACTTATAAAATATAAATGAACTTCAACATTTCGATGCTGTTGAACTGCTGCAGCAACAGCAACAGCGAGAGTTATCGTCAAGAGAAGAAGCGAGGCTACTTTTAATAATTATGCACACATTGCTCTCATTCGAAACTGATAACATTTAACTTTCACTACACATATAGCGACGTTCTCTTACTGCTCAGCATCTTTTGGGTAGGTGAAGAAACTTATATCCTTATTTGTATTCGAATTATTGCGGCCGTTAGGTGCTGAACACCATCGGCCGCCTTTTCGTTTATTGCTGCTCATAATAAAAACGGAACAGCTCCAACTACTGACACACAGTTCTTTCTTTTCACTGCACCAAATACTTGATTACTTCTATGCGATTCTGGCAGTTAAAATACACAAAATACAAAGACGGGGCCTTACCACGCCACAGAGTAGGGAGTGACCACGCGTTTACTGCTATTCAAGATGGCCGATTCCGCGCATGCGCACTAAATTATGGACGACAGACTGCAACAGGAGTTTCCTTTCTGTATACTCCTTATTCTGTGATAGTATACTATAGAGTTGGGCAACACGATTCTTTTTTAGGAATCGATTCTTGCGATTCAATCCCACATTGTGAATCGATTCCTGCGATTCGTTTACGATTCTTTAGTCTACATTGGCGCGATTCTTACTTCTACATCTCTCTCATAGATGGCAATACATGTCAGTGTTATGGATGTTGGAATCTTAGCCTTTTGCATCTGTTCCTACGATCCATTCACGATTCTTTCTCGTCTGCGACGGCACGATTCTTACAAAATGCCGATTAGGTGACAATATGGGTATAGGATTTTTTAATATTTTTGGTGCGTAAAGTTCAGGCTTAAAAATAATAATGAGGCAAAGCCATTCGATTCAGCTCTCGAAAATTCTCGAGAAAATAGTCTGAAATTTAGCGAACGGTTCTAAATAAATATTACACTACCACCTATTTCTGCTGTCATCATAGCTCATGTAGTAGCGTTGCAGGTTTAGTAAACGTAGGTCACTTATTTCGAATCCTGCTGTAACCTTATAAATTATTTTTTCGTTCTGTTTGAATACTTCAGCCATTTAAATATACATTTAATTAAATCTATGGTAATTAACAGATATCTAATCATTATAAAATACTTATGTAAAATCAATTAGTTTAAGGAAACACGAAATGAACATTAAAAATAAAAATCGTCTCTAAATATTAAATTTCTTTCGAGATGCATGAAATTCACGTTTATTAAAATGTTTCTTTTTTGTAAAATCGGTTTCTTTCAGGGAAGCTGATAACGTAAAAACCAAAGTAAAAAAGATTTTTGAGGTGACTTTAAAAACATTTCTGTGAAATTGAATTTTTACAAAAACTACAACTACCTAGATGAACTCGAAAAGCTTAAACCTCTCTAAACACACAAAAGTGTAAGGATTGCTCATTTGAATACATGATATGTAAACTGTATAAAAGACGTATAGTCGTATGTATTGGCAGCTGGGTATTTCACTACGTTTTGTTTCTGTCATCTGTAATTCGTGAATAGGCTAATAATTAACAGCTCACCATCTTCGTTCTGTGCTTCCCTTGTTCGCACACTTTCTGGCTTTCGTAATCATTCGGCACGATTCGCCACTTGCTTTCGAATCATGAATCGTTGGATCTTGGAATCGTCACGAGACAGGCGATTCCTTTGAACGACGATTCGTCCCCCTCTTCTCTCCGGCATTCGGCACGATTCGGCAAGATTCGGCAAGATTCGGCAGTCGCCTTCGAATCGCGAATCGTTGGAACTTAGAATCGTCACGCGGCAGACGATTCTTTTGAACGAAGATTCGTCCGGGTCACGATTCGATTCTCACGATTCTTTATTTGTATTCGTTCAAATGAACGGCTCATTGACGAATCGCCACAACTCTAGTATACTATCACGTGCTGCGGTGGAGTAGCCCAGCGGTCTATATATTTATCGTGCGACCAACAAGTACGTGATAGTAATGGCAGCTGGCGTGGCTGTGAAGGACCGCACGCACGGGAAGTGGAGCGGCCGAACGCCCTGCGACGTCACTTCCGGTGCCCCCGCGCTGAAACAACAGCAGCTCGCATCGCACCGCGCGTACTGTGCCCCCCCCCCCCCCCCCTAGTTTCCGCTGAGGGCAGAGGGGGGGGGGGGAGGGGGCAATTTCTGTCGGCGGTCGTGAATCACACGCACCGCCGGCGTGCGTCACGCAACAAGTGGACGGTGGCCGAGCACGCACTGTGCCTCTGCCGTCTGCAAGTCTCTAGAGCCCTGTGTGTACTGGGAGAGGACCGCCAACCGGGCGAGCGCCGCCATTGTAGGCCTGTTGTATCTGGCAGTAGCAGCGCTATGCACGGCGCTGTTAAAGTAGCATCTATGATGAAGGGAGCCGGTCTGTACATCGACGAGGTATGACAATACGTCAAGTAAACAATCAACTTCAGTTTTTAATCGTTTCATCACATTTACAGCGAATATTAACGAGATCAAGACCCTTATTTTTGCGCAAACTAGTTGTAAAATTGGTTCGTGCTAAAATTTAAACCCTGTACCAAATGCACTGCTTTCGCAATAAGTGACGTTCCTGCTTTCAAATTAGCTAAGGACAGACGTTTTTATCTCTAATATATTGGTTTTTATCAAAGTAGATGTCATTAATATATGTTGCTTTCCCTTAATCTAGTGACTAATGTTGATAGGTGTTGTGTGCTAACCTACATAACATTAACTGAGCTAACATTTTGGGAAGGTTTAAGTTTTTACACATTGTTATCGCACTACTGGGTACTTCAGTAAAAGAAACCTTATCTATGTTTCAAATGTTTGTAGAACTTGTGAAACTTAACTACGGGGTCATCAGCCCTAAGCTTACAAACTACTTATCAACTAGCTAAGACTAAGGACGGCACAGATATCCATGCCCGAGGGGGGATTCGAACCCACGACCGTAGTGGCCGTGCAGACCGTGACTGGAGCGCCTCAGTCTCCTCGGCCGGCTGTATCTTAAAATTAGAGTGCGGTTTCATTTACCGCCCAGACTTTCGTAATATGCAGGCTAACTATAAATACGAAATTCGTCAAATACGGCACATTATGTTAGATTTTCTTGTATTTATATCTTTTAAAAATATCTTTTCTCTTACATGTTTGTCCGTCCAACATTGCTCGCAAGAAACTTGTATGAACAGAAAAACCTAGAAGTTTACTCGATATTTCAATACAAATTTACTTACTTCGCTAAATTTTGCATTCCCGTATGGAAATGCATGTTTTCTTCCAATGCGGTGTACCCACACTTCGCGTCTTTTTGCATCTCTTTCACCCTGTGGAATGCGTAAAACTTGCCACCTCGGACTGTCTTAGTATAACAATTCACTGCCAAAAATGCGGCACTTTTCACCATATAAAAATGGAATATGCTATGTTAAGCTCTTAATCTAATACATAATGAGTCTACACATTTCCAACACCTCTAAATCCTAAGATAACAGCTACTTAAGTGAAATATGCCATTTACGCTGATGGACTGCTTAGGCCTAAAATGGCGGACGTGCCCCACTCGCTCTCAACTGACCAATAGCAGCCGGCGGTTGTCGGCAAGACACACATAAAACGTTGGCGCTACTCTCCCAATACAGGGCTCTACAAGTCTCTAGCCGTCAAGTGTGGCTGCAGCATTCCGGGAAATGCGTCTTGTCCACCATCACATGTCTATACCATAAACTTCCGTGTCGGTTTGAAACCATCTTCTCATAGGTAAACTAAACAGACTCGATTCCATAGCGGAACTTGTGCTCCACGACTGTACTTTGACTTGTAGTAATTTTGCGAAATCAGTCATAAGTATTATTTATTGGCAGATCTAGAGTTGGACCACTGTGTGGAACGACCATATAAAATCAATCGTCGGTAAAACGGATACCAGACATATATTCATTGGAAGAGTCCTAGGTAAATGCAGTCCGGAAACAAAGGAAGTAGGTTACAGTACACTTGTTCGCCCACAGCTTGAATACTGCTCACCGGTGTGGGATCCGTACCAGGTGGGGTTGATAGAGGAAGTGGAGAAGATCCAACGGAGAGCAGCGCGCTTCGTTACAGGATCATTTGGTAATCGTGAAAGCGTTACGGAGAGGATCGCTAAACTCCAGTGGAAGACTCTGCAGGAGAGACGCTCTGTCGCTCGGTACGGGCTTTTGTCGAAGTTTCGAGAACATACCTTTACCGAGGAATCTACCAGTATCTTGCTCCCTCCTACGTATATCTCGCGTAGAGATCATGAAGATAAAATCAGACAGATTAGAGCCCATACAGAGCCATACCGACAATCTTTCTTTCCGCGAACAATACGGGACTGGAATAGGAGGGAGAACCGATAGTGGTACTTAAGGTACCCTCCGCCACACACCTATCGAATGACTTGAGGAGTATGCATTAGATGTGGATTGTTGTGTTCTTCTTGTCTTCAGTCCGAAGACTGGTTTGATGCAGCTCTCCACAATACCCTATCCTGAGCAAGCCTCTTCAACTCCACATAAGAACGGCAACCTTCATCTGTCTGAATCTGCTTACTGTATCCATCTCTTGGTCTTCCTCTGCGATTTTTACCCCACACACTTCCCTCCAATGCTAAATTCACGATTCCTTGATGTCTAAGAATGTGTCCTGCCAGAAATTTCTTTTCTCCCCAATTCTGTTCAGTACCTCCTCATTAGTTACGCGATCCACCCACCTAATCTTCAGCATTCTTCTGTAGCACCACATTTCAAAAGCCTCAATCCTCTTCCTGTCCACACTGTTTATCGTCCATGTTTCACTCCCATAGAATGCAACACTCCATACAAATGCCTTCAGAAAGGACTTCCTTAGGCTTAAATCAATATTCGATGTTAACAAATTTCTCCTTTTCAAGAACGCTTTTCTACCCATTGCCATTCTGCATTTTATATCCTCTGTACTGCGACCATCATTTGTTACTTTACTGCCCAAGTAACAAAACTCATCTATCTCCTTTATTGCTTCGTTACCCAATCTAATTCCTTCAACATCACGAGATTTTCTTACACTGCACTCCATTACCCTAGTTTTATTCTTGTTAATGTTCATATTATATGCACCTTTCAGCACACAGTCCATTCCGTTCAACTGCTCATGTCTCTCATAGATTATCAACGCTTAAAAAACAATTAAATCACGTAATACATCTCGGCCTCCATGTTGGCGGTTGCATCAGTACGAACGCAGCCCCTAAATGGAGGTAGAGATGTTTATGTATTTTAATCGCTTTTTAATCATTGATAATGATCACACAGTGGTCGAAATCTTCATCTGGAAATAAATAATACTTACGAACGATTCCGTAAAATTTCTACAAGTTAAACTGAACAGACTGGTTGGGCCGTATGAATAAAAAAGAGCGCTTGCTCCAGAGAAGATTTTTCAGAGCAAAAGAACGTTCTCTGAGTGAGTTCTCAATTTCGTATGAATAAAAACTTCGAAGCATCTGCTCATATATATGTTCATATGTTTGTAGATCTATCGGACCAAACTGCGTGGTCATCAGTCCGTAGCTTACAAACTACTTAAACTAAGGTAAACTAACCTAAGGACACAAACACACGCACACCCATGCCCCAGGGAGGACTCGAACCTCCACGGAGTGCAACCGCGCGCTCCGCAGCGAGACGCTTTAGACCGCTCGGCTACTCCACCGCGGCAAGCATATGCTCTCAACAGGAAGTTCACTCTTCCTACCTCACCTCCCTCTTGAGTAGTTTCTCCGTGTGTTATGTCCGCGACTGTCGTGTATTTCTTTAAATTACACCAATGAGGGAAATTATTCCGTGTGCAAATATGGAGCAGGCATGTTCGTGTTCAGAAAGAACAGACTGTGTTTAGTTATTAGTTTGTTGTGCGGCAGCTTATTATTAAGACTAAATATTAAAAGTGGGCCACTGTAAGAAATAAAAGCTTAATTCTTGTAGGAGGTACCCAGATAAAAAAAAGCTATTCCTTATGAATCATGGGTAATGATAATGACTTTGCACCAAGAAGGAATGTTATTAAGAAAACTACCAAGGGACCTTATGAACAGAGATGGCGGTTTTTGTTTAAATTTTGCTTTTAATCCGGCAGCGTCTCTCGTCAAAAAACAGAGGGACAAAATTAATGCTGCCTCACCTGTTGATTAAGTCACTATCGATATTTCTGATGTTTGGCCATCTTTGGTTGTGTTGACTCTGTTGTGACTTGTACTGTGTGTGTTACCTTCCTTGTTTAACCTTTGCAAACCGAGTTATTAAATACGCTTGTACATCGATTCCCTAAGTGCAGTTGAGCCTTGAGAATGGCAGGGTGTCCTCCTGCCGAAATATCGGCGGTTGTCGACGACGTCACCCGACAGCATACCCGTTACTTGTTTGAAGAAACCAAATACATTTTTAGACTGTATTCCTTTCCATTGTCTTATCCCAGCTTATGGAGGGTAGTGTGTATGAAGAGTATTGTTTACGCGGAGTGAGAGAACGACCTCGTTGGCAGTGTAATGGCTGCGGTGGAGGTCGTCCGGAAGTCTCCGGTCCATCTGGACCGCTGAACGTGAAAGTTGTCACGTAGCTGGCTCCTTAGCTGCCACTGGTTTGAACTGAGCGACTTTTTATGCAGCACTTGATGTACACGTACAAGACCACCGAGTAGAGTAACTCCTTTTCTTCTCCGTCTTTTCGTTCTACAGTTGCTTTTTATAATAAAACTAGATGACCCGGTGAACTTCGTATCACTTACCTCTTAATACGGGGTGGCGCATGGAAACGGGAAATTTCGAAATAACGTCATTTCCATGAATAAATTCATAAAACTAGTAATTTACTAACGAAAGTGAATGTATTCAGTATGCCATTATTCAGTATGTCTTTACAATCAAAATGTCCAAAAGTGTCTCTTTAGTTTTTAAAGATGATATCGGAAAGATGTGCTCCCATTCGGCGTTCACACTCTAACAGACTGTTATGAAAACTCTGGAATGCGCGGTGTAGCAAATCTTGGGGAGTGGCAGTGATGTCGTTTTCAAAGTTCTCCTTCAGTTCATGGATTGTTTCAGGACGTGTACGATACATCTTGCCATTAAGATATCCCCACAGGAAGCAGTCTCACACACTAGGATCAGGGGATCTCGCAGGCCATACAGTGTCACCGTTACGTGAAATAATGCGTCTTCCAAACAACTGACGAACTGCTGCCATCGATTGTCGAGCAGTGTGTGACGTATATCCGTCCTGCTGAATGTGTAAAGAATGTTTGAAGCATTTCAACATATCGAGCGGATGTTACTGTCACTGCACTACCATCCTCACTTCCAAAAAAATAATGGCCGATAACTAGGGTTGCCGCCCTCTCCCTTGGCACAAAAAAAAAAAAAAAAAAAAAAAAAAAAAAGGGGACATTTTGCTTTAATTCGCTTAGTAGCTTCTCTTTAGCCTAAGGCAGAAGCACATTTTTTACTAATGCCTCGCTTTTTGTTCGGCCGCATCTTACTTTCGTTGCCACTGAGGAATCTCTACAAACATAAGGATATAGCTTATTACCACAATCTTGAGAATTGTAAGAATGGTGGTGTTTCACACCATGGTAAGTCAAAGTTAATTCCGTTGCAGTGACTTTGTCGTTTTCTGCAGAAAATTGTTTCGGCAAGAATTTAAGAAGCGACTGGTTCTTCTTTTGTGTGGTAATATTCGCTTTGTGTCTTTCTGATTGTAAATGTTTATTCACAGCTTTCACTCCGTCCTACTGAAGAGTAAATGAGATATTGCATATTCTGCACTTACACATACACTCATCAGTATCGACTTTTTGTAGCCACTCTTTATAATTTTCTTCCTGCAACCATTCTTCACGGAACGAACTTAGATACGGTCTCTTCATTTCACTGTTATTACTCACTAATCTGAGTTAATGTAAGCTTGTCTGTTCACACGTGATCCGAGTATTCCAAAAATTGCCGGTAAACTGATAACAAACAATGAACGAACGAACACAAATAATAGACGTCGCCAGTTGACACGTAGCCGCAACAGTGTTTGCTTAATAATGCGCTAACGATTACTACCGACGCAACAGCGAAAAGTTTTCAGAGGAAGAATAGAAAAGTAGCGTATTGTTGCAATAAGAAATTGAAATTTATATGAAGTTATTCATAATTACTAGAGAGGAGCCGGCCGGGAATGGCCGAGCGTACTGAGGCTGCTCCCGCCAGAGGTTCGAATCCCCTCCTATGGCATGGATTTTGTGTTCGTCCTTAGTTTAAGTTACGTTAAGTTCGATGTAGGTCGTCGCTACATGAGCGTAGTACTTAAAAAGCGTCGTAAAAAAGTAAATAAATACATAAAAGTTAAGATGATTACATTCAAGCCCGGAGATGAGAGTCATTGGCCCATAGACCCGGAGAATTCATTCCAAACCCGGGCACTCCGGGCGGCGCCCGGAGATCTGCCAACCCTACCGATAACACCGTGACATGACACAGCACACCATATTGTGACCTTGTTGCTATGTAGTGGTCACTGGTGCAACTCACAAGGATTGTCCTGTGCCCAATAACGAAAATTCTGTTTGTTCACGAATCCGTTCAGGAGGAAATGGGCTTCGTCTGATATCCATAAGCTATCAAGGAAATTCGTGTGCTGCTTGATTTTATCCAATATCTGGCTACTAAACTCCATACGTGACGCTGGGTCTCGTTCGTGTAAGTGTTGCACAATCTGCAACTCATACGCATGGAAGTCTAATTCGTGCAGTATTGTTTGTAAGCTTCGTCGCTTAATCCCTAGCGAAGATGCATGCTGTCGAACGGAGCGGCGAGGACTTGTCTCGATTGCAGCTCTAGCAGCTGCAATGTTCTCTGGGGTACGTACCGTTGGAATGCCACCTGGAGGTTTCTATTTCAACACAGATCCTGTTTCTTCGAAATTACGCACCCACGTCACAGTATAAGGAGTATACAGAAAGGAAACTCCCGCTGCAGTCTGTCGTCCAAAATTTAGTGCGCATGCGCGGAATCGGCCATCTTGAAAAGCAGTAAACGTGTGATCACTCCCTACTCTGTGGCGTGGTAAAGCGCCGTCTTTGTTTGTTAATTGTGTATTTTAACAGCCTGAATCACATAAAAGTAAACAAGTATTTGGTACAGTGAAAAGGAAGAACTGTGTCAGTAGTTGGAGCTGTTTCGTTTTTATTATGAGCAGCAATAAAAGAAAAGAAAAATTCGAATACAAATAAAACATAAGTTTTTTCACCTTCCCAAAAGTTGCTGAGCAGTAAGTGAACGTCGCTATATGTGCAGTGAAAGTTAAATGTTATCAGTTTCGAATGAGAGCAATATGTGCATAATTATTAAAAGTAGCCTTGGTTTTTCTCTTGACGATAATTCTCGCTGTTGCTGCAGCAGTTCAACAGCATCGAAATTTTTAAGTACATTTATATTTTATAAGTTTAACGTTACAGGAAATAATATAAAATTAATGACAAAGAATAGTTCGAAAGTAGGCAGGTAAAATTCTACTTACGGCATTGGAGGCGTAGTGTGCTAATGTTGGCAACGCATGCTCTTCGGATACTCAAACAAATAGATTAAGGGGAATAATTATTTTTTTGTGTTCCTGCTCTGTGGTTAATAGATTCCTCTATATCCCCCTTCTCCGATCAGAAAAGTAATTAAACTCCTAAAGCAAATACAACTTTTATATATGCCCAGGCGTCATTTGTTCTGTGTAATCACGTTGTATTGCTAAGTCTGACTCAATATTTTGTGCGAATTTATTCGTATCAAATAAAACTTGGCAGCTGTAAAGTGAGTTTCTTATCTAGAGATAAGCACCAAATAAAACGATCATCGATTCCACCGTACATTTTCGTAGTTGTATTAAAATTTCGACCTATTTTTTTCGTTGGATTTTAATTTGGTGCAAGTAGAGGGCGCAAAATAGATGAGAGCATAATGAAAAGGCGTTTCCTTTCGTAAAAGTTGGTGAGATTAGCTGCAGTTCGTAAAAAGTCCATTTCCAGCCAAAGTACTAAGTGGCTAACAATTACGCGTTTACTGCTTTTCAATATGGCGTCGAGCGCAACGCTTGATAACATACAGATCAAAGGCGCCGCCCCCAGCTTTCCCTTCTGTATGTTCCCTGTTCTGTGCCCACGTTGTAATCGCATGCGCAGATAGGACACGTCCACGACGCCCAGCTGGTAACGCTGTCGAAATGTTCTCTGCGCGGCAGTCGCACTGTCACCATTTTTCTAAAACGCTCTCACAGCTACTGCACGTTCCGCACCAGTCCAATTCTGCACGATTACCAAATGGCAATGCGTTCACATCAATTGTGCAAAGTTTCGAACACCTGCCGGCGCTACAGTGCTGCCAACGGTAACGTTCAAAATTTCCCGTTACCCTACGCAACCCTGTAGTTGTAGTAGTTGTACATGGCGTTCTTTATTCGGCGAGAAGTATACCCATTATCTTTGAAAACATTCTCCAGGTGTTCTAGATTATCTTCGTCAGATATTACTTGCGCGCGATGTATTAAAGTGCTGAGAACACTAGCAGTTTGTGCGGGGTGATAGTGGTTCGACGCCTGTAAATATAGATCTGTGTGCGTAGGTTTTCTGTACACAGAGTGAACCAATGAGCCATCATTCTTTCTTTGTACTAGCACATTTGAAAAGGGTAAAGTGCCGTCTCTTTCAATCTCCAACGTAAACGTGATGTTGCCATGCAGTGAATTTAAATCACAGTGGAATTTCTTAAGTTCTTCTCTACCATGAGGACATATAACAAAAGTGTCATCTATTTGTAAAATGTCTTTTTACGCCATTATCCTCGTCTGTAGTCAACTTCTTTTTGAGGCTTATTGCAGTCTGAAATACATAATTTCCGCGGCATTTACAGCATGTTTACTTCGTTCTGTTCGGATGTCACTGTTAAAATGGCAATAATTTACGTCGAATTTGCGAATAACAACTTGCACGTGTGTAGGATGATTGTATCGAATCATCTTGGAATGTTGTCTGCAACGAAAAGTTTAGCCGTATTTCGACTAAGAAGGTGCCCACATAAATTAGCGATATCTACTGTTGTTTTCTGCTTTGTTTTGAGAAGATGAAGGTGTTACGACCTGTTTAAAGTACACTCCTGACCATTAAAATTGCTACACCACGAAGATGAAGTGCTACAGACGCGAAATTTAACCGACAGGAAGAAGATGCTGTGATATGCAATTGATTACCTTTACAGAGCATTGACACAAGGTTGGCGCCGGTGGCGACACCAACAACGTGCAGACATGAGGAAAGTTTCCAACCGATTTCTCATACAGAACAGCAGGAAAGTTTCATCCGCAGCAACATATGGTGCAACAAGCACCAAACGGAATATCATAGCAGCCTCTGTTTTTTACTGCAAACTTTTCCTAACGTAGCGCAGTCTCTTATTTCGAAGCCAATATCTTATTAACTATGACTATTAACGAAACGACGAGCATTTCGTCACAATGCTGACATGTAAAGATTTAAGTATCGAAATAATTAAATATTTCTACCAATTAGTCTTTGCGAAATCGTTTGTGAAAGAAGGTAGGGCATGCGCCTCTACGCTGTTGGTGCAACGCGATTCCAACCATGTTGGGGAAAACATGGCGGACGATTCAGCCTGGGTGTTTAGAAGCTCTACCCGTCGTTCCTCCTGCCAACGCGCCTCTGTCCACCAGAGACGCAGCAGGAAGGCCAAGGGTGATGCCCCGGGGCGTAGAGTTCGTCAGGTCGAGCCGCGGTTACCGTCAAAACTTCTGCATCATTCCTCTCCCCCACCCACTCTAACTGTCCATTCCAACTGGATATGGGACGGCGACGAGATGGAATCGCCGCGCGCACTAACCTGCGCCATAAACGAGTAATGGAGTGACACAAACTGTGTAGGTGGTTTATTTATCTGGCCGGCGGTCGTAGCGCAGCCACTTAGGCCCGCCTCTCAGGACGCGCCGCTGTGATTCTTATTTTATGGACCGTGAACTGAACCCTGCGGGACCCCCGCCGTCAAGCGCCGGTGTAGGGCCAGGTCCAGCCAGGCGGGTCTCGACGTGTTTGTCAGCGGCGCCACGAGACTCCAATAGAGCCCTTTCTACACGGTCGGCTTTCTTGTCTCACGAGGGGAGTGTAACCAGCGTTCAGAAATGGAAGTTGGTGGTGGGGCGACGGTTGGCAGCACTGCCACACAGTGCTTCAGCCATACGGCCAGATGGCCAGCCATCGACGAGAGAAACGCTCCGTACATCTCGGTCCTACATTATGCACCCGTACTTCTTCTGCGTGATCTTCGTGCAGTTGTCTGGAATGTTCGAATATTTGTATAGCTTATGGGACTTAACAGCGGGGTCATCAGTCCCTAAACTTACGAACTACTTATGAACTACTTACGAACTAGGACGGCACAAATATCCATGCCCGAGGGGGGATTCGAACCCCCGACCTTAGTGGCCGTGCTGACCGTGACTGGAGCGCCTCAGTCACCTCGGCCACCGCGGCCGGCACGTGTGTAGACTGCTACGAATTTGGTTGGTCGGGCGATAAATCGGAGCATGTGTAGTGTGAAACATCTATATAAATTAATAATGAAAATTAGCAAAGAAGAACTGCAATCTATATTAATAAACTTCATAGAAACTTTAGAATAATCTCATGTAAAAAAAATACCGACAGTTTTCTGAATGTCTTCTTGTTGTTGATTGCTTCGTCACATCTCAGGGTTATTATGTGGTTCACTTTAAGGCCTAAGTAATAAATTAAGAGAAACTTTTCACTCTTGAGAAGGATTTGTAATTTCTAAAAACATTTACATCACAAGTGAATGTTTACACACACACACAGACACACACACACACACACAAAAAAAAAAAAAAAAAAAAAAAAAAAAAAAAAACGAAACAGCTCATCACTTCTAACTGCTGGAGAAGGCAAGACTGACTGCTAATTAAAAAGCAAAGATACTGCTCTTCCACTTTTTTCTTTTAGTTCCACAGATGAATTTTTTTCTTCACAACATTAATTACTAATTGATTATTATTATTATTAATTTTTTTCTTCTTTTTTTAATAATAAAAAATGAAATTAAAATAGAAATTCGCTTCTTACTGTTCTGATACCCCAACACTCCATCCCTGGTAACATCACAAAAATGTTCAAATGTTTGTAAATCTTATGGGACTTAACTATGGGGTCATCAGTCCCTAAACTTGCAAACTACTTATGAACTAGCTAATACTAAGGACGGCAAAAATATCCATGCCCGAGGGGGGATTCGAACCTCCGACCGTAGTGGCCGTGCAGACCGCGACTGGAGCGCCTCAGTCCCCTCGGCCACCGCGGCTGGTGGTAACGGCACAGTAGGGGTTTATAAAAGAGACGAGATCCACTAACCAGAAGCCAAGCAAACCGAGAAAAAGAACCGGACAGCGAACCTAAGTTAAGTGACCACTTGTTCCATTTCGCAAACCGGGAACAGTCCGTGTGTGACGTTGTGTGCTATGATCACAAGGAGAGAGCTCCGGCCCGTCAACAGCGAGTGATTTTAATGGAAGTACAGCAATAAATATGTCTATAAACAGTACAGGCTGATTCACAAACATATGCGAATATTTCAATATCTTAGTCTACGTGTAAAAAAACTAAACAAGAAAGTTCGTTTAAATGTTTAGTTACGGAGATATGGCTAATGAAAGATTTTGCCTGACTGTACCACGATTACCATTTATGATATTCCAACATATCTGTTGCTTTCAGCACAGAAACTTACTGTTCTTGTTGTTGTTGTGGTCTTCAGTCCGGAGACTGGTTTGATGCAGCTCTCCACAATACCCTATCCTGAGCAAGCCTCTTCATCTCCACATAAGATCGGGAACCTACATCTGTCTGAATCTGCTTACTGTATCCGTCTCTTGGTCTTCGTCTGCGGTTTTTACCCCACACACTTCCCTCCAACGCTAAATTCACGATTGCTTCATGTCTAAGAATGTGTCCTACTAATCGATCCCTTCTTTTAGTCAAGGTATGCCAGAAATTCGTTTGTTCCGCAATTCTGTTCAGTACCTCCCAACCAGCCAAGCGACAGGCGAAATTTGTCGGGAAGCGCCTGTAAACATTCACTACGTTTACATGCAACACATCTTCCGGGAGACGAAAACCGATTTTCGTATACCGTTTTTCGCTGTCTTGTTTACATGGCATAGCCTGAATCGGATTTCCTAATCCACTTAAGATGGCGGCTGGATACAGCTGATTCAGTCCCAGATTTAGTCAGCATAATTGATATTTTTATTTACTTAAATACAGAAATTCATGCTCACTCTAATATTAATACTCTTATTTCACATTAGAAAATATCACTCTGTCCATATGCGTCGAAAATTCTTACAAAAAAAAAAAAAACTATAAACTAAAAAAGGGACAAACTGACAAGACAAGAACGCTTCAAAATCGGATGCGTTTACATGGGCACGAAAATCGATTGTGGAACTGGAAAACCGCTTTAGAGAAGCGGATTTCCAGAATCGATTTTGGAGTGTTTGCATGAGCAACCAACAGCGGAATTGGGAAATCGGTTTACGAAATCCGGTCTTGGGAGCCCATGTAAACGGGGTGGTTGAATTTGTCGGACCGCCGATAGATGAGTCCCTGGAAATGGGAACGTGCGTGCGGTTGTACACGCGACAGTGGACACCGCTGCCATCAGCAGGTGCTAGGTGTGCGGGTCTCCTCTCCTGCCCTCGGCCACCTGAGACTCAGACCTACATATACAGTACATATACTGCGGCGTCAGCGCAGCGGCGAGCGGCACAGCCAGTCAGCTGCTGTGGTGTCGGCGCAGGAAACAACCCGCCGTCCACACGGCGTGGGTGGCCGAGCTGAGCCAGGAAGCTCCGGCAGGCGGTCCCCACTCTGCAGCGCCACGTCACGCCGACCGACACCTGCAGGGGGGGGGGGGGGAGGGCAGCCCGGCAAGGCCGCCTCTGATGCCTCTCAGAAGCTTCGTTCGAGTGGCGCTGCTGACGGTCAGGAACAGTTCGAGGCGTTCGAGTGGCACTTCTGACTCTTTCTGACGACATCTGACTGACCAATCAGGTGGTCGAGTGGCGGAGCTGATAGTTCGCGACCGTAAGTTTACGTCAGCGGATTTTCGTCAAACCGTTCTCTGACTGACTACTAAGCGTTTAACACGCCTCCTCCAAAAGACAAGCCCGCATATTTACGAAGAGGTTTGTATTCCAAGTCTTCCATTTTCTCTTGATTGAGGCTGAACTTTGTATATTAGACAGTCATTCTTTCAACTTATGTGGTCTTCTAATACACTACGTCCCCTTTTTATTACACCCATAAATGAAAGGTGTGGAAATTTTCATAACATACGAATTTAAAGAGGAATGCGTATGTTTTTACGGTTTGGATTTTGATATATTCGCCTGAAAATGAAGTCAAAATAGTCCTACTGAGATTTTCCGTGTCATCTGTTCAAATGTTCAAATGTTTGTCAAGCTTATGGGACTTAACTACGGGGTCATCAGTTCCTGAACTTACAAACTACTTATGAGCTAGCTAACACTAAGGACGGCACAAATATCCATGCCCGAGGGAGGGATTCGAACCCCCGACCGTAGCGGCCGTGCAGACCGTGACTGCAGCGCCTCAGTCCCCTCGACCACCGCGGCCGGCGTGCCATCTCTAAATGAAGTGATTGACACATTACAATAATATAGTTCACAACAGGCATTACCACTGATAGATTTTTATAACCCACATCTAGCTTTATATGTGCCACTATAGCGCCTCACAATTACTGCTTCCGTGTTTCTCCTTGTAGTTATTCATTATTGAAATTTATTAGTGCCAATGTGGGCGTTTCTACACTAAATGTATAACTTCTGGGAAAATCATGAACGATGATAATTCTTGCACAATTTGTATTTTTCATTTTTTAAATTTTATTGTAACTCATAATAATGGGACAAAATACATATGAAGTTGTAAGTTACCGAATATTCCTTTCACACACCACTATCCTAATTTACCTCATTTTTGTATGAGGTTTTGTCAGCTTAAATTCGCTACATTATTTATAAATGGGGGCACATGTTTACGTATATTTTACGTTTTGTCGAAGTTTATGATCAGAATGTATAGCACAATGTATTTCTAATGGCGGAATTCACACTGTCCGTCGCCGGTCCGTCACCTCACGTCAACGTGAGCTTTCTCAGGAAGAATGTTTTGATGTAACGGTCGTCTGGTAACATCGCGACTCGCAAGTTAACCTAGTTTCGCAACGCGATTATCATATTATCCTCGACAGATACACGGTTTGCACGCAAATGTGTCTTGTTAATCTTTACTTTATTATTATGCTTTGGTTTAACGGTAAATTGCAAATGTTTAATGACGACTTAGTTTTTTCAATTGAGCCTCCACCTACATAACATATCGCCAGTCATAACCTCACTTTCGGTATTCAGTAGAGAGCAAAGATGCCAACTAGCGCTATAGGTGGCCAAACTGAGGAACAGGTGAAATAAGCGTTCGAGTTGGTTTCGGAGTCGGAAACAGTCAAAAAGCGCGCATGCGCAGTGGAGGCCTTCCAAATCCTCAGTAACTATCAGCGTTTGGGCCACTCGAAAGAACCTTCAGAGTCTAAGTCCTCACACAGTGTTCCAGGCGATCAGCGGGTCTCGCCAGACAGGCAGCTTGTACCTGCCGCTGCGAAACCAAACACTACGATTACACAACTCTCTCTCTGTTTCCATGCATTACTCCCGACTTGCAGGGTCTGCTACTGCGCTGCGCCTCCTCCATTTCTTTCGGTCGTTCACATCTTCTTGCCGTAAGCCAATAGCGTCCATGTCTGCCCTGATATTGTCGGTCCACCTCTTTGCCGGTCTCCCTCGTGGTCTCGTTCCTCCTGTCTTCACAACCAACTTGTCCTGTTTTCTGATGACGTGGCCGTACCAGCAGAGACGGGCTTCCCTCAGTTTATGAATAGCACTGTTTGTCAGTCTTTGCAACTACAATAAAAATGCGATTTTTCTCACCAGACGCGTTTCGTTTTAATGACTGTAAAACATCTTCAGTGGTCTGTAATAATAGAAATCTACAGTTTGTTTTGTTTTTAGATCGAAAACAGTTCTTAAACGGATCATGAAAAGTAGGCCTAATGTTTGTTACTTACAGAAATTTTGTCTTCTTTTCGCTTCACATCATGGAATGCCGGTCTGTTTAATGCAATACCGCCGGTTCTTCATGCTGTGTCCTTTCTCACTATTTTCGCTGTCACTTTTGCACTGCTCATAATTGTATTCCACAGATCTGAAGTGTTTGTTTTAGTTTTCACTGATTCTGCACAGTGTGTTACTCGAGTGTTGCCAACCTCACAAATGTATATAAATGTACATAAATGTATATAGTTTTGATGTAAGCGGACTGGAATAGTGGGAAAATCCAGTCCGCTTACATCATATATATATATATATATATATATATATATATATATATATATATATATTATTTTCTCACTATTCCAGTCCGCTTACATCAAAACTATATACACCAAAACATAATTTATTATAAAACATAGAAAAAGAACTAGATTTGTGAGGTTGGCAACACTCGAATAACACACTGTGCAGAATCAGTGAAAACTAGAACAAACACTTCAGATCTGTGGCAAAATAATTGCCACTATTCCAATCCCCTTACAACTATGAGCAGTGCAAAAGTGACAGTGAAAAGTAGTGAAAAAACGACACAGCATGAAGAACCGGCGGTACTGCATGAAACAGACCGGCATTCCATGATGTGAGGCAAAAACAAGACAAAACTTCTGTAAGTAACAAACATTAGGCCTACTTTGCATGGTCCGTTTAAAAACTGTTTTCGATCTAAAAACAAAACAAACTGTAGATTTCCATTATTACAGACCACTGAAGATATTTTAGTATCATTACAACGAAAAGCGTCTGGTGTGAAAAAATCGCATTTTTATTGTAGTTGCAAAGACGGACAAACACTGCTATTCATAATTATGAAAGCAACTACGGACATTATGGCCACACAAACGAAGAATTTTTCCCTCAGTTCGTCTGTGATGGGCGCCACAACAAACTTTTGCCGGACATCTGAATTTTTTACATGGTCACATCGGGTCGGCCCCATGGACCAACGAAGCATCTTCATTTCCATCGTATAGGGCGACACTCAGTCCCATTGAAAGTTATCTGTTTTATGATATTTATTAAATATAATTTATTTTTTGGATTGGTCGTGAAGATGGGACTGGGATTTAGTAACTGACTGTGTGAGTGTATATGTGTGACTTTCTTTGTCTGACTAGCAGTTGTTAACAAACGATAGGTTACGTAAAATTCAGATTTTTCACACATAAGAAAAGCACATAAAATTCTTTGAGACTGTTCCACACACGGGATCAAAAACTAATCCCTGATAGTAAATTATGTGAATAAATATTTTTTTTAAACGTGAGAACCCCGCATCGGATAACTCAGTCGTGCATTGCTATGTAAAGAAGTTCTAAGTGATCCGTTAATTACTTTCGTAAAGTACTTCAAAATGAATGCAACACTTAAATGCCGTTTTGTAAATTCTCAACATCAGTATCAAAAATGAAAACCTGAACTATTGTGTATGGTGAACTTAAGCTCTCGTTTCAGAAAAGCAACTGAGAGTGCACATAAATATTTTACTGTGAAATAAAGTAAATCCTTGTGACACTTCAAAGATACTAATACCTTTACTGAGAAGTAAATAGAATTTTTGTAACAGTTGAAACGGACTGTGGTTGGCTCATCACACTTAGGCAAACACTTCATTATCGAGCGTTGTTAATCACCTAATTACTTCATCAAAAAATGATCTCTTAAAATTCTCTACTCACAGTTAATACAAGCACAGAAAATTTGAATTACCCTACAGATAAGCACTCTACCTTTGATATTTCACTCATTGTAACTGTCTCATCATTATCATATTGTCAACATAGTTTTCAACAATCCTAACCTGGACCCTAATTATTTTAGTGAAAGTTATCTGTTAAAGCATACACTCCCAGAGCCACCACGTGCAAGTACGTTTGAGGCTAACACTTTTACTTCACTTCAAAACAACTCACATCAATTAACAAATCGTAAAACTTATTGGAGGAGAAATGGAAGTTTCTACACACTACAAAATAATGGAAGAGAAATTTTATTATCACATTTATATTGAAAATTAAAAAGCAACATCATTACAAAAACATATAAATATACATTATTCATTCTTAGTCTGAACAGGAAATGCAAAATGGCTAAGCAGGAGTGGCTAGAAGGCAAATGCAAGGATGTAGAAGAATGTATAAATAGGGGAAAAATAGATAGGGCCTACAGGAAAATAAAAGAAACATTTGGAGATAAGAAAAACAGCTCTATGAATATCAAGGACACTGATGGGAAACCAGTTCTCAGCAAAGAAGGGAAAGCTGAAAGGTGGAAAGAGTATATAGAGGGGCTCTACAAAGGAAATGAACTTCGAGACAATGGATGTAGATGCAGATGAAATAGGAGATACTGTACTGAGAGAAGAATTTGACAGAGCCCTGAAAGACCTAAGTCGAAACAAGGCCCCTGGAGTAGATTATATTACCTCAGAGCTACTGAAGTCTCTGGGAGAACCAGCCATGACAAACCTGTTTCACCTGGTGTGTAAGATGTATGAGACAGGCAAAGTACTCTCAGACGTTAAGAAAAATGTTATGATCCCCATCCCTAAGAAAGCAGGTGCAGACAGGTGTGAAAACTACAGAACCATCAGTTTAATAAGTCATGGTTGCAAAATATTAACACGAATTATATATAGAAGGATGGAAAAGCTGGTAGAAGCCGATCTCGGGGAAGATCAGTTTGGGTTCAGGAGAAATGTAGGAACACGGGAGGCAATACTCACTTTACGGCTTATCCTAGAAGATAGATTAAGAAAAGGCAAACCTACATTTCTAGCATTTGTAGATTTGGAGAAGGCTTTTGACAATGTAGATTGGAATAAACTCTTTCAAGTTCTGAAGCAAGCAGGAGTAAAATATAGGGAGCGTAAGGTTATTTACAACTTGTACAAAAACCAGACAGTGGTTGTCAGAGTTGAAGGGCATGAAAGGGATGCAGTGGTTGGAAAGGGAGTAAGACAGGGTTGTAGTCTTTCTCCATTGTTATTCAATTTGTACATTGAGCAAGCTATCAAGGAAAGCAAGGAGAAATTTGGAGAAGGAATTAAAGTTCAGGGGGAAGAATTAAAAACATTGCGTTTTGCCGACGACATAGTAATTCTGTCAGATACAGCAAAGGACCTGGAAGAGCAATTGGACGGAATCGACAGTGTGCTGAAAGGTGTATATAAGATGAACATTAACAAGAGCAAAACTAGGATAATGGAGTGCAGTCTAAGAAAATCAGGTGATGCTGAAGGAATTAGATTAGGTAACGAAACAATAAAGGAGGTAGATGAGTTTTATCACTTGGGTAGTAAAATTACACACGATGGTCGCAGTACAGAGGATGTAAGACACAGAATGGCAACGGGTAGAAAAGCGTTCTTGAAAAAGAGAAATTTGTTAACATCGAATATTGATTTAAGCCTAAGGAAGTCCTTTCTGAAGGCATTTGTATGGAGTGTTGCCTTGTTTGGGAGTGAGACATGGACGATAAACAGTGCGGACAGGAAGAGGATTGAGGTTTTTGAAATGTGGTGTTACAGAAGAATGCTAAAGATTAGGTGGGTGGATCGCGTACCTAATGAAGAGGTACTGAACAGAATTGGGGAGAAAAGAACTTTATGGCATACCTTGACTGAAAGAAGGGATCGATTGATAGGACACATTCTTAGACATCAAGGAATTGTGAATTTAGCTTTGGGGGGAAGTGTGTGCGGTAAAAACCGCAGAGGAAGACCAAGAGATGGATACAGTAAGCAGATTCAGATAGATGTAGGTTGCCGTTCTTATGTGGAGTTGAAGAGGCTTGCTCAGGATAGGGTATTGTGGAGAGCTGCATCAAACCAGTCTCCGGACTGAAGACCACAACAACAAGTCTGAACATCTTCATGCTGTTCAGCAGTCGAGCTAACAGACACCCTCTGTCCACAGCTCACAGTTCGACCTCCTACTACGCCTGCTACATTACAACAACAAACGACTGTCCATTCCCACCGTTACACTGCGACACCATTACCAGACAGAGCAGAAATGCTACCTGTCTGACCAAGGAAGCTAACTATACAGTATATACTCTTTGACTTACAGGAATCTTATTCACAAAATAATAATTCCAACAGAATATTACAAAATATTGAATCCAACTGAATATAGACCCCTCGCACCATAGATTGCTGCTGGACGTACAATGGTTTTATAAACTTTTGCCTTTAGACGTTGAGGCATCTTTTTATAGCAGAGGACTCCAGTGACCTGTCTCCACTTTAGCCAAGCTGCATCCCCTCTCGTCCGAGTATCGAGAGTCGTGTCACAGTCTGAGGTGACAACGGACCCTCCGGTAAAACGCATGGCCTTCTGCAGGTCTTCTTCCCCGATACTGATGGTTCCTCTGGTTTGGGAGCCGCATTCTAAGTATTCAGTCTTCTGGACATTGAGGTGCAGTCCTTTTTCAGCCAGTCTGTCTGAACTGCTGAAGTCGTTAGCAGAGCCAGTCATGAATAAATTGTATCACCTGGTATGCAAGATGTATGAGACAGTGGAAATACCCTCCGACTTCAAGAAGAATATTCTAATTCCAGTTCCAAAGAAAGTATGTGCAGACAAGTGTGAAAATTACAGAACTATCAGTTTAATAAGTCATGGGTGCAAAATACTAACACGAATTATTTACAGACGAATGGAAAAACTTGTGGAATTCATCCTCGTGGAAGATCAGCATGGACTTAGGAGAATGTAGGAACACGAGAGGCAGTACTCACATTACGACTTTCCTTAGAATATAGGCTAAGGAAAGGCAAACCTACGTTTTTAGCGTTTGTCGACTTGGAGAAAGTTTTTGACAATGTCGACTGGAATACACTCTTCCAAATTCTGAAGGTATGAGGGGTAAAATATAGGGAGCGAAGAGTTATATTCAACCTATACAAAAACCAGACAGCGGTTATTAGAGTCGAAGGGCAAGAAAGGGACGCAGAGGTTGGGAAGGGAGTAAGACAGGGCTGTAGCCTTTCTCCAAATGTTGTTCAGTCTGTACATTAATCAGGCAGTGAAGGAATGGAAGGAGAAATTTGGTGAGGGCATTAAAGTGCAGGGAGAACAAGTAAAAATGCAATGTCAGAAAATCAGGCGATGCGGAAGGAATTAGATTAGCTAATGAGACAATACGGTAGTAGATGAATGTTGTTATTTGAGTTGCATGATAACTTCTGATGGCCAAAGTAAAGAAGATATAAAATGCAGAATGCCTTCGGGAAGAAAATTTAATTGTTAGGAAGTCATTTCTGAAAGCATTTGTCTGGAGTGTATCATTGTATGGGAGTGAAACGTGGACGATAAGGAGTTCAGATAAAAAAATGATAGAAGCTTTAGAAATGTGGTGCTACAGACCAATGATGAAAATTAGATGGGTAGATCACGTAAATAATGAAAGACGTGCTTAACCTAATCGGGGAGAAAAGGAGTTTCTGGCATATATTTCTGTCATATACTGATTAAGAGAAGGGATAGATGGGTTGGACATATTCCGAGACATCAAGGAATTGTCAACTTAGTATTAGAAGGAAATGTGTGGGGCAAAAACCGTGGAGGGAGACTGAGGGACGGATACAGTAAGCAGACTCAAAAGGATGTAGGTTGCCGAACGTATTCTCAGATGAAGAGACTTGCACAGGACAGGGTAGCGTGGAGAGCTGCATCAAACCAGTGTGCGGACACCAACAACAACTGTCCTTCCACGTTTGAACCTGGTGTTGGAGTTCTGGGCGAGTTTGTTCGGCAAGTACCATATCATCGGCATAAAGAAGAGTCCACGGATGTGAAGTTTGTACGTCAGCTGTTGCCGTATCCATGCAGAGGATGAATAATGAAGGTGAATGGGCAGAACGTTGATGAACACCTACACTGATACCGAAAGACGGAGAGATACCAACAGGGCTCCGAACAGCACTAGGGGAATTGCGGTACAGAAGTTGCACCCAGCTTACATACTCTTCAGAGACACCATGACAACCAAGAGCTCGCCATATAAGATCGTGCGGGATACGGTCAAAAGCCTTTTCTAGATCTAGAAATGCCTTGTGTACACTTTTCTTTCTCTATCTGTGCTTTTCCATGAAATGGCGTGTGGCATGGATAGCGTCGATGGTACTGCATCCCTTAACAAATCGGCACTGGTTTGGCGTTACAGAGACAATACTTCTGCGTCTGCTAAATGCGCCTTAATTATTTCAATAGAAATACAAATTGCTTTCGGGATTTATGTGAAAAAGTAACGCATCTGGTGACTCTGGTGGTTTAAAACGAAAGATCTAAATGATATGTAGCGAAGGAATAACCAGTGCAGAAGCATTACAAGTTACCGAAAGAAGTACTGCAGCAATCGTTCCTCATGCACTCGGCTTCGATAAGGAAGAGTGTGCTTTTGTTTATACTTTGGTAAGGTCACATATCTAGTTGTCCGTTTTATTAGGGTACACGTTTCTTAAAAACAATGCGTCCCGTATTTATTTTGTCTGGGCAAAGCGATACTCAGGCCAAATAAGGGACGATCTAGTAAAACACGGGACATCTCGTCCCCCTAAGATACCTTCATTTCGAACTTAACTCTCACAGTTATTCATTTGTGCTAGGGTCCTATTGCCTTTTTAATTCGTCCCCATCAAACGACATTAGCCGGCCGCAGTGGCCTAGCGGTCTGCAGCGCGCCAGTCACACTCTGCACGGCCGCAACGGTCGGGGGTTCGAATCCCTTCTCGGTCATGGATGTTTGTGCTGTCTTTAGTATAGGGTAATTCATAAGTAGTTTGTAAGTTTAGGGACTGATGACTCCGTAGTTAAGTCCCATAAGCTTAACAAACATTTGAACAAAATATACTGAAATAAAAAGTCAACCTTTGTATGATTGCCTTTAATTAAACATCAATTAATATTGTATTGACAGTAAGACCTTTAGTGGAATCTATAACAGCCCTGCCAACCGCAGGTAGTAAATATAACGTTTAAAAATATTAATTTTATTTACAGAAATTAAAAATTTAGACTCAGAGGTAATTGAATACGATCCTCACACAGGTAGGTTTGAGAGACAACGCGCTAGACGCCTGAGCCAGTGCGCTATTTGACTCTGTAAGCCGCAATATTCGTCATATTCTATTCTTCCCAGCCGTCACACGCAGCGCGGAGAGAAATATTGGTCTGGTGCTGCAGTCGGTCTCAGCACACACGAGCCGCCAGGCCTGACGTCACGTCTGCGCATGCGCACTAGCGAGCAGACGAGTGCGCCGCCTCTCTGCGCACGTACCAGCGCGGCTGAATCCCACTTCAGCACACGGAGCTGGTTTCCAGCTATCGCGGCGAGAGCGCTCCACAATGCGTTCTCATCCTTATTACCAGCATTCTAATACGCATTGGAAGGGAATTGGCATAATTTTCAGGGCCGGATCTAGGACATTTGCCAAGGGGGGCAAGCTTAAATTTGCCGCCCCTTCTTTCATCCCCCCCCCCTCCAGTAAGAATCGACTTTATGACGCTAATTGGGTTACGTATTTCTAAATAAATGTCACAATTTCGCTTTTCAGGCTTTTTTTTTTTTGCTGCGAAACTGTTTTTGATATCATCATAGTTTAGAGAAGCAGCTCGTTTGTGCTCTATGGATATTATACACAGTCGTGCTCCTCAAGTGTATTTAAGTAGTTTCTCCACACGAAACAGAAACTAGAGTGGTAAGATATATTTTAACGCTGTAGTAAGGTTGAGATACCCTCTACCAATTTATTTTTATAAATTAAATTTAATGTTGATGATGCAGTGGAATGTTGCAAGGCTCTGTCTACTTCCAGCGATGTTGTCTGAAACTTTCAACTTCAAGTTCTTCCTCGCTAACATCTTCTGCCAGTTCCGCTGCTTTGGCCTTCAAGTCCCCCACTTCCATTTCTCGAAGTTTCACATCACACAGAAAACAAATTTTTGCACCAATTGTCTTAAGCGTGGTAAGCCTGGTACTAAGCTCTGTCAATTATTCCATATTTTTTCTGTGAATGTTGGATACGTCATCCTCACAAATCTCATCTGCCATTTCCTTCTTTCTTCGAACCATTTTCTCGGAGAATACCGTTGATACCTCATTATGTGTCTGCTAGCACTTTGGCCTCAGAAATAGCTTCAGAGGTATAAGAATCATATGAAATATGAATATTCGTTTATCTAAAAAAAGAAAAAAAAAATCTATGCAAATTAATAAACATTGTACCTTTACTTAAGCAATAACTCAAACATCTCCCTCATTCTGGCTAATATCCAGTAGATTTTTAAAGTTTGATTAGCTGAAGTATGTGTGACAGCAACACTGAAGGCAGCAACCAGGAATTTCAGTTTTATTAAATGATTTCGGTCATTTTACTTTTAATAATTCTGTGTCTACATCTACATCTACATCTACATGGGATACTCTGCAAATCACATTTAAGTGCCTGGCAGAGGGTTCATCGAACCACAATTATACTATTTATCTCCCATTCCATTCTCGAATAGCGCGGGGGAAGAAAGAACACCTGAATCTCTCTGTTCGAGCCCTGATTTCTCGTATTTTATTTTGATGATCATTTCTACCTATGTAAGTGGGAGTCAACAATATATTTTCGCATTCGGAGGAGAATGTTGGCGATTGGAGTTTCGCAAGTAACCCACGCCTCAGCGATAAGCGCCGTTGTTGTAATGATTCCCATCCCAGATCCTGTATCATTTCCGTAACGCTGTCTCCCTTGTATCGTGACAATACGAAACGAGCTGCCCTTCTTTGGACTCTTTCGATGTCCTCCGTCAAACCCACCTGATAAGGATCCCACACTGGGCTGCAATACTCCAAAAATGGACGGACAAGCGCAGTGTATGCAGTTTCTTTAGTAGTTCTGTTGCATCTTTTAAGGGTTCTGCCAATAAAACGCAGTCTCTGGTTCGCCTTTCCCACGATATTATCTACGTGTTCTTTCCAGTTTAAGTCTGAAGTAATAGTGATTCCTAGGTATTTTGTGGAGTTTACGGCCTTCACATTTGATTGATTTATGTTGTAAACAAAGTTTAACGGATTTCTTTTCGTACTCATGTGGACGACTTCACACTTCTCATTATTTAGAGTCAATTGCCAATTTTTACACCATACTGATATCTTATTCAGATCGTCCTGCAGTTGGTTTTGATCTTCAGATGATTTTACTAGACGGTAAATGACGGCGTCATCTGCAAACAACCTAACAGAGCTACTTAGATTTTCCCCTAAATCGTTTATGTAAATAAGGAATAGCAGAGGACCAATAACACTACCTTGTGGAACGCCCGATATCACCTCTGTTTTAGTCGATGCCTTACCATCGATTACTACGAACTGTGTCCTCTCTGACAACAAATCCCCTATCCAATTGCAAATTTGGGGCGATATACCATGACCACGCAATTTGATTAAAAGCCGTTTGTGAGGTACGGTGTCAAAAGCTTTCTGGAAATCAAGAAATACGGAGTCGATTTGCGAACCTTTGTCGATAGCACCCATCACTTCGTGTGAATATAGAGCTAGTTGTGTTTCGCATGAGCGATATTTTCTAAATCCGTGTTGACCTTGGGTCAATAGATCGTTCTGTTCGAGATAATTCATAATATTTGAATACAGGATATGTTCCAAAACCCTGCTGCAAATTGACGTCAATGAAATAGGCCTGTAGTTTAGTGGGTTACTCCTACTGCCTTTCTTGAATATAGGTGTGACCTGTGCAACTTTCCAATCTTTTGGTACAGATCCTTCTATGAGAGAGCGGTTGTATATGACTGTTAAGTAAGGAGCTATCGCTTCAGCATAATCAGATAGAAATCTAATGGGTATACAATCCGGACCAGAAGACTTGTTCTTATTAAGGGATTTTAGTTGCTGCACTACTCCGATGATATCTACTTCTATGTTACTCATTACGGCATCTGTTCGTAATTCGAAATCTGGAATATTGGTTTCGTCTTCTTTAGTGAATGAGTTTCTAAAAGCTAAGTTTAGTAACTCTGCTTTAGTAGCGCTGTCATCGGCAGGATCGCCATTACTATCACGTAGTGAAGGTATTGTCTGTGACTTTCCCCGAGTATATTTAACATATGACCAAAATCTCTTTGGGTTTTCAGTCAAATTACGAGAAAGAGTTTCGTTGTGATAAATGTTGTAGGCATCTCGCATTGAAATCCTCGCTAAATTTCGAGCTTCTGAGTACAATCGCAAATCCTGGGGATTTCGTGTTCGTTTAAATTTAGTATGCCTTTTCCTTTGCTTTTGCAACAGTGTCCTAACCTGTTTTGTGTACCAAGGGGGATCGCCTCCTTCTTTTATTAATTTATTAGGTATAAAACTGTCAATTGCTGTCGATACCACTTCTTTGAATTTGAGCCACATCTGGTCTACACCTACGTTTAGTGTTAGAAACGAGTGGAAGCTTTCTTTCAAGAAGCAATGTATTTTGTTTCTATCTGCTTTCCTGAACAAATATACTTTGCGTTTATTTTTGGTGACTTTGGGACTTTCGATATTCAATTTCGCTACTACAGCTCTGTGTTCACTAATACCTGTATCCGTTTTGATGCTCATTGTGAGCTCAGGATTATTTGTTGCTAAGAGATCAAGTGTGTTTTCACATCCATTTACAATTCTAGTTGGCTCATGAACTAATTGTTCGAAGTAATTCTCAGAGAATGCGTTGAGTACAATTAATTTTATTAAATTATACCAGAAAGATACAGACGGTAAAAACAAAAAAATTGTCGCTCTCTAAATTCTGCCGCCCGGGGTGACTGCCCCCTTTGCCCCTCTCTAGATCCGGCCCTGTAATTTTATTGTGATGTTGTTATGGTCTTCAGTCCGGAGACTGGTTTGATGCCGCTCTCCACAATACCCTATCCTGAGCAAGCCTCTTCATCTCCACATAAGAACAGCAACCTACATCTGTCTGAATTTGCTTAATGTATCCATCTCTTGGTCTTCCTATGCGATTATTACCCCACACACTTCCCTCCAACGCTAAATTCACAATTCCTTCATGTCTAAGAATGTGTCCTGACAAGCGATCCCTTCTTTTAGACAAGGTATGCCAGAAATTTCTTTTCTCCCCAATTCTGTTCAGTACCTCCTCATTAGTTATGCGATCCACCCACCTGATCTTAAGCATTCTTCTGTAGCACCATATTTCAAAAGCCTCAATCCTCTTCCTGTCCGCACTGTTTATCGTCCATGTTTGACTCCCATACAAGGCAACACTCCACACAAATGCCCTAAGGAGAAACTTCCTTAGGCTTAAATTAATATTCGATGTTAACAAATTTCGCTTTTTCAAGAACGCTTTTCTACCCATTGCAATTCTGCATTTTATATCCTCTGTACTGCGACCATCATTTGTTATTTTACTGCCCAATTAACAAAACTCATCTACCTCCTTTATTGCTTCGTTACCCAATCTAATTCCTTCAGCATCACCTGATTTTCTTAGATTGCACTCCATTACCCTAGTTTTGCTCTTGTTAATGTTCATCTTATATGCATCTTTGAGCACACTGTCCATTCCGTTTAATTGCTCTTCCAGCTCCTTTGCTGTATCTGACAGAATTACTATGTCGTCGGCAAAACGCAATGTTTTTAATTCTTCATCCTGAACTTTAATTCCTTCAGCAAATTTCTCCTTGGTTTCCTTTATTGCTTGGTCAATGTACAAATTGAATAACATTGGGGAAAGGCTACAACCCTGTCTTACTCCCTTTCCAACCACTGCATCCCTTCAATTTTGAGAACCGCTGTGTGGTTTTTGTACAAGTTGTAAATAACCTTACGTTCCCTATATTTTACTCCGGATTGCTTTAGAACTTGAAAGAGTTTATTCCAAACAACATTGACAAAAGCCTTTTCCAAATCTACAAAAGATAGAAATGTATGTTTGCCTTTTCTTAATCTATCTTATAGGATAAGTCGTAAAGTTCCAGTGTTCCTACATTTTTCCTGAACCCAAACTGATCTTCCCCGAGGTCGGCCTCTACCATCTTTTCCATCCTTCTGTATATAATTCGCGTTAATATTTTGTAACCATGACTTATTAAACTGATGGTTCTGTAGTTTTTACACCTATCTGCACCTGCTTTTTTAGGGATGGGGATTATAACATTTTTCTTAAAGTCTGAAGGTAGTTCACCTGTCTCATGCATCTTACACACCAGGTGAAACAATTTTGTCATGGCTGGTTCTCCCAGAGACTTCAGTAGCTCTGAGGGAATATCATCTACTCCAGGGGCCTTGTTTCGACTTAGGTCTTTCAGTGCTCTGTCAAATTCATCTGTCAGTATAGTATCTCCTATTTCATCCTCATCTACTTCTTCTCCCCTTTCTACAATATTGCCGAAGTTCATTTCCTTCATAGAGCCTCTCTATATACTCTTTCCACCTTTCAGCTTTCCCTTCTTTGCTGAGAACCGGTTTTCCATCGGAGTCCTTGATATTCATAGAGCTGTTTTTCTTATCTCCAAATGTTTCTTTTATTTTCCTGTAGGCTGTATCTATTTTTCCCCTATTTATACATTCTTCTACATCCTTGCATTTGTCTTCTAGCCACTCCTGCTTAGCCATTTTGCACTTCCTGTCAATCTCATTTCTTAGTCGTCTGTACTCCATTTTGCCTCCTCTACTGTTTTATTTTCCCCCGTTTCTGGCAATTGTTGCCTGAAGCTCCCTCTGAAATTCTTAAGAACTTCAGGTTCCTTCAGTTTATCCAGGTCCCATCTCCTTATTTTCCTACCTTTTTGTAGTTTCTTCAGTTTCAGCCTACAGTTCATAACCAACAAGTTATGGTCAGATATCAGGCTCGTATTCCAAGAGAAAGGGTGTAATTTTACGGCGATTTCTCGCTTGCATTCGGAGAGAAATGTCATAATTTTAGAGATATATTTACGGTGTGCTGCAGCACATTAGCACATTATCAGCAGCCGGCACTGCGACGGTCGCAGAGTAACGTATAAATATTTGTCTGCTACGGTACGCGTTCTGCGGCCCCCCAGGCCGTCAGTCGGTGTCGGCTGTTTGAGCTGCCGGCCCTACGTCACGGCCGTGACGTCACGCCTCTACCTGCTAGCGTCGGCGCCTTTGTGTGTGTGTGGGGAGGGGAGACGGCAGTAATCTCGTCTGTCCACAACACCGCCGGCCCTCTCCATTAGCTGACAAAAACCCCAGGACGGACGGACGGGTCGCTCCAGACCGTTTCTCCACACAAGCCACTCATCATCTGCGTCTGCCCACACCCCTCGCCGACGGACGAACCAACACTTTGAAAAGTAAATTTAAATCTAATGATCGCTAAAATTGCCTCTTCTTTCAAAATACGAGGTGTGTCCAAAAACGTAAGTTCCGTTTGGTTACAGATAACAAACGAATACAGATACAGGAAAAAATATTTATTGTACGAAAATCTACAACTGTTAAACTGTTGCTGTTGTTGTGGTCCTCCGTCCGCAGACTGGTTTGGTGCAGCTCCTCACGCTACCTTGTCCTGTGCAAGCTACATCACCTGCTTAATTTCCATGTTAGAGTTCATTTTAGTATGTCTTGATTGGCCCTCATGTTCTTCCACCTATGCTCACTGGAGCAACGTTATCATGATTTCATACGGAATACTCTACCTGTGCTGATAGAACATGTGCCTTTACAAGTACGACACAACATGTGGTTCATGCACGATGGAGCTCCTGCACATTTCAGTCGACTTGTTCGTACGCTTCTCAACAATATGTTCTGTGACCGATGGATTGGTAGAGGCGGACCAATTCCATGGCCTCCATGCTCTCCTGACCTCAACCCTCTTGATTTTCATTTATGGGGGCATTTGAAAGCTGTTGCCTACGCAACCCCGGTACCAAATGTAGAGACTCTTCGTGCTCGTATTGTGGACGGCTGTGATACAATACGCCATTCTCCAGGGCTGCATCAGCGCATCAGGGATTCCATGCGACGGAGGGTGGATGCATGTATCCTCGCTAACGGAGGACATTTTGAACATTTCCTGTAACAAAGTGTTTGAAGTCACGCTGGTACGTTCTGTTGCTGTGTGTCTCCATTCCATGATTAATGTGATTTGAAGAGAAGTAATAAAATGAGCTCTAACACGGAAATTAAGCGTTTCCGGACGCATGTCCACATAACATATTTTCTTTCTTTGTGTATGAGGAATGTTTCCTGAAAGTTTGGCCGTACAACGAAACAGAATTTACTTTGTGGGCCGCGGCACAATAGCCAAGCTTCCAGATATCGAAAGGAGAGATTCACATTCTTTTGTCTCCGATAAGAATCGTAACGCCTGTATCGATTGAGATATTGAAGGACGTACATTTCAACATAACTGTAGTCTTTTCATAACTGCATTCAGTAGCACTTGAAAAGACAATTACAGTGATATCTTGTTAAGGGGAATCCGAACGCCTTATCTGAGTACCAGTTAGGTTTCTTGCAGAGTACGCAGATGCAATAGCACCATACCTACTTATCAATCGTACCTAAAAGATTGAAAAGTTGCACAGATCACTTCAATATTCCAGAAAGGAAACAGTATTGATCCGCAGAATTACAGGCCTATATCACTGACGTCAGTTTGCTGCAGGATTTTTGAACATACACTTTCCTCAAATATTGTGTACTACGCCAAAGAGGTAGACCTATTGTCCCATAGTCTGCAGGGATTCATACCTTATCTCATCTTCCTCCACTTCGTATTCCATTTCTAGAATACTGCCTTCAAGTTTATTTCCTTTGTATAGGCCCTCTATATATATTCCTTCCACAGTTCAGCTTTCCCCTCTTTGCTTAGTACTGGTTTTCCGTTTGAATTATTCATATTCATACACCTGCTTTTCTTGTTACCAAATATCTATTATATTTTCCTGTAAGCGGTATCTATCTTTCTCCTAGTTATGCATTCTTCTACGGTTCTGCATTCGTCCTCTAGCCACTCCTGCTTAGCCAGTCTGAACTTTCTGTTAATCTCCTTTTTCTGACGTTTGTACTCCCTTTTTCCTGTTTCACTTGCTGAATTTTTATATTTTCTCCTCTCATCAATTAAGTTCAGTACATCCTGCGTATTCCGGGGATTTCTATTAGGCCTTGTCCTTCTGCCTATATGGTCCTCTGCAGCCTTCACTACTCTGTCTCTCAGAGCTACCCATTCTTCTTCTAGTGTATTACTTTCCCCCGTTTCAGCCAATCCTTGCCCAACGCTCCCTCTGAAACTCTCAACCACCTTTAGTTTCTTCAATTTCTCCAGGTTCCATCTCATAACCTTTCTACCTTTTTTTAGTCTCTTAAGTTTCAATCTCAAGTTCATAATCCAATAAGCTATTGTCAGAGTCTATATCTGCCTCTGGTTATGTTACAGTTTAAAACCTGGTTTCTAAATCTATTCCTTACCATTATAAAGACAATCTGGTATCTTCCAGTGTCTCCTGGTCTCTTCCACGTATACAGCCTTCTTTCACGATGATTAAACCAAGTGTTGGTGATCATTAAATTGTGCTCTGCGCAAAATTCTACCAAACCATCTCCTCTTTCATTCCTTTTTCCCAGTCCATATTCACCTTCTACATTTCCTTCTCTTCTCATTCCTACTAGCGAGTTCCAGTCCACTATCGCAGTTAAGTTTTCTTCTCCTTTAGTCACATAGCGTGACGAGTGCTATCGACAAGGGATGTCAAATTTCGAATTTCTAGATTTCCGAAATGCTTTTTGACCCTGTACCTGACAAGCGTATTCTAATCAAACTGCGTGCTTATGGAATATCGGCACAGTTGTGCGATTCCATTTGTGATTTCCTGTCAGAAACTACGAGCAGCTTGTGACACTTGTGAGAAGACACTTTCGTGAGAAGACGGAATGTGTTGACCGTTGTAAGAAGTCCGGGACTCCCAGGTAGAAGCACAGGCTGCCTCGCAAGTTCCTGCACTGCCCTTCCGCCGTTCCTGACGCCACTTGGTTTAAATGGCCTCTGTGCGTGGTGCCCGCTAAGGCTAAGCAAAAGTGCTTTCCTTCAACTTATAAAACGCAGCTAACATTTTTCTGTAATACACACTACCGCTCATTAATTTCAATACAGCCTGGCATTTCAGATTTACAATACATATCGAACGATATTTCTCACAAAATAATAATTACATTAACTGGTATGCAAGATGTAGGAGACAGGGGAAATACCCAACGACTTCAAGAAGAATATTGTAATTCCAATTCCAAGAAAGCAAGTGCAGATAACTGTGAAAATTATAGAACTATCAGTTTCATGAATCATGGTTGCAAAATACTAACACCAATTATTTAGAGACGAATGGAAAAACTAGTGGAATTCGACCTCGGGGAAGATCAGTTTGGATTTAGGAGAAATGTAGGAACACGGGAGGCAATACTGACATTACGACTTATCTTAGAAGATAGGCTAAGGAAAGGCAGACCAACATTTCTAGCTTTTGTACATTTGGAGAAAGCTTTTGACAACGTCGACTGGAATACACTATTTCAAATTCTGAAGGTAGCATGGGTAAAATATAGGAAGCGCAGGGTTATACTCAACCTATACAAAAACCAGACAGCGGTTAGTAGAAGTGGAAGGGCAATAAAGGGATGCAGAGGTTGGGAAGGGAGTAAGACAGGGTTGTAGCCTTTCCCCAATGTTGTTCAATCTGTACATTGAGCAGGCTGTGAAGGAATGCAAGGAGAAATTTGGAGAGGGAATTAAAGTTCAGGGAGAAGAAATAAAAATTTTACCGTTTGCCGATGACATACTAACTTTGTCAGAGACTGCAAAGGATCTGGAAGAGCAACTGAATGGAATGGACAGTGTCTTGAAAGGAAGATATAAGATGAACACTAACAAGATTGAAACGAGGGTAATGGAATGGAATGTCAGAAAATCAGGCGATGCTGAAGGAATTAGATTAGGTAATGAGACAATATATGTAGCATATGAGTTTTGTTATTTGGGTAGCAAAATAACTTCTGATGACCGAAGTAAAGAAGATATAAAATGCAGAATGGCTATGGGAAGAAAAGTGTTTCTAAAGAAGCGAAACCTATTAACATCGAATATTAATTTAAACGTTAGGAAGTCCTTTCTGAAAGCATTTGTCTGCAGTGTAGCATTGTATGGGAGTGAAACATGGACAATAAGGAGTTCAGACAAAATGATAATAAAAGCTTTTGAAATGTGGTGCTACAGACGAATGGTGAAAATAGGATGGGTAGATCACGTAACTAATGAGGAGGTGATAACCGAATTGGGGAAAAAAGAAGTTTCCTGACTAAGAGAAGGGACAGATTGCTACGACACATTCTGAGACCATTATAGGCAAGCGTGTGGGGTAAAAATCGTAGAGGGAGACCGAAGGACGAATACAGTAAGCAGATTCAAAAGGATGTAGGTTGCCGAACGTATTCTCAGATGAAGAGACTTGCACAGGACAGGGTAGCGTAGAGAGTTGCATCAAACCAATCTGCGGACTGAAGACCACAACAACAACAACAACAATTTACACATATATAACAGAATCACAATCATTATATTTTACTTTCATCAAAGTATCCTCCTTTGGATTTCATAACTGCCTCACGAACTCGAGGCTTGCGGTCAATCAGTTTTTGTAGGTATCGCGAATCTATATGATTCCACTCATCTTTACCGATGTTCCAGAGATGTTCCTTTCTGGGTATATTAACTTCCCTGATACGTCTGTCCACTTCATCCCACACCATTTCAATGGGATTACAGTCGGGGCTTTGGGACTGCCATACCATATCTTTCAGTACTTTTTTCAGTACTGTTTTTCCTTTGATACAATGTAGTTCCTACAGTATGCCGACCGAGGTTTTGGGTCATTATCCTGTTCTAAAGTGAACCATTTTCCGTATTACGCGCAATCAGCTTGCTATTGCATGATTCTGAAGTATGCGGTGGTACTGCTTCTGATCCATACATCCTTCTATTTTCACGATGTCGCCAACTCTATCTCCGGCAAAACATCCCTAAACCACAACAGAACCTCCACCCTCTTTAACTGTAGGTAGAACACACTGCTGGGCTACCCTTTACCCTACAAATCGGCCAACAAATGTTCTCCTTCTGGTTCCGAAACTCTCTAACTTGGATTCGTCGGTGAATAAAATCTTTTTCCGCTCTTCCGATGTTTTGTAGCCCATTCAAGTCTCTTCTGTTTATTTATGGGCCTTAGAAGGGGTTTTCTTGCTGCGACACAACCTTTCAAGCCTGCTTCAATTAGTCTCAGTTTTACTGGTGCAACAGATGTTGTTATCGCGTTCATTTCTACCAGTTCTGCACGAATATGAGGCGCTATCTATATATACAGCGAATAACTGTAATATTCGGACACTGTGATATTTCAGTCTTGGAGCATCATAACTATATATATAACAAAAGAAACAAAAGGTATAACCAATTATTACATTATGTGATGTGTCTTGAAATAATAATATAAATTTTATTAAGTTAACTTGCATAACTTCCTTAATAATGCAATTTAAATACAACTCGGTCCTATATTGACGTTACTTTAATATTCGGACACTTTGCAGAACTAAGTATTTCAGGCCAAAATTTTATGGAAAATAAATGTTTCAATACCTTGTTGGGTAGCCATTCTGTTTTATCACTTCTTTCAAACGCTGCGGCATACTGCTAATGACATTTTTTAAATAGTTCGCACGTAGACCGTCCCATTCTTCCTTTAGTCGACGCTTCAGACTTTCTTTAAAAGATATTAGCGTACTCGTAATACGTCGCTTCAGTCCTCCCCACACATTCTCAATCGGGTTGAGATCTGGTGACTGAGGACGTTGTTGTAGGACTTTGGGGCTGTTGTACAACAAATATTCCTGCACAATGCGAGCCTTATGTTTCGGGTCATTGTCCTGGTAAAATTTGAAGGTGTTTGATATCCCCATGGTTTCAGCACTTTTTCGTTCAAATAGACATATGTGTTCATAGTAAGGTCGTTGAACACCAATTCACCCGGTTAGAATGTCGATACACAGCCCCAGACAAGGACGCTGTCACCTCCATGCTTTACAGTTGGTTTAGTATTTGTAACTGTAAATTCCTCATTGTTCTTCTGCCACACCATGCTTCGTCAATCCGACCCACAAACGTTAAATTTACTTTCGTCGGAAAAATGACGTCATTCCACCAAATTGCATCCTTCGTAATAAACTCCCTAGCAAAGTCCAATCTTTTCTGTCGATTCTGTTGATTCACATACGGTTTCTTCATGGCCACTCTTCCATTGTTTCCACTTTCTTTCTATGTTCTGCAAATCGTTTGAGGATGTACCTTCTTGCCAGTCTCGTTTAGAAGATCACGTCCTAATCTCGGTGCACTGAGTGTAGGATCCTTCTTTATTTTTCGTATTAGCTTCCTCTTGTCACGAGCATCCAACTTCTGTGGCTGGCCCATTTGTGGTATGGAGTCTATACGGTCCTCGTTTTTGAAACGCCTGACAATATCTGCCACAGTACTCTTACTCATGTTGAGCATGGCAGCAGTTTTGTCGATATGATTTTCCTTTCGCATTGTGAAAAATCACAATTTGTCGTATCTCAAAGCTGGTATTATCTTTGCGTGGCAACGTACCGTCTGGACAGTGGACCGCGCTTGTAAACACACACCTGCCTTCTGACTAGAAGCAGGCCTACTCAGCCCGGCGTGAACGGTGACAAGTGGGACACTGCCATCTGTCCGGGTATTAAAGTAACGTGACCGTCGAGGAGTGGTTTATTTTAATCGCATTCTTTAACAACTGTTTTACGTTAAGTAAAGAAGGTTCATACTGTTATTTACAAGACATGTACCATCACACAATATTTGGTTATATTATATATTTATTTGTTCAGAATACAGTTATAACGCAGCAAACTAAAAATATATCAGTGTCCGAATATTAAAGTTATTCACTGTATATAAATGAATTGCTGGTCATTAGTCTCAGTAAAACTCGAGAACGGGTGAACCGATTTGACCAATTTTAGTCTTGAAATATTTGGGTAAGTCCAGGGAGGGTTTAAACCATGATAAACTATGGAAAAGTTGTCCGGAAAAGAAGAAAATAGGGAAAAACTGAAACAGCTTTTTCCAGTGAGCAATCGATACCGTTCGTCCAATTGCGATAAAATTTTGTTAATTTCATGTTGAAAGCAAGATGAAGGTTTGTATCAAATAAAAATTTGGAAAAGTCGTCCGGAAAGTGGGAAAATTTAGGAAAAACCGAAAGAGATTTTTTTCTATGAATAAAAATAAATTGCCACGTGGTTGTAAGAACATCACTTGAGTACGGCTTGACAGGACAAGGTTTGTATGAAATAATTTTTTTTTGTTGGAAAATCTACCTGAAAACTGAAAAAATTGAGAAAAACTGAAAGTGCCTTTTTCGATGTGTTTTGATTGAATTCAGCACTATAACTGACTATTCGCACGACGGATGGGTAATTCTTTTGTTTTTTGTTCATTATGGTCTTGGAAAAGCTTTCAATAAAAAAAAAAAATAAAAAAATAAAAAAAAAATAGAGACAGTTAAAAAGGAAAGTCGCCAAATTCGAACCAAGTTTCTTTTTCAATGTGCTTCTAAATGTGATCAAATAAAATTTTGATCATTTGGCCTTCAACGAAAGATGAACGTTCTTATGAACTAAAAATTCGGGAAAGTTTGGAAATTCGTGAGAAACTAAAAGAGCTTTTTTTAATTGGGATATCAATATAATTCGTCTGATTGCGATAAAATTTTGCGTATTTGACGTTGAAAGCAAGAGTAACGTTGTTCTGAAATAATAATTTGGAAAAGTTTCCCGGTAACTTGGAAAATACAGATAAAATAGAGAGAGATTTTTCTATGAAATATCAATACCGTTCATTTGATCGCGATACAATTTTGCACATTCGACGTTCAAAGCGAGAGGTAGGTTTGAGTGAAGTAAAAGTTTGGAATAGTTGGCCAGAAAATAGGAAAACTTTGTGTAAAACTGAAAGAGCTCTTTTCTTTGGGATATCACTATCATTCGTACGTTTGGAATAAAATTTTTCACATATGACGTTCAAATCAAATGCCTTTATAAAGCTACTGGGTCTAAAATACATATGATTTAAATTGGTATGATTTATATTAAGAGGTAAGTGATACGAAGTTCATCAGGTCATCTAGTTTTGAATCTGTTCCTTTTACTGGTAATTGTGATATATTTATCATCACTTTCAGTTGTTTTACTAGGTTGGCCTGGTGGTGGTATGTCCGTATTTCCACCTGTTGTCTTCTGGCGGCGAAGGGCGTATTGCACTCCCCTATACACACACTGCACTGTTTCGGAATTTGGCGAATAGATAAACCTGCTTGGCTAAGTGCTACAACTGCCGCACGTTTTTCTACGGATATCTCCATTCGTACAGCCAAACTAGCGATGTCTACACTTCAACTGCCCCAAGGAACTGACATGCAGGAACCAGATGTTATGTATTGCAACAGTGCTTGACGTTCGCTACCAACACCACATCACTACAGGGAACAAGAAATGCGTCATCCCTCGTCAAATAGGTAAATAAGCGTATCAGATAGCTACGTAACGTTTATGTACACAACGTTGTCTGGTGGATACTATTGTATCTCAATGACCACAAACAAAAATGATGACATGTGAACAACTGTTGTACTCAGAATGAAACTTTCACTCTGCAGCGGAGTGTGCGCTGATGTGAAACTTCCTGACAGATTAAAATTGTGTGCCGGAACCGGGACTCGAACCTGGGACCTTTGCCTGTGAAGTTTGGAAAGTAGGAGGCGAGGTACTGGAAGAATTGAAGTTGTGGGGCGGCACCGTGAGTCGTGTCGGGATAGCTCAGTGGTAGTATACGGCTGAATTTTGTTGAAGACTGAAGTTTTGAGGTTATAGTACGTTGTGTGCAAGATGGATGAAGGATTTGAAGAAGAGGAGTCTGATTTACCTCTTGGACAGACACTTTCTGGAAGAAAGCGCTTATTTGCAAAAGAATTTCGTTGCATGATGTATGGCTTTGGTGATGATCAGAATCCATACACAGAAAGCGTTTATCTTCTTGAAGACCTTGTAATTGAATTCATAACAGAAATGACACACAAAGCTATGGAAATTGGAAGGACAGGAAGGGTCCAGGTTGAGGATATTGTTTTCCTTGAGCGGAAAGATGCAAAGAAGTATGCTCGTGTAAAAGATTTACTTACAATGAATGAGGAACTAAAGTAAGCTAGGAAGGCATTTGATGAAGTGAAATATGTGGGAAGATAGAATTTATGAAATTTTTATTTTTGTAAAAAAAGTGTATTTATAAATAAAAACAGCTTCTACTCAACTATACTATACCAGCTGTTGACAGTATGCATCTTACGAGATTGTGTTGTATGCAAGCTAAAGAAAAACAGTTTCTGTGCAGAAACATTAGTAGAAATGTCATTACAAATAGTAGGTGAGCATGAAATAAGCACACTGTACTTGCATGCTTTTTAGATTATCATGTATGTATGTGAAGAGATTGATTTTCACTTATTGCAGATCAGTCATCGGTCAATTATTTTTTGTTTTTACCTTGTGACTGGTATCTATTGTGGTCAATATCAGAAAACCCAGTAACCTGACAGTGGTCAATTTTTCTTTTAATTCACACATTGTACTTACTTATGTGGCTGTTGACTAACTTTGTCAAATTTGTTGAAGATTTGATTGCAATATCAGTATTATAATGTGATAATAAAAGATACGTGGAGTTAGTTAAAAAAAAAAAGAAGAAGAAAAGTTCGAATCCCGGTTCCGGCACACAATTTAAATCTGCCAGGAAGTTAGGAAGTTTCAACTGTTGTACTATTCCTTTGCTTCCTCGACGGCACCCACGGTATTAGATCTTATCTACGGAAAACTAGATGCCAATTATTGTGTGCCAGCCGCGGTGGCTGAGGGGACTGAGGCGCTCCAGTCACGGTCTGCAAGGCCACTACGGTCGGGGGTTCGAATCCCCCCTCGGGCATGGATATTTGTGCCGTCCTAGTTCGTAAGTAGTTCATAAGTAGTTTGTAAGTTTAGGGACTGATGACCACGTAGTTAAGTCCCGTAGACTATACAAACATTTGATTTGAATTATTGTGCGTATTGAAATTTATAAGCTGTGTTGTATATGGGGATTGCTTACGTCTATCGTGATACAGAAGTTATTTAAGTATTTTCATAGCAAGGCCGTACATGACAGCTCTTAGGAAAAGAAGTGCAGCCTGACGAATATTCAATAATTCGAAAATAAAATTAAACGAAAAAAATCAACTAACCTTTCGCCCTGCCGTAAAAGGTTGCAATATATAACAAACATAAAAATTAAGTAAATAAAACACACAAGTATGGCAGCATCCTTCTGCAATACCGTAGGTTTTACATTGCATTACCAGTTTGAGTGTATTCTTAGTGCTGCGTGATCATTAGTTTACAGAATCAAGTATCGTGGCTTTCAACCTCGAAATTGTGACCTAGCGGATTCGAATGTCCTTTTTTCTTCACTGCCTTCACAAGTCCTTGGAAGGCAAGAAACATATTACAGCCGTTGACACCTTAATTTGCTTTAATTTGCTTTGTTCCAGGCAGTTAAGAGTTTCTTTTATGAAACTGAGGATACAAGTTTGAGATGTCACCTTAATCAGTCTTTGTGGAAATGTAATTAAGATTGTACTGTTGTTTCTTTCTTCTCCGCTGAATCTGTTCGCGTCTAACAAATGTTTCCCTGGAAATATTTGACAACTGTTAGCCTATGTTCCCGAGAATACGCGTGAAAAGCATGTCCTTCAAAACAGACCTTCACGGCGCTTCGTAGACTAATGGCTCTGTAAGAAATACCTGCAAATGGATACATGGAACTGCACTTAAGGCATCGCTGTATTTTCATCGTTTCTATACGATAAGACCGAAAATTAATCAGAATATTCTACAGATTATGAGAAAAGTACTCGAGAAGATGCAGAATACTAAAACTAATTTTAGTTATCGATGAGAAAAAAAAATCTGTAAGTGAGACGGACGAAGCTACTGAAAGACTTAGTATAAATATGGAGGTTCATGTCAACGAAAAATGTTTTCCGACCTACGCTCAAATATTATAATGAAGAAGAAAATTGTCGAAGTCGGTAAATGATCAAAGTATGTAATGCTTGTCATCTACGTCTACATGGGATCATGTAGATCACATTTAAGTGCCTGGGTGAGGGTTTACCGAACCACTTTATACTATTTTTCTCCCATTCCATTCTCGAATAGCGCGCGGGAAGAAAAAAGACCTCAATCTCTCCGTTCGAGCTCCGATTTCTCGTATTTTATTCTGATGTTCATTTCTACCTATGTAAGTGGCAGTCAACAATCTATTTTCGCATTCGGAGGAGAATGTTGGCGATTGGAGTTTCGTAAGTAGCCCACGCCGCAGCGATAAGCGCCGTTGTTGTAATGATTCCCATCCCAGATCCTGTATCATTTCCGTACCGCTGTCTCCCCTGTATCGTGACAATACGAAACGAGCTGCCCTTCTTTGGACTCTTTCGATGTCCTCCGTGGAACCGACCTGATAAGGATCCCACACTGGGCAGCAATACTCCAAAAAAGGACGGACAAACGTAGTAGTTCTGTAGCATCTTGTAAGGGTTCTGCCAATGAAACGCAGTCTCTGGTTCGCCTTTCCCACGACATTATCTAGGTGTTCTTTCCAATTTAAGTCTGAAATAATAGTAATTCCTAGGTATTTCGTGGAGTTTACGTCCTTCACGTTTGATTGATTTATCTTGTAAACAAAGTTTAACGGATTTCTTTTCGTACTCATGTAAACGATTTCACACTTCTCATTATTTAGAGTCAATTACCAATTTTTACACCATAGTGATATCTTCTTCAGATCGTTCTGCACATGGTTTTGATCTTCAGATGATTTTACTGAACAGTAAATGACGGCGTCATCTGCAAAGAATGTAAGACAGCTACTTAGATTTTCCCCTAAATCGTTTATGTAAATAAGGAACAGCAGAGGACCAGTAACAATACCCTGTGGAACGTCCTGTGTTTAAGTCGATGTATTGCCATCGATTACTACGAACTGTGTCCTCTCTGACAAGAAATCCCCTATCCAGTCACAAATTTGTGGCGATGTACCACAACCACGCAATTTGATTGAAAGCCGTTTGTGTGAGGTACGGTGTGAAAAGCCTTCTGGAAATCATGAAATACGGAACCGATTCGCGAACCCTTGTCGATAGCACCCATCACTTCGTGTGAATAAAAAGCTAGTTGTGTTTCGCATGAACGATATTTTCTAAATCCGTATTGACCTTGGACCAAAAGGTCATTCAGTTCGAGATAATTCATAATATTTGAATACAGGATATGTTCCAAAACCCTGCTGCAAATTGACGTTAATGAAATAGGCCTGTAGTTTAGTGGGTTACTCCTACCGTCTTTGTGGAATATATGTGTGACCTTTCAACATTCCAATCTTTTGGTACAGATCCTTCTATGAAAGAGCGGTTGTATATGGCTGTTGATTAGGAGCTATCGCTTCAGCATAATTAGATGGAAATCCAATGGGTATATAGTCTGGACCAAAAGACTTGTTCTTATATTTGTTTTATAAGTAAGATCCGCCTTGAGCAAACACAAATGTTTTTTGATTTCTCCCATACATGTTTCGCTGGCGTTGCAGCATCATCAGTGGGATGTCTTTATTCGCATTGTCTGTCAAATTAACAATGAAATGATTTTTGTATATCAAGTGTCAAAACCACAGACTATTGTGAGACTAATATAAATCGTTTTCTTATTTTTATAGGTATATTAGGCCTGCCTTGATACCACATGTTGTTATGTTTGTGGTTCTTCAACTCACAAAACGTCATTGATAATTTTTGACAGTTTGTCCTCTGCAAACCAAAACGTGTGTATTTAATGTGGTGGATGGTTAGCTTGTTAACATCGGGATTTTTACGAAATTATATGACGTCGTTTTTTTGTCTCGGTTTAATTTTACTGTAGCGACTGCTTCTATAATAAAATGTCTGTGTGTTTATAAAGTTTTTGTCACTTACATTGGTGAATATGCGCTGTTTTCGCGTTGTGGACAGACACTGTGTGACTTTCACCTCACTCAGTGTTTATGTTATGAAAACTAAAGACAACCAACTCCAATACAGACAAACATAACACTTCTGGCATCTACCAGCTGACATGCCAGGATTGTAACTCAGTTCAGACATACAGAAATTTAAGTACCAGATACACAGAACACAGAAGAGCACTAAAAACCAATAGTCATTCCACATTTGCAGAACACCTCATAAACATGAACCACAAACCAACTGCGAAAGAAAAGAAATAATAAATGAATACACAGCCCTCTGCAACGGAACCATATTCTCTGCCCTCAAAGAACTGACAGAAAACCTATAAACACCCACACACTAAAACGAAAGCAACATGGTTCAAAAACTCCCGCACCGACCACAGTCAGCTGTTCCTAACACTACTCCCAGAATTCAACTGCCCACCATCTTGTTTTCATAACATAAACATTGAGTGAAGTGAAAGTAACACAGTGCCTGTCCACAACGCGAAAACACCGCATATTCACCGAAGTAAGTGACAAAAACGTGTTTAAAAAAATGTTTAAATGTTTTTTAAGCTTATAGGAATTAACTACGGGGTCATCAGTCCCTAAACTTACAAATAGCTTATGAACTAGCTTATACTGAAGACAGCACAAACATCCATGCCCGAGGGAGGATTCGAACCCCCGACCGTAGTGGACGTGCAGACCGTGACTGGAGCGCCTCAGTCCCCGCGGCCACCGCGGCCGGCGACAAAAACGTGTTATAAACACATAGACATTTTGTTATAGAAGCAGTCGCTACAGTAAAATTAAACCAAAACACAAAAACGACGTCCTATAATATCGTAAAAATCCCTATATTTACAAGCTAACCATTCACCCAATTAAATACACACGTCTTGGTTTGCAGATGACAAACTGTCAAAAATTATCAATTACGTTTTGTGAGTTGAAGAACCACAAACGTAACAACATGTGGTATTAAGGTAGGCGTAATATACCTATAAAAATAAGAAAACGATTTATATTGGTCTCACAATTATCTGTAGTTTTTACACTTAATGTACAAAAAAGTAACAACCATTACATTGTTAATTTGACAGACAATGCGAGTAAAAACATCCCACTGATGATGCTGCAACGCCAGCGAAACATGTATGGGAAAAATCAAAAAACATTTGTGCTTGCTCAATGCGGACCTTACCTATAAAACAAATTGAAGAACATGTCTCCTGGTCCGGACTGTATACCCATTACATTTCTATCTGATTATGGTGACGCGATAGCTCCTTACTTAACAGCCATATACAACCGCTCTCTCAAAGAAGGATCTGTACCAAAAGATTGGAATGTTGCAAACGTGACACATATATTTCACAGTAGGAGTAACCTACTAAACTACAGGCCTATTTCATTGACGTCAATTTGCAGCAGGGTTTTGGAACATATCCTGTATTCAAATATTATGAATTATCCCGAACAGAATGATCTATTGACCCTAGGTCAACGCGGGTTTAGAAAATATCGTTCATGCGAAACACAACTAGCTCTTGACTCACACGAAGTGATGGGTGCCATCGACAATGGTTCGCAAATCGATTCCGTATTTCTTGATTTCCAGAATGCTTTTGACACCGTACTTCACGATTTATATTAGTCTCACAATTATCTGTAGTTTTGACACTTAATGTACAAAAAGTAACAACCATTTCATTGTTAATTTGACAGAGAATACGAATAAAAACATCCCACTGATGATGCTACAACGCCAGCGAAACATGTATGGGAAAAATCAAAAAACATTTGTGCTTGCTCAAGGCGGAACTTAGCTGTAAAACAAATTTATTTTGTAGACAAACACGGAGATTGAAGAGCTTTTCAAACCTCAAGATGAAGACTTGTCCTTGTTAATTGATTTTAGTTGCTGCACTATTGCGATGATATCTACTGCTACGTCTTCTCCAAGTGCGACACTTCAGAAGTGTGCCTTCTCACAATACAAGTGTTCCGACCCCAGGAAGGTGGCAGCACTTTGTGATTAGCGGTACGTCACGGAGTGTGTGTGTGTTGTGGTCTGCAGTCCGGAAACTGGTTTGATGCCCCTCTCCAGAATACCCTATCCTGAGCAAGCCTCTTCATCTTCACATAAGAACGGTAACCTACATCTGTCTGAATCTGCTTACTGTATCCATCTCTTGGTCTTCCTCTGCGGTTTTTGCCCCACACACTTCCCTCCAACGCTACATTAACAATTCCTTGATGTCTAAGAATGTGCCCTACCAATCTATCCCTTCTTTTAGTCAAGGTATGCCAGAAATTTCTTTTCTCCCCAATTCTGTTCAGTACCTCCTCATTAGTTACGCGATCCACCCACCCATTCTTCAACATTCTTCTGTAGCACCATATTTCAAAAGCCTCAATCCTCTTCCTGTCCGCACTGTTTATCGTCCATGTCTCACTCTCATACAAGGCAACACTCCATACAAATGCCTTCAGAAAGGACGTCCTTAGGCTTAAATCAATATTCGATGTTAACAAATTTGTCTTTTTCAATTTGCTTTTCTACCCATTGCCATTCTGCATTTTATATCCTCGACCATCAATTGTTATTTTACTGCCCAAGTAACAAAACTCATCTACCTCCTTTATTGCTTCGTTTCCCAATCTAATTCCTTCACCATCACCTGATTTTCTTACACTGCATTCCATTACCCTAGTTTTGCTCTTGTTAATGTTCATCTTGTATGCACCTTTCAGCACACTGTCCATTCCGTTCAATTGCTCTTCCAGGTCCTTTGCTGTATCTGACAGAATTACTATGTCGTCGGCAAAACGCAATGTTTCTGATTCTTCACCCTGAACTTTAATTCCTTCTCCAAATTTCTCCTTGCTTTCCTTTATAGCTTGCTCAATGTACAAATTGAATAACATTGGAGAAAGGCTACAACTCTGTCTTACTCCCTTTCCAACCACTACATCCCTTTCATGCCCTTCATCTCTGACAACCGCTGTCTGGTTTTTGTACAAGTCGTAAATAACCTTACGCTCCCTGTATTTTACTCCTGCTTGCTTCAGAACGTGAAAGAGTGTATTCCAATCAGCATTGTCAAAACAGCAGACCAGTGCACGGCCTCCCGCAGTCGGTGGTGCTTCCACTGGGCTGCTTGTGAGAGTGACGTGTGAGACGCGGGCCTCCACCGCCCCAGCTGGTAACAAACAGGCCCAGGACCAGCCTGTGGCTTGGCGGGTTGCGGTCCTGGGCGCATCCTCAGCAGCCAGAACTCCGACCACCGCCACCGCACACAGCGCCAGCGGCGTGGGTGGCCTAGAGGCGGCGCCGAGAACAAAAAAAAAAAAAAAGGAAAAGAAGCGAGACTATCGTCTAACAGGCGCCTCATAACAGGCACACTGTGTTTTTTTGTTACGGCCGGGGAGGCAAATCTCCCGTGCCCTTCCCGAAAAAAGTGTCCCTTCATTTGTCTGACGCTGTTCGGGGAAACCGCGGAAAACTGGAACCTGCAGGGCCACGGGCGGGACTCGAAGCGCCGACCTCCAGAAGGCGAGTCGGTGCGACACCTCGCTCTGTACAGAAATTTCTTGCCCTCTCATGAAATTCACTGCTGGGAACGACGACTGCGGTGGGACAGTGGTAAAAGGTGGTGAAGGACGTTAAATTGTCTAGATCAGAGGTCGGCAAGTAAACTAACACGGGGCCGGATACTTCTAAAAATATTTTCGAGGGCCGCAAGTAAAATCTCATATTCCTTATTAATTTTTTTATTTTAATTTTCGTTCACAAAATAATATGAAACACAAAAGGCATTTTTAATTCAAAAATCCAGAAAAAAAGTAAAATTCTTCACCCTTTTTTTCTGAAACTAATAGGAAATATAATAGATGTAAGACGGAAATGTATAAAAAATAAATAAAAAACTAATGTTATTTTGTAAAGTATCTTCGGGCTATCGTTCGTTAGGAGCACAAAAATGGTGTTCACATGGATGTGAGTGTGAAGCCGGTTTATACAATTTCATTGTTCAGTAAATAAAGTTCCGGTGCTGCATTCGTGTGTTCAGAGCTTTTATGCGGATCACCTGCCGCCGATTGTCAGTGTACTCTCAGGCGTTGCACATCATGACAACTACTTATTTAATCTACCTATAATAATCACTAAGGATTCTAATTATTCAGCAGTTAATTGTAAAATTCTACAAAAAGAGTATAAGGGTGGCTCTAATACGAAATGTTATCTATAGAAAACAGATTTAAAAAAAAGTAATTCGAGTATGTAAAATATTTTCAAAACATTTTTGACGGGTCAGTTTTTGGCCTTTCGCGGTTCGGACCTGGACCGCGGTACGCCAGTTGCAGACTGCTGGTCTAGATCATCTCCTAACATAAAGAAATCGTCAGAAATATAGCTCAATCTGATTAAAAAGACAACTTTTTTTATAGAAGGTATAGTCAGTTGCTAAGTAAATATTTACAGTTGAATATCAGCTAGCAACTCGAACACATGATATGAACCGTGCCGTTGAATTTCTTTCCAAAGTTCATGTTGCTCCGCCCAATATAAAATTTTAATCACCAATAAGTAAATTTAATTTAAAGAACAGGTCCTCGTATCAGGGAGAGAAGGACAAAAGATGTAATTTCAACTTCAAAGTCACGTATCAAAATACTCAATCACCCAATCGATAATGAAATTAATGTTCGATAAAAATTTCACAGGTAGGATTTCGTTATTTCTTTTAAATGCTTCTTGTGTTTTGATAGCTTGCAATAAACTGTTCAAACTATTACTAGTATCTTCTTGGATGTAAAAAAGTAAATCGTCTTGAAAAATAAATTTAATGTTCCACTCCAAAATAATAAATTATTTCATACATACTTGACAATATAATATTTAAACTGTTCTTTCACTTAAATATTTTGTTTTTATTGGGTCACATTACATTACAAGCATATAATATTTGCTCTTGATCCAATCAAGTATCAACATGAACATGAACTGAACTGCGTGAAACAATAACAATCAATTAATATTTCTTCGTAGAGGACGATCGACGTGTCTCAATATAGAAGGCGCAGAGACGTCCGTTGCCCAGTGACGTCACATGACGGCCAATTCTGTGATGGCGGTCGGTGCTGCGTCGACGCTGCTCCTGATTATTGCAGTACCTCGATCGACCAAGAAACAGACAGAAACAAACACAAAACACTTTTAAGTATCACATCATAAACAATTCATAACACCTACATGCAATAAATCGTTTTCATTAATACATACATTTCATGAATACGTACATCATTTACAATTTCATCTCCTGCAAAACAAAGCTGATATAAGAGGTTATGGGCTCAAAAATCCGTCCCACTACAGACCTGAAAATGACGTTAAAACGACATTCACTTGTTCCTCACATGTCACAGACTGAAATGTCTCACCGTGTAAGCTGAGCACTACTATTAACTATTAACTATTAACACTCGTAAAAGTCAACTGTTACAATAAATGTTTATAAATCGGGATAAACCTACCAGGTTCTTCTATGAGTGTACAGCACTCATAAATGTTCTTCAGAAGACGAAACTTCTATTTAAAACACCAATAGTACATATATATCGAAATTACCTTTTTTGTTTGGTCCAAATTACAATTTTAAACTGACTTCCTTTTAAGAAGATATTTTCTCCGTTACAAAGTCAAGAATACTCCTTATATTGAATACTGACCTCAGGTAACCGCTCACAGCTTTGGTGCGACACCAATTTGACTAACGTACAGTATTCCTTGCCAGTTAAGCTCACGTACACTAAAGGAATACATCTGCCACTTATTCACTGGTTCTATCAGTTCAGCATATAAACTTCATAACAACACAGACACAGACAGACAGCGTTCGATGTACCAGTGTATATATCATACAGTTTGTCTTGATTACGTCACGTCATGGGCCACACAAGTCTCAAGGTTTTAGCGTATTACGCTTCATGTAATACCTATATATATAATTATTTGTGTTAAACTGAGTCAATCCAAGTATTTCGTGAATATAAATACTCCTCATAAGAAAAATTGGTTATCTCATTATAAGTTGACAATCGGCAAAAATACGATCGTCAACCAAGGAGGTTCGTCAACAGCCATTTCTTCCACAGACATACATTAGTAGACTGGCAATGCCATATACAGTATCATTGGTGTCAGTGAAGTCTCGTCGCCATATTTCTATACTATAAACATGTCAGCTGTCGTTTGTGTAATTACAGAAAACAGTAGTAAAAATACCAATGAGCTGACATAACTACGCTGTCTTTAGAATTTTGATATTTGGGAATTTCGTGTGTTGTATATAATTGTAATCTTTGCAGCTGGAGTAAGTTTTGACACAGTAATGAGTAGCATTGGTTTGCTGTTATTATTAATCTGTACAAATTTCATTCAACTTTAGATTTTTTGTCAGTCGTATGGGTCATCATAAGTGTTGTTTATCGCGGATAACACGTATTCTTCTTCATTTGACAGTTCTACAGTATGCTTTGACGCAATAATGAGTCATGTTTTCTGTTTTTATTAAGCCGTTACCAGTTTCGATCAGCTTGGGCTTTTCTTTTAATAGTATGACTGTTCTAAATGTGTTACTTGTCGTAGATAAGACATGTCTTTATTCTTCTGGGTGGTTTTCAGATAACTACAGTCTTTTTTAGATGTATGTAACGGTAAAATTTTACTTTACCATCTTGGCGGCCTCGCATGATTATGTTGGCAACATGAACAAAACGATAGAAACGCCTCGCCAAGATATTAACATTCTTAGAAATCCACTCCGGAGTCACTTGATTAGTGTTTCGTTTTCGCTCTGTGGTTAACAGATTCTTGTATGTACGCCTCGTTCATGCAGTAAAAGTAATTAACCTCGTAAACGAAACTTCATATCAAAACATTTGCGTTGTCACGTGACTGGCAACGTCACATACTTGACAACATAATCACGGGAGGCCGCCTGGACGCTAACTAAGTAAAACTTAAGAGTGCGTAACCTGTTATTATAACACAATTCGACAATTTACGCCTTTGAGTTAAATTTGTGCAAAAGTGTTAGCTCAAATGCAAATCACGTTCAAACCAACCACTAAAGCTTCCAACGTCATATCGTATCAGATGATCATAGCAATACCGTACGGGAACTTTTGACGTGAGGTAAGGCAAGATGGCGGCGTCAGGCTTCATATACATCTACATAGATACTCTGCAAATCACATGTAAGTGCCTGGCAGAGGGTTCATTAACCACCTTCATAACTTTTCTCTACCGTTCCATTCTCTAATAGCGCGCGGGAAGAAAGAACACCTAAATCGTTCCGTTTTCGATCTGATTTCTCTTATTTTATTGGGATGGTCATGTCTCCGTAAGTAGGTGGGTGCTAGCAAAATATTTTCACATTCAGAACTAAAAGTCGGTGATTGAAACTTCGCAAACAGATCACGCCGCAATGAATAACGTCTTTCTTTTAATGATTTCCACCCCAATTCGTGCAACATTTCCGTGACGCTTTCCCCCCCGTAACGTGATAAAACAAAACGAGCTGCCCTTCTCTGAACCTTCTCAATGTCTTCCGTCAGTCCCACCTGGTGAGGGTCCCACAACGGGCAACAGTACTCCAGGAGAGGACGCACAAGTAGGCAGTCTCTTTGGTGGAGCTGGTGCATCTTCTAAGCGTTCTGCCAATGAAACGTAACCTTTGGTTCGCCTTCCCCACAATATTTTCTATGTGTTCTCTCCAGTCTAAGTTGTTCGTAATTGTAACTTCTAGGTGTTTGGTAGAATTTACGACCTTAAGGTTTGACTGATTTATCGCGTAATTGAAGTTCAGCGGATTTCTTTTAGTGGTCATGTGTATTACTTCACATTTTTCTTTATTTAGTGTCAATTGCCAATTTCCGCACCATGCAGAAATTTTGTGTAAATCGCTTTGCAGTTGCTTTTGATCCTCTGTTGACTTCACTAACCGATAAACGACAGCATCATCCGCGAACAGTCTAAGGGAGCTATTCAGATTATCTCCTAAATCGTTTATAAACACGAGGAAGAGTAGGGGACCAATAACGCTTCCCTGTGGAACGCCAGATATCACTTCTGTTTTACTCGATGACTTACCGTCAATTACAACGAACTGTGTCCTTTCTGACAGGAAATCGTGAATCCAATCGCACAATTGGGGAGATATTCCATAAGCACGCAATTTCATTAGAAGCCGCTTGTGGGGTACAGTATCAAAAGCCTTCCGGAAATCCAGATATATGGAATCGATTTGAGATCCCTTGTCTATGGCACTTAACACTTCACCATCACAGATGGACGTTTGCCAGTCTAGTAATGTATGTCTGTGATTTCTTCTTAAGAATCTTTGAAATACATCGAGTGGAATAGTAAACAAAATACAATACGGGCCGTTTCCAACATTAAGTGGAATATTATACTAAATTTTATGACACGTTAAACCTGAAATATACATTAATAACAGTAATAACGTGAGCTGGTGTGTATTCCGTTATTTAACTACAAAACAAATGATTAGTTAAAAATTTCAAATCTATTATGTATCGCCACAAGACGCCATCTTGATTTACCGTATATCTCACAGTTTTCGGTTTATAACTCGCAGTAAACACTTTCAGGGCAACAGCGCATCGAAGATGAATCGCAAAATTATGTGTGGTTCAATCTATTACAAGTTAATATAAATAAAAACATATGAACATTCGAAAACAAACCTGTAAGAACGACATCGAGGTGTAGCAAAGGTAATGCAGTGAGTGCTCAGCTAAGATCTACTCTCTTCTGCAAGAAGGAAGTCAGTACCAAGACTAAGTTAGCAGTGCACCGCTCTATCTTTCCACCAACTTTGTATGGGAGTGAAAGTTGGGTGGATACTGGTTACCTTATTCACAAGGTAGAGGTTACAGATATGAAAGTAGCAAGAATGATCGCAGGTACTAATATATGGGAACAATGGCAGGAGGGTGTCAATAGTGAGGAAATCAAAGAAAAACTGGGAATGAACACCATAGATGAAGCAGTTAGAGCGAACAGACTGAGATGGTGGGGTCATGTTACACGCATGGGAGAAGCAAGGTTACCTAAGAGACTCATGAGCTCGGCAGCGGAGGGTAAGAGGAGTCGAGGTAGACCAAGAAGAAAGTACTTAGATTCGGTGCAGAATGATTTTGAAGTAAAAGGCATAACATCAGACGAGGCATCAATATTAGCATTGAATAGGGGATCGTGGAGGAGTTTTATTTGAGGTACTATGCTCCAGACTGAACGCTCAAAGGCATAATCAGTCTCTGTTGATGATGCCTATATATGTGTGTGAATCGAAAGCGGTGCGTTTGGTAATGAAGTGGACAAATAAATGTTCGCTAAACGAGTTGCTGGTCTATGGCGTCGCTTTCGGGTGTCCCTGTTCTCGCGTTTGCCCAGCCTCAACCTGCGGAAGCCGGCAGAATTTATTTTGGCTGTGGAGGCCTGTTTCCCTGAAACAAGCCCGCGGAAAGCTTTGCGCTTTTCACTGCAGCGGAGGCACGGGCCAGCTGCTACTTACACTAACACGAACACGCGGAAACACGGCACAACAAAAACACGGCAGAAGGGGGGGGGGGAGGGAAAGTTTGTAGCCGCGCCGTGGAAAAAAGGAGGGGAGGAAGGGGGGAGGAGGCTTACTTTGAGAACAAGTGGGGCGGCGTTTTAATTTTTAGAGCAGCAGTAATTGCTCGCCGCGAGATGTCCGACGCAGGCGGGCCTGAAAACGCCACAGGCACACCGGCCGAAGCGCCGCTGTGGGCAAACAGTCCCACCGCCACGTCGTCGTCTGTTGTTGTTGTTGTTGTTTTTAGCCCAGCGACTGGTTGCATGCAGCATTCCACGCGACCCTACACGTTCCGAACCTCTTCTACATCTACATGGGACACTCTGCAAATCACATTTAAGTGCCTGGCAGAGGGTTCATCGAACCACCGTTATACTATTTATCTCCCATTCCATTCTCGCAAGCGCGCGGGAAGAAACAACACCTGAATCTCTCCGTTTGAGCTCTGATTTCTCGTTTTTTTTTTTTTTTTTTTTTCCTGATGATCATTTCTACCTATGTAAGTGGGAGTCAACAATATATTTTCGCATTCGGAAGAGAACGTTGGCGACTGCAGTTTCGTAAGTAGCCCACGCCGCAGCGATAAGCGCCATTGTTGTAATGATTCTCATCCCAGATCCTGTATCATTTCTGTAACGCTGTCTCCCCTGTATCGTGACAATACGAAACGAGCTGCCTTTCTTTGAACTCTTTCGATGTCCTCCGTCAAATCCACCTGATAAGGATCCCACATTGGGCAGTAATTCTCCAAAAAATGGACGGACAAGCGTAGTGTATGCAGTTTCTTTTGTAGTTCTGTTGCATGATTTTAAAGGTACTGCCAATAAAACGCAGTCTCTGGTTCGCCTTTCCCACGACATTACCTACGTGTTATTTCCAGTTTAAGTCAGAAGTAATACTAATTCCTAGGTATTTTGTGGAGTTTACGGCCTTCGCATTTGATTTATTTATATTGTAAACAACATTTAACGGATTTCTTTTCGTATTCATGTAGATGACTTCACACTTCTCATTATTTAGAGTCAACTGCCAATTTTTACACCATAGTGTGTTGAAAGGAAGATATAAGATGATCATTAACAAGAGTAAAACGAAGGTAATGGAATGCAATGTCAGAAAATCAGGCGATGCTGAAGGAATTAGATTAGGTAATGACACAATAAAAGTAGTAGATGAATTTTGTTATTTCAGTAGAAAGATAACTTCTGATGGCCGAAGTAAAGAAGATATATAATGCTGAGTGGTTATGGAAAGAAAAGCGTTTCTAAAGAAGCGAAACTTGTTAACATCCAATATAAACTGAAATGTTTGGAAGTCCTTTCTGAAAGCATTTGTCTGCAGTGTAGCATTGTATGGGAGTGAAACGTGGACGATAAGGAGTTCAGAGAAAAAGACGATAGAAGCTTTTGAAATGTGGTGCTACAGACGAATGATGAAAATTAGATCGCTAGATCACGTAACTAATGAGGAGGTATTTAACCGAATCGGGGAGAAAAGCCGTTTCTGGCATATGCTGACTAAGAGAAGGGATAGATTGGTTGCACACATTCCGAGACATCAAGGAATTGTCAACTTAGCATTAGAAGGAAGTGTGTGAGGTAAAAATCGTAGACCGAGGGACGAATGTAGTAAGCAGATTAAAAAGGATGTAGGTTGCGGAACGTATTCTCAGATGAAGAGACTTGCACATGACAGGGTAGCGTGGAGAGCTGCATCAGACCAGTCTGCGGACTGAAGACCACAACAACAACAACAGTGATTTCTTATTCAGGTGCAAACATGTAATGCAGTTGTATCGGTTGTGACTAAATAGTTGCCACTATTTAAGTTCAAACCCTCTCATAATGACTGTAAAGAAACCTGTAAATAAACACGTGTTTCGGCTTTTACCTAGACAGTAGTTCCGCCCCCCACCCCCCCAAAAAAAAATTAAGGGTAAAGGTAATTATGGAAAATGGTAGTAAAGGTATGAGACTTCCCGTTGCAGGGGAAATCCATGGTATTGGTCTGGTGAGAGCGAACTGAGATCGTGGCAGTTTCGTGTCACGGAGCTGTCTCCAAACTTTCTGGAATACAGGCTGGTGCTAGGTTGATCTACTGTTATGGCAAATACGATGTTCGAGTGCATCTCTCTTACCGAGAGAAAACTGGGAGAGTTGGGGGGTGTAAAAATAAGCTTAAAAAAAGAAAAAAGAAAAGGTTGGAAAAAACATATATATTGGAAGTGGCCAGGTTTATAAGGATATATTCTTAAATATTGTCTTTATATTTTATATTATTTTGTTTAGTTTGCCCGCTCGCTCAGTAAATGGATGAAACATGAACCTTCTCAGGGACGCGATTATTCAGGTTAAATTTTAGTTGAAGGTCTTCAACTGGTCCGAGTGTTCTTACAAAATAGTCCACATTAAATGCTATAGCAATAATGTTCAGACGCAAACTTTGTTAACATATCCTATTGAAGTAAATGTGGAACGTATTCTTTATATTTAAATTATGAATATTAGTCTCTTACGTATATCGTCGAAACTTTAATTGAATGTCCAACTTGAAGTAAAATAGCAAAGTCTGAATTCACTGAAGCTAAATGAAAACTGTCTATTAACTTTTTAAGATATGGCTATCAGGAAATTATTTAATGAAGTATTATTCATTTCTCACTCAGAATAATAATAATAATAATAATAATAATAATAACAGTAACTAAATTTGCTTTACAGGTTTTGTCCGCCTTGAGCAAACACAAATGTTTTTTAATTTTTCCCAGACATGTTTCGCTGGCGTTGCAGCATCACCAGTGGGATGTTTATTACCTGTTAAATTAACAGTAGAATGATTATTACTTTTTACATTAACAGTGAAAACTACAGATAATTGTGAGACTACTATACATAGTTTATTATTTTCATAGGTATGCTAGGCCTACCTTAATACCATATGTTGCTATGTTTGTGGTTTTTCCACTCACAAAATGTCTCTGATAGGTTTTGACAGTTTGTCATCTGCAAACCAAAACGTGTGTATTTAATGAGGTGAATAGTTCAATTGTAAATATCGGGATTATTACAAAAATACTGGGCGTAGTTTTTGTGTTTTGGTTTGATTTTTTTTTAAATTTTTTTTTTAATTTTTTTACGCCCAGTATTTTTGTAATAATCCCGATATTTACAATTGAACTATTCACCTCATTAAATACACACGTTTTGGTTTGCAGATGACAAACTGTCAAAACCTATCAGAGACATTTTGTGAGTGGAAAAACCACAAACATAGCAACATATGGTATTAAGGTAGGCCTAGCATACCTATGAAAATAATAAACTATGTATAGTAGTCTCACAATTATCTGTAGTTTTCACTGTTAATGTAAAAAGTAATAATCATTCTACTGTTAATTTAACAGATAATAAACATCCCACTGATGATGCTGCAACGCCAGCGAAACATGTCTGGGAAAAATTAAAAAACATTTGTGTTTGCTCAAGGCGGACAAAACCTGTAAAGCAAATTTATTTGTAAGCAAACACGGTATTTGAAGAGCTTTCAAACCCCAAGATGAATAACAGTAACTCTGAATGATTATGCACTTCGTAATTTATAGATCTTTGTAAGATGCCACATTTTACCATACATTAACACAGAAGTTGGTGTAATTTTTATGTAAGTCCAGTTTGGTTTTGCAGTGCTGAAATAGAAGATTATTATTATTATTTTTACTTTTTATTAAGCCTTATTTTCCACTCGTCCTTGCTTTATCAATTAGGAATTCTATATTTGCCACGTAATGGCGCCGGTTGATGCAATCTGTGTCGTCAGCTTCTCGCTGAAACAAATGCTAATGGCGAACTTTAGCGTTTTATATAAATGATCAGGGTATTTCTTGATAATTAAAGTTCATACACTTACCTAATTCAATACATATATTTTAAGTCATTAAAAATGTTGGAACACATTTACAGACTTCATTAAAATGTTTCATTGAGTTTCATCAAAAACAATCTCGTCACGATACAAGAATCGACCAGAGCAGACAAGAGACAAGACACAACCAGATACAACAAGACACAACAACCTACAACAAATAAATTTTTAACATTACATACATTTATAAATTTTAATTGTACATGTGTAGTGTAAGTGTGCAGTGTAAGGAAATCAGGTGATGCTGAAGGTATTAGATTAGGTAACAAAACGATAAAGGAGGTAGATGAGTTTTGTTACTTGGCCAGTAAAATAACAAATGACGGTCGCAGTACAGAGGATATAAAATGCAGAATGGCAAAGGGTAGAAAAGCGTTCTTGAAAAAGAGAAATTTGCTAACATCGAATATTAATTTAAGGGTAAGGAAGTCTTTTCTGAAGGCATTTGTGTGGAGTGTTGCCTTGTATGAGAGTGAAACATGGACGATAAACAGTGCGGACAAGAAGAGGATTGAGGCTTTTGAAAATGTGGTGCTACAGAAGAATGCTGAAGATTAGGTGGGTCGATCGCATAACTAATGAGGAGGTACTGAGCAGAATTGGGGAGAAAAGAAATTTCTGACATACCTTGACTAAAAGAATGGATAGGTTGGTAGGGCACATTATTAGACATCAAGGAATTGTGAATTTAGCGTTGGAGGGAAGTGTGTGGGGTAAAAACTGCAGAGGAAGACCAAGAGATGGATACAGTAAGCAGATTCAGACAGATGTAGGTTGCCGTTCTTATGTGGAGTTAAAGGGGCTTGCTCAGGATAGGGCATTGTGGAGAGATGCATCAAACCAGTCTCCGGACTGAAGACCACAACACAATTGTACAAAGATAGTAACACACATTAAAATAATTATTATGTTAATACAAATGAAGAATCCCTGAGATGGATTTTCGTCTCGAATATATCAAGACAATAATTATAAATCTGAAGCATAGGATTAAAATTTATGATGCGGCCGGGAATCGAACCCGGGCCTCCATGCCTACTAGGCAGACGTCTTACCGTTTTTTTTTTTTTTTTTTTTTTTTTTTTTTTTTTTTTTTTTTTTTTTTAACTTACAAACTACTTATGAACTAGCTAACACTAAGGACGGCACAAATATCCAAGCCCGAGGGGGGATTCGAACCCCCGACCGCAGTGGCCGTGCAGACGGTGACTGAAGCGCCTCAGTCCCCTCGACCACCGCGGCCGGCATGTTAGACCAGACCAACATTTATTATCTTTGGAACACAGAAGCCGAATTAAAGTTTGTATCGTGGAGGGGAATCGTACTTAGACTATTCCGAGGCACCTTAATCGTTGGTGGTGTGGTAGCCTAACGGTACTCATCGGAATCCTATTCAATGCCTCGGACTCTTTGGTAGCCCCAGTTACGATTGCAGCCATTCCAGTTGCCTTCTATCATATCCGACGATTCTTCTTGGTCCTTAGTTATGTATACCAGTCTTTACCACTTGCTCGTTTGTCTCAGACTAAAACAGTACATGATCTGCTACAACAGTGTCGACCATCCAACCCGATCGAAATTAAGCATCCACAGTATGTGTGGCGGCATATATGGAAGGCTGTTTACGGACGTTTTCTAGAATCAGACGTCCAGTCAGCTAGGTACCTCACTGTGAACGGAAAACAAGTAAACCGACATCGCCTGCATCGGATCCATCTCGCTGATTCGCCCCTCTGCATTCACTGCGGAGTGGACGACCCAGACGGCCACAGGTTCCACTGTGGTCAGGTGAACGATGTCTGGACGCTCGCGCGGCCAATTTTGGCGTTCCTTACTCGCCAAACACCCGCCCAGATCGACATCAACATGTTCTTATTTCCGGGGACACTTTCTACCCTACCACCAAAACACAGTCGGTAAATTGGATTCGTGGCCACACGATCCGATACCTCTTTGATCCTGGCGAGAAGTCTGTACTTGGGTGCTGGAGCTTTCTTAATGAACGGCACTGCGTCCTAACCCGTAACCCAAAGCACCAGCAATATTTCTCCAACTTTTTACGGAGTGCCTTTCACGACCCGCCTCGCAGCTGGAACGTCCAAGCGATGAGAAGATAAATCTTACCACAACCAACGTGAACTGAACGGGACCCACATCAGAACATAATGATCAACGAGAAGACACGTTTGGACGATTCTAACTATGTCGGCGGCAACACTACGGCGCACCTCTTATTATATATTAAATAAATATATATACATAAAGAATAAAAAAATAAAGAATACAAAAAAAAAACAAAAAAAAACGGTAAGACGTCTGCCTAGTAAGCGTGGAGGTCCAGGTTCGATTCCCGGCCCCATCACATATTTTAATTCTATGCTTCATCTACATCTACATAGATACTCTGCAAATCACATGTAAGTGCCTGGCAGAGGGTTCATTAACCACCTTCATAACTTTTCTCTACCGTTCCATTCTCTAATAGCGCGCGGGAAGAAAGAACACCTAAATCGTTCCGTTTTCGATCTGATTTCTCTTATTTTATTGGGATGGTCATGTCTCCGTAAGTAGGTGGGTGCTAGCAAAATATTTTCACATTCAGAACTAAAAGTCGGTGATTGAAACTTAGCAAACAGATCACGCCGCAATGAATAACGTCTTTCTTTTAATGATTTCCACCCCAATTCGTGCAACATTTCCGTGACGCTTTTCCCCCCGTAACGTGATAAAACAAAACGAGCTGCCCTTCTCTGAACCTTCTCAATGTCTTCCGTCAGTCCCAACTGGTGAGGGTCCCACAAGGGGCAACAGTACTCCAGGAGAGGACGCACAAGTGTGATGTAGGCAGTCTCTTTGGTGGAGCTGGTGCATCTTCGAAGATTTTCAGATTTATAATTACTGACAAACACTTTTTGTTACATGATGCGTCTACATTAGTGGTACCACTAAACTTTTAAATCGTCGATTTCGGTAAAAATTGGAAGGACATTACAGGGGAAAGCATTCAACTATGCTCAGTTGGTGAGCTCCCACACTGAATGGATTCTGGTCAGCGACAAAAGGAAGAAAAAAAGAGTTGGAGATAGAAGCCTGTTTGTGGACCGCTGTTCGCTTGGCCCTCCTCAGCCGTATGCAAATGAACACCGCCAGGGGGTCGAGGTGTGTCCGTCTGGTTCTCTCTCTCTCTCTCTCTCTCTCTCTCTCTCTCTCTCTCTCTCTCTCTCTCTCACACACACACACACACAGACAGAGAGAGAATTTTCGATCGGTTGTGGAGTGCTGTGGGGAGGCACTAATCCTGCGAGAGTTTCCAGTATTCCGCCTTCACGCCTGCGACTACGAGGTGAAAATACTGCGACCCAGCAAGGCCACCTCCAGCGAACATCTGCCGTCTGCTTCACTGTCACACACACACACACACACACACACACACACTCACTCCGCCGTCTGACTTATCTCTCTTCAACAACGCAGACACGGACCACACGTCTCCGTAAACAACAGCTGCAACCGAGAACGTAGCAGACCCACCCACTCTTTACTTTTATGCAGCTACTTTAGAGACTCTCATACGTAATTCGTTTATTTCACCAGTTCTGATTGAAGCTTGCCGACGGAAGTTCGAGTCCTCCCTCAGGCAAGGTTTTGTCTGTCGTCCTTAGCGTGAGTTGAAGCCTTTATACACCATCCTACATCGTAGTAGGAACCATCTGATGCCCGGTAAAAGTGACAAATGAATGAATAACACAGCAACTCTACAACTACATGGTATACTCTGCAAACCACATCTAAGTGCCTGGCAGAGGGTTCATCGAACCACCTTTATACTATTTATCTCCCATTCCATTCTCCAAAAGCGCGCGAGAAGAAAGAATACCTGAACCTTTCCTTTCGAGCTCTGATTTTCCGTATCTTATCCTGAGGTCATTTCTACCTATCTATATTTCCGCATTCGGAGGAGAATGTTGGCGATTGGAGTTTCGTAAGTAGCCCACGCCGCAGCCAAAAACTTTCTGCCCTACGATGTTTAGTCGATAGCTTTTTTTCTACGAGGAACTGCGTGATTCTGGTTTTGTAACTGCTACCGTGACGGGTGAGAGGTACGCCGATATGTTACAGAATCGCATCATCCCCAGCCTGGCTAATAAATATCTGCTGGAACGTACGATTTGTTATGCAGGATGGCGCTCCACCCCATATTGCTAGACGCGTGAAAGATCTGTTGCTCTCGTCGTTTGGTGATGATCGTGTGCTCAGCCGCCACTTTCGCCATGCTTGGCCTCCCAGGTCCCCAGAAGTCAGTCCGTGCTATTATTGGCTTTGGGGTTACCTGAAGTCGCAAGTGTATCGTGATCGACCGACGTCTCTAGGGATGCTGAAAGACAACATCCGACGCCAATGCCTCACCATAACTCCGGACATGCTTTACACTGCTGTTCACAACATTAGTCCTCGACTACAGCTATTGTTGAGGAATGATGGTGAACATATTGAGCATTTCCTGTAAAGAACGTCATCTTTGCTTTGTCTTAATTTATTATGCTAATTATTGCTTTCCTGATCAGATAAAGCGCCATCTGTCGGACATTTTTTTTGTTTGTAATAAAACGCCATGTCATTCCAAGCAATTTTTACCTCTCTATCTACATTATTATGTGATTTATTAAGTTTTCAAATTTATACTGACTTTTATTGACCACCTGGTATTTTTAATATTCAAACTAAACTATGAGATACAGACAGCAGAGTTTTTCTTCTTTTATTGTTACTCTCACAAACGGCTTTTAATGAGATTGCGTGGTTATGGTATATCGCGCCAAATTTGCGGTTGGATAGAGGATTTCCTGTCAGAGAGGACACAGTTCGTAGTAATCGATGGTAAGGCATCGACTAAAACAGAGGTGATATCGGGCGTTCCACAGGGTACTGTTATTGGTCCTCTGCTGTTCCTTATTTACATAAACGATTTACGGGAAAATCTAATTAGCTCTCTTCATCATCTGAAGATCAAAACCAACTGCAGAACGATCTGAATAAGATATCACTATGGTGTAAAAGTTGGCATTTGACTCTAAATAATGAGAAGTGTGAAGTCGTCCACATGAGTATGAAAAGAAATCCGTTAAACTTTGTTTACAATATAAATCAATCAAACGTGAAGGCCGTTAACTCGACAAAATACCTAGGAATTACTATTACTTCTGACTTAAACTGAAAAGAACACGTAGATAATGACGTGGGAAAGGCGAACCAGAGACTGCGTTTTATTGGCAGAACCCTTAAAAGATGCAACAGAACTACTAAAGAGACTGCATACAGTACGCATGTCCGTCCATTTTTGGAGTAATGCTGCCCAGTGTGGGTCCTTATCAGGTGGGTTTGACGGAGGACATCGAAAGAGTCCAAAGAAAGACAACTCGTTTTGTATTGTCACGATACAGGGGAGACAGCGTTACGCAAACAGGGCCGTGATTTAAAAAAAATCATTTGATTCTCAGATATGAGACACGAAGTATGTGGCGGCGTTTTGAATATCACGTGTGCTTATTCTAAACAAAATAAATCATTACCGTTTAAAAATAGACATTTTGTATACGTTATGATCCTGCATTGAATAGTCTCTATACTTATAAGATGCATTTGTAGTCTGTCTGTCTGTTCTCTTATAAACAGACAACCAAAAACGTGAAATTTATGTAGACGTACACAAAATTACATGGGGAAGGTTCTTAAACACGTTTCGTTCCGTCCCAATCTCACTCTTGCCATGTGCCTGTTCTAAGCTACGTGTTAATGAACCATCCCCCCCCCCCCCCCCCAAAAAAAAGGAAATCATACAAGTTGGTTATAGAGAGTGATTTTGAATGTCTTTGTGGCGATGATGAGGATGTAAGTAAATGTGATGCTCATACATAAAATGTTGTTTATCACATTGCATAAATGTACCCTTTTATTACATGCAAATAAACGCCGTTGTACGCTCCTACAGAAAACCGTATTTTAAACCCGGGGAAAGCCGGTTACTTGCAGCTACTACTTGTGTACTGCATTTAGAGGATTTTATACAATATTAGACCACTACATTTAGAACAAATTCTCGCGGTCACATTACTCATTTCACTGACCGTAAGGCTGGGCTACCCCAGCGATGCTCGATAAGCCAAGGAGGTTCTCAGAAAGACAGATCAATGTTAATCTAGCCAGAGTATGTACCATTGTCGTAATAGATGCCTGTCACTGTTTCCTCTTACCCACCGGGTGATCGAAAAGTTAGTATAAATTTGAAAACTTAATAAATCACGGAATAATGTAGATAGAGAGGTAAAAATTGACGCACATGCTTGGAATGACATGGGGTTTTACTAGAACCAGAAAAATAGTACAAAAATGCCCGACAGATGGCGCTTCATCTGATCAGAAAAGCAATAATTAGCATAACAAATTAAGACAAAGCAAAGCTGATGTTCTCTACATGAAATGCTCAATGTGTTCATCATCATTCCTCAACAATAGCTGTAGTCGAGGAATAATGTTGTGAACAGCACTGCAAAGCATGTCCGGCGTTATGGTGAGGCATTTGCGTCGGATGTTGTCTTTCAGCATCCCTAGAGATGTCGGTCGATCACGATACACTTGCGACTTCAGGTAACCCCAAAGCCAATAATCGCACGGACTGGTCTGGGGACCTGGGAGGCCAAGCATGACGAAAATGGCGGCTGAGCACACGATCATCACCAAACGACGCGCGCAAGAAATCTTTCACCCATCTATCAATATGCGTTGGAGCGTCATGCTGCATAAAAATCGTACGTTCCAGCAGGTGTTTATCAGCCAGGCTGGGTGTGATGCGATTCTGTAACATATCGGCGTACCTCTCACCCGTCACGGTAGCAGTTAGTAGTTACAAAACCAGAAATACGCTGTTCCTCGAAGAAAAAAGGCCCGATAACGGTAGATGTGGTTCTAATAAAACCCCATGTCATTCCAAGCATGTGTGTCAATTTTTACCTGTCTATCTACATTATTCCGTGATTTATTAAGTTTCCAAATTTATACTGACTTCTTGATCACCCTGTATTTTCCCATGCAGCCTTTTATACAGTTCCCTGAGTAATACAGTAATACTAGTATGCTCTTCATCTTGTTTTATTTCTTTTTTTATTCAGTTTAGGAATGGTATAGGAAGGGAGATAACTGGTGGTATATTCCGCCACTCACTGTACCGTAGCATACGCAGTATGTATGTACATGTCGATATTTAGTTGCGCAGAAGTAATTAATTTTTGTAATTACTTGTGACTTATGTCTATGGTCAAGGTCACAGTCAGACCGACTCAAAGTGTAAAGCAATGGCTCCCAATCGTATCGAGGTACCTTTGTTGCGAGTAGGGACCACTAGGTTGAAAAAAAAATTACAACAATGGAAAAATGAACTGTAGCCAATAGCTACTAATATATTTATTAAACTGAGGTAATATATGTTACCTAATGTGTTGTGGTCTTCAGTCTGAAGACTGGTTTGATGCAGATCTCCACCCTACTCTATCCTGAGCAAGCCTCTTCATTCCTCATAAGAACGGCAACCCACATACATCTGAATCTGCTTACTATATTCATCTCTTGGGCTCCCTCTGCGATTTTTCCCACACACTCTTCCCTACAATACTAAATTTCATTGATGTCTAAGAATGTATCCTACCAATCGATCCCTTCTTTCAGTCAAGGTATGGCAGAAATTCCTTTTCTTCTCAATTCTGTTCAGTACCTCCTCATTAGTTACGCGATCCACCCACCTAATCTTCAGCATTCTTCTGTAGCACCACATTTCAAAAACCTCTATCCTCTTCCTGTCCACACTGTTTATCGTCCATGTCTCACTCCCATACAAGGCAACACTCCACACAAATGCCTTCAGAAAGGACGTCCTTACACTTAAATTAATATTCGAAGTTAACAAATTTGTCGTTTTCAAAAACGATTTTCTTCCCATTGCTACTCTGCACTTTATATCCTCTGTAATGCGACCATCATATGTTATTTTACTGCCCAAGTAGCAGAACTCATCTACCTCCTTTACTGATTCCTTATCTAATTTAATTCTTTCAGCATCGCCCGTTTTTCTAAAATTGCATTCCATTGCCCTTGTTTTGCTTTTGTTAATTTCCAACTTATGCTCCTTTCAACACACTGCCCATTCCGTGCAACTGCTTCTCTAGGTCCTTTGCTGTCTCTGATAGAATTACAATCTCATGAACAAAACTCAAGGTTTTTATTTCTTCACCCTGAATTGTAATTTTCTCTCCAAATTACTCCTTGCATTCCTTCACTCTTTCTTCATTGTACAGATTGAACAACATTGGGGAAAGGCTACAACCCTGTGTTACACCCTTCCCAACCTCTGCATCCCTTTCATGCCCTTCAACTCTGCTAACTGCTGTCTGGTTTTTGTACAAGTTGTAAATAACCTTATGCTCCCTATATTTTACTCCTGCTGATTTCAGATTTTGAAGAGTGTATTCCCATCAACATATCAAGAGCTCTCTCCAAATCTACAAAAGCTAGAAATGTAGGTTTGCCTTTCCTTATTCTATCTTCTAAGATAAGTCATAAAGTGAGTAATTGCCTCCTGTGTGCCTACATTTCTCCTGAAACCAAACTGACCTTTCCCGAGGTCAACATCTATCAGCCTTTGCATCCTTCTGTGAATTATTCGTGTTAAAATCAGTAGAGCTGCATGTCCTCGGGAAAAGTAACGGCTGTAGTTTCCCCTTGCTTTCAGCCGTTCGCAGTAGCTGTGTGGCAAAGCCACATTAGCTGATGTTACAAGGCCAGCTCAGTTAATCATCCAGACTGTTGCCCCTGTAACTACTGAAAAGGCTGCTGCCCCTCTTCAGGAACCACACGTTTGTCTGGCCTCTCCACAGATACCCCTCCGCTGTGGTTGCACCTACGGTACGGATATCTGCATCGTTAATATTAACTAATCTCTATCTATATAAAACTGAAAGGACATTCATTCACACAGTCAGTCACTGACTAAACATGAAATCTCGAAAACTACTTCACGTATAAAGCTGAAATTTGGCAGGAATGTGGTTTATAGGTAGAAGACGTCAGCTAAGAAATGATTTTGTGACAGGGCTGATAGTTAAGGAGATATGACGTCATGAACAATGAAAACTTCTCTGTCTTGCGGCACGTAATAGCGTGACTTCATCAGTCCACTATTTGAGAAGGACAGCAACCAACTTTGAACATAATTTCAAACATTTAGGACACTTTCAGTCGCTGAGTACCCCAGCAAAATGATGAAAGGAAAGAAGTTAGTCTCTTACTACTTTTACGGCGTTCATGTCGTAACATTACAGCATTTGGCATGAAGTTACAATTTATTACTCGTACACTATTAATTGTAATCGCGAGAAATGTTACACAGTATACACACATACCACTGAACGTAAGTTTGAAATTTCATCATAGTACGTCACTCAGTTCACGAGATATGACGTCATAAACAATGAGATGCGAGAAAAACTGCTCCATCACGCGAAAATATTTCACATATCTTCCTAAACCACTGGACCGATTTCGACCAAATTTAATACACATATTCCTTACTGTAATATAACAGTCCCTGCTGGGTTAAGAATCACATACGACACATGCTTCAGGAGATATGACGTCATAAACAATAGGAATCGCAAGAAACTGCCACATAATACGACAAGACTTTATTCATACACTGTATGAGAATGACAGTACTTAACTACTTGCAACCAACTTTAAACATAATTTCAAACCTTAATTTTTTTTTTACTGACAACTACAGTAAAACGATGAAAGGAAAAACGTTTCTCGCTTACTACTTTTCCGCTGTTCACGGACTAAAACCACGGCAATCAGTATGACGTTACAATGTATAATTTCTACGCTACAAACTGTAGCCGCAGGAAATTTTACAGACAGTAATACACACATATAGCTGAATGTACCTTCGATATTGTATCACAGTACGACACCTAGTTCGTGTGACATGAGCACATTACCAGTAAACCGCCCCATCTCGCACCAAGTTTTAATGTTACTTCTTTCCTACTAATTGTATTCGCAAACGATTTTACAGACATATAGCACTTCTACGAATGAACATATACCTGAAAAATAGTACAACATACTGCTCAATAAATATGAGATGGTACCAATTATTATTATTATTTGCGTACATTCCCCTTAAGGAAAGCGCTAAAAACACAAAAATCTAGCTTTTATTCGCATCTTTTTTCTTCTTGTTTTCTTCCCAAAAACCTTTCATTCTTTCACTTTGTACCTTCTATTGTTCGTCTATCCATTTTCGTCTCTTGTTCTTTGTGTCGTTACTTAAAGTCAAATTTTGGTTTCTGATTTTTTCCCTACAGGTTTTGCGGTCTTGTATGTCTTAAGTTCAGGGTTAAGAATTAAGAACATTGCGTTTTGCCGACGACATAGTAATTCTGTCAGATACAGCAAAGGACCTGGAAGAGCAGTTGAACGGAACGGACAGTGTGCTGAAAGGTGCTTATAAGATGAACATTAACAAGAGCAAAACTAGGGTAATGGAGTGCAGTCTAAGAAAATCAAGTGCTGCTGAAGAAATTAGATTAGGTAACGAAACAATAAAGGAGGTAGATGAGTTTTGTTACTTGGGCAGTAAAATAACAAATGATGGTCGTAGTACAGAGGATATAAAATGCAGAATGGCAATGGGTAGAAAAGCGTTCTTGAAAAAGAGAAATTTGTTGTTATCGAATATTGATTTAAACCTAAGGAAGTCCTTTTTGAAGGAATTTATATGGAGTGTTGCCTTGTATGGGAGTGAGACATGGACGATAAACAGTGCGGACAGGAAGAGGATTGAGGCTTTCGAAATGTGGTGCTACAGAAGAATGCTGAAGATTAGGTGCGTGGATCGCGTAACTAATGAGGAGGTACTGAACAGAATTGGGGAGAAAAGAAATTTCTAGTATACCTTGTAAAAGAAGGAATAGATTCGTAGGGCACATTCTTAGACATCAAGGAATTGTGAATTTAGCATTGGAGGGAAGTGTATGGGGTAAGAACCGCAGAGAAAGACCAAGAGATGGATACAGTAAGCAGATTCAGACAGATGTAGGTTGCCGTTCTTATGAGGAGATGAAGAGGCTTGCTCAGGATGGGGTATTGTGGAGAGCTGCATCAAACCAGTCTCCGGACTGAAGACCACAACAACGACATATGTCTGCTACAGAGATGTTTAATGATATCATGTATTCTGTGGTTTCTTTGTACCAATTTGTGCCCAGTTTCGATGTAGAAGTTGAGTTGAATATTGTTTTTGTTAGTCTGGTGTCATTCATTCTAGCGAAATGCATGAAAAATTTTGATATGCGTTTTCTAATGTGTCGTGATTGTTTCATAGTGTCTGTATAGTTCTATAGTGCTGTGGGTGTTTTTTTGCCAGATATTTTCTCCCGGGTTGCGGATAGGGGAAATCCTCCCATATACGGGTGGTACTGGGGAAATGACATACTCAGGGCGGACAAAACCCAGCACAAAAACCCAGACGCGTCTGTGTGAGATTCACCGGTACTCTGGTCAGCGTCTGTTCGCTGCTTCTTTCTTCTGGACTTCAGAACTCCAGTCGTAAACCTGTATGCTCTTCGGAGCTCACCACAAAACTAAAAATAATGGCAGCACATCAGACGGTACGAATATTATATGTCGTTTGTATTTTGACTACTATCTTTCTTTGTTTGGATACTGCACCTATAATTTTGTGCGTTATGCAAGACAGCGTTATCTCTATATATAAAAGGAAGTGTCCCGACTGACTGACTGACTGACTCATCATCGCCCAGCCCAAACCACTGAAGATAGAAACTTGAAATTTGTGGAGGGTGTTGATCTTACTCTTTAGGCGTCATTTAAGAAGCGATTTTTCGATATTCCGTCCGTAAGGGGGTGAAATAGGGGATGGAACGTTTTTTTGAAAATACTTAGCTATTTAGGCAATTTTGAAGGTAGAACTACAAAAAAAAAATTCGGATTTTATTTCAGGGTTCGAATTTAAAAGACACGTGTTTTGGCATTTTTTTGAAATTCGACAAATAAGGGGGTAAAATAGGTGACGCAAAAAATTGATTTTTAAAAATATGTTGCTGTTAACTCAAATTTCAAGCTATAACTACGAAACTTAAGATATGGATTCTTGATCAGGATTAAAAAGTCACGAGTTTCGGTATTTTTAGAATTTCAAAAACTAAGGGGCTAAAGTGGGGATCAAAAATTCTTTTCGAAAACACTTTGTTGTCAAGACAACTTTGAAGCTATAGCTGCAAAAATTGGTATTTTTACAATCGGTTAGACGTTAAAAAAATACGTGTTTTGTTATTTTTGGAAATTCGACCAATAAGGGGGTGAAATACGAGATGCAAAAATTGATTTTCAAAAATATAGTGCTGTTAACTCAAATTTCAAGCTATAACTACGAAACTTAAGATATGGATTCTTCGTCAGGATTAAAAAGAAACAACTGGTGCAGACCAAACAGTCTACGCATGCCAAGCAGCGGGGGTTCAGCTAGTTTCTTATATGAGTAGCCTGATATCAAACCTGGACATCTGACCTAACGATCGAAATGTAGTTATCTGTCGATCCTAAAGGAAGTTTTTCCCGCTCTTTTCATAGGTTGAAGTCCGTTTTTTTCCCCCAAAGATTGACGTAAATGTGTTAAATCACACGTTAAATTTGACTCTTCACATCAAAAGCGGACACTTACATAAGAGCTTGATATCAAATTCGGACACTTGTTGAATGAAGCAGAGTGCTGCAATGGGAACACAGTATATGATCACGTGACCTTGAAAATCAAACGTGGCGACAGTGTGTGTCAGGTACTAAGACGTATTAGCCCGTTCTGAAGTTTTTCACTAATTTTTTATAGTATTATTAATAATAACCAACTTAAAGCGAGTGAAGTGGAATCTAATATATCAGCAGCGTCCGTAGGAAAAGCTAGGAGGCGGTTGAGACACCTGAAAAGTGAAAATAAGCATTGAAAAGAAACAAAGGTAAGACTAATTTGTATACTACACTGTTCTATTGTAAGGTGTGCTGTACGAACTTTTCACTTGTTGGAAAGAAGTTCGATGTCAGAAATAACGTAAGGATGTTTACGGAAAAATCTGGCGACAGTTTCAACAGACCTTGTTGTTGTTGTTGTTGTTGTTGTTGTTGTGGTCTTCAGTCCGGAGACTGGTTTGATGCAGCTCTCCACAATACCTTCTCCTGAGCAAGCTTCTTCATATCCACATAAGAACGGCAACCTACATCTGTCTGAATCTGCTTACTGTATCCATCTCTTGGTCTTCCTCTGCGATTTTTTCCCCACACACTTCCCTCCAACGCTAAATTCACAATTCCTTGATGTCTGAAAATGTGTCCTACCAATCGATCCCTTCTTTTAGTCAAGGTATGCAAGAAATTTCTTTTCTCCCCAATTCTGTTCATTACCTCCTCATTAGTTACGCGATCCACCCACCTAATCTTCAGCATTCTTCTGTAGCACCAAATTTAAAAAGCCTCTATCCTCTTCCTGTCCGCACTGTTTATCGTCCATGTCTCACTCCCATACAAGGCAACACTCCATACAAATGCCTTCAGAAAGGACTTCCTTAGGCTTAAATCAATATTCGAGGTTAACAAATTTCTCTTTTTCAAGAACGCTTTTCTACCCATTGCCATTCTGCATTTTATATCCTCTGTACTGCGACCATCATTTGTTATTTTACTGCCCAAGTAACAAAACTCATCTACCTCCTTTATTGCTCCGTTTCCCAATCTAATTCCTTCAGCATCACCTGATTTTCTTACACTGCACTCCATTACCCTAGTTTTGCTCTTGTTAATGTTCATCTTATATGCACCTTTCAGCACACTATCCATTCCGTTCAATTGCTCTTCCAGGTCGTTTGCTGTATCTGACAGAATTACTATGTCATCGGCAAAACGCAATGTTTTTATTTCTTCCCCCTGAACTTTAATCCCTATTCCAAATTTTTCCTTGCTTTCCTTCACCGCCTGCTCGATATACAAATTGAATAACATCGGAGAGAAGCTACAACCCTGTCGTACTCCCTTTCCAACTGATGCTTCCCTTTCATGCCCTTCGAGTCTAATAACTGCGGTCTGGCTTTTGTACAAGTTGTAAATACCTCTCCTTTCCCTGTATTTTACCCCTGCTGACTTCAGAATTTGGAAGAGTGTATTCCAGTCAACATTGTCAAACGCTTTCTCCAAATCTACAAAGGCTAAAAACGTAGGTTTGCCTTTTCTTAGTCTATCTTCTAGGATAAGCCGTAAAGTGAGTATTGCCTCCCGTGTTCCTACATTTCTCCTGAACCCAAACTGAACTTCCCCCGAGGTCGGCTTCTACCACCTTTTCCATCCTTCTGTATATAATTCGTGTTAATATTTTGCAACCATGACTTATTAGACTGATGGTTCTGTGTTTTTCACACCTGTCTGCTCCTGCTTTCTTTGGAATGGGGATTATAACATTTTTCTTAAAGTCTGAGGGTACTTCACCTGTCTCATACATCTTACACACCAGGTGAAACAGGTTTGTCATGGCTGGTTCTCCCAGAGACTTCAGTAGCTCTGAGGGAATATCATCTACTCCAGGGGCCTTGTTTCGACTTAGATCTTTCAGTGCTCTGTCAAATTCTTCTCTCAGTACAGTATCTCCTATTTCATCTTCATCTACATCCTCTTCCCTTCCTACAATATTGTCTCGAAGTTCATTTCCTTTGTAGAGCCCGTCTATATACTCTTTCCACCTTTCAGCTTTCCCTTCTTTGCTGAGAACTGGTTTTCCATCAGTGTCCTTGATATTCATAGAGCTGGTTTTTTTTATCGCCAAATGTTTCTTTTATTTTCCTGTAGGCTGTATCTATTTTTCCCCTATTTATACATTCTTCTACATCCTTGAATTTGCCTTCTAGCCACTCCTGCTTAGCCATTTTGCACTTCCTCTCAAACTCATTTCTTAGTCGTCTGTACTCCATTTTACCTGTTTCATTTACTGCATTTTTATATTTTCTCCTTTCATCGATTAAATTTAGTATTTCCTGTGATATCCAAGGATTTTTTGTAGGTCTTGCCTTCCTACCTATTTTGTCCTCTGCTGCCTTCACTATTTTATCTCTCAATGCTACCCATTCCTCCTCTACTGTTTTATTTTCCCCTGTTTCTGTCAATTGTTGCCTGAAGCTCCCTCTGAAATTCTTAAGAACGCCAGGTTCCTTCAATTTATCCAGGTCCCATCTCCTTATTTTCTTCCCTTCTTGTAGTTTCTTTAGTTTCAGCCTACAGTTCATAACCAACAAGTTATGGTGAGAGTCTATATCTGCCCCTGGGTATGTCTTACTCTGTAAAACCTGGTTCCGAAATCTATGTCTTACCATTATAAAATCTATCTGATACCTTTCGGTGTCTCCTGGTCTCTTCCATGTATACAACCTTCTTTTGTGATTCTTAACCAGGTGTTTGTTATTACTAAATTATGTTCTGTGCAAAATTGTACCAGGCGGCTTCCTCTTTCATTCCTTTTGCCCAGACCATATTCACCTACTATCTTTCCTTCCCTTCCTTGTCCTACTACCGAATTCCAGTCTCCCATAACAATTAAGTTTTCCTCTCCCTTAATTGTCTGAATAATTTCCTTCAAGCTCCTCATATATTTCTTCGATCTCCTCATCATCGGCAGAGCTAGTTGGCATATAAACCTGTACTACTGTTGTCGGTGTTGGCTTCGTATCTATCTTGACAATGATAATGCGATCAATGTGCTGGTCATAGTAGTTTACCCGCATTCCTATTTTCTTATTCATTATCAATGCTACTCCTGTAATACCTCCAACTGATTTTGTACTTATAATCCTGTACTCACCTTTCCAGATTATACACCTGTAAAAGATTCTGATCAGCAGTGAGCGAATCTCTGTGTATCAAAAACGGTCATCTCAAAGCGTGTTCACATCAAAAGCGGACACCTACACGTTTTGGTTTCAAAAAGGGACATCCGTATTTTCAAACACAATTTGAAGGTGCTTGAGTATTCAAACTGACATTAACCACTTCCATATACAAATCCTCGAGTATTAAAGTAGTTAATGCTCAAATCAGCTTATAAATATATTAGCTCTACGTTTCGCAATAAAAAATGACGTTTATCTCAGTTTCTGGCAAACGACAGATGTCCTTCTCATATATTCTACGATAAAAATAAAAGTTTTTAGAAAAAAAAAAAAGTGAGATGGACAGAAAGGATAGGAGAAGTACTGACTCCAGGCAGGAACAACTAAATAAATGTGCGGTCAACGTCAGCTAGTATTAGTACAAAATTAAATGTCTGACTGATGAAATGAGATGGAATTAAATGAACAGAGGTTTGATATTTTATCGAAGCATGGGTTTAACCCTTCAGTGGCCAAATTATTTCCAGAAGTTGTAGACTTTCTATGAATACTTTATTGGGCTAAGAAGCCACACATAAAATCATAGTTTAAATCTTGTAAGTTATAGTTTGAGAGAACTATTGTTCCCTCCGAATTTATGAGTGACTAAAAAAATTACTAAAAAAATGTATATCTTTCATTTTTTTTAGTACAAAAAACATATTAAACATTTCATTTATATTTTTATTAGTTCATACTGTCCATTGAGTTCACTAAGGTGACTTAGTACGGAACTTAGAGAAGCATGGTGCTACACACAAAGGCACACTACAGTTGCTACACATTGTTCTTGTCCTCTTTTCTTTGTTTTCGGTGCTACATTGGCGGCACCTTTTGATTGCAGTACCTTTTGTTGGCCAGTGAGTTCCAACTTTCGCCAGACGAACTTCGTCTGCAACTCCAGACAGGCCTCTTTTTAGTGTCTGAAGATGAACGGAAATTCGTCTTCGCTTACGACTTGAGAAGCAAGAGATGAGATGTCTTTCCAAACGCTACCTAAATGTTAGCTGGTCCGCTTCCGTAACTTCCACATGATGAAGGCACTGACAACTGACAAATACACAAGAAAGAAAAACAATCGCACTGGCGTGTTTTACGGCCCACTTCATATTTGTAGTGTTATAAGTTTTTGCAAACATTTTGGACAAAAATAATAATCTAAATAATAAAAAATTAATTAATTAGAGTGTCTGACACTCTTTCAGGAAAAAAAATAGGTAGTGGTCGATTTCGAACCACTAACCTTTAGTGTCACAGTCCAACGTATTGCCCACTACACAGAAGTTGGGTTCTTTAGCTTCATACTGTTAACGGCCGTTGTTAACTACATGCCATTGGTAGACACTAGATTAGCATTTATCGTACGAAGAACGACGTGTTTGTTTTTCTTAATTCTTCAATGCGCCATTGCTTTGAAATGACAACGTGTAAGTTACAATAAGAAAATCATCAAATACGCAACGCAAGATGGCGTATGCCAGAGAGAGTTCTGGGCGAGGAATGTCACGTGACATCTGCGAACGGCTGGTTATCGTTAATTCAATGGAGGGTGTAAAAAATCCGTTATTTTTGCAAATATCTCTCAAACGATATGAGATATGAAAAAAAAAAAAAAAAAAAAAAAAAAAAAAACACGCAAGGGAACAAAGTCGTAGAGAATTTTCTCCTCTACAAATTCGGTTATTCAATTTTCGTGTCAGATATATGCCGTTATTTTCATTTAAATTTCGAGCTGTCAAAAGACGATCGCAAAGGCCCACTCTTAGTGTTACTACCGTAACCTGAAGTGGGGCAATGGTGTGTGTTACCACTTCTATGAACGACGAATACTATCTCCGTCGTAAATATAAAAGTAAATAGATACAAGTCATTTCACACACATAAGGAAAGCATGCTACACAAAAAACGCCTGTTAAGGTCGAAACAGTGGATTGTTTTCCCGCATAAAATGCGCTTCTGCATTGACTAACAATGTTGAAAAACAACCACTTTTGCGCGCCTGTTGACAATCTACAAGTAGTTAGCACGTTCTAACAGAGATTAACACAAGTTAGAAGAGGGGTAAAATACAGGGAAAGGAGAGTTATTTACAACTTGTACAAAAGCCAGACCGCAGTTATTAGACTCGAAGGGCATGAAAGGGAAGCATCAGTTGGGAAGGGAATAAGACAGGGTTGTAGCCTTTCTCCAATGTTATTCAATTTGTACATTGAGCAGGCGGTGAAGGAAAGCAAGGAAAAATTTGTAATAGGGATTAAAGTTCAGGGGGAAGAAATAAAAACATTGCGTTTTGCTGATGACATTGTAATTCTTTCAGAGACAGCAAAGGACCTGGAAGAGCAGTTGAATGGAATGGACAGTGTGTTGAAGAGAGCGTATAAAATGAACATTAACAAGAGCAATACAAAAATAATGGAATGCGGTCTTAGAAAATCAGGCGATGCTGAAGGAATTAGATTAGGTAACGAAACAATGAAGGTGGTAGATGAGTTTTGTTACTTGGGTAGTAAAATAACATGCGATGGTCGCAGTACAGAGGATATAAAATGCAGAATGGCAATGGGAAGAAAAGCGTTGTTGAAAAAGAGAAATTTGCTAACATCGAATATTAATTTAAGGGTAAGGAAGTCTTTTCTGAAAGCATTTGTGTGGAGTGTTGCCTTGTATGGGAGTGAAACATGGAGGATAAGCAGTGCGGACAGGAAGAGAATAGAGTCTCTTGAAATGTGCTGCTACAGAAGAATGCTGAAGATTAGGTGGGTAGATCGCATAACTAATGAAGAGGTGCTGAACAGAATTGGCGAGAAAAGGAATTTTTGGCATACCCTGACAAAAAGAAGGGATCGCTTGGTAGGACACATTCTTAGACATCGGGGAATCGTAAATTTAGCACTGGACGGAAGTGTTTGGGGTACAAATCGAAGAGGGAGACCAAGAGACGCGTATAGTAAGCAGATTCAAGTGGATGTGGGTTGCCGTTCTTATGAGGAGATGAAGAGGCTTGCTCAGGATAGAGTAGGGTGGAGAGCTGCATCAAACCAGTCTCCGGGCTGAAGACCACAACAACAACAGAAGTGGGAACTCGGAGTACCACAGAATTTATAGCGAAAGCAAATAAGTGGGGACTATAGTTCCCACTTGTCACTAAAGGGTTAAACAGTGAGACCAGAGAGACAGCGGAGAGCAGGCGCTCTCGACCTTTCCGCGGCGCCTTTCAGAGCCCCCCCCCCCCCCCCCAGGAAGGACACGGCCAGACGGCGGTTGTGTAATGTGAAGGGGCCGTGACGTCATGAGAGGACGCGGCCTTGGCGCCGTGTGACGTCACAGGCCACGAAACGGCGAAAGCGGCTCCCCGCTTCTCGCGAAGCACCGCCCCCTGCCAAAGGTGCGGTCCCTCTGCCCGCAGAGGAGCCACTCTGCAAATCACATTCAAGTGCCTGGCAGACGGTTCATTAAACCACTTTCACTACCTTTCTTCCCGCGCGCTGTTACAGTATGGAACGGTAGAGAAACAGCACCTAAACCGTACCGTTTCCAATCTGATTTCTCTGATTTTATTGGGATGGTATTGTCTCCCTACGTAGGTGGGAGCTACCAAAATATTTTCACATTTAGAACTAAAAGTCGGTGATTCAAATTTCGCAAACAGATCTCGCCGCAACGAATAACGTCGTTCTTTATAAATTTCCACCTCAAATCGTGCAACACAAGGGGCAACAGTACTCCAGGAGAGGACGCACAAGTCTGATGTAGGTAGTCCCTTTGGTGGAGCTGGTGCATCTTCGAAGCGTTCTGCCGATGAAACGTAACCTTTGGTTCGCCTTCCCCATAATATTTTCTATGTGTTCTCTCCAGTCAAAGTTGTTCGTAATTGTAACTCCTAGGTATTTGGTAGAATTTACGACCTTAGGGTTTGACTGATTTATCGCGTAATTGAAGTTCAGCGGATTTCTTTTAGTGGTCATGTGTATTACTTCACACTTTTCTTTATTTAGTGTCAATTGCCAATTTTCGCACCATCTAGGAATTTTGTCTAAATCGCTTTGCAGTAGCATTTGATCCTCTGTTGACTTCACTAACCGATAAACGACAGCATCATCCGCGAACAGTCTAAGAGAGCTATTCAGATTGTCTCCTAAATCGTTTATAAACACGAGGAAGAGTAGGGGGCCTATAACGCTTCCCTGTGGAACGCCAGATATCACTTCTGTTTTACTCGATGACTTACCGTCAATTACAACGAACTGTGTCCTTTCTGATAGGAAATCGTGAATCCAATCGCACAATTGGGGCGATATTCCATTAGCACGCTATTTCATTAATTGCCCCTTGTGAGGTACAGTGTCAAAAGTCTTCCTGAAATCCAGAAATATTGAATCGATTTGAGATCCCTTGTCCATGGCATTTATCACTTCATATGAATAAAGGGCAAACTGTGTTTCGCAAGAGCGATACTTCCTGCATCCGTGCTGACTATTGGTCAATAGGTCGTTATCTTCGAGTTAGTTTACAACGTTCGAAAAAAGTATATGTTCCAAAATCCTACTGCTAATCGATATCAGTAAGATCTGCCAGAACTATCTGCCTTCTTACACAACCTCGCATACCTGACTTACGTTAGGGTATTTATTTACTTATTCCTACATTCAGTAAGTACTTCTCCTATTCTCTCTCTCCCTCTGTCTATCTTCTTTCTTCTAAAAACATGTTACATTTATCGGTGAATATTTAACAAATAAGGTTGCCTTGCATAATGTACAAAATTATAAAAAAAAAAAACAGATAGTAATCAGAATACAAATCATCATCATCATCAGAGACTGATTATGCCTTTCAGCGTTCAGTCTGGAGCATAGTACCTCTAATAAAATTCCTCCATGAGCCCCTATTCAATGCTAACGTTGATGCCTCGTCTGATGTTATGCCTTTTACTTCAAAATCATTCTGCACCGAATCTAAGTACTTTCTTCTTGGTCTACCTCGACTCCTCTTACCCTCCGCTGCCGAGCTCATGAGTCTCTTAGGTAACCTTGCTTCTCCCATGCGTGTAACATGACCCCACCATCTCAGTCTGTTCGCTCTAACTGCTTCGTCTATGGTGTTCATTCCCAGTTTTTCTTTTATTTCCTCATTATGGACACCCTCCTGCCATTCCCATCTATTAGCACCTGCAATCATTCTTGCTACTTTCATATAAATGGCATATGAAATTCGTCCAATCTGCTAGTTATTGAGTTATATGATGTAAAACTATAGAATTGTTTAGTATATATTCATTTGTATAAGTGGTGAATGTCTATAAAATCTGTTGTGAATACAATTAATGCTAAAGAAGCACTAGATTAAAACTCGATGCTTGAAAGGGCGGTTTTTCCATGAACGTTACTGTTTACGTGCTCATATCTCGTGAACCACGTGTCGTACTGTGATACATTTCGAAGGTACATTCAGCTATATGTGTGTACACTGTGTGTAAAATTTCATGCGGCTACAATTTGTAGTGTAGAAATTACGAACTGTAACGTCGTACCAAATGCCGCAGTTTAAGTCCGTGAACTGCAAAGAAGTAACAAGCGAGAAACATTTTTCCTTTCATAATTTTGCTACGGTTGTCAGCGAGAAAGAGTTCTTATTGAACTTGAAATTATGCTTAGACTTTGTTTTAAGTCGCTAAGCACTTTAACTCTCATATATGGTATGAATAAAGTCTCATGTCATGATGTGGCAGTTTTTTTACTACTCCTATTGTTTATGACTTATATCTCCTGAACCATGTATCGTACGTGGTTATTACCAGTACAGTAATTGTTACCTCCTGGTAACGAACATGTGCACCAAATTTGGTTCAGATCGGTCCAGTGGTTTAGGAGAAAATGTGCAACATTATCGCATCGTTTTCACATTTCTTTCGAAGTTTCATGCTTTGATACATTTAAATTCAGCACCAGGAGTCCCGTTGAAATATTGTCACATATAACAAAATGCGGCCACGACACTATTACATACTGTTGGCTACCAATTCTTATTACGGCACCAAGTGTACTTACTTGTAAACAGCTTAACAATTTCAGAGTCTACAAGAGTTATAAAATTCACGCCCATGCTGAATTTTCGTAAGTTCGTAAGTTTTTTATAACGTTGCCTGCAAGGACCTCATTATGCCATATTCTACTAGTCATATTATTATTATTATTTCATTTCCGTTACATTTTTTCACACTCAGGGTTCATTTTCCCTTCGATCAATATTTATTTTGCATTTTTATTTTCATGAAACCCACCAATACCTAACATCCGTTAGGTAAAAAATAATTCAACTGTAATTTGCTGTCCCGGTAGTTTACGTGACCCGCAGGTAACGTTATATCGTGAACTGTGTGTTTTTCGTGATCCTTACACAACGACCGTCCTCGTGGATTGATACAAAATTTCATAAAGATTGGAAGATAACTGTTGATTTGTATGCAGTACGTACACACTAACAGACGGACACTATGCTTTATGTACAAAGTTGTTGTTGTTGTTATGGTCTTCAGTACGGAGACTGGTTTGATGCAGCTCTCCACAATACTCTATCCTGAGCAAGCCTTTTCATCTCCTCATAAGAACGGCAACCCACATCCACTTGAATCTGCTTACTACACGCGTCTCTTGGTCTCCCTCTGCGATTTTTACCCACAAACGTCCCTCCAATGCTAAATTTACGATTCCCCGATGTCTAAGAATGTGTCCTACCAAGCGATCCCTTCTTTTAGTCAGGGTGTGCCAAAAATTCCTTTTCTCACCAATTCTGTTCAGTACCTCTTCATTAGTTATGCGATCTACCCACCTAATCTTCAGCATTCTTCTGTAGCACCACATTTCAAAAGCCTCTATCCTCTTCCTGTCCGCACTGTTTATCGTCCATGTTTCAGTTCCATTCAGGGATAAAACTAATGGTTCTAAAACATAGTTTGAAGATGTTACATCCTTATTCCACTTTGTTTTTGGCTTCTTTGCAGCTTTTACAGTGGCTTTCCGTGTTGTATATTCTTTTCCACTCTGCTTTAGACACATCCTTTTCACATATTTCCATTCATATCTATTTATTTGTCGCCTACAACCTTTATTTAACTGATTTATTGCACCTGGCGATGAACCAACACAAGCACTATCCGCCATATTGACTGATGTTCCATCCTTATTCCATGGAGGGAAAAGTTAAAGTCGTTGTAAACCAGGTTGACGTTTAAATATATGATACAAGATTTCACCACAGCATAGAGTCATGCAGATACATCCTATTGCCATTGAAATCACACTTTTCGAAACTTTCTTGGTTACATCCTTATTCCAGGAGGTATTCAATTAACACAATTTTTTTACTCTTCGTGGTTGGAGAATTTAAAAATATATAAGAATGTTTAAAGAGCTGATTCCACAGTTGTAAAGTACAGTAGCAACCGTCCAAATTGTTTCAACATTTTTGTTATACGTCCGGTTCTTTGGACGGTGTGTGCGGTGGGCTGTGGTGGTGCATAAATATTTTTGATTGACGAATGACATTAAAATGTTTCGTTAATGATTTTGACTCGAAGCACTCTGGTGAAACTTCGTAACAGTTAGTCCTACCTACACACACACACACACAGAGTTTACTTTTCAGATCTAGGCCCTGATACTATTAATCAAATTAATTGGCTCGGTAATTAACTGAATTAATATGATTGCTAATTAGTCTCTGCACATCTGATCATTTCACAGAAGATTGTATTTATCATTCAATCATATAAAATATCCAGAGGATATATCATATGCTGCTAACTGGAACAGCTGTAGTCGTTTTGCAAAAATAAAAATAAAATCTGTATGCCCTCTTTTTGTCGTAATATAAAAATGCAATTATGATTTTTCTTTTGAAAATGACTGATTCTTTTACCTTTGCTGTGGGTTTTGTTATACTGAAACAATAGCTGTGCAGAAGAGCATTTACGTAACTAGATAAATTATTGACGTTAACTATTATTTTAAAAAATTATGTTAATGATTTTTACTAACTTTCTCTCTCATTATTGCCAAAAATTGCTAACTGATTGCTTGTTAATATGACATTGTTTATTATTGTTTCATCGAAATTCAAACTATAATCACTGATCTCTATTTCTAGTGCAGACAATATTTAATTTTGCCAGTTCAAACTGAACCGTTATTGAATGAATGAAGGTGATACGTCCTCGTCTCTCACTGATTGCCTTAGCACGAAGGATATAGTGGCGCAGTAGAGCATGTTATTACATTCGTACATAATATCTTTGACACCATAGTTTGCCGGCCGCGGTGGCCGAGTGGTCTGCGGCGCGCTAGTCACGGTCTGCACGGCCACTACGGTCGGGGGTTCGTATCCCCCCTCGGGCATGGATGTTTGTGCCGTCCTTAGTATTAGCTAGATCATAAATAGTTTGTAAGTTTAGGCACTGATGACCCCGTAGTTAAGTTCCATAAGGTATACAAACATTTGACAACATAGTTTACATATGTTCAAAATTCAAATGTTTGTATAGTCTATGGGTCTTAACTGCGAGGTCATCAGTCCATAAACTTACAAACTACTTATGAACTACTTACGAACTAGGACGGCACAAATATCCATGCCCGAGGGGGGATTCGAACCCCCGACCGTAGTGGCCGTGCAGACCGTGACTGGAGCGCCTCAGTCCCCTCGGCCACTGCGGCCGGCTGTTTACATATGTACAATCAAACTATTCAGTTAACATTTCAAATTAAACAGATAACATACGTGAAATGAACAAGTAAATAAATACGTAAATATTAGTTCACAAAAATGTAGAAAGCTTTTATAAGAGTAATAGGATTACGTTTTTCTGTAATCAACCCACAGATGGAAGGTCACCACCTGTGACCTTACAAGATAACTCCTGCGTTTTCTTAGAGAGACTTTGCACCACTTCACCTACCGATGGCCACTTTTTTTTAATGCGTGAGTCATATTTTGACCTAGACCACGACATAACTGAAGTGTGTCTGAATCGCCGAACAGCAAGCACTTGGTCAGCGTCCCCTCTGCAAGTGACTGACGTCAGCTGTTGTGGTACACAGCCTGTGTACAACTTCACTGACTCCACACTAGACTTGCGCTAATAGTTCGCGATCGGGAGCGCTCACTTTAGTTCGCGGCTCTGCCGCGAACTAGTTCTTTCTTTTAGTTCGTCTGCTCCCAGTGACGGCTGACTCTACATCTTGGCACTATAGAATGTATTAGTCAGATATTGCAGGGTGCAGAACACTTCAAAGCAGAAATTTTGTAGCACTGAACTATGTAATCTAGCAGGCAGACGCTCACCTCGAAATGACTCATCAGCAGAAGGCAAACAGGTGATTTTTAATTCTGCTGCGCGCCCTCTCGCTATTGCCCGTCGGTCTTCGGAAAAGAATCCAACGAAGTAAGAAGCGAGCTACGTTTGGCATAATAGTTCGCGACCGGTAATGCATGTTTTAGTTCGCGACCGATCGCGCATATTTTGGTTCGCGACCGGTATCTCTCCTTTTTAGTTCGCATCTCGGCCGCGAAGTAGGTCGCTCTTTTTAGTTCGTCTGCTCTTTTTCGGCTTTTGCTACCGCTACTAAAAGAGCTCTTTCTTTTGTTATGACAGATTTTTTTTTATATAATGATCAGTGTTGTCCAAGCGCGTGGTATTACCCGTAATTTTGGGCAATTAGACATCAATTACTTAGGCAAATAAACCAGTTATTTACACGAATGGGTGATAGAATGGTTTTCAACTACTTTGCATACAGAGTACTCGTAGTATTTTATTTTTTAAATGGATTTATTTATTTATTTAATAGGTGATTGAAGGAACATTGCCGGTCGCGGTGGCCGAGGGGACTGAGGCGCTCCAGTAACGGTCTGCACGGCCACTACGGTCGGGGGTTCGAATCCCCCTCGGGCATGGATTTTTGTGCCGTCCTGGTTCGTAAGTAGTTCATAAGTAGTTTGTAAGTTTAGGGACTGATGACCCCGTAGTTAAGTCCCATAAGCTATACAAACATTTGAACATTTTGAAGGAACATTATACCTACAAACTATGCTAAATGCATTATTGATAGATCTGAAGCATTGAATTAAAATTTGTGGTGCGGCCGGGAATCGAACCCGGACCTCCATGCTTATTAGGCAGGCATCTTAACCGTTAGACTACCACACCACTAACGATTAAGGCGCCTCGGAATAGTCTATGTACGACTTCCCTCCACAACACAAACTTTAATTCAGCTTCTTTGTTCCAAAGATAATTGCCACTACTGCCAAGGCTCTCCATGCAGCGGAATAGCACCTCAGCAATGGACATGGTGGAACAATCCTGTTATGGTGATATAAATATCAATTAATTTGAATAAATAATCCCTGAGACGGATTTACGTCTCAAATATGTCAAAGACATTATTGATAGATCTGAAGCATTGAATTAAAATTTGTGGTGCGGCCGGGAATCGAACCTTGGCAGTAGTGGCAATTATCTTTGGAACAAGGAGCTGAATTAAAGTTTGTGTTGTGGAGGGAAGTCGTACATAGACTATTCCGAGGCGCCTTAATCGTTAGTGGTGTGGTAGTCTAACGGTTAAGACGTCTCCCTAGTAAGCATGGAGGTCCGGGTTCGATTTCCGGCCGCACCACAAATTTTAATTCAATGCTTCAGATCTATCAATAATGTCTTTGACATATTTGAGACGTAAATCCGTCTCAGGGATTATTTATTCAAATTAATTGATATGCTAAATGCGTCTATTTTCGTGAATAATTTCTGCGCGCTCTCTCGTCCTCTCGCTGTTCACCATCAGTCGTCGGAAAAGGAGCGGACGAACGAAGAGGTGAGGGATCTGCGAACTAGATCGCGTAGTTCGCGTGTGGGAGCACTCTTCCGAACTAGTTCGTTCGCGAACTACACAAGACTACTCCACACCTGCCAGACGTGTCCTGCTTGCTGCGATTAACGGAACAGACGCGATGACGACTGGAACAGAGCTCGCTGCCTGCTAGTGCGTGGCGTTTCTCGGAAGATACTGCCTGGGAGATTCGCTGACGTCACTGTAGAGATAGCCCGTCTAGTAAGCGCACTGGAACCAGCGTAGGCAGCGCGGTCGTATCAGGAAAGAAAGCTGACTGGCAGAGTTTAAAACGCCGACTGGACAGGGGGACGTGGCCGTCCCGTCTGAGACAAGACCCTTCTACGGCAATCGCGGAGTAGCGCTGAGGTTACGTAAGTTAGCTGCAGATAACACAGGCCAGCCAGAGGAAACAAACAGCGCGTTACGCTGGAGAGAGAGAGAGAGACAGAGAGTGTAGCCTGCTGATGCTGATGGGAAACAGTCTAGTCTGAACATCAGGGGGGGGGGGGGGCAGGGGAGAGATTGAAAAACCAGATCACAAACGGCCCCATCACACAACAACAGAAGGTGGGTACCTTCTAACCAAATAACAAAACCCTTGCAAAGGAGACCATATGGGTATCGGATTTTAGAATTTCTTTATATTTATGCTAAGTGAAGTTGAGAACTGAAGTAAGAATCAGCGGGAGCCATTCTAAACTCTAAAAAATTCTCGAGAAAATCGACTTTGAAGTTTTGCAAGTACACGTAAGTACCAATAATTAAACAATTGCAGCATCTGTCGGTGTAGCAGGTGTTAGCGTTTATAGCCTCACAACCACAGAGTCGGTGGTTCGAATCCAAATGACAGGTTTTTCTTCTCTTTCACATCCAGTTCTATAAAACATTTTGGGATCTCTAATTCCGCGTGTTGTGTCAGCTTTTTGTTTATGTGTTTGTAGACGAGCTGGACAACTTGTCGTCGTGTAAAACGATCGTTGAGTAGATTAGGTTAGAGTATATTAGTACTTGTTCCATAGATCATGAATACGACACTTCGTAATGATGTGCAACGTGTCGGGTTAATGAAACGTGTCTTTACAAATTATTACTTTGTACTAAGTATTACATGACACAATATTGTTTTATTATTTTTTTCAGATTTACTAATTTATATCTGAAAATTCATCTATAGTGTAGAAGGAGTTGCCATTCAGAAAATCTTTTAATTTATTTTTAAATGCTAGTTGGCTATCTGTCAGACTTTTGATGCTACTTGGTAGATGATCAAAGACTCTTGTGGCAGCATAATTCACCCCTTTCTGTGGCAAAGCTAGATTCAACCTTGAATAGTGAAGATCATTCTTTCTCTTCGTATTGTAGTTATGTACACTGCTATTGTTTTTGTATTCGGTGGGATTGTTAGTAACAAATTTCATAAGTGAATATATATATAAACTGTGAAGCTAATGTGAAGATCCCTAGTCCTTTAAATAAGTGTCTGCAGGATGATCTTGGATGGGCTCTAGAAATTATTCTGATCACACCCTTTTGTGCAATGAATACGTTTTTCCTCAGTGATGAATTATCGCAGAAAATGATGCCATACGAAAGCAGAGAATGAAAATAGGCATAGTAAGCTAATCTACTCAGATGTTTATTACCAAAATTTGCAATTACCCTAATAGCATAAGTTGCTGAACTCAGACGTTTCACCAGATCTTCACTGTGTTTTTTCCGGTTCAACCCCTCATCAATGCATACACCTAAAATTTTTGAATATTCTACTTTTGCTACAAACTTCTGATCAAAGTCTATATTTACTGATGGTGTCATTCCATTTACTGTACGGAACTGTACGTACTGTGTTTTATCAAAATTTAATGCGAGCCCGTTTGCTGAGAACCACTTAATCATTTTCTGAAAGACGTCGTTTACAATTTCTTCATTTAGTTCTTGCCTGTCAGGTGTGATAACTATCATCAGCAAAAAGAACCAGCTCTGCATCTTCATGGATATAGAATGACAAGTAATTAATTAATATGTATTAAGAACAGCAACGGGCCCAAGACTGAACCATGTGGCACCGCATTTTTGATTGTTTCCCAGTTTGAAGAATCAGCTGTTTTTTGCATGTTATGGGAATTACTTATGTCAACTTTCTGCACTCCTTCTGTTATTTATGATTTAAACCATTTGTACACCGTCCCATTCACACCACGATACTTTAGTTTATCTAGAAGAATTCCATGATATACACAATGAAAAGCCTTGGTGAGCTCACGAAAACGGGTGATTTCCGGGTATTCGGAGCATTTAATATTTAGCTGCTTGGAAAGCCATTAGTGGCTATGAAGATGACTCTCCAGAAGCAGTGTCGTAGCGCTTGACGAACTGCGCAATCAAACACTTCTGTTGTCAACTAATAGTGAAGCCAACCAATCCTGTAAAAACTGTAACATATTTTTTTATGGAAACCATAATAATTAAACAGCTTTCTATAAAATATAAAAAATTACCAATAAACAAAAATACGTGCACTTTTCGTAAAAATTACCGATAGATTACCGATAGATATTAACGCGAATTATATACAGAAGGATGGAAAAGCTGGTAGAAGCCGACCTCGAGGAAGATCAGTTTGGGTTCAGGAGAAATATAGGAACACGGGAGGCAATACTCACTTTACGGCTCATCCTAGAAGATAGATTAAGAAAAGACAAACCTACATTTCTAGCTTTTGTAGATTCGGAGAAGGCTTTTGACAATGTTGATTGGAATAAACTCTTTCAAGTTCTGAAGCAAGCAGGAGTAAAATATAGGGAACGTAAGGTTATTTACAGTTTGTACAAAAACCAGACAGCGGTTGTCAGAGTTGAAGGGCATGAAAGGGATGCAGTGGTTGGAAAGGGAGTAAGACAGGGTTGTAGTCTTTCTCCATTTTTGTTCAAATTGTACATTGAGCAAGCTATAAAGGAAAGCAACGAGAAATTTGGAAAAGGAATTAAAGTTCAGGGTGAAGACTTAAAAACATTGCGTTTTGCCGACGACATAGTAATTCTGTCAGATACAGCAAAGGACGTGGAAGAGCTATTGAACGGAATGGATAGTGTGCTGAAAGGTGCATATAAGATGAACATTAACAAGAGTAATACTAGGGTAATGGAGTGCAGTGTAAGAAAATCAGGTGATGCTGAAGGAATTAGATTAGGTAACGAAACAATAAAGGAGGTAGACGAGTTTTGTTACATGGGCAGTAAAATAACAATTGATGGTCGCAGTACAGAGGATATAAAATGCAGAATGGCAATGGGTAGAAAAGCATTCTTAAAAAAGAGAAATTTGTTGTCATCGAATATTGATTTAAACCTAAGGAAGTCCTTTTTGAAGGAATTTATATGGAGTGTTGCCTTGTATAGGAGTGAGACATGGACGATAAACAGTGCGGACAGGAAGACGATTGAGGCTTTCGAAATGTGGTGCTACAGAAGAATGCTGAAGATTAGGTGGGTGGATCGCGTAACTAATGAGGAGGTACTGAACAGAATTGGAGAGAAAAGAAATTTATGGCGTACCTTGACTAAAAGAAGGGATCGATTGGTAGGACACATTCTCAGACATCAAGGAATTGTGAATTTAGCGTTGGAGGAAAGTGTGAGGGGAAAAATCGCAGAGGAAGACCAAGAGATGGATACAGTAAGCAGATTCAGATAGATGTAGGTTGCCGTTCTTATGTGGAGATGAAGAGGCTTGCTCAGAATAGGGTATTGTGGAGAGCTGCATCAAACCAGTCTCCGGACTGAAGACCGCAAACAATTACAATTGTGTAACTCTTTGAAGACAACGAAAAAAAAAGTAAAAAAATTGTTACGTCAGGATTCGAACCACCGACCCTTGGCTTGTAAGGCCACAACGCTTCACGGTCGTTGTTTCAGTTCGTTCTCGGTTGTCCGTTGAATATTTGGCTCGGTTTTATTTATTTATTTATTTATTTATGTATTTTTGTACAGAGGCCATTTAGCCCCCTGACCAGGCGCGCTGAGCCACGGCGCCCGGCTAAGCTACCCCAACAGATAGCGCAAGTGATTAAAGGATTTGTACTTATGTTTACTTGCAAAACTTCAAACTCGACTTTCTCGAGAATGCTTTAGAGTTGTGTCGAATGTCGCGGTGGAGTAGCCGAGCGGTCTAAGCAGTCTCGTAGCGGGGCGCGCGGTTGCTCGCCGTCGGAGGTTCGAGTCCTCCCTGGAGCATGGGTGTTTATGTGTGTGTGTGTGTGTGTGTGTGTGTGTGTGTGTGTGTGTGTGTGTGTGTGTGTGTGTGTTTATGTGTCTGTGTGTGTGTTCGTGGGTGGGTAGGTGGGTCTGTGTGTGTTTGTTTGTCCTTAGGTAGGTTGGTTTACCTTAGTTTAAGTATCCAGAATGAAAGTTTCACTCTGCAGCGGAGTGTGCGCTGATATGAAACTTCCTGGCAGATTAAAATTGTGTGCCGGAACCGGGACTCGAACCTGGGACCCAGGTTCGAGTCCCGGTTCCGGCACACAATTTTAATCTGCCAGGAAGATTCTTAGTTTAAGTAGTTTGTAAGCTACCGATTGATGACCACGCAGTTTGGTCCGATAGATTTACAGACATTTGAACATTTTTGCTTCGAATGGCTTTAGCTGATTTTCATTTGAGTTCTGAACTTCACTTACCATGAATATCAAAAAATTCTAAAAGCCGATACCCCTGTCGTCTGTTTGTTAAAAAAATTATCAAATCTTCTTCTACTCGCCCATACATAACGTTCAAATGTTCAAATATTTGTAATTCTTATGGGACCAAACTACGTTGGTCATCAGTCCCTAGACTTACGAACTACTTAAACTGAGTTAAACTAACGTAAGGACAACACACACATCCATGCCCGAGGAAGGATTCCGACCTCCGACGCGGGAGGCGGCGCGATCCGTAACGTGGCGCTCCAGACCGCTGGGCTATCCCCGTTCATAACGTAACACGATTCGTTACGTCATTATTGCACATAGAACTCCTCGATGTAGACGGGCCCTACGCACTACCGAAGGGTGGGGTACCTTACGATCCAATGTAAAAGGCTCTTATAAGTATAACCCAAAAGTTTATTGTATTGTATAAAATAAAGTTAAGCTGTAAACCTATACCTGTTACTCTTGAAGTGGAGATCGTCGCAGACGATGGTACTTCTTCTACATAGTGCCATCATAATAACAAATAAAAAAACCATAAAATAACTAACAAAGATGCCGTGACGTGCGATAACCCCACGTCTTTCATCGACACTTACCTGAATGTTGTGACTGTTCATACTAATTACAAGCGTGCATTTTTCTCATAGGTCTTTGGTTAATAGTGGTGGAGGATTAGGAACATTGAAAATAGTTGGTATTGCTCTAAACTTCAAACGTTCCCAACCATCTGCTGTAATTTACTCAAACTGACTGCCTTTGAAACAAATGTAAAACTTGGTTTATCAATGACTCGATAACAAACAACACAGTCGTTTCAAAATATTTCCAGTTACACTATGAACACTGAGGTATCACGACTTACGACAAACAGGTCTAAGTGTGGAAGTGAAACACTACAGCTGACTTAACCCACTTCGCATAGTTTTGATGACCCTATTGGTGTCCATTTGCCCATGTTATACGCCTTTCACGCTCCACCGGAAATCCTGGTGCCGACTATTTCATCCCACACGGCATTGTTCTAAATTAGAAGAATTAATTACTATTAAATGAAAAGACGGAACTGTCCAGAGGGCATTTCTGAGCCCATTGTAATTATGTTCTCCAGGAGAAGTAGCAAAGCTTATATGGCAATTGCAGATCTTCAGCTATGCAGTCATTTCAGACCTTTTTTAGCGCTTACTTAAATAATCATATTGGAACAAACTTGGTCTCTTCGTGTGAGTCACGCCTTCAGTCACATTTGACTTGCAGCTGCTCACAGATTATCACTGAAACAACACTGCAGCTCGCCGGCAATTCAAAGTGGTTCTTCAAACCAACAACATGTCACATTATTGTATGACAATGCACCGATGCTGCATATTTAATGTGGACGTTGCCTAATGAAACATTCATTTTAATTTTCAGGTAAGTTATCCTAGAAAGAACACATAGATATTGTCGTGGGAAAGGCGAACCAGAGACTGCGTTTTATTGGCAGAACCCTTAAAAGATGCAACAGAACTACAAAAGAAACTGCATACACTACGCTTGTCCGTCCTTTTTTGGTGTATTGCAGCCCAGTGTGGGATCCTTATCAGGTAGGTTTGAAGGAGGATATCGAAAGAGTCCAAAGAAGGGCAATTCGTTTCGTATTGTCACGATACAGGGGAGACAGCGTTACGGAAATGATACAGGATCTGGGATGGGAATCATTACAACAACGGCGCTTATCGCTGCGGCGTGGGCTACTTACGAAACTCCAATCGCCAACATTCTCCTCCGAAAGCGAAAATATATAGGTATAAATGATCATCAGAATAAAATACAAGAAACAGAGCTCGAACGTAGAGATTCGGGTTTTCTTTCTTCCCGCGCGCTGTTCGAGAATGGTACTGGAGATAAAATAGTATAACGGTGGTTCGGTGCAAGGCATTTAAATGTGATTTGCAGAGTATCCCATGAAGATGTAGATAGGGCTTGCAGCCTTTCTCCGATGTTCAGTCCCCAGAAAAATGGCTCTCATGATGTGTATTGCTTCTAAAATGTTCGACACTGTTTTTTTACCTTAAAGTATCTACGTGCTTGGATTCTGGCGAGCATTCATGTGTAGCACCCAGCAGCAACGGGAGACTTCGGACAACAATTACACACAGACCATTCGGTTGCGTTCTGCAGTTTTCGCTGCAGAGCGAAATATTAACACACACATACGTAGGATTTTATATACACCGATAACTTTCCATCCCAATATACTCCACCCTTTTATCATTATCAACCCTCAAGCAACACTGCAACCAATAAAACCATTTTCAAAGAGTAAATATAATTTTCAAAGTGTAATTATTATTCCGAATTTCGCGTTATGTTCTTCAGATTACTAAATATCTATCAGATCGCTATAAAACCGTGCCTAAAACCTCCCTCAGTTATAAATTAGTAACTGTACAAATATTTAAGTCACTGCGTCTTTTTGTTCGGACGTGATAAGCGTATACCGAACATTCACATTAATATATACTAGCTGAAAACCCGGCGTTGCCCGTGTTTTTATTTATTTATTCCTGCCATATTTGATGTATATATTCATTTATATAAGAGCTGTAAGTCTGTAAACTCTCTTGGGAATACTGTCAGTAGTAAAGAAGTAATAGAGTAAAACTTGGTGCGAGATGGGGCTGTTTTCTATGAACGTTCGGTTTAGGAGTTCATATCTCATGAACTACGTGTCGGAATGTGATACAATTTAGAAGCTACATTAAACTATATATGTGTGTACTGTCTGTAACATTTCCTGTCGCTACAATTTGTAGTGTTCAAATTATAAATTGTAACGTCCTACCGAGAGCCGTAGTTTTACTCCACAAACAGCTGAAAAGTAGTAAGCGAGAAAGTTTTTCCTTTCATCATTTTGCTATGGTTGCCAGCGAGAAAAAGTTTAATAAAGGTTTGAAATTATGTTAAAAGTTTGTTGCAAGTCGCTAAGTACTGTCACTCTCATACAGTGTATTTCGAAAGTCTCGCCGCATTATATGGCATTTTTTGCGATTTTTACTGGTTATGACGCAATATCTTTTGAACCGTGTGCCGTATGTGATTCTTAAGCACGCAGCAATTGTTACCTCACGGTAAGGAATGTGTGTACCAAATTTGGTTGAAATCGGTCCAATGGTTTCGGAGAAAATGAGCAGCATTGTCGCAAAATGCAGCAGTTTTCGCGCATCTCATTGTCTATGACGTCATATTTCGTGAACTATATATTGTATGTGATTCTTACAGTTACGGCGGCCGTCCTCGTGGATTGAAGCTTACGTGTACAAAATTTCATGAAGATTGGAACAAAACTGTGGATTTGTATGCGACACGTACAAACATACGGACACTTTGTTTTATATATTATTAGGTAGATAAATAGCTATCCGATCGCCATAAAACCGTGCCTAAAGACTTCCCCAGGTAGACATTAGTAACTGTACAGATTTTTAGCTCTTTATGTCTTGTGGTTCAGACGTGATAAACGTACACCGAAGAGACATTCACGTTTATAGATATAGATAATTAATTCTGTTTTGCTCTCTTGCTTTTTTATGGTACAACCGTTGCGGCCGTGCATTGTGTGACCTCGAAACGTATGTGCGTTACAAGAGCCTGTACAAGTGCGAACAAGCATTCGGTTTTCCCTCGTTCTGTATGGGAGTGGAACAGGACGGCAAGTAGCTAGCAGTGCTACTGAGTACCCTCCGCCACGCACCTTTGGTGGATTGCGAAGTGTGTCAGAAGATGTAGATGGTTACTTCGTGAGAGTAAAGACCTAGCTTGCCGCGTCGCACTAGAACGGCGTGTTTTGCTGTGCGCTAGACAGACACACTTGGCTGGCCGTATCCTCGACTACCTCCGTTATCTGCTGATAACGCCACCGTGTCTGCCAGTAGTACAGTACAGCCGTGGCTCGCAGCAACCGAAGCACCTTCCCAAATAAACACAGCAGGCGTCATTTCATGGTCGCCAGGCTCTGAAGGAGCTGCTAACACACTTTACCGTTTCTTTAATTTACTTTGAAGAACTAAAACTTCAATTTGCTGCAGGGTTTTGGAACATATCCTGTATTCAAATATTATGAATTATCTCGAATAGAATGATCTATTGACCCAAGGTCAACACGGATTTAGAAAATATCGTTCATGCGAAACACAACTAGCTCTTTACTGACACGAAGTGATGGGTGCTATCGACAAGGGTTCGCAAATCGATTCCGTATTTATTTATTTCCAGAAGGCTTTTAACAGCGTACCTCACAAACGGCTTTTAATCAAATTGAGTGGTTATGGTATATCGCCCCAAATTTGCGATTGGATAGGGGATATCCTGTCAGAGAGGACACAGTTCGTAGTAATCGATGGTAAGGCATCGACTAAAACAGAGGTGATATCGGGCGTTCCACAGGGTAGTGTTATTGGTCCTCTGCTGTTCCTTATTTACATAAAAGATTTAGGAGAAAATCTAAGTAGCTCTCTTAGATTGTTTGCAGATGACGCTGTCATTTACCGTCTAGTAAAATCATCTGAAGGTCAAAACCAACTGCAGAACCATCTGAATAAGATATCACTATGGTGTAAAAATGGCAATTGACTCTAAATAATGAGAAGTGTGGGGTCGTCCAAATGACTACGAAAAGAAATCCGTTAAACTTCGTTTACAAGATAAATCAATCAAAAGTGAAGGCCGTAAACTCCACAAAATACCTATGAATTACTATTACTTCAGACTTAAACTGGAAAGAACACGTAAATAATGCCGTGGGAAAGGCCAACCAGAGACTGTGTTTTATTGCCAGAACCCTTAAAAATTACGAAAGTCCAATCGCCAACATTCTCCTCCGAATGCGAAAATAAATTGTTGACTCCCACTTACATAGGTAGAAATGATCATCAGAATAAAATACGAGAAATCAGAGCTCGAACAGAGAGATTGAGGTGTTCTTTCTTCCCGTGCGCTATTCGAGAATGGAATGGGAGATAAAATAGTATAACGGTGGTTCGATGAACCCTCTTCCAGGCTCTTAAATGTGATTTGCAGAGTATCCCATTTAGATGTAGATTCAGTCTTCTCACTGTAGTGTGTACATACCAACTGTATCCTACCATCTATATTCGGGTGTGTTTCAGATAGAGAATAGGAAAAAAAGAGAAACCACACAATTCTAATGTGTGTTATTTCAGAGTGCCTTGTGAACGGAAACTGGACATACATCCCAACCCTTCCTGTCAGTCAGTATAACACTTCGTCAGCGTCACTATAATGTACTGTAGGCTGAAACTGAAAAACTGAAAAAAGGTAAGAAAATAAGGAGATAGGACGTGGATAAATTGAGGGAATCTGAAGGAGCTTTAGGCAACAATTGACAGAAACGGCGGGGGGGGGGGGGGGAATAAAACAGTAGAAGAAGAAAGGGTAGCATTGAGAGATGAAATAGTGAAGGCAGCAGACAAATTAGGTAGGAGCAAAGACCTACAAAAAATTCTTGTATATCACAGGAAATACTAAGTTTATTTGATGAAAGGAGAAAATATAAAAATGCAGTAAATGAACAGGCAAAATGGAGTACAGACGACTAAGAAATGAGATTGACATGAAGTCAGAAACCGCTAAGCAGGAGTGGCTAGAAGTCAAATGCAAGTCTGTAGAAGAATGTATAAGAAGCGGAAAAGTAGATACCGCCTACAGGAAAATAAAAGAGACATTTGGGGACAAGAAAAGCAACTCTACGAATATCAAGAACTCAGATGGGAAAACTATTATCAGTAAAGAAGGGAAAGCTGGAAGGTGGAAAGAGTACATAGAGCAGCTCTACAAAGGAAATGAACTTAAGAGACTATGTTGTAGGAAGGGAACAGGAAGTAGATCAAGATGAAATAGGAGATACTATACTGAGAGATGTATTTGACAGAGTACTGAAAGACCTAGGTCGAAACAAGGCCCTTGGAGTGGACGACATTCCCTCATAACTACTAAAGTCTATGGGAGAACCAGCCATGACAAAACTATTTCACCTGGTGCGTAAGGCAGGGGAAATATCCTCAGACTTTAAGAATAATGTAATACTCTTCATTCCAAAGAAAGCTGGTGCAGACAGAACAATCCGTTTAATAAGTCATGGTTGCAAAATTTTAACACGAATTATTTACAGAAGGATGGAAAAGGTGGTAGAAGCCGACATTTGGGAAGACCAGTTAGGATTCAAGAGAAATTTAGGAACACGGAAGGCAATCCTCACTTTACGGCTTATCTTACGATAAGGAAAGCGAACCATACATTTCTAGGTTTTGTAGATTTGGAGAAAGGTTTTGACAATGTTGATTGGAATACACTCTTTCAAATTCTGAGATCAATGTGAGTGAAATACATGAATCGGAAGGTTATTAAAAAGTTGTATAAAAAGCAGACAGCAGTTATCAGAGTTGAAGGGCATGAAAGGGATGCAAAGGTTGGAAACGATGTAAGACAGAGTTGTAGCCTTTCTGCAATGTTATTCAATTTCAGCAAGCTATAAAGCAAGGAGAAATTTGGAGAAGGAATTAAAGTTCAAGGTTAAGAAATAAAAACATTGCGTTTTGCCGATGACATTGTAATTCTGTCAGATACAGCAAAGGACCTGGAGGAGCAATTGAACGGAATGGACAGTGTGTTGAAAGGAGTATATAAGATGATCATTAACAAGAGCTGTCTTAGAAAACCAGGCGATGCTGAAGGAGTTAAATTAGGTAACGAATCAGTAAAGGTAGTAGATGAGTTTTGTTCAAATGTTCAAATGTTTGTATAGTCAATGGGACTTAACTACGGGGTCATCAGTCCCTAAACTTACAAACTACTTATGAACTACTTACGAACTAGGACGGCACAAATATCCATGCCCGAGGGGGGATTCGAACCCCCGACCGTAGTGGCCGTGTAGACCGTGACTGGAGCGCCTTAGTCTCCTCGGCCACCGCGGCCGGCGAGTTTTGTTACTTGGGCAGTAAAATAACAAATTATGGTCGAAGTACAGAGGATATAAAATGCAGAATGGCAATGGGTAGAAAAGCGTTCTTGAAAAAGAGAAATTTGTTAACATCGAATATTGATTGAAGCCTATGGAAGTCCTTTCTGAAGGCATTTGTGTGGAGTGTCGCCTTGTATGGGAGTGAGACATGGACGATAAACAATGCGGACAGGAAGAGGATTGAGGATTTTGAAATATGGTGCTACAGAAGAATGCTGAAGGTTAGGTGGGTGGATCGCGTTACTAATGAGGAGGTACTGAACAGAATTGGGGAGAAAAGAAATTTCTGGCATACCTTGACTAAAAGAAGGGATCTATTGGTAGGACACATTCTTAGACATCGAGGAATCGTAAATTTAGCATTGGAGGGAAGTGTGTGGGGTAAAAACCGCAGAGGAAGACCAAGAGATGGATACAGTAAGCAGATTCAGACAGATGTAGGTTGCCGTTCTTATGTGGAGATGAAGAGGCTTGCTCAGGATAGAGTAGGGTGGCGAGCTGCATCAAACCAGTCTCCGGACTGAAGACCACAACAACAACTAGTGTCACTGGGCAATTTATCCGGTGTGTCCCCGTTTGTTGCTCCGTTACCTGAAAGCGTGGGGCAAGCGTTGCTTTTCCCTCAGCGTGGTGTTGGCTGCGGTTGCACACCTGTGGCTGCCTTTTAGGCAGCCCCTTTGAATTTAAAGTTTCGTCTGTTCTGCTCTGTCTATTCTTCCTTCTGTAAGCCTTGCGTTCCTGCCGCCCTTACCGAGTCGTTAGAACGTCAGTCACTTCTGCTTCGAGTAGCCTAATGTATTTAACGGAATGATTCTGTTAAATTTATGTCAAGAAACTGGTGTTGTTGTTAAGTTAGAACATGTCCTCTCCCCTCCCTCCCCCCCCTCCCCACACTCTTGCGTATTGCTCAGTTGGCAGCAGTCTGACCTTGCAACCATAGGGTCAGTGGTTCGAATCCTGACGTGAGAGGTTTTCTCCTCATTGTGTTCGAATACTTGTTCGTGGATGAGGAAGACAAGTCTGTAAAATGTGTGTACCGAAGCTGTATGCTTTAGGGGACAAAAAATGCAACGTCGTGGCTAAATTTCGAATGCGCTCATGACACATTTTCCTAAATTTTGGGGTTGATATGCTTCTGTGATTCTCTCTGAATAAGACAGAAATGTGTTGCTGAAATATTTTCAGTAAATCACCATGCTCTGTCTGAATAAGATTTTCATTTTTCAATTCCTTTATCTTTTAAACTAGCCACTTTTAGTTGTAGTCTCTTATGTCTGTGTCGTATTAGTCAATTTTTTCCTTGTTTCAGTTAGTTTTCGTTGGCTTATTTCAAGATCTTCTGTAGCTTTTTCCAAATGAGCTTTTTGGAATTTTTTTTCTTCAAATATCTTCTAATCAGATAACTTCTGTCAAAGTCACCTTCTATGAAATGAGCACTGGATAGACGGCTGTGATTTGTAGGTTTCCAGTTATCCCTCCTTATTGCTCGAATCCATTTTTAACGCAGTTCTGAATTTTGAGGAAAACGGTGAAAAGTAATTTTTATTCCACGTAAACCGTTTGTTTTCGTTTTTCGTGTTGCTAGAGCCATACGCCACACTCTGAGACTTGCTGAAGCTGGGGAATGTGTTTCGTTGTATCTGTAAACTGTAACTCGAACAGACAACGAAACGCACTAGACGGGTTACCACTCCAAGTGAAAGTACTAATGAATGGAAGCACAGCGGGAAATACGTTGTAGGCCCAGGCGTAGCTTACGGGATATCCCCAGGCTTGAGTGTGTGTGTGTGTGTGTGTGTGTGTGTGTGTGTGTGTAGGGGGGGGGGGGGGGTAAGAGCTTGACACAATTCACGTGTCCCAAGGCAGCTTTACTACCTTCTGTCAAATCCCTATCTATATAAAAACGATAGGACACTGACTAAACACGAAATCTCAAAAACTATTTCACCTATGAAGCTGAAATTTGGCACAAATGTAGTTTATAGGTAGAAGACGACAGCTAAGAAAGGATTTTTCGTTAGGGACGATAGTTCAGGAGGTATGACGTCATAAAAAATGAAAACTTCCCCGTCTTGCGACACGCGATAGTGTGACTTTATAAGTCCTATATTTGAGAAGGAGAGCACTTAGCGACTTGCAACGAACTTTAAACGTAATTTCAAACCTTTAGGAAACTTTTTCTCGCTGACAAACCCAGCAAAGTGATGACAGGAAAAAAGTTTCTCGCTTACTACATTTTCAATGTTCATGCACTAAAATTACACCATTTGGCATACCGCTACAATTTATTACTCGTACACTGTTAATTGTATTTGTGAGAAATCTTACAGACAGAATACACACATACCACTGAACGTAAGTTCAAAATGTTGTCATTGTACGACACGCAGTTCATGAGATATGGGTCATAAACAATTAGGTTCATGAAAAATCCCGTCATCACGCATGACGTTTTGATTTATTGCGTCTTTCCTACTAACTCTATTCGCGACGTAATTTGCAGACTTTTACATACAGACCACTGGACGTACCTTCGAAATAATATCGTATTACGACATATAGTTAAGGTGCTATGGCGTCAAAGACAATGAAATGCATGAAAATTCGCCCTAATAAGCATGAGGTTGTAATTTACTATGTCTTTACATTAAACACCAAATCTCTAAAACTAATGCACCTATGAAGCTGAAACTTTGCCGGTATGTAGTTTATAGGTAGAAGACGTCAGCTAAGAAAGTATTTTGCAATAGGGAAGAATTAAGGTGAACGGGGGAGGATACTTTTACTACAGACTGATCTACAGTTTCATTCCGATCTTCACGAAATTTTGCACGCTTGACCTTCAATACGAGAGGAAGGTCAGCGTCTACCTAAAGTTTCATACGGTGCATGGGGGGGGGGGGGAGGGTATCTTGCAACATAAAAATATATACGTAAATACCTTGCTCGCGCCATAACTTGAGAACAGCTCGAACGATTTCACAGATATTTTTTTGGGTTGTTTTCGTTATTCTCAGAACAATGAATCAAAACTGGAAAATTTGAGAACAACAAAGTGAGTTTTTCAATGTGACCCTTTTTTTTTATTGAATATAAATCTATAGTGTTTTTTTCGATATTGATGAAATTTTGTATATCTGACCTTAAAGACAAGAGGAATGTCACTGTCTGTATAAAATTTCGGTCGTTGCATGATGGAAGGTACTTAACTTACGGACTTTGGCAAAATGTATAGTTTTGCTTCGTTCTTGATTAATTTTTACACACATGACCTTTAAACTAAAAGGAAGATCAGTAGGTACATAACTGTTTGTATGGTACATGATAGAGGATATCATGCAAAAAACTTTGCTGTGAGAGGGAAAGGTGGAAACGAACAGAGAGATGGGAGAGAAAGAGGAGGATGCAGAGAGAGAGGGGGGAAGGGGATGTGGACTACGAGAGTGTAGGATAAACAGACACACGGGCAACGGCGGGTTTACAGTTAATTTGTGATAAAATATTTCTTGTATAATAGCATATGTTGCGGAAATTTTTAACAATGCCATGATCAAAATTATTTGAGAACAAAATTAAAAAAAAAAAAAAAAAAATCCAGAATGTAGCCCATAACATAATTACCTCACGTGCAAAATTTGGTCCTATTATCTTTCAAACACCGAAAGCTTTAGAGTGAAACTTTCACTCTGCAGCGGAGTGTGCGCTGATATGAAACTTCGTGGCAGATTAAAATCGTGTGCCGTAATCGGGATTCGAACCTGGGACCTTTGTCTTTCGCGAGCAGGCGCACTACCTGTGCTATCCCGACGCGACTCACGACGCCGCCTCACAACTTTACTTCCGCCAGTACCTCGCCTCTTACTTCCCAAACTTCCGGTTCCAGCACACAATTTTAATCTGCCAGGAAGTTTCATATTAGCGCACACTCCGTTGCAGAGTGAAGTTTCATTCTGGAAACATCCCTTAGGCTGTGGCTAAGCCAAGTCTCCACCATATCCTTTCTTCCAGGAGTGCTAGTCTTGCATGGTTCGCAGGAGAGCTTCTGTGAAGTTTGGAAAGTAGGAGGCGAGGTACTGGCGGAAGTAAAGTTGTGAGGCAGCGTCGTGAGTCGTGTCGGGATAGCTCAGTCGGTAGTGCGCTTGCTCGCGAAAGGCGAAGGTCCCACGTTCGAGTCCCGGTTCCGGCACACAACTTTAATCTGCCAGGTAGTTTCATATCAGCGCACACTCCGCTGCAGAGTGAAAGTTTCATTCTGGAAACATCCCTTAGGCTGTGGCTAAGCCATGTCTCCACCATATCCTTTCTTCCAGGAGTGCTAGTCTTGCATGGTTCGCAGGAGAGCTTCTGTGAAGTTTGGAAAGTAGGAGGCGAGGTACTGGCGGAAGTAAAGTTGTGAGGCAGCGTCGTGAGTCGTGTCGGGATAGCTCAGTCGGTAGTGCGCTTGCTCGCGAAAGGCAAAGGTCCCACGTTCGAGTCCCGGTTCCGGCACACAACTTTAATCTGCCAGGTAGTTTCATATCAGCGCACACTCCGCTGCAGAGTGAAAGTTTCATTCTGGAAACATCCCTTAGGCTGTGGCTAAGCCATGTCTCCACCATATCCTTTCTTCCAGGAGTGCTAGTCTTGCATGGTTCGCAGGAGAGCTTCTGTGAAGTTTGGAAAGTAGGAGGCGAGGTACTGGCGGAAGTAAAGTTGTGAGGCGGCATCGTGAGTCGTGTCGGGATAGCTCAGTCGGTAGTGCGCTTGCCCGCGAAAGGCAAAGTTCCCACGTTCGAGTCCTGGTTCCGGCACACAATTTTAATCCGCCAGGAAGTTTCACCGAAAACTTCGTTGGATTATGTAATCAGGTCCATTTTCTTCTACGACACTCTTTGATGCCCCCTCGGCTGACAGTAGAGGTGACGAGTATCTGCTAGAGAATAACAAAGGCAGCGCGAGGGGAAAACTGGGACGCGGAGGTGGCAGTGTGGGGTCGGTGTGGAGAACCGATAAGAGGCAGCAGGCGATAGCAGAGCCACACGAGATAGCGGCGAGCTTCTGACAGCTCCACGCGACCGACGATACCGACACACAACGCCGACAACTCTAGCCGGAATGAAATGAAATCTGTAATTCGACACAAAGCAATAAACTCTAATGATAGTCAAAGGTAGACTTTCACCGCCTAAAATGTCATGGGTTCGTCCGAACTGGGCGACGTCTACCTGTTAGTGATAAACGGGAGACTCGAACATAACTTGTTTTACGGCCCACTTTAGAGTTGTAGTTTTATAAGTTTTTGCAAACATTTTGGACCAAAATAATAATCTGAATAATGAAAAGTTAATCTATAAGAGTGTCTCAAACCCTTTTAGAAGAGTGTCTCAAACCCTTTTAGGAAAAAAATAAATAAATTAGCGAGTGGCGGGTTCCGCACCACCAACCTTTATTTATTTAATATTCATAGAATATATGACTTCAACTGCTATTGGGCAAAGCTGAAAATGTGTACCCAGCCGGGATTCGAACCCGGGTCTCCTGCATTCTAGGCAGTTGCGCTGACCCCTACACCACTGGGGCCACAGTGATCACCGCACCTGCAAGGACTACCCATGCACGCCTCCCGTCAGATACAAATTCCCAGCTTCGCCCTGCCCATAGTACTCAAACTCGTAGTTTAACTAATTCCCGTAAGAGTAAGGGCTTCAAACTTGCCCACCCCTCCCCACTAACGATAGGATCATTGCCCGTCACCGGCATATTATATATATACATGTGGCGTCTGTTCGGAAAGAACAGACGTCACATTCTGATCCTGCAGCTGTTATTATTTAATATTCATAGAATATATATATATATATATATATATATATATATATATATATTGCCACCGCCACTTTTGCCCTTAGAAAGAAAAAAAAAAAAAAAAAAAAAAAAAAACCTTGTCTACTTCAGGCGTTGGCTTCTACCTTATCCTAGTCCCAGTCCAACTAACCTAATTCTAATAAAGAGCAGGGAAAGCTAATAGGCTATCGAAAGCAAAAAAATAATAATAAAGAAAATGAAATAAAATAAAACTCATGAGATTTGGAAGAAAAAAACTGGGAAAACTTCTTTTCTTTTGTATTCTTTATTTTTTAAATTATTTTTATTGTTATTATTTTTATTCTTTATGTATATATATTTATTTAATATATAATAAGAGGTACGGCGTAGTGTTGCCGACGGCATTGTTACAGTCGACGAAACGTGTCTTCTCGTTGATCTTAGAGTCTTAGTCCAACGACTTGCCCACTATGCTACGGCTATAAATCGAAAGATGAGTCCTTTAATCTCATACTATTGATGGCCATTGTTAACTGATGCTAATATGGCATTTGTAGACAGTAGATTATCATTTACCGTACGAAGAACGGTGTGTTTTTGTTAATTCTTCAGTGCGCCATTGCTTTGAAATGACAACGTGTAAGTTACAATAAGAAAATAAGCAAATACGCAACGCAAGATGGCGTATGCCAGAGAGAGTTCTGGGCGAGGAATGTCACGTGACATCTGCGAACGGCTGGTTTTCGTCAATTCAACGTAGTGTGTCAAATCTCCGTTACTTTTGCAAATATGTCTCAAACGATACGAGATATGAAAAAAAAACACAAGGGAGCTAAGTTGTAGAGAATTTTCTCCTCTACAAATTAGGTTATTCAATTTTCATATCAGATGAATAGTTAAGCCGTATTTTCATTTAAATTTCGAGCTGTCAAAAGACGATCGCAAAGGCCCACGTTTAGTGTTACTACCGTAACCTAAAGTGGGCCAAAAGTGCACCGAAGGTTTCAGTAACAGATATTGAGCGAATAGAAAGGGTGAAAAAAATTCAAATATTTGGGTCAGACAATTCAAGAAAATCGTTTACAAAACTCTGCTATAGCCCTTTCAGACTCAAGGCAGTAGGTTATGTGACCATTAATGTAGAGAGGTACGTTTAAGATACAAAATACGTACAATAATTCATTACAAAAAAGAAATTTTTTTTGTTTTACAATAATTTTGTACCGACACAATTGTCTGTTTTAGACCTTCGCTACAAATTTTTACGATCTGCACCATCTTACAGTAAGATGCCTTTGAAAGAAATGACGTAATAACATCACACGATCATATAAAATCACCTGACTGTCAGATATGACAGCTTTATGCGTCAAAACAAAGATATCAACACCTTGTCAACAGGTCTTTCTTGCTGCCATTGTAAGTGTATTGCTGATGTCACCCAGTAACCACTGGTATACAGCATGAAAAGATATAAAATAGAAAAAAAAAAAAAAGAAAACAGTATCATTATAAAAATAAATCACTTGTTTACCATGTGCTACTGTCTATAATGCCACAGTAATATCATCAAAATTGATAAAAATTCGCTTATGGACGTTGGCCCTGAAGTAGTATTACTCATTCCATCCGCGATTTTGTGATCCGGGCCCGAACTTCGTAGCCTGAATCACAAGGAAATAAAGGGAGCGAAACCAGAAACGCACAACTGTGCGTGCAGGGCCTCAAAATGGATAGGGAATATAAAAGATGGAGAAGGAGCTGACGGTATAACTAAGAATACTTACAACAGAAAGTGCTTATCAACGAAACTTCAAGCACTACAACACAGTAGTGAAACCAGAATATCTGTATGCCAGTGAGTGTCTAGCACTGTACTACAAGCGTGATATATTGTTAGAAATATTAGAAAGAAGACTTATACGGAAAATATTACGTCCTCTAAGACCTCCAGTGTTTTAGAAATTAAGAAGTAACAATGAACTTTACCAGGACATAGGAAACATATCAGAAACAATAAGAAAAAGGAGACTGCTTTTTCTTGGACACATTTACAGAATGGATGACAATATCTATCTTCTATCTATATCTATAAATGTGAATGTCTGTTCGGTATACTTTTTATCACGTCTGAACCACAAGACATAAAGAGCTAAAAATTTGTATAGTTACTAATATCTACCCGGGGAAGGCTTTAGGTACGGTTTTATGGCGATCGGATAGCTATTCATCTATATATATTAATGTGAATGTCTGTTCGGTGTACGCTTATCACGTCCGAACGGCAAGACACAGAGACTTAAATATTTGTACAGTTACTAATTTATATCTGAGGAAGGATTTAGGCACGGTTTTATAGCGTTCTGATAGATATTTAATAGTTTGAAGAATATAACCAAAAATGCGCAACAATAACCGCTCTTTGAAAATTATATTTAATCTTTGAAAATGGTTTTATTGGTTGCAGTGTTGCTTGAGGGTTGATAATGATAAAAGGGTGGAGTATATTGGGATGGAAAGTTATCGGTGTATATAAAATTCTACGTGTTTGTGTGTTAATATTTCGCTCTGCAGCGAAAACTACAGAACGCAAACGAATGGTCTGTGTGTAATTGTTGTCCGAAGTCTCCCGTTGCACACTATAGCAGTTCTATGCCGATAGCTATAAGGGAGTGGAAGATATGGTGGTTGAAAGTCGTCAAATTATAAAAAAAATTCGGACTGAAGGCCAGCGATGACGTTTGTGACTCTGTAGCAAGGAGGTTACATACAGCGAAACGTGATGCCACAGAGCATATCTTTGGTCTATGCGTGCTACAATGTCTTCAGCTCTTTCCCTGTAAGGATAAGCATACGAATAAGGAAGTATAAGAATAAATAAATAAAGCAGTAAGAAAGAAATTTCTTTTAATACATCTCTTTAAAAAATCGATTTATGTTTCGCTCATTACATCAAGTGATTAAAAATGTTTGTTTGTAAAGAAGGTATTGTATTTCATTTCATCTTCAAAACCAGTCTCATAGCACACTACTGAAAGATAGCTCGTCTATCATAATCAACCAACACGCGAGCGGAGCCGCGGGTTTAAGCTCAACTACTATCTGGATTCAAGAAATCAAGAAAGACCTGGAAAGGAACACTATACGTGAAGAAGAACTAATGGAAAGGAAGAACGTCTTACAAATGGACGGACAGCAAGGGAGGAAGGAAAAGAAAACAGGCACTAACTGCTCTGAAGACAGGAAAACGGAACAAAGATTTTTGCTGTAGCTCCAAAGAGTTGAAAGTTTCATAGAACGGTAACACGTCCGCCATGTTTGAGGCAAACTAAACGGCATGGTTCTTTTGGGGTAAAAGCGAATAATGTTACGTAGCAGTGGTTCTGAAACCGTGGATCTCGGGTTCTGTTCAGGTGGGTCGCCGAACGACTCTAACACGTCTGAGTAAAATATCTTACCAACTGAAAAATATGCTTATTTCGCGAGGAAAGTTCTATAATGTGAAAGGTTATGTGCAAATACCGGTCTAAACAAGAAACCAATGTTGGCAATATACGCAGGGCGATACGAGAACAATGCAGTCGTAACAATGGACCGTAATTGTGATATGACAACGCTGCGCGCTATTGCGTTTGCGACTGGTGTCATCCAAGTAAGCTTCCAATGATTCATTCATTCTCTGACTGCAAGAGCCTGCTTCATTTCGTTTAAGTTTAATGTGTGTATACGTGTTTCTAGTGGCAGTCTGTTTTACATTATACTATGTTCCTACTTTGTAATCCTTTCACTAGGGGCGTTATGATTGAGACTGCATCGTTCCTTATAGAGTGGGGATGGATAGAGAGCTTACAAGAAATTAATGACATCCTCAGCTATTTAGTTTTTCAAGCGTGCATTTTGTAGTAAACCATTTGTGACTGGAACTAACGAACTATTTGGCTGCGTAGAATTTTAAATTATCTGTCTTTCTTCTTTTTTACATGATTGTAAAGGTAGAATAATGAATGTAAAAACTGATGGCAATGTTATACTCTAGCGCCACCTGTTACATAGAAAAAGTTTTTATATATGTGTAATTTTTATTCAAGCCTGCAAATGACGTACTTGGTATGAATGGGACAGGGTACAAATGGTTTAAATCATACCTAACCGGCAGAGTGCAGAAAGTTGACATTAGTAGTTCTCAAAATGGCCAAAAAACAGCTGAGTCCTCAAACCGGGGAGCAATCAAAAATGGGGTCCCACAAGGTTCGGTCTTGGGCCCTTTGCTGTTCTTAATATATATTAATGACTTTCCCTTCTACATTCATGAAGATTCAAAGTTGGTTCTTTTTGCTGATGATACAAGTATAGTTATCACACCTGACAGACAAGAACTAACTGATTAAATTGTAAACGACGTCTTTCAGAAAATCATTAAGTGGTACTCAGAAAATGTACTACAATTAAATTTTGATAAAACACAGTACATACTGTAGGTCCCCCTATAACTGGCTGGGTAAGTCGGTTCGAAGGTCGGAGGAAGGCAACGGCATACCACCTCCAAACAGGACCATGCCTAGTAAAGCACTGTAGTGTTCAAACCAATCTTCGGATTGTTGACTGCTTTACCTTTTTTTTACCTTACAGTTCCATACAGTAAGTGGAATGGCACCATAAACAAAAATAGAATTTGATCAGAAATCTGTAGCAAAGGTAGAATATTCAAAAATTTTAGTTGTAAGCATTTATGAGGTGTTGAACTGGAAAAAAAAACACTGAAGATCTGTTGAAACGTTTGAGTTCAGCTACTTATCCTATTAGGGTAATTGCAAATTTTGGTAATATACATCTCAGTAAAGTAGCTTACTATACCTATTCCCATTCTCTGCTTTCGTATGGCATCATTTTCTGGGGTAATTCATCATTGAGTAAAGTATTCATTGTACAAAAGCGTGTAATCAGAATAATTGCTGGAGCTCATCCAAGAGCATCCTGCAGACACTTATTTAAGGATCTAGGGATACTCACTGTAGCTTCACATTCACTTATGAAATTTGTTATCACCAATCCCACCGAATTCAAAAGCAATAGCAGTGTATATAACTACAACACTAGGAGAAAGAATGATCTTCACTATTCAAGGTTAAATCTAGCTTTGGCAAAGAAAGGGGTGAATTATGCTGCCACGAAAGTCTTTGGTCACCTACCAAGTAGCATCAAAAACCTGACAGATAGCGAACAAGCATTTAAAAATAAATTAAAAGAATTTCTGAATGACACCTCCTTCAACATTATAGATGAATTTTTAGATATAAATTAGTAAATCTGAAAAAGAAATTAAAAAAAAAAAATATTGTGTCATGCAATATTTAGTACAAAGTAATAATTTGTAAAGACACCTTTCATTAACCGGACACGTTCCACATCATTACGAAGTGTCGCATTCATGATCTATGGAACAAGTACTAATCTAATCTAACTAGGTAGATATTTTATCATTGATGCTGAAGTTTACTGTGCAAGTTTCGTTTATAAAATGTAAACTTTCACGGCCGGAATGGTCAAAATTACTAAAAATTTCCGGGCTGTTATGCCGTGGTCTTGTGGATTTATTATTGAAACCCAACGTTTCGTCCCCGACTGCGGAGGACATTTTCAAGGGGGATCGTGGCACTTCTGAATGTCCGATGCACACCCTGGCTCGCTACTGACTGAAGCCAAACTCCGTTTACGAGGGCAGAGGTGTGACGTCACATGTTTTTGACACGCGCGCCCAGTTCTTCGTTGTCGATTGCCTCCGTCCGTTGATATCGTCCCGTGGTGGAAGACTGCTACATTTCTTCTTCAACACCGGAATCCAGATTTCATTTAGTTTCACGCCCTCCTCCATCCTATTGAAATTATTGGGGTGTTTTACAATTTCTATAGCCTCTCTATACAGTCTTTCGTGGTATCCATTTGTGGCTACTAAAACTTGAATCTTATCAAATTGAATAAGGTGGTCCCCTGGTTGAAAAACATGTTCAGCAACAGCTGATCTGTCAGTCTCTCCCCTTCTACAGTTCCCCTTGTGCTCATCTAGTAGGATGGAGGAGGGCGTGAAACTAAATGAAATCTGGATTCCGGAGTTGAAGGAGTGAAGTAACTGGGACGATTTTTAACAACGGACGGCGGCAATCGGCAACGACGAACTCCGCGCGCATGTCGAAAACGTGTGACGTCACACGTCTGCCCTCGTAAACGGAGTTTGGCTTCAGTCAGTAGCGAGACAGGGTGTGAATCGGACATCCAAAAGTGTCACGATCCCCCTTGAGAATGTCCTCCGCAGTCGGGGACGAAACGTTGGGTTTTAATAGTAAATCCACTAGACCACGGCATAACAGCCCGGAAATTTTTAGTAAGTTTTTTTTTTTTTTTTTTTTTTTTTTTGTGGAATGATTAATCCTGCATCAGTCAGTATTTATAAATATTTCCATTGGCACGACGCGTTTCGGCAGCACGCTGCCATCATCGGGTGCATTTTTTACAGTTACTGGTTACATTCTTGATGTATTGTGTTTCGTGTTGTGGATGCTAGTGAGTTACAAACATAAAAGTCAGTTATAAACATAGCCTCACTGGCATCCACAACACAAAACACAATACATCAAGAATGTAACCAGTAACTGTAAAAAATGCACCCGATGATGGCAGCATGCTGCCGAAATGCGTCGTGCCAATAAAAATATTTATAAATAGTGACTGATGCAGCATTGATCATTCCAAAAAAGCTTATAATACAGTCGCAGACCTCAAAAACATCCAAATAACATGGATAAATTTATGTTTAAATTTTTAGTAAGTTTGAAGTTTCGTTTAATTTGCAAAAGTTCAAAGTTGATTTTCTGGAGAGTTTTTGAGAGTTGCTGATTGTAATTTACGTTCTGAACTTCAGGTAGAATAAATATGATGAAATTCTAATACCCAACACCTATGTGATCTCCTCGTAAGATGCCAGAGCCTTCGTTTCGCCCTTAGGAGGGCAGTGGAACGCGGAATTCCAAACGGTGACGTCACAAGTTGCTCGTCGACGTGCATTTGCACGTCCCGTGGCGGACACGTACAGAGGTGTGAAAATTATCAGACTCAAAACGAAAATATTCATATTTCCTAGTTTCTCTCGCTCTATAATTATTCAGTCATGTGATACTGCCATTTTCACTCATTCACATCCATATGACAACATTTCCCTTTGCTGTTGGCAGTACTGTGTTAACAACAATGTTGGCAGCACTCCCTAAACAATCAATTGTTATTGTCGAGGCAAAGATTGCATGTTCGAATGTTTGTAAATCTTATGGGACTTAACTACAGGGTCATCAGTCCCTAAACTTACAAACTACTTATGAAATACTTACGAACTAGAACGGCACAAATATCCATGCCCGAGGGGGGATTCGAACCCCCGACCGTGGTGGCCGTGCAGACCGTGACTGAAGCGCCTCAGTCCCCTCGGCCACCGCGGCCGAAAGATTGCATGGTTGCAGTTGTTTTGAAGACAGTTTAATTCAGCTGGGACGTTCTTAAGGTTGATTTTATGTTTAATGTATCATGAAACAATAATTAATGAACATTTCTGTTTGCACTTTTAGGCATAAAATATAAATACTTCTATTATTATGAATAATTTTTTTGTCAGATATTTGTTGGTTATGGGTCGGAAAAGTGATCTTTCAACAAGAAAAGTTGCGACTATAAAACTGTTACTTGAAGAAAAACGCTATTCACAGCGAGAAATAGCAAATAGGTTACAGATTTCACAAAAATCTGTAAGTCGCATTTGCCAGGCAGAGAAAGATGGCCTTGATTTCAGACGTGGACGTCGAAGAAAGTGTGGACGCAAGAGCAAACTTTCCCCTAGAACTGAAAGGAAACTTGTCCAGATGGCAAAAGACAACAGAGGAGCTACCAGCCAAGATTTGAAGAAGGCTCTGGGGAACTATGGCGTAAATGTTTGTACTTCTACAGTCCACAGAAAGCTATTTACCGCAGGGCTTCCAGGCTTTTACCTCAGGTTAAGGAATGGTTTCCTGACGGTGACTTTGTGTTGCATGATGGTGCACCGTCTCATAAAGCTAAATCAATTACTCAGTTCTCAGCTGAAAATAAAATAGAAACGTTGCCATGGCCTGGGAACATTCCAGACATGAACGCTATAGAGAATCTGTGGGCGATTGGTAAGCAGAAGCTGAGGAAGATCAACATTACAACAAAGTTGCAGCTCATGGAAAAACTGATACAAATATGGCACCATGATGAAGATGTCAAAAATTCATCCTCCAGACTTATTAAAACAATGCCAACGCGTGTTGAACAGCTCATTAAGAACAAAGGCATGCACAAAAGTATTAATGTATTCAAATTTGGGGAATAAATGCTTCTAAACTGTTAAATGTTTTCATTTTAAGAAAAATGCTTATCTGCCAGCAACGACGGTACCTGCGATGTGGTAATCCCGACACACTTCTGCCACCGTGGAGCTCGAAATTCTGATTACACATAATGGGCATCTGATAAGTGAGACTGAACAGTTCAAATTTCTAGGTGTTCATGTAGACAGTAAGCTGTCGTGGAAAGGCCATGTTCAGAATCTTGTTGCAAAACTAAATTCTGCTATACTTACCAGTAGAGCAATATCTGAGATAAGTGATTTTTCAACACGAAAAGTAGTCTATTACGCTTACTTTCACTCACTTATGACGTACGGCATTGTTTTTTGGGGTAACTCGCCTGATGAAAAAAGGATATTTCTGGCTCAAAAACGGGCGGTTCGAGCAATGTCTGGTGTAAGTTCGCGAACGTCATGTCGACCCCTTTTCAGTGGTCTGGGAATTTTGACTCTGGCGTCACAATACGTTTTTTTTCTTTAATGTCGTTTGTTGTTAATAATATCAGCTTATTCCCACGAGTTAGTAGCTTTAACTCGGTGAATACTAGACAGAAGTCTAATCTACATTTGTATCACACCACCTACCAGAAAGGGGTACAGTATTCTGCGGCATCCATTTTCAATAAGCTGCCACAAGAACTAAAGACTCTTAGCACTAACCCACACGCTTTCAAATCTAAATTGAAGAGTTACCTCATGGCTCACTCCTTTTATTCTGTCGACGAACTCCTAGGAAAGTTAAACAATTAAGCTAATTTATTTTTACTTTATTGATTCTTTTCACTTTGTCTTAAGTTCTCGTGTGCAAAGGACTACTTAAAATTTTTCTATTACCATTCTTGTGTAACAATTAATGTATTGACTTGTTCCATGAGCATGGAGCCGGCCGCGGCGGCCGAGGGGACTGAGGCGCTTCAGTCACGGTCTGCACGGCCACTACGGTCGGGGGTTCGAATCCCCCCTCGGGCATGGATATTTGTGCCGTCCTTAGTGTTAGCTACTTCATAAGTAGTTTGTAAGTTTAGGGACTGATGACCCCGTAGTTAAGTCGCATAAGCTTTACAAACATTTGAATTTTTGAACATTTACATAGGTTGTAGACAAACATCGGTAAAAATTATAACAATAGTTTTCAATTTTTCAGTTTATAAATGTACAAATACAAAATCGAGCAATACGGTCGGGGGTTCGAATCCCCCCTCGGGCATGGATATTTGTGCCGTCCTTAGTGTTAGCTAGTTCATAAGTAGTTTTTAAGTTTAGGGACTGATGACCCCGTAATCAAGTCCCATAAGCTCTACAAACATTTGTACATTTGAAGAACATCGAGCAATGAGCTTTCTACAATTAGTGAAATCTTAGTGACAATGGAAGTAATGCTGTTTAACACAGTCTACACAACTTAACAATCACGACTGCCATTAGATTTCGGTTTATCTTGGTCTCGTTTTACATTAGCAGCGTAACTGTTCTTGTTCTACGTAGAAGTTTCTATACAACGTTTTTCGTAAAGACGCCACAATTGACGTTCCTGATTATCAAAATCGCAATTAGCGTTTGTAGCCCCACTTCATATTTGACGCAAATTTTACATTTTTCTATTCGTGGTTCAGTGGAGCTGACTTTCACATAGCCGGCCGCGGTGGCCGAGGGGACTGAGGCGATTCAGTCACGGTCTGCACGGACACTACGGACGGGGGTTCGAATCCCCCCTCGGGCATGGATATTTGTGCCGTCCTTAGTTGTAGCTAGTTCATAAGTAGTTTGTAAGCTTAGGGACTGATGACCCCGTAGTGAAGTCCCATAGACTCTACAAACAATTGAATTGATTGAATTTCACATAAACATGCTTAAGAGTGCCTAGCACGGGTAAACGGGAGTTTTTTCCGATTTCTAAACCTGAAGAATTTCTTACAAACAACACGAGCAACTGATGATGCGTCTATAGGACGCGAAACCGGCTGTGCTTTTTAAGTAAAAGCCGACCTAATCTCACGATGTCGACATTTCGCTGCGGGTGCCCGCGTTTCAAGATAACATGCGTAAGTACTATAGGACAGCATAACACGTAAACAAATATTATTTTCAAAACAAACTTTAGTTTTTTTAATAATATATACCTCATATTATTGCTTGTGCAATAAATAGCGTGAAAAATCAGAAAATACTGGTGTTGGTTACATCACAATGCGTCAATTACAACTGGAAAAATTGTGAAGCGAGTAGATTTAAAAAAGGCCAAAGTCGTATACAGCGTTGCTAAGGTGCACTTCTCATCAGAAACCATTTGACAATTCGTACTCTAAAAAGACTGAAAAAGTAATTCTTCTTGTTACATAAGCGTTAGTTTTCAGTGGTGATTTAGATTGTTATTTTGTGTGTTCCGTTATTGGTGAAGACTGGAGACAATAACGATGTATTTTCCCTCTACCCGAGCATCGAAAAGCTGAAGCTCACTGAGTCGAACGCGAACTGTAACGAGGAAACGCCAATAGTGTCGTGTGGTTGTGCAACGGATGACGCAGAGATTGAGAGAGAGAGAGAGAGAGAGAGAGAGAGAGAGAGAGAGAGAGGGAGGGAGGGAGAGAGAGAGAGAGAGAGAGAGAGAGAGAGAGAGAGAGAGAGAGATAGCTTTCCGCTGCATGTAACAAAGGGCGGAAGACATTGCCGAATGTTTATACGTCGAAAATCAGGAAAAAGTTTGCAGAGAGCAGAAATGGTTGGTGGTTAAAACATGAAAACTTGACTGCAACATTTTTTAATTTAACCTGAATTTCAGAAATCTTCCCATTCCGTTTTTACGTGGTGTGGTACAGCAACCGTGTACGGTTGAATGCTTGAATAAAAGAACACCTTGATTGCAAATACTTTTTAGTTACAATGACGCGTTTCGTCCGGTTAGGGCATCTTCAGATATCTTGTATGATGTCCCTGTACCTTAGGTAATAATACGACTTGAATTTCAGAATGGGGAGAGGGGAAAAAAAACAGATTCACCAAGATGCCGTAATCTAGTCTTAATGAACAATTTCGATATTCGTTAGTTGCCAGCTGTAGATCGTAATCATCATCGGCATTTAGTAAAATGCATTTATTCAGGATTCGAAGATGACAACCACGTAATGTGCAGACCAACCATGAAATACAACTTGGCGTAGCTGTTTTTTATTTTTTTTTTTTTAAATTAATTTTTTATTATTTACACGAGGCATCACAACAACGTTTCACCAGGCAACGCCGGTCAACTGCTGTTTGTGTAAAAAACAATCCCATAATGTTCGAATACAGTATTAGTAGATAGTGAGGTTCCTGATACAGTCGTGTCGTTGAAATATCTAGACGTTACATTGCAGAGCGATATGAATCGCGAACGAACATGTAAGGACACATTTTTTTTAGCAATTAATAACACTTTCATATCGCCTCCTCGCTCGCTTCCACTCACATAATGTGGGCCTCTTTATCAGAATGACGTCCGCCTCGATTGTGCCCTATTAGTTCAACATTAGTATTGATACGTGTTTGTTTGGTTTCTTGTGGAACATTGTAGATCTCTGCTTAATTGCCATAAATTGTGACATCATATTTTTTTCTTGACTACAAGGAAGAGATTTCATCTTAAAAATTAAAAAAAAAAAAATTGCTAGTAATCATTACTGAGACATTATACAAGTATTAATTCACAATTTGCGAGAATTTCCGACTCTAGTTGGTCTATGCTTTTGCAAAAAACATAATTTGTGCCGGACCGGGACTCGAACCCGAATCGTGTGTCAAAAAGCATAGAGCAACTAAATAATAACAGCTAGAGTCGGAAATTCTCGCAAATTGCGAGTTAATATTTGTATAATTAACATTTATAGCTACGGACCATCGGCAATTATGTTCCTTTAGAACAGAAGTTGTTGTTGTTGTGGTCTTCAGTCCACAGACTGGTGTGGTGCAGCTCTCCACGCTACCCAGTCCTGTGCAAGTCTCTTAATCCGAGAAAACGTTCAGCAACCTACATCCCTTTGAATCTGCTTACTATATTAGTCCCTCAGTCTCCCTCTACGATTTTTACCTCACACGCTTCCTTCTAATGCTAAATTGACAATCCCTTAATGTCTCAGAATTTGTCCAAACAATCTATCCCTTCTCATAGTCAGGATATGCCAGAAACTGCTTTTCTCCCCGATTCGGTTAAGCACCTCCTCATTAGTTACGTGATCTGACCATCTAATTTTCATCATTCGTCTGTAGCACAACATTTCAAAAGCTTCTATCATCTTTTTATCTGAAATCCTAATCGTCCACGTTTCACTCCCATACAATGCTACACTCCAGACAAACGCTTTCAGAAAGGAATTAATATTGGATGTTAACAAGTTTCGGTTGTTAAGAAATGCTTTTCTTCCCATAGCCATTCTGCATTTTATATCTTCTTTACTTCGGCCGTCAGAAGTTATCTTGCTACGGAAATAACAAAATTCATCTACTACTTTTATTGTCTCATTACCTAATCTAATTCCTTCAGCTTCGTCTGATTTTCTGACATTGCATTCCATTACCTTCGTTTTACTCTTCTTAATATTCATCTTACATCTTCCTTTCAAGACACTGTCCATTCTGTTCAATTGCTCTTCCAGATCTTTTGCGGTCTCTGACAGAATTACTATGTCATCGGCAAACCGCAACGTTTTTATTTCTTCTTCCTGCACTTTAATGCCCTCTCCAAATTTCTTCTTCCATTCCTTCTCTGCTTGCTCAATGTACAGATTGAATAACATGGGGGAAAGGCTAAAACCCTGTATTACTGCCTTCCCAAACTCTGCATCCCTTTCTTGGCCTTCGTCTCTAATAACCGCTGTCTGGTTTTTGTATGGATTCAATATAATTCTTCGCTCCCTATATTTTACCCTGATACCTTCAGAATTTGGAAGAGTGTATTCCAGTCGACATTGTCAAAAGCTTTCTCCAAATCGACAAACTCTAAAAACGTAGGTTTCCCTTTCCTTAGAATAAAAGTATCATTATACGAGGCGCGTCCAGAAAGTAAGTTCCGTTTCGATTTATCTCCGCTGCAGCGCTGCGATTGCAGTTCCGCACATGCGCTGTAGACGATGTGTGTCAAGGAGAAGAACGTGCGCCATTTGGAGATCGCTGTCAGTTACGTACGCTTTGTTGTCCTTGTTTGAAATGTCGGCGTTGATTGAAAATCCCGCCGCCTGTGAAATCAGGTCGGTGAATCGGTTCCTGAATGCGAGGAAAGTGAAACCGAGTGAAATTTATCGGCAAATTTGCAATGAGTGATTCGATGGTGAGAAGATTGGTCCGACAGTTCAATGGCGGGCGTAGTGATGTGCACGATGAAGAACGAAGTGGGCATCCACGCGATCCAGGAAAACCGTAGGTTTACAATTAGTGCTGTCGCTGTGGACTTCCCCAAAATTTCACTGTTTCCAACTGGTTGAAGACACAGGCGGCAGATTTCTATGAAGAAGGTATACAAAACCTGGTGGCACGCTATGACAAATGCCTGCAAAATTTCGGCAGTTATATGGGAAAAGTAGTTTAAGAGTTGTATAATTTTGTGCAATAAAAATTTATTCTATATCTGTGTACAATTACATTTTATTACCAAACGGAACTTACTTTCTCAACGCGCCTCGTATTATTGAGCCATGTAATACGTGATAATCTACATCTACATAGATATTCTGCAAATCACATTTAAGTGCCTGGCAGAGGGTTCATTAACCACTTTCATAACTTTTCTCTACCGTTCCATTCTCTAATAGCGCGCGGAAAGAAAGAACACCTAAATCGTTCCGTTTCCGATCTGATTTCTCTTATTTTATTGGGATGGTCATGTCTCCCTAAGTAGGTGGGTGCTAGCAAAATATTTTCACATTCACAACTAAAAGTCGGTGATTGAAACTTCGCAAACTGATCACGCCGCAATGAATAACGTCATTCTTTTAATGATTTCCACCCCAATTCGTGCAACATTTCCGTGACGCTTTCCCCCCGTAACGTGATAAAACAAAACGAGCTGCCCTTCTCTGAACCTTCTCAATGTCTTCCGTCAGTCCCACCTGGTGAGGGTCCCACAAGGGGCAACAGGAGAGGACACACAAGTATGATGTAGGCAGTCTCTCTGGTGCATCTTCGATGCGTTCTGCCAATGAAACGTAACCTTTGGTTCGCCTTCCCCACAATATTTTCTATGTGTTCTCTCCAGTCAAAGTTGTTCGTAATTGTAACTCCTAGGTATTTGGTAGAATTTACGACCTTAAGGTTTGACTGATTTATCGCGTAATTGAAGTTCAGCGGATTTCTTTTAGTGGTCATGTGTATTACTTCACACTTTTCTTTATTTAGTGCCAATTGCCAGTCTTCGCACCAAGTAGAAATTTTGCCTAAATCGCTTTGCAGTTGCTTTTGATCCTCTGTTGACTTCACTAACCGATAAACGACAGCATCATCCGCGAACAGTCTAAGGGAGCTACTCAGATTATCTCCTAAATCGTTTATAAACACGAGGAAGAGTAGGGGACCTATAACGCGTCCCTGTGGAACGCCAGATGTCACTTCTGTTTTACTCGATGGTAATGGTGTTTTAAAACTGAACTAGTTTTCCGAACAAATTCCAATCGATCGGTTTCGTCTCAACCGGTCAGAAAATTCCATACTGCTGCTAACAGACGGCCACTGTGCAGACGGAAACAGCTCTAAGCGTTGTCGGCGTCCTGCAGCAGGGGTTCTAGCCGCAGGTTCACGGCTGCTTAGTCCGGTGCACGACGTTGCTGCCAGCGCGAGATATCAGATAAGAGCAGGCGTCGGTTGTCACAGCGCAGCCACTGATAACCGGAAGCAGTCAGGGTCACCGCCGCTATCAACAGCCAGCAAGGCTGTTCGCGGTCGCGGAAACACACCCAGGTGAAACCAGCCGTGTATTACACACCTGAGGACTGAGGAGGAGCCCCGACTACCCAAGGCTCCTATAAACCCGAGCTGAACTGTCCGCCATTTCTCCCCCAGCTGTAGCAGTCGCCACCTTCCGGACGAAGCTCACGCGTTACCTCGCGTTTCATTCAACTCGCTCACACTCGCAAACTACTCACTGTATCAACGTGGAATTTTCATCTATTTCTTCGTTAAGAACTACACTACATTTTTGTGTCTCGTTTCCGCCGGTTGTAGGTGTCGGTGGCCGAGTAGAAAGAGACCGACACAGGAATAAAGGATGCACGCGTGTGCAGGTAGGAGGTGACCAGCCAGTGGGACAGCAGAAACTAGAACACTAGGCTAAATTAGAACGAGATATATTTTTCTTAGAGACTTAGTAATACTTAACTTTTACATAGTTCTTGACTGCAGAATGCTGATACATAGATTAGATAGAGGCCTGCCTACTGTTAATTCCTAGTGCCTATCCGATAGCCAAGTCTTCACTGGTGCCTATCTGATTCCGAAGTGTTAACTGGTTCCTATCTCAGTCCCAAGTGAACGATGCAGTTCAGTGGTGTCCACGAGCGGAGTTCCAGCAGAGGGCGCTCGTGGCTGACGTAAGAACGCCGCGCCGTGCGTGCATGGCGGCGCGCGGCGAAAGTAGGTGGCGCGCACTTTAGACTTGTGCGACACCACAACATTTTCATTTTACTCTTATTTATGGTAATAATTTATAAACAGCAAATACTGATATGAAACTTCCTGGCAGATTAAAATTGTGTGCCGGAACCGGGACTCGAACCTGGGACCTTTGCCTTTCGCGGGCAAGCGCTCTACCACTGAGGTACCCCGACACGACTCACGATGCCGCCTCACAACTTTACTTCCGCCAGTACCTCGCCTCCTACTTTCCAAACTTCACAGAAGCTCTCTTGCAAACACTAGCATTCTCGGAAGAAAGGATGTGGTGGAGACATGGCTTAGCCACAGCGTAAGCGCTTGCCGGCGAAAGGCAAAGATCCCAGGTTCGAGTCCCGGTTCCGGCACACAATTTTAATCTGCCAGGAAGTTTCATATGCCGGCCGCGGTGGCCGAGGTGACTGAGGCGCTCCAGTCACGGTCAGCACGGCCACTACGGTCGGGGGTTCGAATCCCCCCTCGGGCATGGATATTTGTGCCGTCCTAGTTCGTAAGTAGTTCATAAGTAGTTTGTAAGTTTAGGGACTCATGACCCCGTAGTTAAGTCCCATAAGCTGTACAAACATTTGAACATTTTGAAGTTTCATATCAGCGCACACTCCGCTGCAGAGTGAAAGTTTCATTCAACACATACTGATAGTTTACGACCATGCACTTTCTGACGACGTTGCGGTATTTTCGACATGCGAGGAACTCTTTTTCTGTTGAAGTTAGGTGAACACATTAATTGAATGAAATGTTCAAAATACATCAAATTTTTAGCCTCTCCAAACAGAAACTCTGTGAGAAACGTATAACTTGAGATAATGTCAGTTAAATATGACGCACTGGGATCCGCCCGCCCGTCTAGTACTAACACGTCTTCCATATTAGAGCTCCTAATAATTAGCCACATGTTGTTACTGCATAACATCCATACTTGAAGATACTGGTACTGACTTCTTTTAACCCATTAAATTTAAAAGTTGCACACTACAAAAGTGCTGTGTCTCTATGTAATATGCAATTTCAGTTTTTTAGTTTTATGAAAAGGGCGTTATAAATATCTCAATATTGAGTATTATGTGAGGAAATGGGAACAAGCAGTTCGTTAGCTAGTGAAGAGATCCTTGCTATTTGTCATTTTCAAGTATTCTCAAATAAAATTCTCATTAGATGTAGTAACTTCCGTTCTGTTACTGCTAGGAAGGAAATGTAACTCCTATTAGGTTTTCGAAACTGAGTAGAGGCTCTGAAACACAATGGATAAGAAATAAACATTTGTGAGTGACGAAGGAATATCTGCAAATCGAATAATAAATCACTAACTTTAATATTTTTCATTCTACAACTATGTATTACCTTGAATAACGCGACAATTAATGAAGTTTTGCGTAGTAACCATGTGGCAAAATACTCCCCTCTTTGCATATTATCATTTGTCAAAATATCATTTTGTTATTTATAACCGTGTATGAGATACGCAATGATTCATCCTAGCCTTATCGCCATCGGAAATGAGTGCGCTAAATAAAATAAAGTTTAACGTTATGAGTGAAAGGTAAAGATCTCCTCCTAAGTGGAAAATAAAATTCAATCCATTAGGAAAGTTTCGTCCGCAGCAGCATATGATGCAACAAGCACCAAACTGAATATCATAGCAGCCTCGGCTTACTGAAAACTTTTCGTAACGTAGCGCAGTCTCTTATTTCGAAGCCAATATCTTATTATCTATGACTATTAACAAAATGACGAGTATTTCGTCACAATGCTGACATGTAAAGTTTTTAGTAGCGGAAAAATTAAATATTTCTACCAATTAGTTTTTGCGCAGTCGTTTGTGGAAGATGGCAGGGCATGCGCCTCTACGCTGTTAGTGCAGCGCGATTCCAACCATGTTGTGGAAAACATGGCGGACGATTCAGCCTGGGTGTTTAGCAGCTCTATGTCTACCGGAACGCAACGCCACTGTTTGTCTTCCAAACTCTCAAAAGTGTCAACACGATGAATCTTTATCCGGCCACGCACCAAGCACTGCATATTTCGGAAGCGAGAGACGTCATACAGAACAAAAGTTTTTAATTGTCAGCTCACATCAGCTGCTAGAAGGCTCTTATCAGCTGCTGATAAGAGCTGTCGTAACCAGGGAGGTCGCGTGATCTCCCGAGATAGCGGGGAGGTTGAAAAAATGAAGGATTTCATTGGGTGCTGCGTTCTCTGGTGGAAAACTTCCCTGTAACTACATCTACATATCTACGTCCACCGCAAGGTGCTTGGCGGAGGGTACACTGTACCACTACTAGGCATTTCCCTTCCTATTCCACTCCCAAATGGAACGAGGAAAAGAAGGTTTATACGCGTCTATTTTCTCGTTTCTTAATGGGTAAATTATTTCACCAGGTTTCGGCAATGACTAAGATTGCCTTCATCAGAAAATATGAAACAAAACAAGTCACATAATAAAATATACTATTCAACTGTATAGCTTACGTCACGAAGTTTAAAAAGACATTTTTTGGAAAAAAAAATACCACCATGTAGGCGTGCAGCCCGTAGTGACCAAAAAATTTCTTTTTAAACTTTGTGACGTAAGCTATACAGCTGAGTAGTATAATTTATTATGAGACTTGTTTTGTTTTATGTTTTCTGATGAAGGCACTCTTAGTCATTGCCGAAACCTGGTCAAATAATTTTTAATTTGCTGGTTGTTTATCCATTGACGTTGTAACGGTCGCTGACAATAGCTGCTATGTTTAAAATTTTAAAATTTTCTTTTATCTTTGTGACCATTACGCGAAATGTAAGTAGGCGGCAGCAAGATCATTCTACATTCAGCATCAAATTCCAACCCTCCAAATTTCCTCAACAGAATTTCTCGAAAAGAATGTCGTCTTTCTCCCAGCGATCCCCAATTGAGTTGCCGGAGCATTTCCGTGACACTCGCGCATTGGTCGAACCTACCAGTAACGAACCTAGCTGCTCGCCTCTGAACTGCTTCTATGTCTTCCTTTAAAGTGATCTGCTGCGGGTCCCAAACACTTGAGCAATTCTCAAGACGTGGTCGTACAAGCGTTTTATACGCGGTCTCCTTTACAGGTGAAGTACATCTTCCTAAAATTCTCCCAATAAACCGAAGTCGGCTGTCCGCCTTACTCACAACTGTCCTTACATGTTCGTTCCATTTCATATCGCTCTGCAATGTTACGCCCAGATATTAGAACGACGCGACAGCATCAAGAAGCTCACTCCGATGATTTTCGCTCTAATTTTACTTCGTTTTTAGATGGGCAGGACGATAGTGTGATTCCTACAGTATCGACAGTGGCCAAAGTCATATCGATACAGCTCTGATTCGCCGTTATACTGTGTGAGCTTCGTGGAATAACAGTGCCGGTAATGTCGCCGCAGGCAAGGTAACATTTGCTTCCGCAATCATCGGTGCTCGTGAATGCCCCCAACTTCCAAACAACTTACGGCTAAGCTGCCGGTTGACGTCGTCGACAACGGTTTTTTGAACACCTATATTCAATCCACCCGAATATTCAGTTCACAATGGAGGTGAAACAGAATGGCACTCTTCCTTTCCTTGATGTGTTAGTCAAAAGGAAGGTTGATGGTACATTGGGACATTCTGTTTATAGGAAGCCTACCCACACAGATTTGAGTCTGCGAGCTGATAGTTGTCACCATCCAGCTCAGCGTGAAGAAGTACTCCGTACCTTGGTTCACAGGGCATATGTCATTTCAGACCCTGAAATTTTGTCAGCTGAGTTCTGCCATCTCGAGGTCACTTTACGTCAGAATGGTTATAGTGAGATACAGATAAAACGTGCATTGCGCTATCAGCCTTCTGTGCAACGGGTGAGTGACGCAGGAAGTATTTCCAACAAGATTGGTCGTATTTTGCGGAAATATGATGTGAAATGTGTTTTTTGACCACCTTCTAAGATAAAGGCCCTGTTGGGGTCCGTACAGGATTATCTAGGTTTGCGTAAGACAGGTGTCTATCGTATTCCTTGCAGTTGTGGCATGTCATATATTGGTCAGACAATCAGGACTGTGGAAGACCGGTGTATTGAACATAAACGTTAGACGCGCTTACAACAGCCAAACAAATCCGCTGTTGCAGAACACTGTCTTGACACCGGTCATCCTATGGAGTACAACAACACGGAGATCCTGGCATGCACTTCCATCTATTGGGATAGTGTTGTTAAGGAAGCTGTTGAAATTAAACTAGCAAGCGACCTTATAAACAGAGATGGTGGTTTTTGTTTAAATTCTGCTTGGAATCCGGCACTGTCTCTCGTCAAAAAACAGAGGGACAAAATTAATGCTGCCTCACCTGTTGATTAACAGTCACTATCGATATTTTTGATATCAGAATGAAACTTTCACTCTGCAGCGGTGTGTGCGCTGATATGAAACTTCCAGGCAGATTAAAATTGTGCCGCGGTGGAGTAGCCGAGCGGTCTAAAGCGTCTCGCTGCGGAGCGCGCGGTTGCTCGCCGTGGAGGTTTGAGTCCTCCCTGGGGCATGGGGTGTGTTTGTGTGTGTGTTTGGAGTTAGGTTAGTTTACCTAGGCTTAAGTAGTTTGTAAGCTACGGACTGATGACCACGCAGTTTGGTCCGATAGATTTACAAACATTTAAAAATTTTTTTTATTATTAAAATTGTGTGCCGGAACTAGGAGTGGAACCTGGGACCTTTGCCTTTCGCGGGCAAGCGCTCTACCGACTGTGCTATCCCGACACGACTCACGATGCCGCCTAACAACTTTACTTCCGCCAGTACCTCGCCTCCTACTTTCCAAACTTCACAGAAGCTCTCCTGCCATGTCTCCACCATATCCTTTCTTGCAGGAGTGCTAGTCTTGCAAGTTTCGCAGGAGAGCTTCTGTGAAGTTTGGAAAGTAGGAGGCGAGGTACTGGCGAAAGTAACGTTGTGAGGCGGCATCGTGAGTCGTGTCGGAATAGCTGAGTCGGTAGTGCGCTTGCCCGCGAAAAGGCAAAGTTCGCAGGTTCGAGTCCCGGTTCCGGCACACAATTTTAATCTGCCAGGAAGTTTGATATTTTTGATGTTTGGTCATCTTTGGTTGTGTTGACTCTGCTGTGACTTGTACTGTGTGTGTTATCTTTCTTGGTTGTTGTTTTTATGTTTGTTATGTTGTTATGGTCCTTAGTCCAGAGACTGGTGTGATGCAGCTCTCCACCCTACTCTATCCTGAGCAAGCCTTTTCATCTCCTCATAAAAACGACAACCCACTTCTACTTGATTCTGCTTACTATACGCGTCCTTTGGTCTCCCTTTGCGATTTTTACTCTCACACTTCCCTCCAATGCTAAATTTACGATTCCTCAATGTCTAAGAATGTGTCCTACCAATCGATCCCTTCTTTTAATCAAGATATGTGAGAAATTCCTTTTATTTCCAATACTGTTCAGTACCTCTTCATTAGTTACGCGATCCACCCACCTAATCTTCAGCATTCTTCTGTAGCACCACATTTCAAAAGCCTCTATCCTCTTCCTGTCTGCACTGCTTATCGTCCATGTTTCACTCCCGTACAAGGCAACACTCCACACAAATGCCTTAAGAAAAGACTTCCTTATATTTCAATTAATATTCGATGTTAGCAAATTTCTGCATTGCATTGTCTTTGTTTTTCTCTTGTTAATGTTCATTTCATACGGTCTCTTCAACACACTGTGCATTCCATTCAACTGCTCTTCTAGATCATTTGCTTGTTTACCCTTTGCAAACCGCGGTATTAAATTAGCTTGATTAAATTCGCTTGCACACTGCTTCCTTAAGTGCATTTGAGCCTTGAGAATGTCAGGGTGTCCTCCTGCCGAAATATCGGCGGTTGTCGACGACGTCACCCGGCAGCATACCCGTAAGTTGTTTGGACATTCATTACATCGGGAAAAGTTAAGGTCCCCACGTTTTATTTTGGAGCTGCGGTCAGCCAGTGGCTACCAGCAGGCTGATGAAGTTCCAGCAGCCGCCTACCCGCCCACTCCCCCGCTTTGTCGCGGTGTGTTGGCAGCCCTGGCCGCGATAACCCGGCGCGGACACGGCGCCCTCGGGGATTCCCCGGCCCGTAAAGAACGTCCCTGCACCGCGCCCCACACTCACTACGTTTTCATGCAACACATCTTCCGGAAGACGAAAACCGATTTTCGTAAACCGTTTTTCGCTGTCGACATACATGACATAGCTTGAATCGGATTTCTTATCCCACTTAATATGGCGGCTGGAAAACAGCTGATTCAGTTTCTGATCTAGTCAGCAGAATCGCTATTTTTCTTTAGTGAAATACACAGATTTATGCTCACTGTAATATTTATAATTTTATTTCACGCTAGAAAATGTCACTCTGGCCATATGTGCCGAAAATTCTTAACAAGAAAACACAATCTGACAAGCCAAGAACGCTTCAAAAACGGTTGCGTTTACATGGGCACCAAAATCGATTGTGGAACTGGAAAACCGCTTTAGAGAAGCGGATTTCCAGAATCGATTTTGTAGTGTTTACATGACCAACCAAAAGCGGATTTGGGAAATTGGTTTACGAATTCCGGTTTTGGGAGCACATGTAAACAGGGTAAGTGACACAAGCCTGGGACGAATAGCTGCGGATGCTCATGAGACCGCCACAGTCTGGTGGGCTCCTGTGGACCTTCACTACATCAGCAGTCTACTGTGCAGTGTGGTGGGGTACCACCAGCGTTGTCAACTTAGTGGTTCTACCACTAAATCTGCTGGTTTTCTTTACAAGCACAGAGTAACATATACAGAGAAGAAGCCCCCCCTAAACCTCTGTCCTACGCTCCCTTCGTAGTTCCGTAAGATGCTAGCAGGTGTCAGGCGGATCGCTGGCTTAGGGTGCCTCTCGCACGTCAGAGGGTAGCGTGGAGGGGAGGCTGAGGGGAGAGCTCGTGCCGCCTGCCACGAGGCCACGGCTGTGTCCGGTGTTTGAGGGGAGGTGGTGGTGGGGGCAGCCGCTACCTGCCGCCTGCTCTGGCCAGTTTAAAGGTCTGCTTCTGACCGCAGCGCCATCACGGGACATCCTACAGAACTGCTGGAAACCCTCCCTCCCCGCACCCCTGAGAGTGGGACCGGGCCCTTATAGAGGTTTCCCGTCTGTATATATTTGTCTGTGGCATAGGACAATGGTTTAGGGGGGCTGCTCCACTGTGTATCTTACTCTGTGATAGTGGGTAGCGTGGTGGGGCACCACCACTGTTGCCGACTTAGTGGTCCTACCACTAAATCAGCTGGTTTTGTTTACAAGATAAATCAAACAAACATGGAGGCTGTAAACCTAGGGTGACCAGATGTCCTGCTTTTCTAGGTTTTATCCTGCGACCCGCGACAAGGTCAGAAAATCTTAGAAATATCCTGCATTTCAATATTAATCCTGCGAAACATCCTGCGAAATTCGATTCTTGTCTTATTCGAGGGAAATTAGTATTTATACAAATATAAAAGAATGAAACTCTTATAGAAAAGAGTTTTTGTGGAGGAAAAGAAGTTTAGTTGATACAGTAGCGTCTGCTACGTTTGTCGTCTGCAGTCATCGCAGATGTAAACATCGTCGCCTCGAGTAGAGATGAGAAAAGTCTGCCAACGAAACAGGTTCCACCTTCACTATGACGAAGAGCTGTTAGAAGTAAAATTTAAGCTCATGTTTCATTTCATCATTATCATTAGTCTTACCTCATGTACACTGACAAGGCCTTGAGTGGATGACTATTATACTTGTTTCATGTTCCGTTAATCAGTCACCCTATGTAAACTCTACAAAATACCTAGGAATTACTATTACTTCAGACTTAAACTGGAAAGAACACATAGATAATGTCGTGGGAAAGGCAAGCAGAGACTCCGTTTTACTGGCAGAACCCTTAAAAGATGCAACAGAACTACAAAAAACAGAACTACTCCATTTTTGGAGTATTGCTGCCCAATGTCGGATCCTTATCAGGTGGGTTTGACGGAAGACATCGATAGAGTCCAAAGAATGGCATCTCGCTTTTGTATTATAACGATACGGAAATGATACAGGATCTGGGATAGGAATCATTACAACAACGGCGTTTATCGCTGCGGCGTGGGCTATTTAACAAAACTCCAATCGCCAACATTCTCCTCCGAATGCGAAAATATATTGTTGACTCCCACTTACATAGGTAGAAATGATCATCAGAATAAAATACGAGAAATCAGAGCTCGAACGGAGAGATTCAGGTGTTGTTTCTTCCCTCGCCCTATTCGAGAATGGAATGGGAGTTGAAATAGTATAACGGTGGTTCGATGAACCCTCTGCCAGGCACTTAAGTGTGATTCGCAGAGTAGCCCATGTAGATGCCAGTGCCAACGCCCACAGTGACAGTCCTGTGAAGTAGTCACCCCTTTTTTGGAAAATGTACATTTTTTCGGAGTTCTAGACAGATATGCAATAGTTCTGGACTTCTCTGTACAAAATTTAAGTATTTCTCCACAAATTCGCGAAAAATTATAACAAATTTTAGTTTTTTCTAAATAATTATTTGCCTATAAGCGTAAACATAGTTCTGATCACAGCTCTAAATAGCTCTCAAAGAGTTCTGCAGAAAATCCTACTGATGTTTTTTTGCCCAGGTAATAGTTGATGAGCTAATTGCGTAAATGAGGGACCTAAACTACACAAAATTACACAAGAGTCGTGTGAAGTTGGCACCCCTTTTATGTGAAATATACATTTTTTTCAGAGTTCTGGGTAATTCTGCTATAGTTCTAGAGTTCTCTCTACAAAATTTAAATATTTCTGTAGAATTTCGTGAAATATCGCAATTCTTTTTCAAAAATATATTTTTTCAGTGTTCTAGACAGATATGCAATAGTTCTGGACTTCTCTGTACAAAATTTAAAAAGTTCTACTAAATTTCGCCGAAAAAATAGTAAAAATTACCACAAATTTTAGTTTTTTTAATAATTATTTGCCTATTAGCGCGGACATAGTTCTGATCACAGTTCTAAATAGCTGTCAAAGAGTTCTACAGGAAATCCTAATAGCATTTTTCTGTGCAGATTATACTTTATGAGATAATTACAATAATGGAGTATCCATTTACACGCTACTGTGGAATTTGCACCCGGTTTTTTTCCCAGATGTGCAATAGTTCTTGTTTACGATAATCAGGAATTTCTTAGACGTAAAAGTAACTAACTGAATGTGCAGCGGATAGAATATCTGTCAAGACAAAGAAAAAATGTATATTTCTTGAATGAGGGGTGCAAATACACAGCTTATCAGATATTCAGAATTGTGATCATAATTTTTCGGGCAATTACATAGAGGTATTTACATGAACTCTAGAACTATAGTATATGTACACAAAACCCCAAAAAAACAATGTGTATTTCTCGAAAAAAAAAAATGGTGCCAATTTCACAGTAACATGAAAATGAATTCCACGTTACTGAAAAATGTCATTAGGATTTTCTGTAGAACTCTTTGAGAGCTATTTAGAACTGTGATAAGAACTATGTTTACGCTTATGAGCAAATAATTATTTGGAAAAAAACTAAAATTTGTTATAATTTTTTGTAATTTTTTTCGGAAATTTGTGCAGCGCTATTTAAATTTTGTGCAGAGAACTCAATCACTATTGCATATCTGTCTAGAACTGTGAAAAAATGTACATTTTCCAAAAAAGGGGTGCCAACTTCACAGAACTGACAGTGTATATTGTTTGTGACCCCTATTGCCATTCTTGAATATAGGTGTGACCTGTGCAACTTTCCAATCTTTTGGTATAGATCCTTCTATGTGAGAGCGGTTATATATGACTATTAAGTAAGGAACTATCGCTTCAGCATAATCAGATAGAAATCTAATGGGTATACAATCCGGACCAGAAGACTTGTTCTTGTTAAGTGATTTCAGTTGCTGCACTATTCCGATGATATCTACTTCTACGTTACTCATTCTGGCCTCTGTTTGTAATTCGAAATCCGGAATATTGGTTTCGTCCTCTTTGGTGAATGAGTTTCTAAAAGCTATGTTTAGTAACTCTGCTTTGAGTCCTTCTTAAACGACGAACGAAAGTGAAAAACATGGATAATAGTCTACTGAAGCGCTCCTAGCGTACTAGTCCTGGACTACAAACTCATGCAAGATCTTGTGGCAGCGTGTTTAGACGATAAACGTAATCGGACAGTAGTTCCCGATGTTGAAAGCGAGGTTATAACAGGCGATTTGTTACGTAGGAAGTCATAGTTTACTTCTATAACTGAAGAAACAACGCTAAATGTTATTGACGGCCAGAGAAAACGTTGCAATCGATGTTTTTGGTCAACTTAGTGTGGTAAAGTTCTGGGAACTGAAACAACATTTCAAAACATTCACATCTATTTTCAAGCGAAAAAATAAACCCATGAACACATCAAGCAATATTTGTAAGAGCATAAATAGACCTTCTTTACTTTATCAACTACGATTTGCCCACTTGAATTGTTAATAACGTCATGAACAACTGAATTTTAGTCCTTCATTTTGGACTGATATTTTCATTTAAAATGCTATTTAATGCAAATTGCATCATTAAATTACAATCTTATTCAAATAAATAATTGACTTCAGTCTTTTCTGTTACAATATTGCAAAACATAAATCATTTTTCGGTTTCAGATGTACGACCTCGCTTTTCGGTGGACAATAATTGAAATAAATATTGAAGTCGTCATGAAACATTTGCAATCTACCGCTAAACCATAGTATAATAATAAAATAAAGATTAATAACAGAAATTTGCGTGCAAACCGTGTAATTGTCGGCTAGAGTATGAAAATCGCGTAACGAAAATAGGTTAACTTCCGATGTCAGCAGACGACCGTTCACTAAAAACAATCTTCTCGAGAAAGCTTAACGTGACGTTGACGTTAGGTGACGGTCTGGAGACGGACAGTGTGAATGCCGTCATTAGAAATACACTTTGTAAATACATTCTGATCATAACCTTCGACATAACGCAAAATATACGTAAATACGAAGGAAAATGGCGGACTAACTGGAGCGGCGACTGCAGCAGACAGCTGCTAGCTCGCGCATGCGCAGGGAACACACTAGTGCCGAATTTAGAACTGGCCCTATTTCTTTATCGCTATAATTATCGCGCTTCGATACTAGCGCGATCATACTAGTGCAGCCGTTCAAACGACTGACGGCCGCCATTAACGCATCTTGTTATCAATCTATTACAAGTTCGTTCATCGTTTAAAACGGGCTTCAGTACAGTGGAATCCCCGATATCCGACCTTCACGGGACCAGGCCGTGGTCGGAACGGCCAAAAGGTCGGATATACCGAGGAGCAACAAAACACGTTTTCTCGGGTCAAAACAGCCGTATACTGCACTAAATTATAAGTATTGTACAAAATACACTGACAATACACACCGTGCTGCTTAATCGTAATTACTGTAAAAAAGGTAAAGCAGTCAACAATCCTAAGATTGGTTTGAACACCACAGTGCTTTACTAGGCATGGTCCTGTTTGGAGGTGGTATGCCGTTGCCTTCCTCCGACCTTCGAACTGACTTACCCAGCCAGTTATAGGGGGACCTACAGTTTAGCGTGGGTTCCGAACCACGGTGCTACTCGGTATTTTTCACATGAGCAGTACTGTCAGAGGTGAAAGAAGTGGAAAGTGACATAAAATGTACTACAAAATATTATATATATATATATATATATATATATATATATATATATATATATATATATATATATATATATATATATATATATTAGAGTATAATATTTATATTAGAATATGTACTACAAAATATTATATAATATTTTGTAGTACATATTCTAATAAAAAGTAAGTTTTTTTATAAAATGGAAAAGTTTAATTTTTATATTAATTAACGAAAACATTAAGAATACAGTAATGTACTGTCTAATCAAAAAGGCAAACAATTACATACAGTGTGTTAGGTTCTTTCTTTTTTTAATATTTTCCGATTTTTTAAAGTATCTTCCGTTTCAACTGTCATAGAATAACTTTCAAGGTCTTCTCGGTTTTTTCTCCAGTGTTTTACAGATGTCACACCGACCCCTAGCTCTGCGGCTAATTTGACTAGTGGCTCACCACGGTCCAAACGTTGAAGCACTTCAAGTTTTTGTTGAAGGGAAACGCACACACGCTTACGTTTTTTTTAGGAAGCCATAGCGAACTTTCACTAATCGCACAACACAGTTTATCACCAAAGATACAGTAATCGCGAAAACAAAAAACCAAGAAAGCAGAGCAACGTTCACGTCAACAATCACAGCACAACCGGCAGTTTAACAGAGAGACAATGCACGGCACTGTTGGGTCAGTTTGACTCGTCGCCGGCAGAAGACAGTCGGGCACATGGTCGGATATCCCGAGGTCGGATGTGAGGGGTTCTGCTGTAGCTCTGTCATCGGCAGGATTGCCATTACAATAATGTAGTGAGGGTATTGTTTGTGTTTTGTCGCTAGTTGTTGTTTGTTGTTGTTATGGTCTTCAGTCCGGAGACTGGTTTGATGCAGCTCTCCACCCTACTCTATCCTGAGCAAGCCTTTTCATCTCCTCCCACATCCACTTGAATCTGCTTACTATACGCGTCTCTTGGTCTTCCTCTGCGATTTTTACCCCACACACTTCCCTCCAACGCTAAATTTACGATTCCTCGATGTCGAAGAATGTGTCGTACCAAGCGATCCCTTCTTTTAGTCAGGGTGTGCCAAAAATTCCTTTTCTCACCAATTCTGTTCAGTACCTCTTCATTAGTTATGCGATCTACCCACCTAATCTTCAGCATTCTTTTGTAGCACCACATTTCAAAAGCCTCTATTCCTGTCCGCACTGCTTATCGTCCATGTTTCACTCCCGTACAAGGCAACACTCCACACAAATGCCTTCAGAAAAGACTTCCTTACCCTTAAATTAATATTCGATGTTAGCAAATTTCTCTTTTTCAAAAATGCTTTTCTTCCCATTGCCATTCTGCATTTTATATCCTCTGTAATGCGACCATCGCATGTTATTTTACTACCCAAGTAACAAAACTCATCCACCACCTTCATTGTTTCGTTATTTTTGTTTTGCTCTTGTTAATGTTCATTTTATACGCTCTCTTCAACACACAGTCCATTCCGTTCAACTGCTCTTCCAGGTTCTTTGTGTCTGTGACAGAATTACTATGTCATCGGCAAAACGCAATGTTTTTATTTCTTCCCCCTGAACTGTAATCCCTATTCCAAATTTTTCCTTGCTTTCCTTCACCGCCTGCTCGATGTACAAATTGAACAACATCGGAGAAAGGCTACAACCCTGTCTTACTCCCTTCCCAACTGATGCTTCCCTTTCACGCCCTTAGAGTCTAATAACTGTGGCCTGGCTTTTGTACAAGTTGTAAATAACTCTGCTTTCCCTGTATTGTACCCCTGCTGACTTTGCCGCTAGTATATGCGACATATTCCGCAGTAGTCAGAGCTGCGGTGACGCTTCGACAGCCGGGCTGGTGGCAGTGTTGCGCCAGCCACAGGTGCTCTCAGCTCTGGGCAGACCGCCGCGCAAGGCCAAGGCCGCCGCTGCCGTCAACACCCACACCTCTACCACAGCTGCTGACACACACCGCCTTGCGTTCGCTACTCGGCCAACTCGGCGTTACAATGCCTGCTACTTTCTCGATTGGAGAGAGCACCTCTCCACCGTGGCGAAGCCCCGAAGTCCGTGTTAACTTGGACCTTCATTCTCTTCCAAAGGACTCCACATCTTGTTTCGTTTACCGGAGAGAATTTCTCGTACTCCGGTTCATTTTTGATGACAATTTGTTCATCTACACTGATGGCTCAAAGACAGACCAGGGTGTTGGGTGTGCCTTTGTACTTGATTTGATTTTTCCAGGGAAGCCAAAACAGTCTTGGTCCAACCCGCCACTCCCCGCACCGAAACTAAGTTTATTGTGCGGTATCGCTCCCTGTATATCTAGTAAAGCCAACCAATGCCCTTGAACAGTGCAACGAGTCCCTTTACCAGTTCTTTATTAGACACAATTTCTTCGGGTCTAGTTGTCCCAAATGTTCTGTGCCTTTTACTCTCCAGTGCAATGCATTCGAAGATTAGATGTGATGCAGTTTCATCACCGTCATCACAGATCCTACATTTAGGGTCCTCTTCTGTTATTCCCATTGTATGTAGGTGTTTTTTGAAATTCCCATGGCCTGTCAGCAATTCAACCATGAGTCTAATCTCTCTCCTGTTCAGACCCAGGATTGCAGAGCTTCTTTTAAAACATGGCTTTGGCATCATTACCTTGCCATGTTTTTGTGGATAGACTTTGGTCCAATATTCTACGTGCTGTCTTCTGAGCCAGTTACGTAGCTCCAATTTGATCATTGCCTTGGTGATTGTCAGGACAGGTTCCGGTCCAATAAATGGAGTCTCTGCCCCCATCCTGGCTACTCTGTCGGCATGTTCGTTGCCACTGATCCCCGAGTGGCCAGGGACCCACAATAGGTTTACTCTATTGCTTTCCCCTAGCTCCACCAGAACCCTTTGACATTCTGCAACAATTTTAGACCTTGTTGCAGGAACTGCCAGTGATCTCAGGGCTGCCTGGCTGTCTGAATAGATATAGATGCTACGATCTTTGTAGCACCTACGCAAATTCTCCTCCACACACGCCCTGATGGCAGTGATTTCGGCCTGGAATACTGAGGCCAGTTTCCCTAGAGAGATGACGCCCTCCAGTCTTGGCTGCACCCCGTATACCCCGGCCCCAACGCCTTGGTCTGATTTTGACCCGTCAGTGAACCAGACAATATCCCCCGTACGGTGTCGAACTATTTTCTTCCACTGCTCCCTACTTCCAATTGTTATACTGAAAGGCTTGTTGAAGCAGTATGGGGTTATAATATAGTCGGCTGGCATTTCCCCAACCTTTCCTATATTTACCTCACTCACTGTTTTAGTGTGTGAGCCTTTGTGCTTGGCAACGCCTCGTTTAAATATCGTCTCCCTCCCTGAGGGGAGTTCCATTTTTACAGCCGAGCTGTATGCATTATATAAAGTCACCCAATACGTCCGGCGAAACTCGCTAAATAAGTGTGTCATTTGGTCGGACTCTGAGTGCTCTTTTGAGCGTTTGCACGCTATATCCTGTCCATCCCCTGGTACAAAGCATCCGCAATTGCCTTACCTCTCTGTCAGCGAGCGAAACTACTGTGACGTTTCTGTGGGTCCCTGGACACGTGGGAGTGTCGGGGATGAGTCTGCGGATACGGCTGCCAAGGAGGCAGTTCTCCTCCCTCGGCTGTCTACCTTTTTCTACTAGCTCCGATGACCTTCGCGCTGGCGTCTCCCGGCGTATCATCTCCCGTTGGTTTTTTCATTGGCCATCCCTGTCAGGGAACAAATTGCGAGCCATTAAACCTGTGCCTCATCTCTGGTCAACGTCACCTCGACCCTCTCGTCGAGAGGAGATTGTCCTGGCCCGGCTTCGTATTGGTCACTGCCGTTATAGCCACCAGTATTTACTACGTGGTGGTCCTGCTCCCTTATGTGAGCCCTGCGATGAACCTTTTACTGTGTACCACCTTTTAGTGCAATGTCCGTGTTTTAATCGTCTCCGTCATGAACTATGTTTACCATTTCAAAATGTCTGATATTTTAGCTGGTGATCCGCATTCTGCTGACCGAGTTTTACTATTTATACATCGTGCAAATATGACGAAGGCCATTTAAGTTCTAACCCAGGTTCGATTCTACTATGGGCAGTGTTGGGCGCTAATGACCTCAGCAGGCGTGCGCCCTAAAACCGCCATCTTGTCCAGACACGTACCATCCCTCACACTTCACTTGCTCCGGCAGGTTGGCCGTCTTTGTTGGGGTTTTTGTGTTCTCTCAAAGGCTTTCGATTGTGTAAATCATGGGATTCTTCTAGATAAGCTTAAGTATTGTGGTATGAGTGGGACAGAGCAGAAGTGATTTAAATCATACTTAACTGGAAGAGTGCAGAAAGTTAAAATAAGCAGTTCACATGCTATAGATGAAACAATTAATTCTTCTAACTGAGGAGTTATCAAAAATGGGGTCCCACGAGGTTCAGTCTTGGGTCCTTTGTTGTTCTTCATATACAAAAAGGTACGGCCAAACTTTCAGGAAACATTCCTCAAACACAAAGAAAAAAAATATGTTACGTGGACATGTGTCCGGAAACGCTTAATTTCCATGTTAGAGCTCATTTTATTATTTCTCTTTAAATGTAAATTGAAGTAATTCGTGCAGACAGCTGTCAAAATACCCAATTGTTTCGTTAGTATGTACTGTACTTCCTCGATTCACGTCATCAACACAGATTTTCTGTGAACGTTTGGGCAGGAATTGTTGGTGATGTCTTGATTGGGCCTCATGCTCTTCCACCTATGCTCTCAGGAGCACGTTATCATGATTTCATACGGGATACTCTACCTGTGCTGCTAGAACATGTGCCTTTACAAGTACGACACAACATGTGGTTCATGCACGATGGAGCTCATGCACATTTCAGTCGACGTGCTCGTACGCTTCTCAACAACAGATTCGGTGACCGATGGATTGGTAGAGGCGGACCAATTCCGTGGCCTCCACGCTCTCCTGACCTCAACCCTCTTAACTTTCATTTATGGGGGCGTTTGAAAGCTCTCGTCTACGCAACCCCGGTACCAAATGTAGAGACTCTTCGTGCTCGTATTGTGGACGGCTTTGATACAATACGCCATTCTCCAGGGCTGCATCAGCGCATCAGGGATTCCGTTCGACGGAAGGTGGATGCATGTATCCTCGCTAACGGAGGACATTTTGAACATTTCCTGTAACAAAGTGTTTGAAGTCACGCTGGTACGTTCTGTTGCTGTGTGTTTCCATTCCATGATTAATGTGATTTGCAGAGAAGTAATAAAATGAGCTCTAACATGGAAATTAAGCGTTTCCGGACACATGTCCACATAACATAATTTCTTTCTTTGTGTGTGAGGAATGTTTCCTGAAAGTTTGGCCGTACCTTTTTGTAACACCCTGTATAGATCTCTCGGCCAGCAACTGAACGTCTGGATAATTGAAGTGAGGACAATTGTGTGCGGGTGGCGTAGTGGTCGGGGACACTGATTCCAGTCTTCTATTTTAATATGACTTGCTTAGGAAGTATCACTGTTAATAACGGATTCAGTCGCCTCGTTGCAGAACAGTGGCCTCATTTTCTTTGTGTATATACAGATGGGTCCAAAGTTCCACAAGAAGAGTGTACTGGATGTGCCTGTTTCTGCCTCAGATTCAGATTCGAAGAACCTTCAAACTGCCAACGAATACCTCTATATTTACTGCGGAGACAGTGGCAATTCTGGAAGCACTTAGGTTTGTTTCTACCATTTCCTTCCCGAAAATATTAATTGTGTACTTCAAACCCTACAACACCGGAGATGGGACAAAAATCCAACAGCTATATTCTGGATGTGATTTCGGCATATATTCGCTGTACAAATACGGGACGGACAGTTAATTTACTGTGGGTGCCTTCTCACGCTGGTACCTGCTATAATGGGGAAGTTGATGCATTGGCAAAACAAGCGGCATCCTTAGGCACTGTCTTGGACCTACAACTACCATACACAGACTTCTTATCTGCGGTCAAGGAATACGCCAAACAAGAGTGGCAACAGATGTGGAACGTTTCCCAAGAAACGAAAGGCGCTTCCTACGCTGTGCTGCAACCTCAGATTTCTACGCAGCCGTGGTTTGAGGACTCATCTGGACCGATCCGCGATTTCTACCATTATTCGTCTTCGCTTCAATCACGCCTCTTATCCAAAACATCTACATCGGATCAACGTCTACGATTCGGCGGCATGTGAGTGTGATCCTGAAACGGAAGCTGATGTCAACCACACCCTGTTCAGGTGCCCCAAATTTGACCGAGAACGTTTGAACTTCCTGCAGACATTGCTGAAGATGGGATATCCCCTTCCCCAGTCAGCTTCTTCCCTTTTGTTTACAAACGACATTCGTGTATATAAAATCATAATTAAGTTTATTAAGAGCACTGTACACAATCTTTAAGCATCAAGTGTGTTGGTAATATAGGGTTTTGCTTGTGAATAGGTGAAAATGTTCCAACAGTATTGAAATTGTAATGTAATGCAGTTTTCGCTCTGTTTCCACTTGAAAAAATGTACTTCTGTTTTGTCTGTTTATTTAAATATATGTACATTTCCACTGTCTGTTGTAGATGGCCACATTGAGTGAACACTCAGAAGGCCAAATAAAATATATAAATGCGTCTTTCCCCCTGGTATGGACCAGTGCCCCTGGAAGCTGATGCCGATGCCTGCAGTCCTTTTGTCTGCAGATCAGTCGGATGCGCCGTCGTCATGGAGACGGGCTAGTGCGGGGCCGTCTTGCAGCCTCGTGGTCCGGCGCTGGAGTACCTGGGTGCGTTATCTCCCCTGGGTACGGTGGGCGATAAAGTGTGACCGTCACTCCGAGCAGACAGCACAAAGGCGGTCTGCTCGCTGACGAAACTCCCGATAAAGCGGCTCTCTTTGTTTCACAAGCCTCTCATGTCCCGTGTCATTCTACGCTTTGGCCCACTTTAGGCTACGGTAGCAACACTATAAGTGGGCCTCTGAGATCGTGTTTTGACAGCTCGAAATTTAAATGACAACAACGGCTTAACTATTCATCTGACACGAAAACTGAATAACCGAATTTGTAGAGGAGAAAATTCTCTATAACTTCGCTCTCTTATATTTTTTTCATGTCTCGTATCGTCTTAGAGATATTTGCAAAAATAACGGCGATTTTGGGATGTATGTCTGTCTGTCTTGTCCGTTACGTGTTCCCTGTTTTTAAGACGAACCGTTCAACCGATCAGCACCAAATTTTACAACCATAATTGTTGGCTACCAGAGACCAGAACCTCGTTTTTTGAAATAATTCGGACTAAAAATACATTAGTAATAAAAAAATTTAAAAAAAATGTGAAGAAACAAGTTCTTGTTGGCATATGCATTTATTTAGAAGGTTTGCTCAGTGTGCTAGAATATGTACATATTTACGTTTTGTACTATTTAGCGTTTTACATTTGTGGCAGCTTAGGTTATATGCAGTTGTGGCGTTTTGTTTCTTTCTCTAGGCTGGTGATATTTTATTACTTACGGATGCTTTATGTGTTTTTATCCTTGTAGTTGGCTGTTTTTCTTGTCTTCTACACGCCATTCCAATGTTGTTTTTTTTCACAACACTAGCCACAGGTAAAATTGTTTCTGTGATGTTTTTCTTTGTGATGGTGTCGCCAACTATTGAATGTATTTTTATATGTGTGTTACTCGACACACTCGTAAAGGATGAGAAGGAGACAAAAAAAAAAGTTGGTGGTGTAGTAATTGCGAGTTACACCGAGAGAACACGCACACACACACAGAGACATAAAGCAAAGAGATCACACATGCATATTCAAAGTTGGTAATGAAAAGACATTCACGATTCGGTTGTACCATGGGAACAGAAACATCTTATAAACAAATTGATCTCTGCCTAGTGTTGCGACAAAAAATTCCAATGAGATGAAGAAAACAAGAAAATAGCCAAGAAAAAAGCAACAACGCCTGTAGAACATCATGAACGAAACTGTAAGTAATAAAATATCTCTAGTCTTAGATAAGAAAAACCTCCAGAACTGTTATAACTTAAAATGTCCGAAATGTAAAGAATAATAATAATAATAATAATGTAAAACAAAATAGGGGACAAACATGATGTGAATAATTACAGAGGAATTTCTATACTTCCTGTCACATATAAGATTTTATCGGCTTGTATTCTTGAAAGAGCACAAGAAATACTGGAGCCCAAAATCTCAGATTTCCAAGCTGGTTTCAGGCCAAACAGATGGTGCCCTGAGCAAATTTTAAACCTAAAATTAATCACAAGGATAAGGAAGATGCTAGGCAAGCCTACAGTGTATGTCTTTGTCGACTTCAAGAAGGCATATGACTCAATCCACAGACCCACACTATTTAGGATTCTTGAGGAAAAAGGATTGGATCGTAAAATACAAAAAAATCATTCAACAGACGTTAACAAATACAAAATCCAAAGTGAAATTTATGGGAAAACTTTCAAAACCATTTGAAATTAAAACTGGGGTTAGACAGGGTGATGGGTTGTCGCCTTTGTTGTTCAATGTAGTTCTGGATAGAGTCATGGAAGAATGGGAGAAGAAACTTGAAAAAGAAAAGTGCTGGAAACCAATTTCATTAGGAACCAAAAAACATTACCTAAGAATCCCCTACTTAGCCTTTGCAGACGATCTCGCAATAATGGCAGATTCTAGTGAAAGGGCTATAAAACAGGTAGAAATTCTAAAAGAATGTGCAGAAAAAGTCGGGCTACCGATATCATTTGAAAAGACAGTGTTTACAACAACAAATTTAGAAATTTGCAAATTACAAACCAAATACGGAGAAATCAACAGAGTACCACACTTCAAATATCTTGGAGAAATTATCTCGGAAAAATTTGCACAACAAGAAAGAATACAAAAAGTTCGTAAAGGTTTAGGATTAGTGCAAAACCTCTATAATAAAAGATGCTTATCTTTAAATGCCAAAATTAGGCATTACAATACAGTCATTAAACCATCAATGTTATATGCCAGCGAAACCTTGGCACTAAACAGGAAAACTGATCTAGAAAATCTAAAGAAAGAAGAAAGAAAAATAATTAGAAAAATTTTGGGACCTAGATGGACAGAGAATGGATATAGATTACAGAAAACATCAAAAATTGAAGAATATTCTAACATAGAGATAGACATTAGGAAAAGACGCCTCAAATTCTATGGCCACATAATGAGACTCCCTGAACACAGATTAACAAAAAGAATTGTAAAATACGTAGATTACCTTGTTAATGGAGGAGAATGGATCCAAAAAGTTAAAAAAGATTTGGAATTAGCCAAAATTACTAAAAAAGAATTAGCTGCAAGGAACAATTTTAGAATAAAAGTTGAAAAGTGGGAGGTTAAACCAGAGACAAAAGCATCGAGAACTGGAACAAAATGGAGTGAAGAAAGAAGAACTAAATTTTCTCAAACAATGAAAAACTGGTGGGCAAATAAAAAGAACCAGAAGACCAAGAAGATCGGAAAATGAACCAGCTTTACTTAGCGTCTTCCACATGGGAGCTTTACGACTAATAATAATAATAATAATAATAATGTAAAACATAAGCACAGACATATTCCAGGCGACTGAAGATGCTTTGTGAATAAAGAAAAGCGAAAAGTGTGTGGCAAGAAAAACTTGTTGTTTCATTTACATACACGGACCCTAGACAACAAATATCTGCTGCACATTAATACCAGGGTCGCAACTTAAACAGTGACAACTATTTATTGACAACCGATACGAAAGCGTTACATGTTTGCTCCTGTTACTATCCTTCTGTGTTGTGTAGAACCCGTTGCCAGCGATGTGGAAGTTCGTAGTATACCGTTAGCAGAGCCTTTCCTGTCGATGGTGCTAATAGAACGGTGTACTGCCTGTCGAATCACTGGAACAGCTCTGAAGTTGTCATCATTCAAAAAATGTTCAAATGTTTGTAAAGCTTATGGGACTTAACTGCGGGGTCATCAGTCCCTAAACTTACAGCTATTTGCTATCTAGGTTCCGTCTATGTAAATGAAAAGAAACTTTTTTTGCCATATACCTCTCGCTTTTCTTTATTCACAAATCATCTTCAGTCACCAGGAATATGTATGTGCTTATGTTTTACATTATTATTATTCTTTACATTTCGAGCAGTTTATGATATGAACAGTTTTGGAGGTTTTTCTTATCTATGAATAGAGATATTTTGATGTTATTGCTTACAGATTTGTTGATGATGTTCCACAGGCCCTATTGCTGTTCCTTTACTATTTTACTTGTTTTCTTAATCTCATAGCAATTTTTCGTCGCAACAGTAGGCCGAGATTAATTTGTTTATGAGATCTTTTTGTTCCCATGGTATAACCAAATCCTGAATATCTTTTTATTGCCAACATTGAATGTGTATTCTGCTCTCTTTGCTTTGTGTCTCTCTCTCTCTCTCTCTCTCTCTCTCTCTCTCTCTCTCTCTCTCTCTCTCTGTGTGTGTGTGTGTGTGTGTGTGTGTGTGTGTGTTCTCTCGCTGTAACACGCAACTACTACACCACAAACTTTTTGTTTCTCTTTTCTTTCTTTGTCTTCTTCTAATCCTTGCCGGCCGCGGTGGCCGAGGGGACTAAGGCGCTCCAGTCACGGTCTGCACGGCCACTACGGTCGGGGGTTCGAATCCCCCCTCGGGCATGGATATTTGTGCCGTCCTAGTTCGTAAGTAGTTCATAAGTAGTTTGTAAGTTTAGGGACTGATGACCCCGTAGTTAAGTCCCATAAGCTTAACAAACATTTGAACATTTTCTAATCCTTTACGAGTGTGTCGAGTTACATATAACGCGCAATAAATAAATAAATAAAAGATTAAAAATTAAAAAAAATTAAAATCAAGTGTATTAGTACTGTCGCGGATTATTTCTCAGTGATATAAACAGTATCTTACTGTGAAATTTAACACTGTTTGTACCTAATCTATATCTATAAACGTGAATGTCTGTTCGGTGTACGTTTATCACGTCTGAACCACAAGACATAAAGAGCTAAAAATTTGTACAGTTACTAATGTCTACCCGGGGAAGGCTTTAGGCACGGTTTTATGGCGAGCGGATAGCTGTTTATCTATATATATTAATGTGCATGTCTGTTCGGTGTACGCTTATCACGTCCGAACGACAAGCCGCAGAAACTTAAATATTTGTACAGCTACTAATTTATAACTGAGGAAGGTTTTAGGCACGATCTGATAAGATATTTACTAATTTGAAGAATATAAAGCGAAATGCGGAACAATAATTACTCTTTGAAAATGTTTTTATTCGTTGCATTGTTGCTTGAGGGTTGGTAATGAAAAAAGGGTGGAGTATATTGGGATGGAAAGTTAACGGTGTATATAAAATTCTACGTGAGTGTGTGTTAATATTTCGCTCTGCAGCGAAAACTACAGAACGCAAACGAATGGTCTATGTGTAATTGCTGTCCGAAGTCTCCCGTTGTACACCATAGCAGTTCCATGCCGATAGATATAAGGGGGTGGAAGATATGGTGGTCGAAAGTCGTCAAATTATAAAAAAATTCGGACTGAAGGCCAGCGATGACGTCTGCGACTCTATAGCAAGGAGGTTACATACAGCGAAACGTGATGCCACAGACCATATCTTTGGTCTATGCGTGCTACAATGTCTGCAACTCTTTCTCTGTAAGGATGAGCATACGAATAAGGAAATATAAGAATAAATAAGTAAATACCCGTGCAACGCCGGGTTTTCAGTTAGTGTTCTACATAGGCCTATGCAATATGTGCCTAATTGTTCAGCTACTAATAAGATACCAACGACGGCGAGTTACAGGAGGTTCTCAGACAGCTCCTGGGAATCCAGAGAGGACGGTGTGAGACGTTTCGTCCTCAGCATTCTGTGCAGACGCTCCACCGTTACTGCCCGCTTGGCTGGCTGGCAGCTGCGCTGAATGCACAAGCGGAGCTGCACCTAGCTGCCCGCTACCGCAGTCTCAAGATGCCCACCGCCGCCGGCTACCGAAACGCAACCGAGCACTGCTTGTAGCGCTAGCAGTCCGGAGCCTGTTGCTATCTGTGTGTACTGCTGCTACTCATGGCAATCACCCGCCATCTTTTCACATACGACAGGCCCTTATATCTCACTGAGAGGCTGCTCTCTTAGCATATCCAGAGTCCACTAGATGTGACGTCGCCCGAATCCCACCACGTGGAGGTGGACCAGTTTGTGACCTATTCCATTGTATTTGTTTGCAGCTCTATCACTTGTTGAAATTATATTATAAAAAACTAAAATGGTTGTAGAATAGTAATGGAATAATTTCACTATAAGTTAAATTACAAGTGTGTTACATCATTACTGTTATTGCATGTATCGTAATTACTTACATCATCTGGTTTAAGTATTTCACTACAAATTAAATTATAATTGTAGTACATTCTATTTTTTTCCATGGGTAATAGTTAAGCATAAAAAAATAGTTAAGCATATAAAAAAACTACAGTGCGTGTAAGGTAGGTTGTACAATACACCCTGGCGGAAATAAAAGTATATCTGGAGTATAAGGAGATGGGACCTGGATAAACTGAAGGTACCTCAAGTTCTTGAGACTTTCAGAGGGAGATTTACGCAACAACTGACAGAAAGAGGGGAAAATAAGACAGTAGATGAATGGGTAGCATCTTCTAATATATAAAGCATAGTGTCCGTATCCTAGAAGATAGATTAAGAAAAGGCAAACCTACATATCTAGCTTTTGTATATTTGGAGAAGGCTTTTGACAATGTTGATTCGAATAAACTCTTTCAAGTTCTGAAGCAAGCAGGAGTAAAATATAGGGAGCGTAAGGTTGTTTACAACTTGTACAAAAACCAGACAGCGGTTGTCAGAGTTGAAGGGCATGAAAGGGTTGCAGTGGTTGGAAAAGGAGTAAGACAGGGTTATAACCTTTCTCCAATGTTATTCAATTTGTGCATTGAGCAGACTATAAAGGAAAGCAAGGAGAAATTTGGAGAAGGAATTAAAGTTCAGTCTGAAGAATTAAAACATTGCGTTTTGCTGATGACATTGTGATTCTGTCAGAGACAGCAAAGGACCTGGAAGAGCAGTTGAACGGAATGGACAGTGTGCTGAAAGGTGCATATAAGATGAACATTACCAAGAGCAAAACTAGGTTAATGGAGTGCAGTGTAAGAAAATCAGGTGATGCTGAAGGAATTAGATTAAGTAACGAAACAGTGGTAGAGTGTCCCCAAGTCCAAAGGTCGCGGGTTCGATCCCCGCCAGGTCCTGGGATTTTTATCTGTCACTTTCCACTTCTTTCACCTCTGGCAGTATTGCTCATGTGAAAAATACCGAGTAGCACCGTGGTTCGGAACCCACCTTAAACTGTAGGTCGCCCTATAACTGGCTGGGTAAGTCAGTTCGAAGGTCGGAGGAAGGCAACAGCATACCACCTCCAAACAGGACCGTGCCTAGTAAAGCACTGTGGTGTTCAAACCAATCTTCGGATTGTTGACTGCTTTACCTTAACGAAACAATAAAGGAGGTAGATGAGTTTTGGTATTTGGGCAGTAAAATAACACACATTGGCCGCAGTACAGATGATATAAAATGCAGAATCGCAATGGGTAGAAAAACGTTCTTGAAAAAGAGAAATTTGTTAACATCGAATATTGATTTAAGCCTAAGGAAGTCCTTTCTGAAGGCATTTGTGTGGCGTGAAACAAGGACGATAAATAGTGCGGACAGGAAGAGGATTGAAGCTTTTGAAATATGGTGCTACAGAAGAATGCTGAAGATTAGGTGGGTGGATCGCGTAACTAATGAGGAGGTACTGAACAGAATTGGAGAGAAAAGGAATTTCTGGCATACCTTGACTAAAACAAGGGATCGACTGGTAGGAAACATTCTTAGACAGGAAGGAATTGTGAATTTAGCGTTGGAGGGAAGTGTGTGGGGTAAAAACCGCAGAGGAAGACCAAGAGATGGATACAGTAAGCAGATTCAGACAGATGTAAGTTGTCGTTCTTATGAGGAGATGAAGAGGCTTGCTCAGGATAGGGTATTGTGGAGAGCTGCATCAAACCAGTCTCCGGACTGAAGACCACAACAACAGTGTTCTATGTGTGTACGTGTTGCATACAAATCTACAGTTTTGTTCCAATCTTTATGAAATTTTGTACACGTAAGCTTCAATCCATGAGGACGGTCGCCGTAAGTGTAAGAATCACATAAGATATATAGTTCACGAGATATGACGTCATAAACAATGAGATGCGCGAAAAACTGCTGCGTTTTGCGACAATGCTGCTCATTTTCGCCTAAACCATTGGACCGATTTCAACCAAATTTGGTACACGCATTCCTTACCGTGAGGTACCAATTGCTGCATGGTTAAAAATCACATGCAGCACAAGGTTCAAAAGATATTACGTCATAACCAACAGAAATCGCAAAAAGAATGCCATATAATGCGGCGAGACTTTCGAATTACACTGTATGAAAATGACAGTACTTAGCGACTTGCAACAAACTTTAAACATAATTTCAAACCTTTAATAAACTTTTTCTCGCTGGCAACTATAGTAAAATGATGAAAGGGAAAAAGTTTCTCACTTACTACTTTTCTCGGTATGACGTTACAATTTGTAACTTGAACACTACAAATTGTAGCGACAGGAAATTTTACAGACAGTATACACATATATAGTTGAATGTAGCTTCTAAATTGTATCACAATACGACACGTAGTTCATGAGTTATGACCACATAAACAGTAACGTTCCGCTGTTCACGGATTAAATCTACGGCATTCGGTATGACGTTACAATTTATAATTTGTACATTACAAATTGTAGCCGAAGGAAGTTTTACAGACAGTACAGACACATATAGTTGAATATAACTTCTAAATTGTATTACAGTACGACTGGTAGTTCATGAGATATGAACACATAAACAGTAACGTTCATGGAAAACTACCCCATATCGCACCAAGTTTTAGTCTATTACTTCTTTACTACTAATTGTATTCGCAAGAGATTTTACAGAGATACAGGCCTTATAGAAATGAATATATATTTGAAAAATGGTAGGAACAAATAAATAAATACCCGGACAACGCCGGGTTTTCAGCTAGTTCAGAGATAAAATTGTCAATGCAGCAGAAGACAAAATAGGTAGAAAGGCAAGACCTACTAAAAATACTAAATTTAATTAATGAAAGGAAAAAATATAAAAATGCAATACATGAAACTGGTAAAATGGAGCACATACGACTAAGAAATGAGTTTGGCAGGAAGTGCAAAGTAGCTAAGCAGGAGTGGCTAGTCTGTACAAGAATGTATAAATCAATTTGTATATTCAGCAAGCTACATACCGCCTACAGAAAAATAAAATAGGCATTTGGAGACAAGAAAAGTAGCAGAATGAATATCAAAAACTAAGATGGGAAACCAATTCTGAGTAAAGAAAGCTGAAAGTTGGAAAGAGTATATCGATCGGTTCTACAAAGGATGATCTTAAAGACAATATTGTAAGTAGGGAAGATGAAGTGGATGAAGATGAAATAGGAGATACTGTACAGAGAAATGAATTTGACAGAGCACTGAAACCCTTAAGTTGAAACAAGGCCCTTGGATTGGATGACATTCTCTCAGAGCAACTGAAGTCTCTGGGAGAACCAGCCATGACAAAACTATTCCACCTGGTACGTAATATGTATGAGACCGGCGAAGTACTCTCAGACTTTAAGAAAAATGTGATAATTCCATTCCAAAGAAAGCAGGCACAGACAGGTGTGAAAACTACAGAACCATCAGTTTTATAAGTCATGGTTGCAAAATATTAACACGAATTATATACAGGAGAATGGAAAAGCTGGTAGAAGCCGACCTCGGGGAAGATCAGTTTGGTTTCAGGAGAAATGTAGGAACTCGGGAGGCAATACTCACTTTACGGCTTATCCTAGAAGATAAATTAAGAAAAGGCAAACCTACATTTCTAGCTTTTGTAGATCTGGAGAAGGCTTTTGACAATGTTGATTGGAATAAACTCTTTCAAGTTCTAAGGCAAGCGGGAGTAAAATATAGGGAGCGTAAGGTTATTTACAACTTGTACAAAACCAAACAGCTGTTATCAGAGTTGAAGGGCATGAAAGGGACGCAGAGGTTGGAAAGGAAGTAAGACAGGGTTTTAGCCTTTCACCAGTGTTATTCAATTTGTACATTGAGCAAGCTATAAAGGAAAGCAAGGAGAAACTTGGTGAAGAAATTAAACTTCAGGGGGAAGAAATAACAACATTACGTTTTGCCGATGATGTTCTAATTCTGTGGGAGACAGCAAAGGACCTAGAAGAGCACTTGCACGGAATGAACATTGTGTTGAAAGGTGTGTGTAAGATGAAGATTTACGAAAGAAAAACAAAGGTATTGGAATGCCGTGTAATAAAATCAGGAGATGCTGAAGTAATTAGATTAGGTAACGAAACAAAATAAAGGTGGTGGATGAGTTTTGTTACTTGGGTAGTAAAATAACATGCGATGGTCGCAGTACAGAGGATATAAAATGCAGAATGGCAATGGGTAGAAAAGCGTTCTTGACAAAGAGAAATTGTTTACATCGAATATTGATTTAAGCCTAAGGAAGTCATTCCTGAAGGCATTTACGTGGAGTGTTGCCTTCTATGGGAGTGAAACATGGACGATAAACAGTGCGGACAGGAAGAGGATAGAGGCTTTTGAAATATGGTGCTACAGAAGAATGCTGAAGGTTAGGTGGGTGGATCGCGTTACTAATGAGGAGGTACTGAACAGAATTGGGGAGAAAAGAAATTTCTGGCATACCTTGACTAAAAGAAGGGATAGATTGGTAGGACACATTCTTAGACATCAAGGAATTGTGAATTTAGCGTTGGAGGGAAGTGTATGGGGAAAAAATCGCAGGGGAACACCAAGAGATGGATACAGTAAGCAGATTCAGACAGACGTGTATGGGGAAAAAATCCTTCTGGAAATGGAGAAATACGGAATCGGCTTGCGAAGCCTTTTCTATGTCACTCATCACTTCGTGTGAGTAAAGAGCTAGTTGTGTTTCAGATGAACGATATTTTCTAAATCCGTGTTGACTTTGGGTCAGTAGATCATTCTGTTCGAGGTAATTTGAATAGTGGTAACATTTGAATGCAGGATATGTTTCATTTGAATTTCCAGCTGTCAAAAGGCAATCGGAGTGGCCCACTTTTAATGTTACTACCGTAACCCAGTGTGTGCCAGAAAACTTTGCTGCCACGTTGCCCCATTTGGTGGATCATTGACAGCGTGTCTACCGACTAGGATACGTTTAGAGAGAGAGAGACAGAGAGAGAAAGCAACCTCGTGTTGAGATTCTCTCCGGCCTGCAGTCACCTCAGGCGTTAATCGCTGGAGAAGGGGAGGGGGGAGGGAGGGGGGGAGGGAAGGAACAATGGAAGAGCTTGGCGTTTATCTGGCCACGCAAACAAACAGCTGATAGGCGCAGCGCCACGGCTGCTGACGTCACCGCACACCGCAGCTACAGGAAGGGACAGTGCATTCGGCTTCTAGCGGCGGAACGCCGCTTCTTGTGTGTGTGTGGGGGGGGGGGGGGGGGGGCACTACAGACGAGTTACAACTCCCTAACAGGAGGTTATTTTTTAAGGTGGTACAAAGTGACAAGTACCATCGTCATGGACGATTTACGCTTCACATTTTAAGATAGGGCGTTAACTATAACTTTATCGTGATTCTTGAGTTTCTCCCAGCGTATTTGATAATCAAAACATCCACGGGTGTACTGCCGGTCTATAGTGTCCAGCGGGCACAATAAACTTTAGGGGTTAACTTGTAAGGGCCTTTATTTTGGTCCGTAAGGTACTAATGTACTAATTACATTTTCAATTAAACTTGGTATTTACATATAATTTAAGACTTTATCGATTAGTCAAGCCCCGTGGCGCTTTGTATCTATGCCATGGAAGTGGCAGTCTCCTTCCCAATGTGCGGATGTTGTGTACTCAAATTCAAATTCAAATGTTTGTATAGCTTATAGGACTTAACTACGGGGTCATCAGTGCCTAAACTTACAAACTACTTATGAACTACTTACGAACTAGGACGGCACAAATATCCGTGCCCGAGGGTGGATTCGAACCCCCGACCGTAGTGGCCGCGCAGACCGTGACTGAAGCGCCTCAGTCCCCTCGGCCACCGCGGCCGGGTGTTGTGTACTGTATCCCGTAGTTGGTCAATCTTGCGGTGGATCTTCGTCGGTCTAACAGTAGGCTATACATGCCTATTTACTTATTTATTTCGAGGGGTGTGGTTCAAAAGGTCCTATGTGAGCAAACGCCTATGGGTAGAAGTATGCGCGGATAAGGAAAGTGTTATCCTCATCCGCAACCCATCCGCAACCGAATCCGCGGCACTTTATCCGCATCCGCAAGTTGGTTATCCGCTTCCGCAGGTATTAAAGTTTTGAATGGGTAATAGTAGTAGCAGCCGCGGTGGAGACCCGCACTGGACAACTTTTAGTGTCCATTAGAAGGGTACTCTGGCTAGCATAGTTAATCCCACACTCCAACTGGGCAACTTACGCTCGCAGGCAACAGAACGGTCCAACCCAAGGCATTCCTGCCCTCGCTGTAATTACTGTGTCCTAAGTGAACTCGTCAGTCCTGTGAAAGACAGCAGCTCGCTGATATCTTTGTAGAATCACATAGTGTTTAATTTTGTACTTCAGTTTAGTCAAGGAAGCGAATAACACGGCAGAAAGTCACGATTTGAAACCTGTTATTAGTGATCGTGGTAATACACATTTGATCTGTGACGGTTATAAATTCAAACCTTACAGAAGAGTTGTAGCAACGGAAGAACGTGGATGGCGGTGTTGCGGCAAACGTTTTCGGTGTGCTTTTAAGTTATTTACAGTAGGCAGCCAACACATATTTTCGCGTTTGGAACAACAACAAGACGACAACATCACAAAATTTGCGGATTACATAACTGAAAAGTACATTGATGAAGAAGATGCAGTATTTGGGAGTAGATTGCGCTTCCTTGTGGAGGACGATTAACGCTTGCGAAAGCTTTCATTCCCAATTCAATGCTTCATGTGAATCTCTTCACCTAAACATCTTTCAGTTTGTGAAAAGTCTGAAGCAGGAACAAATTGATACTTGGAAGAGGCACACTTTCCTGGAACAGAAATTAGGAATGGCGAAATTTGCAAATTAGACTTTGTAAACTGCGTTTCATAACAAGCAGTCGTGAGCAGAAAATGAGTCAAACTAAATGATTTGTTTTCTGGAAATAGTTTTGTATGTGAAATTTGTAATAAAATGTTTGTATTTGTATATGATTTGTTTGTTTTTATATCTAGTTCCTTGGCACAGTATTGACATTATTCAAAATGTTCAAATGCTTGTAATTCTATCTGACCAAATTGCGTGGTCATCAGTACGTAGCTTACAAACTACTTAAACCTAGGTAAACTAACCTAAGGACAAACACACACACCCATGCCCCAGGGAGGACTGGAACCTCCACGGCGAGCAACCGCGCACTCCTCAGCGAGACGCCTTAGACCGCTCGGCTACTCCACCACGGCTTTGACATTATTCCTTAAGGACTCTACAAATAGGGGCAGAGGTTGCGCAGTTGGTAAGTTTAGATTTGGAAGCATTTTGGGTGATTGTGCAGAAGATCTCGGTCCCCTGCAGCTAGTAAGGTTAGTCGCGGCTTCTCGTAGAATGTGCATTCCGTTGAACAGTTCAGATAGAGACAGCAGTTCAAAGATTTAAAATTCTTCTCTATTGACTAAACACATTCCAGATGCGGGGAGGGTCGTTGAAGGTTCTCCCAAGGAAGTTCGAAAAGTATTGTCTGTGTTTACGATGTCGTACAACATCTGTAATGGCGATCTGTGAGATAAGTGCAAAAATCAAGTTTCGATTTTGCATTGTGTCCAAAAATATAGTGTATGGCATGTCCGCGAATCCAATTCACCGCATTGGTCTTAGCCTTTGGAAAATACACTCGGTCCGGAAATAAGAACGAATGAGAAGTAACACTCTCTGGAATAGTTCTCGTGAGGAAAGCTATAATACGGCGAATCAGTTGCCAAACGTCATCAGCAGGACCGCAAACAAAACGATGTTGGTCCGTGTCAGCCACCCCACACCTGCGACAGAGAGGTGATTCGGCGAGGTGGATGCGATGAAGGCGAAATCTGCAGACATGCTTACGATTGACAGTTAGGTACCAGAGCGACTGTACATCAGAATCAAGAAAAGAAGCAGATATAGAACGCCAGATGGAGCGCCAGTCAAACTGGGGAAATTTTTGTTCAATCGGGTGTGATGGTAGACGTCTTTGTAGAACATCATAGACAGCTTTAGTTTTGCGTAAGTACGGGTTGGACAAGTTGAGGTGGAGATAGCTGAACCACCTAGGCCACACGGCGGCTCGACAATGGACTGACATTTTATACTCATAAGGCAGGTAAGAAACTTGGGATGGATTTTCTCGGGATTTTGCTAGTAGTGCGTCCTAATATTTTAACCACGTGATGTGTTAGGGGTTCTCTTTCACCACACAAAAGTTCGGACAAATCCCCGACCCCACGGTCAAACCGTCTCCTTGTGAGTATCTGACAACCGAAGGTTTGGGTGTGAGATGGCAGTGAGTGCGTTTCGGCGGCCAGGCAGTCTGGATCGTCCAGGCGAGTGGCTGGAGTCCCCGCTCGCTGGAGGCTCCAGGCGGACCGCCGTACCGTCCAGTGGGGGCTTCCCCGCCAGCAGGTGTCGACTGCGGCCGCACTTGCCGCGCTTCCTCGACTATCGATCATCGACCTCCGACACTGGAGGCGACGAACGGCGGCAGCCTGCGCATACAGACATCTACGTGGGATATTCTGCAAATCACACTTAAGTGCCTGGCAGAGGGTTCATCGAACCACCGTTATACTATTTATCTCCCCTTCCATTCTCGAAAAGCGCGCGGCAAGAAAGAACACCTGAACCTCTCCGTTACAGCTCTGATTACTCGTATTTTATTCTGATGATCGTTTATGCCTATGAAAGTGGCAGTCAACAATATATTTTCGCATTCGGAGGAGAAAGTTGGCGATTGACGATTGGCGATTGGCCGCAGCGATAAGCGCCGTTGTTGTAATGATTCCCATCCCAGATCCTGTATCATTTCCGTAACGCTGTCTCCCCTGTATCGTGACAATACGAAACGAGCTGCCCTTCTCTGGACTCTTTCGATGTCCTCCGTCAAACCCACCTGATAAGGATCCCACACTGGGCAACAATACTCCAAAAGAGGAGTAGTAGTTCTGTTGCATCTTTGAAGTGTTCTGCCAATAAAACTCAGTATCTGGTTCGCCTTTCCTACGACATTATCTACATTTTCTGTCCAGTTTAATCCCGATGTAACAGTAATTCGTAGGTATTCAATGGAGTTTACGGCCTTTACATTCGATTGATTTATCCCGTACACAAAGTTTAACGGATTTCTTTTCGTAGTCATGTGGACGACTTCAAACTTCTCATTATTTAGAGTCAATTGCCAATTTTTACACCATAGTTATATCTTATTTAGATCTTTCTGAAGTTGGTTTGATTGTCTCCCAAATCCTTTATGTAAATAAGGAACAGCAGAGGACCAATGATACTACCCTGTACGCCCGATATCACCTGTTTTAGTCGATGCGGCGTGATCGATTACTACAAACTGTATCCTGACAGGAAATCCCCTATCCAGTTACAAATCTGGGCCGATATTCCTTAACCAAGCAATTTGATTAAAACCCGTTTGTGAGGTCAAACGCCTTCTCGAAATCTAGAAATACGGAATCAATTTGAGATCCCTTCTCGATTGCACTCATCACTTATATTAATGTTCCACATAATATCCGCTTGCTGTACTGGTTGATATTTATATATAAAATCATGTGCTGTGTACATATAAATATCCAGCATTATAGCTAGCAGACTTTATGTGGAACATTATTGTCAGCAGCTTTTTGTTAATGAGACCAGATGATAAAACATTGGGGATCGAAACCGGCCGTCTTGAAGGAATAAAATAAAAAGAATTGCGATGTTTCCATCTATCCTTCCATTTATCAAAAAAGATTGCTCCCTAAGATGAGTAAATTATGCGAAGAAAAAACTTTTCGATGAATATAGAAAACATTTCCCAGAACACCGATAGATGTTATAGCTGCGTCGGCTCGCCATCGTCGTTCAGATCTACAAATCTCTATTTGTAGTCGTCGACAGCTAAATGCGTGTTATCATGACTACTACAAACAGGTGGAAAATACACAGGGTGTACTTACGTATGCTGGGAAGCTCCGTAGATTCCATAGAGACCTTAAAAACGAGCAGAACATGTCCTATACATTATGGGTTGTCTTTCTTTTTTTGCGCTTGCTGCGCCCCATATCACTAAATCGTTCTCTTCATCAGTCATAGCGTAGCAGACACTGCAAAATATATAGTAGGCAACGAATTCGGCAGTTTTCACGGAGACGCGAACAACGTTCATCAGATTGAATTTATAAAAACTGCATTTGGTGACAATAAACAAACATTGAAATTGAGATGCAATGGACAATTCCTTTAATAATGCATTAATTACGTATTATTATTAATTGTTGTTGTTGTGGTTTTCAGTCTGGAGACTGGTTTGATGCAGCTCTCCACAATACCCTATCCTGAGCAAGTCTCTTCATCTCCAAATACGAACGGCAACCTACATCCATTTGAATTTGCTTACTGTATTCATCTCTTGGTCTTCCTCTGCGGTTTTTATCCCACACACTTCCCTCCAACGCTAAATTCACGATTCCATGATGTCTAAGAATGTGTCCTACCAATCTATCCCTTCTTTTAGTCAAGGTATGCCAAAAATTCCTTTTCTCCCCAATTCTGTTCAGTACCTCCTCATTAGTTACGCGATCCACCCACCTAATCTTCAGCATTCGTCTGTAGCACTATGTTTCAAAAGCCTCTATCCTCTTCCTGTCCGCACTGTTTATTGTCCATGTTTCAGTCCCATACAAAGCAACACTCCACACAAATGCCTTCTGAAAAGACTTCCTTATGTTTAACTTAGTCTTCGATGTTAACAAATTTCTCTTTTTCAAAAACGCTTTTCTTCCCATTGCCATTTTATATCCTCTGTACTGCGACCCTCATTTGTTATTTTACTGCCCAAGTAACAAAACTCATGTACCTCCTTTATTGTTTCGTTACCTAATCTAATTCCTTCAGCATCACCTGATTTTCTAAGACTGCACTCCATTACCCTAGTTTTGCTCTTGTTAATGTTCATCTTATATGCTCCTTTCAGCACACTGTCCATTCCGTTTAATTGCTCTTCCACGTCCTTGGCTGTCTCTGACAGAATTACAATGTCATTATTAATTATGTATATATTAATATATGTCATTATTGCTTTACAGTAAAGCTTGTTTCCTTTCTACACGAGTAAGATTTATTACGGATTTACAAACGAGTTACAATCACAATTTTTAAAAGTAACTGTAAAAATAACTGTAATTTTACTTGTAACTGATACTTACTTTCGATGTATAGTAACTATAACTGTAACATGGAAAAGTTGTCCGGAAAAGAGGAACATCGGGAAAAACTGAAACAGCTTTTTCCAGTGATCTATCAGTACCGTTCATCCAGTTGCGATAAAATTTTGTTGTTGTTGTTGTTGTTTGGATGTTTTAGGGGGACAAAACTACGGAGGTCATCAGTCCCCCATATAATTTTGTACATTTTATGTTAAAATCAAGAGAAGGGTTTGCATCAAATAAAAATTTAATTAAGCCGCCCGGAAAGTAGGAAAATTTAGGGAAAACCGAACCGATTTCTTTTTATGAATAAAAATCAATTGTCACATGGTTGTAAGTGCACCACTTGAGTACGGCTTGACAGGACAAGGTTTGTATGAATAAATTTTTTGGAAAATCAACCATAAAATTGGAAAATTTGAGAAAAACTGAAAGTTCGTTTTTCAATTGTTTTTTATTGAATTCAGCACTATAACTGACTATTCGTACGACGAAGAGGGGTAATTCTTTTGTTGTTTTGTTCATTGTGGTCTTGGTGGCAAAATTCGAACAAAGTTCTTTTTTCAGTGTGTTTCTAAATGTACTTAACACTATTAGTTGAGAACCGTTCATCCGATTGCGATAAAATTTTGATTATTTGACGTTCAACGAAAGATGAACGTTCTGATGAACTAAAAATTTGGGAAAGTTACCCGGAAAATTAGAAAATTCGCGAGAAACTGAAAGACCTTTCTTCAATGGGATATGAATATCATTCGTCTGGTTGCGATAAAATTTTGCATATTTGAAGTTCAAAGCAACATAACGTTCTTATGAAATAAAAATTTGGAATAGTTTCCTGGAAAATTGGAAAATTCTGAAAAAATATAGAGAGTTTTTTTTTCCTATGAAATATCAATACCATTCATCTGATTGTGATAAAATTTTGCACATTCGACGTTCAAGGCCAGAGGAAGGTTCACTAACGAACAACAATTCATTTTTATCTTTGACAGTTCATATACGGGTTCAGATCGTGTAAAGCGAACTTTAGTCTTTCAAAGTATATTTCTGAACGCACCCAACACAACAACCAAGTCATTACTTTACATATTCTATATATAATTTTTTCCTCGCAATTTTTTCCATATTTTATCACCGATTAAACCTCCCCTCAACTTCCACGACTGTGACATGAACATTATCCTGGACATATGGGCGTGATTTGCCCACTCTTTCGGTCCACTATAGAGCCGATACTCAGACTATCTGATGATTCCTTTATAAAGCTACTGGGTCTAAAATACCTACAATTTAAATTAATATGGTTTATATTAAGAGGTAAGTGATACGAAATTCAGCGGGTCATCTAGTCTTAGTAATAAATAAAATGAAAACAAGCAGTATGAAACCACAGTAGATTGCTACCTGAATAGTTAGTACACACAGTCAATTACATATTGAAATAAATCGCAATTTGCGATGTTATGGCTTGACTGTATTAGGTTTAGGTGGAATACCAAAGTGTGGCGAATGTAAATTTGTGCCCGGCCGGGATTCGAACCCGGGATTTGGTATTCCATCTAAACCTAATACAGTGAAGCCATAACATCGCAAATTGCGATTTATTTCATTCTCTTGAACACTGTAATTCGTCAAAAATCCATATATAATTGTATACAAGCCGAGGCTGAGCTCCTGACGACAATTAATTATGTCTCGATACCTCATGGTCTGTTCTCCCTGATGCGGGAATACAGTATTGTGGCTGCGAGCATTACAGAACAAATAGGCTGTGGTATAGGAAAGAGACAGCGTGGCGAATGGAGATTTGTGTGTGGCGGGAGACGTGCAGGGAAGAGTCCTTTGCAGTCGGGCTGGTCACTGTGTCCTCGGCGGCGGAGTGGCCAACGCGTCTGCCTAGTAAGCAGGAGATCCCGGGTTCGAATCCCGGCCGGGCACAAATTTACATTCGCCACACTTTGGTATTCCACCTAAACCTAATACAGTGAAGCCATAACATCGCAAATTGCGATTTATTTCATTCATTTGAACGCTGTAATTCGTCAAATACATATTGATTGGGGTCGTGTATGACCGCAGATGGAGTAGTAGGGAATTTTTATCACACGGAGTCCCTGCGTTAAAGATTGTCGTAATGGAGTGTGCCCTTGAATCTGGCAGGCAGAAGAGCCACAGCTACGTGAACAGCTGAGCGAGCACAGTGGACTGACTACCCAACCCCCGCTAACTGCCCCTTCTGCAGCGTCTGAAAGGGCTGCCGATTCTCCTGCGGCAGTCGACACTTCTCTAAACGAGTCCAGCACTGCTCCAGCGGACTGCCGCACGGGAATGGCCACGTCGTCAAAGGCGATGTAAACTTGCCCATTGTGGAGTTGAGGTGTAACAGGCAAGCTACAGAGCTAAATGTTTACTGCTTCATCACCCAAATAACAAATTAAACAAATTATTTGATAAGATCCTCAACTGTTAAATGCTAGTTAGAGATCTCAGAGTATGCGTAATATAAGAAACATAATTTCTAGATAAAGTAATGGTTAACAGAAAATACGTACATTACTAGGCAAACAAACAAATAATACCACAATAATTATAAATTATTTTTACACTGCTTTAGAACTTTATTATCTCACTATAAACTTTTTTCGGCCTTAGGTCATCATCAGGTGTAATATAGAGGCGTTGTTACATATATTCTTGTAACATAATGACATAAAATTTATACTAAGTTTTACTTACATTACCTATAATATTGTTGTCGTTTATTTGCTGCTCAATTGATTTTAAAATCTGATGTAACGCCTATCTATTGCTGCTTATCTGTATATGTGCAGCAGAACTGGTTATATTAATCGATTTTTCATCAGTTATAGTGGCAGCCTAGCATAGAGTGTTGTGGCAGCATTCAACGATATTGTCGCGTTGCAATGGAAACAGGCTTGATTTTGAAGGCAAATAAACAGAGCACTTATACTGGAAGCACGTTTATTACGAACTCAACATACACGCAGCACTGACTGCCTCTCAGGCAGAGTGCTCTGCTATTTATGCACAGACAGAATTTACCAGAAATTAGAAGAACAGTTAACACAAGAAACAAGTAGAATTCACAAGTGAACATAAGGAAGTTGTTGAACCTTCTGGAATTGTTATTTACAAAGAAATAAATTTTTTGCCGGTGGGCGGGATTGAACCGGCGACGTTCTGCACCGCCGTCCGTGACGCTATCCCCTGCGCCACGCCGGCAGTTAGTGTTCGTGGTCTCTCGCGGCAGTATTATAAGTGTACATGGTTACCAGTAATTTATACATTAATATCTTTGATTTATTTATTGGTTTTGTATTGCAGTTTTACTATGGATTTATGATCTTTGGTGTTTGTCCATTCTCTTGTCTGTTTATCATATGAATAAAATTTTCGTTGTATTTTTTATGTTAGAATTCGGTTTCTTCATTTAGTACATCGTTCTGGTTGTTGTGTATATGTGAACATATTTCGATTTCCTCGAGACATTGGACAAATATATTATACTTGAACTGACTGGAACTGACATGTGATTACATTTTCACGAAATTTGGGTGCACAGATCATCAGAAATGAGTACCCAGAACAACCACCTCTGATGGGCCTGGGCATTGAGTCAAACAGAGCTTGGATAGTGTGTACAGGTGCAGATGCCCATGCAGCTTCAACAGGATACCACAGTTCCATCAAGAGTAGTGACTGGCGTATTGTGACGAGCCAGTTGCTCGGCCACCATTGACCAGACGTTTTCAGTTGGTGAGAGATTTGGAGAATGTGCTGGCCAGGGCAGCAGTCGAACATTTTCCGCATCCAGAAAGGCCCGTACAGGACCTGCAACATGCGGTCGTGCATTATCCTGCTGAAGTGTAGGGTTTCGCAGGGATCGAATGAAGGGTAGAGCCACGGGTCGTAACACATCTGAAATGTAACGGCCACTGTTCAAAGTGCCGTCGATACGAACAACAGGTGATCGAGACGTGTAACCAATGGCACCCCATACCATCAAGCCGGGTGATTCGCTAGTATGGTGATGACGAATACACGCTTCCAATGTGCGTTCACCGCGATGTCGCCAAACACGGATGCGACCATCATGATGCTGTAAACAGAACCTGGATTCATCAGAAAAAATGACGTTTTGCCATTCCTGCACCCAGGTTCGTCGTTGCGTACACCATCACAGGCGCTCCTGTCTGTGATGCAGCGTCAAGGGTAACCGCAGCCATGGTCTCCGATAGTCCATGCTGCTGCAAACGTCGTTGAGTTCTTCATGCAGATGGTTGTTGTCTTGCAAACGTCCCCATCTGTTGACTCAGGGATCGAGACGTTGCTGCACGATCCGTTACAGCCATGCTGATAAGATGCCTGTCATCTCGACTGCTAGTGATACGAGGCCGTTGGGATCCAGCACGGCGTTCCGTATTGCCCTCCTAAACCCACCGATTCCATATTCTGCTAACAGTCATTGGATCGCGACCAACGCGAGCAGAAATGTCGCGATACGATACAAAGCAATCGCGATAGGCTACAATCCGACCTTTATCAAAAGTCGGAAACGTGATGGTACGCATTTCTCCTCCTTACACGAGGCATCACAACAACGTTTCACCAGGCAAATGTTCAAATGTTTGTAAATCCATCGGACCAAACAGCGTGGTCATCAGTCCGAAGCTTACAACCTACTTAAACCTAGGTAAACTAACCTACGGACAAACACACACACACCCATGCCCCAGGGAGGACTCGAACCTCCACGGCGAGCAACCGCGCGCTCCGCAGCGAGGCGCTTTAGACCGATCAGTTTTCACGAGGCAACGCCGGTCAACTGCTGATTGTGTACGAGAAATCGGTTGGAAACATTCCTCGTGTCAGCACGTTGTAGGTGTCGCCACCGGCGCCAACCTTGTGTGAATGCTCTGAAAAGCTAATCATTTCCATATCACAGCATCTTCTTCCTGTCGTTTAAATTTCACGTTTGTAGCACGTCATCTTCGTGTTGTAGCAATTTTAATGGCCCGGAGTGTAAGATTTTATGCAGGTGACTCAACACAGAGATTGGTCGATAATTCTTTGGGTCCAGAGCATACATCCTCGAGACCATAGAACCCAATAAAATACCTTCCCATGACTACAAAGAAAACTTACTTAATAAGTCATGCGAGATTACCTCGTAAGCGATTGAGAGTTGCACGTTCGATATGTTTATCGTTTGAAGCCGAGCCACTTCGATTGCAAGCATTCTTACAAATTATCGAATTAGGGAACGGCTCACAAGTGACCCAGTGACTCTGCCATTAAATGAGTCGGCACATCAGAGAAACATGCAGTGAATATACTACTGGAATTTGGCACTGACGAACGAGTTTGCCCACCACTGGAATGAGGTAACAGTGCAACAGCGAAACCACGCTCGGTATGGGAACGCCTTAGGCCAGTATTACGCTATCAAATTATTTGACAAAGAATTGGACAAAAAAATTGGGCGTAGTGTAATGGGAACGTCGTCCAGTATTTCATCAAATCTAAGGCCTCGGCTTAGACTTGATCAAAAACATCTACATCTACCTAGATACTCTGCAAATCACATTCAAGTGCCTGACAGAGGGTTCATTAACCACTTTCATAACTGTTATCTACCGTTCCATTCGCTAATATCGCGCGGGAAGAAAGAACACCTAAATCGTTCCGTTTTCGATCTGATTTCTCTTATTTTATTGGAATGGTCATGTCTCCCTAAGTAGGTGGGTGCTAGCAAAATATTTTCACATTCAGAACTAAAAGTCGGCGATTGCTTTTGATCCTCTGTTGTCTTCACTAACCGATAAACGACAGCATCATCCGCGAACAGTCTAAGGGAGCTATTCAGATTATCTCCTAAATCGTTTATAAACACGAGGAAGAATAGGGGACCTATAACGCTTCCCTATGGAACGCCAGATTTCACTTCTGTTTTACTCGATGACTTACCGTCAATTACAACGAACTGTGTCCTTTCTGATAGGAAATCGTGAATCCAACCGCACAATTGGGGAGATATTCCATAAGCACGCTATTTCATTAGAAGCCGCTTGTGGAGTACAGTGTGAAAAGCCTTCCTGAAATCCAGAAATATGGAATCGATTTGAGATCCCTTGTCGATGGCACTTAACACTTCATGTGAATGAAGGGCAAGCTGTGTTTCGCAAGAGCGATACTTTTTGAATCTGTGTTGACTACTTGTTAATAGGTCGTTCTCTTCGAGGTAGTTCATGATATTCGAACAAAGTGTATGTTCCAAAATCCTACGGCAAATCGACGTCAATGAGATAGGCCTGTAATTTTGGGGATCACTCCTATTGCCTTTCTTGAATATTGGGAGTAACTTGGGCAACTTTCCAGTCTTTGGGTACGGATCTTTCGCTGAGCGATCGGTTGTAAATTATAGCTAAGTACGGAGCAATTGCATCAGTATACTCTGAGAGGAATCTAATTGGTATACAATCAGGCCAGGAAGATTTGTTTTTGTTTAGTGACTTAAGTTGTTTTACTACTCCAGGAACATCTACTTCTAAGTTTCGCATGCTGGCAGCTGTTCTTGGGTTGAATACTGGAGTGTTCACTTCGTCTTTTTTGGTGAACGAATTTAGGAAAGCTTTGTTTAGTAATTCTGCCTTAGCAGTACTGTCATCGGTAGTACTACCATTGCTATCGCGTAGTGAAGGTATTGTTTGTGTTTTGCTGCTAGTGTACTTCACATATGACCAGAATTTCTTTGGATTTTCTGCAAGATTACGAGACAGGATTTCGTTGTGGAAACTACTATAGGTTCTCGCATTGAAGTCCGCGCTAGGTTGCGAGTTTCAGTAAAAGGTGGCCAGTCTTGCGGATTCTGTGTCTTTTTAAATTTTGCATGCGTTTTTGTTTCTGCAACAGTGATCTGACCTGTTTTGTGTACCACGGGGGGTCAGCCCCCTCTTTTATTAATTTATTTGGTATAAATCTCTCGATTGCTACTGATATTATGTCTTTGAAAGTAAGCCACAACTGATCTACGCTCGCATTTTTAGTTTTGAAAGACTGGAGACTATCACTCTTCTGTTTCCTGCAATGAGAAATGTGACCGCTCGGAGCGCTAGTAGTATTACAGCCTCTTTGCCACTACAGCTGTTTTATTTGGAGGTTAAATGTCTGAAATATCCATTTTGTCAAACAAGTAGGCTCGACCACATATATCGTGGAAAGACACTAAAATATGACGCGTTTCAAGGGTCAAGCCCTCGTCATCAGATAATCTGTACAAGAATCTTAAAACATGAAACCACAAAAATCTAAAACGTTATAAAAGAAAACGTGGCTACTTCCCTTGTAACCATCTCTACGAAGAAAGGTCCTCACCATACTGTGCTACGTCACAATTCAAACCAGACCCCAGCACACAACACAACCGAAAGGCACCGAGTCAACAACACGACTGGGACGCACGTATGCACATCAAAACAAAGACCTCCAAATTCCAGAGATCATCCACAAGCTAGTGGGCACATTCAGGTGTCACGAAATCATTTGCACTTGTTGTTGTTGTGGTCTTCAGTCCGGAGACTGGTTTGATGCAGCTCTCCACAATACCCTATCCTGAGCAAGCCTCTTCATCTCCACATAAGAACGGCAACCTACATCTGTCTGAATCTGCTTACTGTATCCATCTCTTGGTCTTCCTCTGCGATTTTTACCCCACACACTTCCCTCCAACGCTAAATTCACTATTCCTTGATGTCTAAGAATGTGCCCTACCAATCTATCCCTTCTTTTAGACAAGGTATGTCAGAAATTCCTTTTCTCCCCAATTCTGTTCAGTACCTCCTCATTAGTTACGCGATCCACCCACCTAATCTTCAGCATTCTCCTGTAGCACCACATTTCAAAAGCCTCAATCCTCTTCCTGTCAGCACTGTTTATCGTCCATGTCTCACTCCCATACAAGGCAACACTCCATACAAATGCCTTCAGAAAGGACTTCCTTAGGCTTAAATCAATATTCGATGTTAACAAATTTCTCTTTTTCAAGAACGCTTTTCTACCCATTGCCATACTGCATTTTATATCCTCTGTACTGCGACCATCATTTGTTATTTTACTGCCCAAGTAACAAAACTCATCTACCTCCTTTATTGCTTCGTTTCCCAATCTAATTCCTTCAGCATATCCTGATTTTCTTACACTGCATTCCATTACCCTAGTTTTACTCTTGTTAATGTTCATCTTATATGCACCTTTCAGCACACTGTCCATTCCGTTCAATTGCTCTTCCAGGTCCTTTGCTGTATCTGACAGAATTACTATGTCATCGGCAAAACGCAATGTTTTTAATTCTTCTCCCTGAACTTTAATTCCTTCTCCAAATTTCTCCTTGCTTCTCCTTTATAGCTTGCTCAATGTACAAATTGAATAACACTGGAGAAAGACTACACTCCTGTCTTACTCCCTTTCCAACCACTGCATCCCTTTCATGCCCTTCAACTCTGACAACCGCTGTCTGGTTTTTGTACAAGTTGTAAATAATCTTACACTCCCTATATTTTACTCCTGCTTGCTTTAGAACTTGAAAGAGTTTATTCCAATCAACATTGGCAAAAGCCTTCTCCAAATCTACAAAAGCTAGAAATGTAGGTTTGCCTCCTTTTCTTAATCTATCTTCTAGGATAAGCCGTAACGTGAGTATTGCCTCCCGTGTTCCTACATTTCTCCTGAACCCAAACTGATCCTCCCCGAGGTCGGCTTCTACCAGCTTTTCCATCGTTCTGTAAATAATTCGTGTTAATATTTTGCAACCATGACTTATTAAACTGATGGTTCTGTAGTTTTCACACCTGTCTGTACCTGCTTTCTTTGGAATGGGGATTATAACATTTTTCTTAAAGTCTGAGGATACTTCTCCTGTCTCATACACTAGAGTTCCTAAACACCCAGGCTGAATCGTCCTCCTTGTTTTCCCCAACATGGTTGGAATCGCGCTGCACTAACAGCGTAGAGGCGCATGCCCTGCCATCTTTCACAAACGATTTCGCAAAAACTAATTGGTAGAAATATTTAATTTTTCCGCTACTTAAATCTTTTTATTTCACCATTGTGACGAAATGCTCAGCATTTCGTTACTAGTCATAGTCAATAAGATATTGGCTCTGAAATAAGAGACTGCGCTACATTAGGAAAAGTTTGCAGTAAAAAAATAGAGGCTGCTATGGTATTCCGTTTGATGCATGTTGCACCATATGTTGCTGCGGATGAAACTTTCCTAATGGATTGTATTTTATTTTCGACTTAGGAGGAGATCTTTACCTTTCACACATTACCGCTAAACTTTGTTTTATTTAGCGCACTCATTTCCGATGGCGATAAGGCCAGAATGAATCATTGCATATCTCATACACGGTTAGAGGAATCAAAATGATAACATGCAAATAGGGGAGTATTATGCCACATGGTTACTACGCAAAACTTCATTAACTGTCGAGTTATTCAAGGAAATACATAGTTGTAGAATGAAAAAGAGTAAAGTTAGTGATTTATTATTCGATTTGCAGATATTCCTTCGTCACTAACAAATGTTTATTTCTTTGTTTCTTGTCCAATGTGTTTCAGAGCCACTACTCCGTTTCCAAAACTTAATAGGTGTTACATTTCCTTCAGTTTAAAGTCTAGCAGTAACAACGGAAGTTAGTAGATCTAATGAGGATTTTATGTGAGAATATTTGAAAATGAGAGACACCAAGGATCTCTTCACTGGCTAACGAACTGACTTGTTCTCATTTCCTCACATAATAAAGCACTCTGTATTGAGATATTTAGAATATCCTTTTCATATAAGTGAAAAATTGAAATTGAATATTACATAGAAACGCAGCACTTTTGTAGTTTGCAACTATTAAATTTAATGGGTAAAAAAAGTCAGTACCAGTATCTTCAAGTGTGGATGTTATACAGTAACAACATGTGCCTAATTATTAGGAGCTCTAATACGGAAGACGTGTTACTGCTAGACGGGCGGGCGGATCCCAGTGCGTCATATTTAACTGACATTATCTCAAGTTATGCGTTTCTCACAGAGTTATTTTTTGGAGATGAAAATTTGATGAATTTTGAACATTTCATTCGCTTAATTTGTTCACCTAACTTCAACAGAAAAAAAGTTCCTCGCATGTCGAAAATTCCGTAAGTCGTCAGAAAGTGCATTTTCGTAAATTATAAGTACATTTTGTTTATAAATTATTGCCATAAATAAGACTAAAATCAGCTCGGGTTTATAGGAGTCTTAATTTGCACAGTATGACAGAGGTTGAAAATTAAAATAAACGACTTTTATTATAATAGGTCCACAAAGTTTTTATCTAACGATCTACCAGTATGACCAGGGTAGATGGCGTTGCAACTAATACACTGTACCTTATAAACCCCTGCTTTGTCATATTTATCTGTCTCTTGGTTTAAATTATTCCGTAATTCATGACGTAACGTATTATTAGTTATAAAAGCTGCTTCCACTTTAAAAGGTTTTAGTATTTATATTTTTATGGTTTCATGTTTTAAGATTCTGTATAGATTATCTGATGATGAGGGCTTGACCCTTGAAACGCGTCATATTTCAGTGTTTTGATACGATATCTGTGGTTGAGCCTACTTCTTTGGCAAAATAATTAAGTAATACACCCACGACCTCACATCCATTATGGATATAATTAATTCTGACATAACGTTCGTATTCGTAAACATAGCTAGTAGTGGCAGGTTTGTGTTGAGTTTTTCAGCAACAACAAAACTGATGTGGACGTATAAATCAGATGGGGCGTTGTATAACAGGCAACAAGGCCGATTCACGCTGTCCGTCTCGTCAATTCTCGTAGCCCAATACCCTGTGATGAAAGTGAGGTTGAGGTACCATCCGTGATGTAAAAAGTCATTGTATACTATCGGAATTGAAGAAGTAACACCCCCAAATCTTATTTACAGCCAAAGATGACGTTATAATGATGATTTTGGTCAAATTGGCGTGCTAAGTGCTGGGAAGTGAAACAACTTTCAAAACATCAAAACTGATATGTTTGTAAATCTATCGGACCAAACTGCGTGGTCATCAGTCCGTAGCTTACAAACTACTTAAACTAAGGTAAACTAACCTAAGGACAACACACACATACATACACACACACACACACACACACACACATACACACACACATGCCCCAGGGAGGACTCGAACCTCCGACGGCGAGCAACCGCGCTCTCCGCTGCGAGGCGCCTTAGACCGCTCGGCTACTCCACCGCGGTTTCAAAACATCGACATCTGCGAAAATGTGGACATATAAATACGTCAGACAGTTTTGTAAAGAAATAAATAGAGCGTATTTACTTTAAGAAATATGTTCCCCCATTACATTGTTAATAACGTCATAAACAACTAAGATTTTCTTCTTTGTTAGTGCTGACCTTTCAGAAACACCAATGCCGACACCAATTAAAAGTAAACTCTGAGGACAGAACACGCTTTATTAGACCAGCACAAAGAGGAAGCAAGTCAGGAAGGCTCCTGCAACGGATCCGAAACGTTGGAAAGATTTTTATCATCACGACGCGGCAAATAGCTCAGAAGAATTTTAACGTTGACAATAATGACTGCGAAAGCCTACTTTCGTACTTATTTAATGAAATTTGCTTCCACGATCTTCTTCGTATACCGTGCACTGTTTGCGTCAGCCTTTTATGTTACTCTATTGCTAATTGTGAAGAACGGAGAGCTACAAAATAATTAGCAATGAATTACGGCCCCGCTGTACTGCCGAAAACATAAAAAGAAAATCCTCCCGTTCCCGTAATGAATTTTATTTATCTCGCCGGGACACCCACGGTTTCATACAAGTGCGTTTCCTATTCTTTTTTTTTCCTCCTCCTGTTCTAAATGTAGACGCAACGCAATAGTAGTATAAACAACAGCAGAGCATAACACCGCCATTTTGAAACGAATTTGACAAAATATCGGATGACTAGCAAACGCGGCAACGCTTGGCAGTAGCTTCTCCCTACGTCTATCCCTTCCCTCCCCTTCCTTCGTCCATCTCATCCTCCCCCTACCTTCACACCACTCCCTCTTACCCCACACCATATCCATCTCCTCCCCTTCTTCTCTGTGTCTTTATCATCTCCCCCATACTCTGTCTCCTCCTTCCCAGCTCTCTAATCTTATTTATTGTTATTGCAATCGGGAACTTGATTCGGGATAGAAGTCAAAATGGACAGGTAAATCAATTGGAAACGGGTTATTAAGAGAGACGTTTCGAGCTGCTCTATCTGTGAGGTCAGTAGCTTCAATGGCCGCACGTTTAATGGTTGCATTGTACGAATACGTATGATTATAAGTGTAGGCATAAAAACAACTTTCTTGTTTTATGTTAAAAATGACTGGGAAGAAAAACAACCGCACATGTTTACAGCACAGCTTAGCATATTTTCTCGCAGCTAGCAGTATAGAAATGTTTCTTATAACACATGTATATCTTATTAAGACTTTTTGAATTAGATACGAAGTAATTGTAGCATGATCATACTTTTATGATAGAAATTCCATATCAAACAAAACAATGAATTGAAATAAAATAAGTGGGATGGCAATATAACGTTTGAAAAGTCATTGTGTTTCGTTCATTTCTTGTATTATTAGGAATCTAATTGAAACACGATTAACGACGTTGCTACATACCGGTAAAATTTTACAATCCGTTACACATGAGTGGTACAGTTATGTTGGCAACACTGGTTGGAGCGTGGGAATGAAGCCGACCAATCGTGGCAAAGCTTGAGATAGCCAATGAAATTTTAGATGGCGACAGTATGTTCCGAAGACAACTGATGCATCCTCTGCGTAATCGACTGCTGTAGAGATGGGAAAACTGAAACATCTGACGGCTTCGAAACAAATGAAACCGTACCATCTGTGGTTTCGAAACACTATTTCGAAACCATGAAACCGTGAAGCGATGTATGTTTTGTCATGAAATCTTCGTTCTCGGAGGACAATATTTTCCACTATGTGGACAAGGGTACATACTAGAACCTGTCAAGCATAGAGTATATATTTACTTCTTGGTCTGTACGAAACATGTTGATGAAGATTTTCTCCCGTGTTGTTGATGTTGGCAACATAGTCACACGAGGCCGCCGGTATGGTAGGTAAAAGTTTACCCCGTTTGGAACTCACAAACTGCAATACGGTACACATATTACAGTGAGGGATCATAAATGCTACTTTCTATACATACTAAATAAATTATAGGGAATAAAGGGCACACCAAATAATCACAAATAATGCTATGGAATTACAAAAATGATAAAATAAGAGACAAGTTCACCACTTGTACGTCTTGACCGTTACACCACCGTCGCAATTCCTTTAACATGACTGTCGAAAAATTATAACGACAGTAGGTAACTTCGTTTTCGCTCGTAAGAAACTAACTCTTTAACACGAGATTACATATGTGATCTACCCTTGTTAGTATAAAAAAATGACAATTCAGGCTTAATGTTGTATCTTATTTTTAAAAATGCAGTTTCACTCGTGTGTTTTTAATATGGTAGATAAACCTAGAATTTAACTGGTTATTTCAATGCAAATACAGAACATTATTTTATTGTTCTTTTACGTTTATAAAGCAGACATTATGTCATTTCGGAATACAGCAGTCTCTTTGAAACGAATTGGTTTATATACTAGTAAGTAATATGTGTATCTGTGGAGCTGCAGTAAAATGAAACACCACATTTCGATACCATTAGTCTGTTCGGCGTTTCTGCATTAGTGGTTTCAAACACCGGTGTTGTGAAGCCGACATGAAATCGTGAAACCGACAGAAAGAAACGGTTTCAGTTTATTGACTATCGACCGCGAATGTGATCCGAAACAGAACGAAATGAAACCGCATGGTTTCGAAACCGTGAGACATGCCGGTTTTGAAACACTGTGTATCGAAATCTGGTTTCGAAGCCATGAAACCATAGACTGCTGGATTGTGTCTGTACCCCAAACGTTCAATTATAATCGCCACGCGTGGCCGTCTGTTTTGTAGAAACCCAAATTATTTCGTGCGTAAACTGCAACTGAGGGAGTCGAACTCGACTGTAACCTTTGTTTCAGAGTCAAAACGGATTGCGCTTGAGAATTTCTTTTCGATTTACCTGCAAGCGCTGTGTACGATCTTCGTCGGTCTCATTGACTACGATCACGTAGTAGTAAGATTGCGTTGCACGTACGCCGACCGATATTACGCCGACGCAATGGAGGCATTGCTCTAAAAAATAAACCACGATCTGTACTTAATTTGTTTGTAACACTCAAAAATACCACGAAATAACATCAATTCTATCTTTGGAATGCTCCAAAGATATGATCGCCACCGATAATATCATGGAGGTAAGAATAATACGGAGGGGCTGGTAAAGGAACAACGTTTCATGTCAAATCTGTCTGACAGTTTTAACCTTGTGTACATAACGCCATCTCCTTTTATTCTAACTTCTTTGGCGTATTTGTTCGTCCTGTTACAGCGTAATTTGGTCGCTAGGCGAGTAGCCAATGAATAATCTGATTAAAGAAATCAGAAAATAACAGCAACCAGTCACCTTTCTTATGTATTTATTAGCACAACCGGTTTCGAACTGCCTGGCAGTTCATCATCAGGCGGTATATGTTTTATATGTTGCTCATAACATTGTCGAACTCGTTTAGCTGTGGTGATACAGAAAATTATGTGTGAGCTTTGTCTTTGGTACTAAATTACAATATTTACAAGTTTAAATCGTGTTCTAAAAAGCTACTTACAGTTGGTTCACACTGCTGTTTCATGATAGGTGATTTTTCAGGCATTTTAGTGTTCAAAAGCACTCGCTTTCCACGTTTTGCAAACATAAACAACACAGAGATATGTACAACTAGTTGTCAAAGATCACAGTTGATGCACAGATATTATTTTAAAGTTATTTACCAGTTACAGTTTCAATAGTTAACGTGTTCATACATTTCTATTTACATTAATCTCTTACAGTGATGGCTTCTTTATTCCTTAATACCGTAATGGTTGTGCTAATGTTTCATTCGAAGAAAAATCCATAGATTGCATTTATAAGATTAAACATCTGCGGTTGGAGTAGCATTTGGGAATGGCAAAGGTGTAGTGATATGTGATCTAAGAATGTGTATGTGTGTTTGGTTTTCTCAGGCATAAAGAGTCTTTAAAATTTTTGTAGAAAGAGTTGTTTGTCAGTTCTGTGTATTCATTTAAGATGGCGCGTGGTGCTTTATTGTTATGGATGAAAATTTCTAATTGTTCTGAAAGGTCCATCTTTATTCCTTTGTCCGCAGTGTGTAGTATTTGGAGATTGGTTATTTTGTTTGTAATGGAATTGCTGTTTTGAGCCAGATGGGTTGCAAAGCTTGACTTGTTTAAATTTTTTTAAACGGAGTGCATCAATATGTTTTGTATCGTATTTCAAAATTCCTTCCTGTTTGTCCTATATAGTAGCATGAGCAGCTGTCACATTTTAATTTGTATATGCCATATTTTTGAAAAGGTGTGTTGGTTGATTTAGTGTTGTGAACTATGTTGTTTTCTATTTTATTGTTTGTGTGGAAACATATTATGGCATTGTGTGGTTTAAAGAGTTTTGCAAGTTGACATGATATGTTTCCGACGAAGGACATAGAGATATATTTAGATTGTTCTGCGTCTGATGGTTGGTTTATAGGGTCTGTATCGTTGGTTGTTAGTTTTCTACCTAATTTGTCAACTATGGTTGGGTCATAATCATTGTTGTAGGCTATAGTTTTTAGAGTGTTAATTTCTTTTGTTTTTGTATTAGGTTCAGCATGAATTTTATTTATACGGTCCAATGCTGATATAAAAAATGCAAGTTTGTTTTTTGAAGTTGTTGGTTTTCTGTAAATTTGGAATTTGTGTTTGTTGTTGTGATGTGTTATGTTAAGGTCAATAAAATTAATACCTTGCTGTGTTTGGTGTTCAACTGTGAATTTTATTTTGGGGTGTACTTCATTCAGTTTCTTAGGTAAGTTTTCTATTTTAGTTTTTGTGCCATTGTATAGTATGAGGGTGTCATCAACATAGCGTTTATAATATATGATTTTATCTTTTTCTGTTTGGTTTGCTTCGAAAAATTCTGTTTCTAGATTATTAATATAATGTCTGCTAGCAGGTCAGCTAAACTACTGCCCATTGCTAACCCATCTTTTCGAACATAAAAGTTTCCACTGAAGCAGAAACAATTGTGGGCTAGCACCATTTCAAGCAGGTCCATTAGTTCATAGATTTCTATGTTGCTTAGCTTTTTGTGATGAAGTAGATTATCTTTAATTATCTGAAGTGTTTCAGTTATTGGTATGTTAGTGTAGAGGTTTACTATGTCAAGGGATATAAAATTTGCTGATTTGGGCAGCTTTTTAGCACTGAAATGCCTGAAAAATCACCTATCCTCAAACAGCAGTGTGAACTAACTGTAAGTAGCTGTTTAGAACACGTTTTAAACTTGTAAATATTGTAATTTAGTGCCAAAGACAAATCTCACACATAATTTTCTATATCACCACAGCCAAAAGAGTTCCACAATGTTATGAGTAACATATAAAACATATATACCGCCTGATGACGAACTGCCAGGCAGTCGTGAAAAATAAATATCAAGAAAGGTGACTGGCTGCTGTTATTTTCTGATTTATTTAACACAGTCGCAGGTTCCACACTTCCAGAATGGATACAAGTTTAATAATCTGATTGTTATAGAATCGAGAAAATGATCCCAGCTGCAAGGGTGCTTTCAGTTTTTCTCACGTTCTGATAGAATACTCGGTCAAACGGGACAGAAAGTATCCTATGTCCGTCTCCTGCTTCTAAGCTGCCTCCCCACCAATTTTGAGCCAAATCATTTCAGACGTTCTTCAGTTATAAATAGTGTAACTAACACGACTTTGTTTTTTATATATATACTAGCTTAAACCCGCGGCTCCGCTCGCGTGTTGGTTGATTATGATAGATAAGCTATTTTTCAGTAGTGCGCTATGAGATCAAATCGCATTTAAAAATGCACACCTTTCCAAGATCCAGTCACGAAATTCAACAATAATGATTGTAATAAAATCACAGGTCGATCACTTGATGTAATGCGCGAAACGTCAAATAGATTTTTTTAAGGAGATGTATTAAAAGAAATTTATTTTTTACTGCTTTACTTATTTATTCTTATAGTTCCTTATGAGTATGCTTCCTCTTACAGAGAAAGAGCTGAAGACATTGTAGGACGCATAGACCAAAGATATGGTCTGTGGCATCACGTTTCGCTGTATGTAACCTCCTTGCTATAGAGTCGCAAACGTCATTGCTGGCCTTCAGTCCGAATTTTTTTTTTTATAATTTGACTACTTTCAACCACCATACCTTCCACCCCCTTATAGCTGTCGGCATAGAACTGCTATGGTGTACAACGGGAGACTTCGGACAACAATTACACACAGTCCATTCGGTGCGTTCTGTAGTTTTCGCTGCAGAGCGAAATATTAACACACACACACGTAGAATTTTATATACACCGATAACTTTCCATCCCAATATACTCCACCCTTTTATCATTATCCGCCCTCAAGCAACAATGCAACCAATAAGACCATTTTCAAAGAGTAAATATAATTTTCAAAGAGTAATTATTGTTCCGTATTTCGCGTTATATTCTTCAAATTACTAAATATGTATCAGATCGCTACAAAACTGTGCCTAAAACGTTCTTCAGGTATAAATTAGTAACTGTACAAATATTTAAGTCTCTGCGTCTTGTCGTTCGGACGTGATAAACGTACACCGAACGGACATTCACAGTAATATATATATTTAGAGCTATCCGATCGCCACAAAACCGTGCCTAAAACCTTCCCCGGATAGAGATTAGTAACTGTACCAATTTTAGCTCTTTATGTCTTGTGGTTCAGAAATGATAAACGTACACCGAACAGACAATCACCCCGTTTACATGGGCTCCCAAAACCGGATTTCATAAATCGATTTCCCAATTCAAATGTTCAAATGTTTGTATAGCTTATGGGACTCAACTACAGGGTCATCAGTCCCTAAACTTACAAACTACTTATGAACTACCTACAACTAAGGACGGCACAAATATCCATGCCCGAGGGGGGATTCGAACCCCCGACCGTAGTGGCCGTGCAGAGCGTGACTGGAGCGCCTCAGTCCCCTCGGCCACCGCGGCCGGCTATTTCCCAATTCCGCTTTTGGTTGGTTATGTAAACACTCAAAAATCGATTCTGGATATCTGCTTCTCTAAAGCGGTTTTCCAGTTCCACAATCGATTTTCGTGCCAATGTAAACGCAACCGTTTTTGAAGTGTTCTTGGTTTGTTAAATTGTGTAGTCTTGTTAAGAATTTTCGGCACATATTGAAAGATTGATATTTCCTAATGTGAAATAAAAGTATAAATATTAGAGTGAACATGAATTTGTGTATTTAAATAAAGGAAAATAGTGATTGTGCTGACTAAATCAGGAACTGAATCAGCTGTTTTTCAGATGCCATATTTAAGTTGCATGTAAACGTAGTGATTCTCAGTGGCTTATCTAGGGGGGGATGAGGGGAATAGAACCCCCCAGAACTCGGAATAAAATAAATAAATAAATAAAAATTAAAAATTAAAAGTAAAGATTGGAAACTTCGGGTGTTTTACCATAAGCTTTCGGTGGGTGGGAGTGAATTAGTTTCTTCTACAGTAGTGGTAGATGGTAGTCAGTCTGGAATCTGGAATCTAAAATTTTGCTCGTCAAGCAGATCTATCGCCCCCTCCCCCAAAAGCCAAGTCCTAATTACCCCACTGGGTCGTGTACTACCCCCTTTAGCGTTTCATCCAATACCTTTGTCAAAGAATAGGACCAATATTTCGTCCAGTAACTCGATAGTGTAATACACCGGCGTCAGCAGCGAAAGGGTTTTAACAGACAGGCGGTTAGCGGGTAACGCCGGCAGCTGTTTGCGGAACCCGTGCTGCGCTCGCTTCGAGGAAGCGAAGCGTCGCGGAAAGGCCCGCTGCTCGCTTGTCGCGTGACGTATTACTCGTGGCTGCTGGGGTGGGGGGTGGGGGGCGCCCCCCTCCCCTGCCCCTCCCCCTGCCTCCCGCGACAGGCGCTGAATGCCGCTGACACCTCGGCGGCCGGCGCGGTTATCAGCTGTTTCGCCAGCGGCTGCTGCCACCGCGTCAAAAAGCCCTTATAGCGAGGAAGAAGAAGGGGGGTAGGTAGACAAAGCGAGTGAGACGGAGGAGCCGAGGAAATGAGAGAACGACGAGGACAGAGAGAGAGATGGAGTGGGGATAGAGCGAGAGAGCTGTGGCGCCGCAGTTGCGGCGGCCCGCCGCCAGGGGCGCTCGATGCCGCGGATGCTGATGCTCGGCTGTCGCCGGCGGCGTGGTGGGGGTAGCGGGCGGCGTGGAGGGGGAAGCGGGCGGCGGAGCGCCGCGCGGTCAGTCAGTCGCTGCCCGCCGAGGCGGAAGGACGTGCGCGGAGCGAGCAGAGCAGCGCAGGCGACCAGCGAGGGCCCCGCCGAGTCCTTCGGCACGCCAGCTCCCTCGCGGGCGAGCAGGCCGTTCTGCCGTGCCGTCCGTGCGTGCTGGCAGTGAACAGTGCCTCGTGCCCGATACCAGTGCAGTTTTCATTACAGCGGTGTTCGCCAGGCAGTGCAGTGTCTCGACAAGTGCTGGCCGATCGGACCAGGCCTTGCGCGATAAGGAGCAGTATTATCATCACGCCGTGTCTAGTGTCGTGTAGTAGTAGTAGCGCATCCTCAGTGACGGATCCCGTGGAACGGGACTAGTGCGTAACTCTGTGAACTGTGTTTTCTGACACTCATACGCCGTCTGGGATATATATACATACACACTAAATCAGTCAACAAGCCGCGACTCCACACGAGAAAAAGGTGAGTACAGTGTTGGTTATTTTTTCTTTAAGTGGTGTCAAGATAGTGCACGGAAATAGACCGTTGTTGGGGTGTGAGTTTGCGGCGAGGCTTCTAGTACAGAGAGAGAGAGAGTGCTTAGCGCCATATATATAACTAAATCAGTCAGAGTGCCGCGAGTACACACGAAAAAAAGGTGAGTACTGTGTTAGTTTTCCGTAAGTGGTGTCGAGATAGTGCACGGAAATAGACCGTTGGAGGTAGTTTGTGCGTTTGCGCCGAGGCTTCTAGGACAGAGAGAGTGCTTAGGGCGGTGTGCCCTTTTTTTGTGGCCGTCGCTTCGGCCGCCGAACGGACGACCCCATTCCTGGGTGCGTGCACGCACTGACGCGTCGCCACTTGCCACTCCGTCTCATTCCGTGGCGCCACCGCACACAAGCTTAGCTGTCGCCCAGAACCAGTTACGCACCACTCGGCCTCTTCCTCTTCGCCTCTCCTTTGTTCCCTCCTCCTCCTTCTTCTTCATAATCGCTCGTTCCCCTTTGTTCCCTCCTTCTTCCTCTTCTCTTAATCGCATCGTCGCTCCTTCCACCTTTTCGTATCCGCGGCGACCATCTGTTTAGCTTCCCTTTAACGACCGCGTCCAGACTTCTCCTCTCGCTAATAGACAACAAAGCGAGCGCTGCTGCTAGCGGACACAGTAAAGTATCTCGCTGGCCGCTTTAAAATTATTAACCTCGCTCCGCTTCCCTACGCTCGGGGAAAACCCATCACTTACCTAACTCATTACCCGCCCGATTCTCCCAGTTTCTTCTTTTTTAATCGGCCGTTCGATTATCGAGTCAATTTGGACGTCATCCGCGGTCGCGGTGATGTATACCGTATCCCGAGCGGCCGCTTAACGTTTCGTGGACGGCAGAATCCCGACGGTGCCTCTCGTCCGAGCGTATAACAGCCTCGATTGCGGAACGGCTGAAGCGGTTTTCTTTGTCCGCCGCAAGTGTGTCGCAAACCCAATTAGAGGAACGCCAGCCGTGAAAATTCCCCCCGCCGTTCGCCTTTGTCGTCCGGTTCATACGCGAGCGCTAACGACACGTCACGGAAAAAAAGCGATGCTCCGACAGATTTCGTTTGTCACTTCGATGATATGTGCGCGTTAATAGGATGGTCAGTGACTTGAAAGGAAGATATAAGATGAACTTGTAACAAGAGGAAAACGAGGGTAATGCAATTTAGTGTCAGAAAATCGGGCGATGCTGAAGGAATTAGATTAGGTAAGGAGACAATAGAAGTAGTAGATGAATTTTCTTAGTTGGGTAGCAAGATTACTTCTGATGGCCAAAGTACAGAAGACATTTTATTTTATATCTTTCGTTTGTCACTTCAATGATATGTGCGCGTTCATGGAATTCACAGTGTCTTGAAAGGAAGATAGAAGATGATCATTAACAAGAGTAAAACGAAGGTAATGGAATGCAGTGTCAGAAAATCGGGCGATGCTGAAGGAATTAGATTAGGTAAGGAGAGAATTGAAGTAGTAGATGAATTTCGTTATTTAGGTAGCAAGATAACACCTGATGGCCGAAGTAAAGAAGACATTTTATATCTTTCGTTTGTCACTTCAATGATATGTGCGCGTTAATGGAATGAACTGAATGGAATGGACAGTGTCTTGAAAGGAAGATATAAGGTGAACATTAACAAGCGTAAAACAAAGGTAATGGAGTGTAATGTCAGAATATCGGGCGATACTGAAGGAATTAGATTAGGTAAGGAGACAATAGAACTAGTAGATGAATTTTGTTATGTAGGTAGCAAGATAACTTCTGATGGCCGAAGTAAAGAAGATATAAAATGGAGAGTAGCTATGGCAAGAAAAGCGTTTCTGAAGAAGCGAAATTTGTTAACATCCGATATTAATTTAAATGTTAGGAAGTACTTTCTGGAAGCATTTGTCTGGAGTGTAGCATTGTATAGGAGTGAAATGTGGACGATAAAGAGTTCAGACAAAAAGATAATAGAAGCTTTTGTAATGTGGTGCTACTGACGAATGATGAAAATTAGATGGGTAGATCACGTAACTAATGAGGAGGTGCTTAACCGAATCGGGGAGGAAAGGAGTGTCTGGCATATCCTGACTAAGAGAAGGGATAGATTGGTAGGACACATTCTGATACCTCGAGGAATTGTCAACTTAGCATTAGAAGGAAGCGTGTGGGTTAAAAATCGTAGAGGGAGACCGAGGGACGAATACAGTAAGCAGATTGAAAAGGATGCAGGTTGCCGACCGTAATCAGATGAAGAGACTTGCACAGGACAGGGTAGTGTGGAGTGCTGCATCAAACCAGTCTGCGGACTGAAGTCCACAACAACAACAACAATGGAAATTGGTACTGCGAAGATTGTTACTGAGGCTGTTCAGAAATGCTTCCAAGATCCTCAGACACGTTTGTACAATCAAGTAGGCCTGCTACTAGACATGATGATAACAACCTGATATGAATATCTAAGATATATATCTGGTGTAGGTGGAAGGGATTAAAACTCTCTGTTCGATACCGTGGAATTACGACTTGTTTATTCCCACTATGAAGAATGTATTTAACGCAACAAGTTATGACGTGTGCGTAATATATAAAGCCAGAACTCCTTACTGTAGAGATGTCATACACTATGCAGTGTAACATTATCGAGTGAGGAATGAGATAATTAGACGAAGGGTGGCAGCTACAACCACAATTACAGATGCAGTTAATGATAGAGGCGGTAAGCTCCGCTAAATACCTAGGAATTACTGTTATATCAGGCTTAAACTAGACTGAACACGTACGTAATTTCGTGGGAAAGGCGAACCAGAGACTGCGTTTTATTGGCAGAACACTTACAAGATGCAACAGAACTACTAAAGAAACTACATACACTACGCTTGTCCGTCCATTTTTGGATTGTTGCTGCCCAGTGTGAGATCCTTATCAGGTGGGTTTGACGGAGGACATCGAAAGAGTCCAAAGAAGGGCAGCTGTTTTCTTATCGTTGCGATACAGGGGAGACAGCGTTACGGAAATGATACAGGATCTGGGATGGGAATCATTACAACAACGGCGCTTATCGCTGCAGCGTGGGCTACTTACGAAACTACAATCACCAACATTCTCCTCCGAATGCGAGAATGTATTGTTGTCTGTCGACTACATAGGTAGAAATGACAATCGGAATAAAGTACAAGAATTCAGAGCTCGAACGGAGAGATTCAGGTGTTCTTTCTTCCCGCTCTATTCGAGGATGGAATGATACGAAGGTAGTGCAGCCACTTAAATGTGATTTGCAGAGTATCCCATGTAGATGTAGTACTTGATGTGAATATCTAGGGTGTATATCTGGTGTAGGTGGAAGTGATCAGAACATGATTTAGACTCTGAATCCGAAACTGTGCAATTACAACGTCTCTGCTCCAACAAAGAAGAGCGTATTTAACGCAATAATTAAACCAGTCATGACTTGTGCGTAATAGATAAAGACAGATAACTACTTGCTGTAGAGATGTTACGCTGCAGAAAATTCTTCAGCATAACTCGTCGAATGTGAAGTGGAATAATTAGACGAGGGGTGACAGCTACAACCACAATTACATACGCAATTAACGATGAAAATTTAAATGGTACCGACGTTTCAACGTATGAAATAGGAGCTGATACCATTAATTACAATCACGGTGTTGCATTCCACCACAAGGAGAAGCACAGATATCGCCTAGGATGCTAGAAGCGACAGTGATGATGCAAATACTCGCTGTAATAGCAGTGACTGGACGTCACACAGCTGTTATGACGAAACTCACGTTTTTTTGTGTCTCGTCCGCGTCGGAAACATTGGACACCGATCGTTTGCTCTGCATTTACGTGTGGTCCCCACTGAAAGTGCGCGGATGGGAGTGCTTCGTACCAGTACTGAAAAATGTCGGTGTCATTCGCGTGTGCCTACTGTGCGAAGCGACAGTTATTGTCAACTCGCAGTAACCTCATTATCTCGTTCGCACTGCCCCTTTGTGAGAAGTCGTAGTGACGGTACTTGCTTCCTCGGACAGATTGAACCTTGTCTTACCATTTTGTGTCGGTCACTGTGCAAGTACCGCTTCTGTCAATTCGTCTGGTGGCGTTCAAGAATAACTGAGGCTAATGGCACACACCGGAAGAGCACATTTCGTCACGCAGTTCTCTCCGGGCGTCTTGTAGCCTACTTCCTTCGCGTGTGCACTGCACATTCCTGGAACATTTCCGATAACGCGTGTGTCATCCGACGGCCTTCCCCACAACAGATATTACGCCTTCTGCCGACTACTTGTCGGTTGCGAAATATTTAAAGTGTGCTACGTGACCGAAGTGTTGACATCTGCTGATGTAATCTGTTGCATACGTGTCATTTTTGTTGCGTGCACCATACGTGGAGACGAGATACGGTCGGCCGAGAAGCACGTGCGAAATGATTTGCATCAGAAATGTCGGCTTAGAATTTTAGATGTGCATCTCGCAGCCAAGGTCAAGAGAACTCGGGGGGATTACGCGTTGCGAACAGTCGTGTATTGTTCTGCATCCGTAGGGATGGTTTGTGGTTAAAACACGTTTACTCGTACATATATTGAAGACGTGACTAGAGACTTACAATTTACATAGACTCTTCCAGTGCGAAGGTGTTTCGTCATTTATGTGCAATCACACAGATTCGTCACTCGTTGAAACGGGACTGAAGCGGTCTCTCGCGGACGATACTGTTATCTATGAGGAAAACACCGTGGAGATCGTGCAGTAGTGTTCGGTTAAATCCCGCAGAGGAGACTGCTCACTCGTGAGTCAGTATAAATGGGTAGCAAGTAGAGGAGGAAAGCTTTGTGCGTAACCGCCTGTGCAGGTGAGTACGAAGTGGAACGACTTTGCTGCTGCGGGCAATGAGATCAGGAACCGGTACTATAGTCTTGTTCACGTAAAGGTATCGACTGCTAACCGCTGGTACGAACAGTGCTTGAATACCGACGGAAAAGCTGTTGCTGAAGTTGCATTTGATCGTAACTGAGTTAAAGTGGTACTGGATCTGAGATGCGTTCACAGCGGCTGTCGTTGTCATTGCTGATTATATGAGATGACAATAACAGGCTTACGTGAATCGTATACAGGGAAATAGAGATGCTTTGAACACTGTACGTCACAAGCGTTTTGTAATGAAACTGCGTGCTTATGGTATTTCGCAGCAATGGTGCGATTGGATTCGTGATTTCCTGTCAGAAAGGACACATTACGGTGTTGTTGACGGAAAGTCATCGAGTAGAACTGAAGTGATATATGGTGTTCCCCAGGGAACAGTTATAGGGCCCCTACTGTTCCTTATTTTTATAAACGATTTAGTAGACAATCTGAAGAGCTCCGTTAGACTGTTCACGTATGATGCTGTCATTTATCGCTTAGTAATGCAACTGAAAAATGATTTAGATAAAATATCTGGATGGTGCAAAAATGACAGTTGGCCCTCAATAATGATAAGCGTCAAGTAATCCATATGACCACCGAAAGAAGCCCGTTCAACTTTATTTACTCGACAAATAAGTGAAGCCTACAGGCCGTAAATTCCACTGAATACCCAGGAGTAACAACTTAACTTGGAAAGAACGCACACAAAGTATTGTAATCAAACTGCGCGCTTATGGAATTTCGCAGCGATGGTGCGATTAGATACGAGATTTTCTGTGAGAAAGGACATAGTACGATGTAATTGACGGAAAGTTATCGAGTAGATCTGAAGTATCTGGCGTTCCCCAGGGAGCAGTTATAGGGCCCCTACAGTTCCTTATTTTTATAAACGATTTAGTAGACAATCTGAGTAGCTCCGTTAGACTGTTCACGGATGATGCTGTCACTTATCGGTTAGTTAAGTCACCAGAAGATCAAAAGCAACTGCAAAATGATGCAGATAAGATATCCACATGTTGCAGAAAATTGCAATGATTAATACTTGATTGAAATACAAGGTTTACTGTTCCTTCATATTTATTTAGTTACTCTTTTCCTTACACGACGTGTTTCGTAGGTTTAAAATCCCCTTCTCCTGGTACTTGTTTTTTAGCTTTTGTGTGCTAATGTGATGCGTGTGGGTTGTTATGACTTTAGAATAACCTGTGGCACTGTCTATAAAGGAAGAGAGACTGCAACAGGTTATTGTAAAGTCGTCACAACGCACACGCATCATTAGCACACAGAATAACTTCTTTAGAAATTACCTGTACATTAGTACTTACGGTGCATAATACGCTTTTGAATCTTTCGTGTAACGCGAAATACTCGACATATAACATATATTTTTCTGTCGAAATTGATGTTAAAATTATGATAAAAGTGTTACATTCACCCTATAATGTAGAATACCGACTTTTTAAAAACATATTTATTTATTTATTTTCGTTAATTCACTGATTGTTCCGTCGCTTCTAAATACAACATTTTAGTCATTTTGAATTAAAGACACTAGATAAGTTTGTAATATTCTGCAAATTTATTGTTTTCACTAACCGGTTTTCGGCGGTTACTACATTATCAGGTAAACACTACAGAGATATAGCGATGCAGCTGGGAGTTTACGTTAGGTCTAGATAATACACGTACATTAATTTTTGAAGAAGACTGGTGCGGCAATTAACATTAATAAAATATGACAAGGTATATAGTAAACATGTGTGAATATATAGGTAATAATTTATATGGTTATAATATAGTTACTGGCTTAAATGTGCAATATTGTTACAAAAAAATTACTATTGGTGTCTGGTAAGTAGGTAAACTTCTGTGATTACGGAAAGTAATTAGAGTATGAATCTGTAGTAGGGACGGGAGGTAGCTGAAAAGGAGTGGATAATTTCTGTGGCCTGGTTACATTCTGCAGACAGAAGTGGCGAGAATGGAAATTGTGTTTGGTCATTTGGTGCAAAGTCTGGGGACGTTGACATACGTTTGTTAATTTGTAATATCTCGAAACAGTTCATTTTCTTTCCTTTCTGGATCTGGTGTATGACTTCATGTGTTACCTTGTAGCTGTGGCCTTCTTTTAGCAGGTGCTCTGCAAATGTTGAGTTTTTTTCCTAAGTTTCCAACTTCTGTGGTGTTTTTACAGTGTTGTACATATTGCCCTGCCTGACTGGCCGATGTAAAATTTGCCACCGTTACAAGTTTCAAGGTTTTTTTATTATTATTATTTTTAGTACATGTCTTTCGAAGTGGACGGACAGGCCCCATTTTGTTTTGCCGCCCCACCAGTAATAATGACAAAGAAAGTACTCGGGCTCGATCAAACACATATACAATAAAATCGTATGAGAGACAATGTAAAGGTCCCTTATTGCACTAGTGATACTCCCGCATCTACAAAACTCTGCAGTAGTCCGTTAGAGGCCTCTGCGTGTGCCATGCCGCATTGCACTTTGACCTGTCGGTTCGCCAGTAGGGACGGTGCAGTGTGCCTCCCAAGTTGCGTTTTGTGACGTCATTTGTGTGGTGAAGCGTCAGATGGGGCTGTGATTGATAATCAATCCTGCTAATGTATTGCGATTGGTTGAGATGACGTTACGAAGAACAATTCTTCGTGAAGATGGTACTTGTGTAGAAGATGAATCATTTGCATGCTTTCTCGTATCTGTTATGGTACAGAAATTGAGCATAAGTTAGATACTGTTGTTACAAACTCATAATAATGATAATAGGGATGATAATGACGAACAACCCATTGCAAGCGGTAGTGCTACGGCAAGTACGGGAAGAGGCGATGGAAGCAGTGGCAGTGAATACCAACAGTCTTTGTTTGGGGAGGAAGATTAAAGTTGCAACTATCATGACGGCTTTTGAAAACAGTTCGGTAGAGAACATGTACCATGATTATTACGTAAATTATAGTTAAGATATCGGCATTACGTATGAAGTCTACAATTACATCTACAGTGCTATCTAGAACATGGTTGCAGAGCTTCGCCGCAAAACGACACCCACCAGCACATTGAGATGTACGTAGATATCCTGTAACCAAACGTTGATACAGATATGTTTGTTGGAGCGTGCCCCTTTTATAACGTCACCACACTGTAAGACAACTATACGTGTCAATTCAAAGACAGCAAATTTTAATGTTCTTCTGTTGATAAAGCTTATGCTAAGGCGGCCAACTTTTTCGAGTCCAAATGCGGGACGTTTCGAGAATGTGGATGAGGACATAGAAGTACTTGGAATGGGCTTCATGTACTCAAAATGGTTGAAAAACACTGTGCTACAATATGAACCGCGAAAAGCCTCGCGGAACTTACTCTGTCCTCCACCTGCTTAAGTCTGTTAGGTGGGTGGTGTTAACGTGTCCCAGAGTGGCTGGGTGTGTTGCTTATCTCCCTGTGACCACCCGGCAAAAACGCTCTTGTACTGTGGTAATTATTCAGCAATCAGTCGTCATAAATATAAATTCTTTATTTGTTTGGCAAATCCGGATTTCGACCACTGTGTGGTCATTATCAATGTTTAAAATCAATTAAAATACTTAAAATATCTCGACCTCCATGTAGGAGGTTGCGTTTGTACTGGCTCAGCTGTTTTATCCCTTCTTCGTTTCTAATCGTATCCTTTCTTTATATTAGTCTGTGAGTTTTAAACTTTGACGTGTTAACGCATTTACTTCGGAATGCTTGACAATATGTTTTATTTCTTTGACTGGAACAAGGGACTGATAACCGTCGCTGTTTAGTCCCTTCCAAAACCCAACAACAACAGCCTGCGTACGTGGTGGAAAGCAGCGGTCCCAGAGCGGAGCCCTGTGGCACGCCTCGCTCTTCCGCCTTCGCGTTCTCCGCCTGCCCACAGCTGGCGGTGCTTCAGCTGATCGTCCCCCCCCCCCCTCCACTCCCCTCCCCCCCCCCCACTCGCTGCCGTTAGCCAGTGGACCGAGGTCTGGCAGTGGCGATTAATTCTGAACGGAAGCGGAGCGACGGCGACTATGGCAGCGTGAGGCGCGATATCCTCACCCATACCAGCCCAGCACCCCCTGTAGAAGAAAGCCTGCGCACGGCGTCACAACATGGCGGCGGTGAGAGGCTTACAGTCCCTCTGAAAGATCGTAATCATTAGCACTGCACGCTGTTCATAGTGGCCGGCCGCGGTGGCCGAGGGGACTGAGGCGTTTCAGTCACGGTCTGCACGGCCACTACGGTCGGGGGTTTGAATCCCCCCTCGGGCATGGATATTTGTGCCGTCCTAGTTCATAAGTAGTTTGTAAGTTTAGGAACTGATGACCCCGTAGTTAAGTCCCATAAGCTATACAAACATTTGAACATGTGAGTCACTTGTTTCACAAAATGTTCCCTGGTAGCAGTATAGCACAAAAATACAGCTGTGAACTTTTTTGATTTAAAAAAAAAAAAAAAAAAAAAAAAAAAAAAAAAAAAAAAAAAAAAAACCGCTTTACATGGACTGGCTACAAATAAAGATGTATTTAACATTTTGGTTAATGCTAGTGTCTTTTTGTAGTCATTATGTAGTGTTGTAAGGTGACAGGAAAAGGGTGAAATCAGTTATCATAAAGGTTTATAGTAAAGTCCGTCGCAGTTTTCGTCAGAACGTATCTCCTGATGATTTGAAGACTGTCCCGATTATTTTAAACTGGATCTCCTGATTTTTAAGTTTTGAAGGTTGGCAGGTATACACCGCCTCCCGCCCCCCTGCTCCCCTTTCTTCCCCTTTATTTTATTTTATTTTATTTTTCTCCTTCTCCTCCTGCGCAGTCGACCGCTGCGTGTAGCCACTTGTCCAGGGTCGGCACAGAACCACTAACGGCAGAGTGAGGCGTGCGATAAGTGGTAGTTAATAGAGTCGATCGGCGGTGCCGCTAATTCCTCCCTCTCCCCTCCGCTGGTTTTTCAATTTCCACCCCCCGCCTCCCCTCCCCCCTCCTTCCCCATCTCCCCCCTCCCAAACCCCATCTGATAAGGCAGACGGAGCCTCTAATGAACTGTTCCGTATTGTAGCACCGGCTGGATTAAAAAAATAAAGAGACAGAGAGAGGAAGCGAAAGAAAGAAAGGAAAAAGGAAGGGGAGAGGATCTCTAGCAGAGGATTATGCAGCGCATGCGCAGATGTCGGTTTGAGGCGTTCCGCTAGAAGCTGGGAGTTCAGCGCTTACACCGACCAGTTAACTACAGCCCACACTTCGCCAAAGGCACCATTAGAGCCCACTTTTGTTCAACATCAAGTTGTAACGTCACAGCTGCGTCCACCTAATCCTCGATGGGCGAAGGTGCCGTTATATTCTATTTGCTGCTTAATCATTTAATAATTGTTCCAATGATTTGGCGGTATGGGATGCGCACAATTACAGGGTTGATCCCTAACAGTAAACTTTGTTAACTTCCTTTATTATGGAACGACAAATGTTAAAAACTCTTCCCTTTAAACACACTGATTTAATAACTGCGTGCCACTACGATTAATGTCTACAAGGCCACACTGAAACATTTCTATATATAACTGCAACTCATATCTGATACGACTGAAGGGAAAAAACTTTAGCCACCGCTAAACGCGGGTTACGGACTCACTGTCAATGAGGTTACTAACCTAAAACCCTGCATCTTCACAAAGTGTACTCCCAGTTGCGAATGCGGATCGGAAAAATCTTTACAATTTCATTGTCCAGATATAATTTGTGTCGCATAGAGTCTCCAACCCGTTGTATTCCTGACTTCGGGTCCCTCTGACGTATCGTACGAAACACTCGCTGGCCGGGATTGTTCACTACCACTGCTCACAGGGAAGTGTAGCCGGCCGCGGTGGCCGAGGGGACTGAGGCGCTCCAGTCGGTCTGCACGGCCACTACGGTCGGGGGTTCGAATGCCCCCTCGCGCATGGATATTTAGGATTAGCTAGTTCATAAGTAGTTTGTAAGTTTAGGGACTGATGACCCCGTAGTTCAGTCCCATAAGCTATTCAAACATTTGAACATTTTGAGAGAACAGTAAACAACGGACTGTCTGTCTGCGTGCACGCTTTGGTCAGGTGAGTTTTGTTGCCACAAAAAGACGCTGTTGCAAGTTCTCACGTTGCTATTTTGGTTTTGCAATTGAACGGAATGGACAGTGTGCTGAAAGGTGCATATAAGATGAACATTAACAAGAGCAAAAATAGGGTAATGGAGTGCAGTGTCAGAAAATCAGGTGATCCTGAAGGAATTAGATTAGGTAACGAAACAATAAAGGAAGTAGATGAGTTTTGTTACTTGTGCAGGAAAATAGCAAATGATGGTCGCAGTACAGAGGATATAAAATGCAGAATGGCAATGGGTAGAAAAGCGTTCTTGAAAAAGAGAAATTTGTTAACATCGAATATTGAATTAAGCCTAAGGAAGTCCTTTGTGTGGAAGGCATTTGTGTGGAGTGTTGATTTGTATAGGAGTGAAACATGGACGATAAAAAGTACAGACAGGAAGAGGATTGAGGCTTTTGAAATATGGTGCTACAGCAGAATGCTGAAGATTAGGTGGGTGGATCGCGTAACTAATGAGGAGGTACTCAACAGAATTGGGGAGAAAAGGAATTTCTGGCATACCTTGACTAAAAGAAGGGATAGATTGGTAGGACATATTCTTAGACATCAAGGAATTGTGAATTTAGCGTTGGAGGGAAGTGTGTGGGGTAAAAACCGCAGAGGAAGACCAAGAGATGGATACAGTAAGCAGATTCAGACAGATGTAGGTTGCCGTTCTTATGTGAAGATGGAGGCTTGCTCAGGATAGGGTATTGTGGAGAGCTGCATCAAACTAGTCTCCGGGCTGAAGACCACCACAACAACAACACTAGTTTCCGGCGTAAGGCAATCATCAGACGGTAGTGTTGATTTGAGGTCTGCATATATCTGTCTCATATAATGTGTAAAGATTTATTTACTACAATATTGATATTTTTATCAATAAGCAGTTTGTTAACGAAAGATACCACTAGGATGCTGTGGGAAAATTACTTTTTTACTATGTGAATAAATCAGCCTTATATTTCGTTGTAGACGACTACATGATCTACAACAGAATGTGTATAGCCGGCCGCGGTGGCCGAGGTGACTGAGGCGCTTCAGTCACGGTCAGCACGGCCACTACGGTCGGGGGTTCGAATCCCCCCTCGGGCATGGATATTTGTGCCGTCTTTAGTCTTACCTAGTTCATAAGACGTTTGTAAGTTTAGGGACTAATGACCTCGTAGTTAAGTGCCATAAGTTGTACAAACATTTGAACATTTTTTTTAGAATGTGTATAGATTCTGAACTATCGAGATGTGTCTGAAGTGGAAGAAAATTGAAGAAAGATTCAGATGATTAAGTGATTCAAAACTGTGTGGAAGAGAACTCGTAGCATAATGCAAGACAAATGTGTAGTCCGGTGTTAGGTTGACTGCATTCCCGTAGAATCAAATGTTCAAATGTTTGTAGAACTTATGGGACTTAACTACAGGGTCATCAGTCCCTAAGCTTACACACTACTTATGAACTAGCTAAGACTAAGGACGGCACAAATATCCATGCCCGAGGGGTGAGTCTAACCCCCCGACCGTAGTGGCCGTGCAGACCGTGACTGGAGCGCCTCAGTCCACTCGGCCACCGCGACCGGCGTAGAATCACTGCAAATATATCTGAACTCACACCATACACTTTGTTTACGTGTAGATACAGAGTTTCTAATCAAAGAGTTTATATCTAAGAAGCACAAAGTAGTTCTAAAACCTGTGTTGTAACGCCTTTGTGCTCGTTAGCTATAAGCTCCTTGACCAGAAGATCTGTATCCAAATGTAAACAAAGTTTATGGTATGAGTTCACATTTCTGTGCAGCGATGGTGATAATTTGTACTCAACAAATGGAAAGCAGAATGGTAATAAAAGTAAGGAGGTTAACAAAGGAATGTATACCCGGGCCGCTGAAACTTTGCACTTGACGTTTACAAATAACAAGTGAAGAGCAATAAGCGCGAGGCGCTAGTCGCTGGGAACGATCCAATCACAGCGCGAGAAACACTTCCGGTGATCACGTGCCTTGCCGGCTTTGTTCAGTTCCAACGTAAACAGAGTTGTGTATCGTGTTTATCGCGTGTTTATGTTGTGTTGTGAGTGGTTTAACTTTCCGAGTTCAACTAACTGGCTAATGTCATGGAAAAGACTTTTGTCTAGTAACGTTTTCTGCGTACGTTCTCAATTTCGTATGAATAAACGAAGCGTATGATCTGAGCAGGAAGTTCATTCTCGCTTCCAACGATCGGAAAGAAATTGTGGTGCAGTGGTTGGAAGAAGTAAATATTGCTGCAGATATGTCAATGTCAAAACGTCTTTTATATTCGCTCGTGAAACAAAATCAGCCTATTACACCCACATATGCAGTAGACGAAATCGCAAAGGAGCAGAGTCACAATGAAATAAATCTGCCCCCATTTCACTGACGTTTTAACGCTATGAAATTGTTATGGTGTGACCGGAAGATTTACTTAAGAAACAATAAGTCTTTCACAACAACATAGGTGGAAAAGCTGTTGCATGAAGCTGTTGCCAATGTGGATGCTGCATCTTCGAAAAAAGAAAGGGTCGAGCACGTTGAAAAACTGATTCGGGCAGCGCAAACAAAGGGAGGGGATCGTGAACGGTTAATGATTTGTCTTGGTGATGACGACGATTTTGGCAGTGACGACAACAGTGAAGATGGGGAGCTGGATGTAATTGTACCATTGTCGCCGTAAATTGGTGAGTGAAAAATCATTCTGATTATAAAACGTAGAGGCAGAAGTTACCATCTAGATTATTGTTTATTTCGTAACTGTCGTGATCCAATGCTTATTTTATATATTGCTTTCCTCCGTTATTGAAAGCGTGTGCATTGTTGTGCTCTGGTCTTCATTAATATGCCGTTAATTAATTGCTGCTCAAGAACGAATTATTACATGCAGTTTTATTGCTCAATAGATTACATTTACGAGATGCAACTGAAAGCCGTTTCGTCTGCTGCGTGTTTAGAGGCTAGTGTTGCAACGTCGCTAAAGCAGTGTAGCCAACTTAACTCGCCGTAACGCGAAACGTCAAGTGCAATGTGTCAGCGGCCCGGTTATATATTCGTAAAAGTGTGTAAAAAGTGCTTTGTGAGGGGTTCGCTGAACCCCCTACCAGGAGAACTGGACGTAGTAGTGGTAGTAGCCACGTTAGATGCAGACGTCAGATTAGGGCGTAATTCACGCCTCGCTTCCTGGGATGATGACGTCTGCGTGAACGACCGGCGTTGGTTAAGTGAGAGCCACGGCGGGCGAGGTTTTTGTGGCTCGTTTTATTCTTTTCTTCTCCTCTGGCAGATTAGCGGCCATTAAAGACAACGGAACCGCGCCAACCACTGTGCGCTGCGCGGCTTGCATAACCGACAGGCGTCTGGCCCTCGCCACAGAATAAGGACAAAACACAAAGGAAACTCCCGCTGCAGTCTGTCGTCCAAAATTTAGTGCGCATGCGCGGAATCGGCCATCTTGAAAAGCAGTAAACGCGTGGTCACGCCCTACTCTGTGGCGTGTAGAGATGGGAAAATTGAAACATCTGACGGTTTCGAAACCAATGTAACCGTACCATCTGTGGTTTCGAAACACTGTTTCGAAACCGTGAAGCAATGTATGTTTTATCCTGAAATCTTCGTTCTAGGAGGGCAATATTTTTCACTATGTGGACAAGGGTACATACAAGAATCTGTCAACCGTAGAGTATATATTTACTTCGTGGTCTGTACGAAACATGTTGATGAAGATTTTCTCCCGTGTTGTTGATGTTGCCAAGATAGTCACACGAGGCCGCCGGTATGGTAGGTAAAAGTTTACCCCGTTAGGAAATCACAAACTGCAATACGATACGTATTTTACAGAGATGGATCATGAATGCTACTTTCTATGCATACTAAATAAATTATAGGGAATAAAGGGCACACTAAATAATCACAAATAAGGCTATGGAATTACAAAAATAATAAAATAAGAGACAAGTTCACCACTTGTACGTCTTGACCGTACACCACCGCCGCAATTCCTTTAACATGAGTGTCGAAAAATTATAACGACAGTAGGTAACTTCGTTTTCGCTCGTAAGAAACTAACTCTTGAAGATGAGATTACATTTGCGATGTACCCTTGTTCGTATAAAAAAATGTCATTTCAGGCTTCATGTTTTATCTTATTTTAAAAAAATGTAGTTTCACTCGTGTTTCTAATATGGTAGATAAACCTAGAATTTAAGTGCTTATTTCAATGCAAATAGTGAACGTTGTTTTATTGCTCTTTTACATTTATAAAGCAGACATTATGTCATTTCGGAATACAGCAGTCTCTTGCAAACGAATCTTGATATCAGTAATCATAAGCTGCAGACTCAAGAACGTCAACTACTATTTTACACTCCCTTCAGTAAAATGAAACACCACATTTCGATACCATTAGTCTGTTCCGCCTTTCTGCATTAGTGGTTTGAAACACCGGTGTTGTGAAACCGACACGAAACCGTGAAACCGACAGGAAGAAACGGTTTCAGTGTATCGACAATCGACCGCGAATGTGATCCGAAACAGAACGGAATGAAACCGCATGGTTTCGAAACCGTGAAACATGCCAGTTTTGAAACACTGAAACAATTTTGTGAAAAAATACGCGAATACAACTGTGAAACTCCATTGTTTGTAATGTTCTCGTTGTACCTGTTCATAACGGCCTCATGCTTTCCTTATATCTCTTCCACGTTTCGGCATTGATTAATGGATTTTTTTTCTCGTGTTACCTTTTTCTACTTATTACCTCCAAATTTGAAGGAAGTCTTTTTATAATTTTATAATTAAAATTTTAATATTGCACGAAATTTAATAAATGAAATTAAGATTCTAGTGGGAATCGAACCCGAGTCGCAAAAATAGCAGTCTGTTCGCTTACCTACTATGCCCCAGCATCACATTTAAGAGTATTGCTCATAATACAGACAATATCCGTGAAAGTCTTTCAGGAGTATTAACTATTTTCCGATTTCCTATTAAGGCAAGTTTTATTAGAAACTACAGATGTTCATAAATTGCTTCTACTCAAGTTAAGTGAAGCCAGTTCAATGAGACTCATGTCCCGACCTCCTGTTGAAAGCAGAATTTCTTCTTCCAAATCTCATGAGTTTTATTTTATTCCACTTTCTTTATTATTATTTTTCTGCTTTCGATAGCCTATTAGCTTTCCCTGGTTAGTTGGACTGGGACTAGGATAAGGTAGGAACCAACGCCTGAAGTGGACAAGTTTTTTTTTTTTTTTTTCTAAGGGCAAAAGTGGTCGTGGCAAGTTACGCCAATAAGGAAAAAAAAAGCAACTGGGAAGTTAAAAGAAGAAGAAGAAGAAGAAGAAAATTGCCTGCCAACTGTTTATAATTCGACGCTGTATCAAATAAAGTTGTTTACCAACTGCTGAAAATGTTGCACAGATTTATAAATTGCGAGTAAAACGTAATCTTTAGATTGTAAGAACCAAAGTGATATTACTGTACGTTTACTCTTAACTGGGGCTTAATTCTCACTCTTACTTTACTGTACAATGTAGGAACATACACTGGAACATATGCTAGATAGCTTTGCTTCGCTGGAACATTCACAAAGGCCTGGCCACACGCTCTGGTATGGGGCCGCCACCAACTACCTGCTTAAACAGTTATGGAGGATTCAGTCCCGTCCTTTTCCACACCCTTGCAGGCTCGGGAGGATTCAGTCCTATTTCTCTGACCGCGGGAGGAATGGATCTACATCTACATACTCCGCAATTCACCGTAAGGTGCGTGGCGGAGGGTACACTGTACCACTACTAGGCATTTCCTTTCCTATTCCACTCCCAATTGAACGAGGAAAAAAAGAATGCCTATATGCCTCCGTACGAGCACTAATTTCTCTTATCATTTTGACTGATTGTTCCGTCGCTTCTTGGTAGAACATAACCAAATAAATTAAAAACACAATTTTGTGTGTGTTCTACAAGTTTATTTTTGCTTACTTAACCGGTTTTCGGCTTATTAGGCCATCTTCAGAGTCTTTACTGCTGTGTCAAAGAGGTTACATAGTTTAGAAGCAGTATGGGAAGAGATGACAAATGACTACACTTAGATCGACATACATAATATAACACTTCTTTGAGAAGTGATGGCCTAATAAGCCGAAAACCGGTTAAGTAAGCAAAAATAAACTTGTAGAACACACACAAAATTGTGTTTTCAATTTATTTTAATTTCTCTTATCTTGTCTTTGTGATCTTTACGCGAAATGTAAGTAGGCGGCAGCAAGATCGTACTACACTCAGCTTCAAATTTCGGCCCTCTAAATATCTTCAACAGAAATTCACGAAAAGAACGTCGTCTTTCCTCCAGCGATCCCCAATTGAGTTTCCGGAGCATTTCTGTGACACTCGCGCATTGGTCGAACCTACCGGTAACAAATCTAGCTGCTCGCCTCTATGTCTTCCTTCAAACCGATCTGCTGCGGGTCCCAAATACCTGAGCAATACTCAAGACGTGGTCGTACAAACGTTTTATACGCGCTCTCCTTTACAGGTGAGGAACATCTTCCCAAAATTCTCCCAATAAACCAAAGTCGGCTGTCCGCCTTACTCACAACTGTCCTTACATGCTCGTTCCATTTCATATCGCTCTGCAATGTTACGCCTAGATATTTGAACGACGCGACAGCATGAAGATCCTGCGCCCTGCGTATTCTCCTCCTCTCTCCTTCCCCCCTTCCTCGCCCCTCTACTTCCTCCCCCCCCCCTCCCATACGTGTGCGAGTTCACGCTGTGGGCAGATCGACTCTCGACCACCGACGGCGTGGCAGTAACAGCACTTCATTAGCTGGTCTAATAGGCGCAGTTAAAGTCCCATTCGTTCATAACGACCGGCTCGGCTCAAAAGGTGCCCCCCTCTCGTCATATTCTTGTTCTGCCCTCAGACAGCCCGAGAGGCGAGAGTAAAGTAGTCCGGTCGACGTGTGTGTCACCTCTGACCGAAGCCCCCAGAATCCCGTAAGCGGCCGACCGCTAAATATCTCCCCAATTGTGTGATTGGATTCGCGATTTCCTTACAGAAAGGACACAGTTCGTTGTAATTGACGGTAAGTCATCGAGTAAAACAGAAGTGATATCTGGCGTTCCACAGGGAAACGTTATAAGTCCCCTACTCTTCCTCGTGTTTATAAACGAAAGCCCAAGGAAACGTGGAGCACATTCCTGTACTAGACATGCGTTACGTAGACGCACATGAAAACCGCTTCACGCGTGAAATTGCGCGGCATGAAAATAAAAATGCTAAATTCGTCGCCAACACAGCAGACAGCGAGCGAAACGCTACAGTCGCCGAACACACGGCAGACAGACGGCGTTTGATGTGCTGCGGTTAACAGTGTGGACGCAAATAATAAAGTCACCGCGCCGTGCGTGATACACAACAAACAAGTAGCTCTCTGGCTTTTTTATTTTTTATTTTTGTTCCTCATATTTTATTCCGCTATGTTTACATTTGATTACGGCTGGCACGTTTTGATACCGGCTCGAAACACCCGGTCACTGAAGCGTGTATACTCTCTCGCTAGCAGAACGCGATAAATTTGATATTTTCGTTATTCGTATGAACTGCGGAATGTAAAGAGATGCAAGCGCGCACACACATCAGTTAAACTGGAAATCGAGAGAATTAATAAAAAAAAAATAAAAAAAATATGGCGTTTTGTGCTGGGAAAACGTGCGCAGTTGTAGCACAGCCAAGCTTTTACCTCAACATTACCCGCCGTAACACTACAACGCAATCACAGCACGAACTAGCCACTTTCATCGTGATTCAATTGTAATAATTTGTAAGGCCGGCAGTACACTGTAAAAGATCTTTGTAGGTATGTTGTGGTCTTCAGTCCGGAGACTGGTTTGATGCAGCTCTCCACAATACCCTATCCTGAGCAAGCCTCTTCATCTCCACATAAGAACGGCAACCTACATCTGTCTGAATCTGCTTACTGTATCCATCTCTTGGTCTTCCTCTGCGGTTTTTACCCCACACACTTCCCTCTAATGCTAAATTCACAATTCCTTGATGTCTAAGAATGTGTCCCACCAATCTATCCCTTCTTTTAGTCAGGGTATGCCAAATATTCCTTTTCTCCCCAATTCTGTTCAGTACCTCCTCATTAGTTACGCGATCCACCCACCTAATCTTCAGCATTCTTCTGTAGCACCTCATTTCAAAAGCCTCTATCCTCTTCCTGTCCGCACTGTTTATCGTCCATGTTTCACTCCCATACAAGGCAACACTCCACACAAATGCCTTCAGAAAGGACTTCCTTAGGCTTAAATCAATATTCGATGTTAACAAATTTCTCTTTTTCATTAACACTTCTCTACCCATTGCCATTCTGCGTTTTATATCCTCTGTACTGCGACCATCATTTGTTATTTTACTGCCCAAGTAACAAAACTCATCTACCTCCTCCATTGTTTCGTTTTCTAATTTAATTCCTTCAGCATCACCTGATATTCTTACACTGCGCTCCATTACCCTAGTTTTATTGTTGTTAATGTTCATCTTATACGTAACTTTCAGCACACTGTCCATTCCGTTCAATTGCTCTTCCAGGTCCTTTGCTGTATCTGACAGAATTACTATGTCATCGGCAAAACGCAATGTTTTTAATTCTTCCCCCTGAACTTCAATTGCTTCTCCAAATTTCTCCTTGCTTTCCTTTACAGCTTGCTCAATGTACAAATTGAACAACATTGGGGGAAGGCTACAACCCTGTCTTACTCCCTTTCCAACCACTGCATCCCTTTTATGCCCTTCAACTCTGACAACCGCTGTCTGGTTTTTGTACAAGTTGTAAATAACCTTACGCTCCCTATATTTTACTCGTGCTTGCTTCAGAACGTGATAGAGTTTATCTTTGACGAAACTACTTCACAGGAGGATATTACACTAGCGTAAAATATTTCGTCATAGTTGCTCAGAAAAAGACTCCGAAATAGTCAATCTTCTCTATTATAGTACGTAATATATTGTTGGTCGGGTGTACCAACATAAATAACGAACGTATGCCCTCAAATAAAATTTTACGTGCCTACTGAATCTTTATGTGAAGACGCCGAAAGCTTGCACTACCGCTGATGTTGCTTCTATAATACCGAAGCACTACAATAAACCGAATAAATTTCCACCGCCAACCAAAACATCAAACAGATGGACATGACGTTTTCCCTCGACATTACCCGCTTTTACCTGGACATTACCCGCTTGTGAAGCCGACCGACTGCTGCTTCAGAAACATATCAGTAGCCGACGGCTCAATCGCTGTGTTATTTTTCCAGTTTTCCACAACAGCGCTCAAGGACTCAGTTCGAAGTAAACCTGTAACAGGCAGAGATATTGCGTCAATGAACACGTTTTCCTCATTTAGATAGGCATTTTGTGGAGGCGTACTTAGCTAGTCCTTGCAGGTGCGGTGATCACTGTGTCCCCAGTGGTGTAGTGGTCAGCGAAACTGCCTAGAAAACAGGAGACCCAGGTTCGAATCCCGGCTGGGTACACATTTTCGGCTTTGCCCATTCGTAGTTGATGTCATATATTCTGTGAATATTAAATAATAACAACTGCAGGATCAGATGTGACGTCTGTTCTTTAGGAACAGACGCCACACACACACACACACACACACACACACACACACACACACACACACACACGCGCGCGCACACACAGGGTGTTACAAAAGGGTTCGGCCAAACTTTCAGGAAACATTCCTCACACACAAAGAAAGAAAATATGTTATGTGGACGTGTCCGGAAACGCTTAATTTCCATGTTAGAGCTCATTTTATTACTTCTCTTCAAATCACATTAATCATGGAATGGAAACACACAGCAACAGAACGTACCAGCGTGACTTCAAACACTTTGTTACAGGAAATGTTCAAAATGTCCTCCGTTAGCGAGGATACATGCATCCACCCTCCGTCGCATGGAATCCCTGATGCGCTGATGCAGCCCTGGAGAATGGCGTATTGTATCACAGCCGTCCACAATACGAGCACGAAGAGTCTCTTACATTTGGTACCGGGGTTGCGTAGACAAGAGCTTTCAAATGCCCCCATAAATGAAAGTCAAGAGGGTTGAGGTAAGGAGAGCGTGGAGGCCATGGAATTGGTCCGCCTCTAGCAATCCATCGGTCACCGAATCTGTTGTTGAGAAGCGTACGAACACGCCGACTGAAATGTGCAGGAGCTCCATCGTGCGTGAACTACATGTTGTGTCGTACTTGTAAAGGCACATGTTCTAGCAGCACAGGTAGAGTATCCCGTATGAAATCACGATAACGTGCTCCAGTGAGCGTAGGTGGTAGAACATCGGTTATATTCAGGTGTATACTAAAGTGTGGAAGGAGGAGGAAGTTTTAGGGTTTAACGTCCCGTCGATAGCGTGGTCATTAGAGACAGAGCTTGCGCTCGGATTTGTGGGTAAAGATGGGGAAGGAAATTGGCCGTGCCCTTTGAAAGAAACCATCCCGGCATTTGCCTGCAGTGATTTAGCGAAATGACGGAAAACCTAAATCTGGATGGCCGGAAGTGGATTTGAACCACCGTCCTCTCGAATGCGAGTCCAGTGTGTTACCACTGCGCCACCTCGCTCGGTTATACTAAAGTGTGCCGCAGTTTTTCATAGAATATATCTCCTGATTTATTTAAGAATCTCCCGTATTTTTTTTTAAACTGTTTTTCCTAATTTTTATGTTTTGTAGGTTGGCAGGTACGCTAGTCTTACAAACTATGTACTTACAACACACACATCCATGCCGGAGGAAGGATTCGAACCTCCGACGCGGGAGGCCGGAGTTGTTATGTATCCTCCGTTATTGACAACTACATAAATGTTGTCTCACGTCCTAGTAGAGTCACGCAATGACGACCCCTTGAGGTACATCAGCAAACAGCCGCAGCTTGCCAGTAACCCTGTCAGTCAGATCGTTTACGCAGACAGGAAATGATAGCGGCCCTTCCACGCTTCTCTGGGGCAGTCGTGAATGCGAGCGAAACCTCATTACGCTAGCTCTGCTGCTAACCGAGACATATCGCGCGGCTGCCGCGAGATAAATCGACTCCTCGATACGGCAGCGCTCATAGTTTAAAGCAGGGGGGAGGGGGCGGGGTGCAGGATGCGAGGCACTTGTCGACTAATCGACCGGCATCTCGCTCGGGTCGACTTGCACCGGCTTCCTCCGCTGCTCTACCTGTCTCTCTCTCTCTCTCTCTCTCTCTCTCTCTCACACACACACACACACACACACACGCAGTGATGTAAAGGGCACGGCAGAACTAGCGAGAGAAGGGGGCTGGAGGACAAACAATCTACTCGGGTGATAACCGGTTTAGTGCCTGCTCGCGTTATCCTATCGATCGGTCGATACGTCAGGCGCGCGCGGTAGCTCCGCGCTGGGTAGACTAGTGGTGGTGGGGGGAGTGAGCCGGTGGTGGGGGGAGCAGCCGCTAGGAGTGGAGGGGGAGGAGGGGAGGGGAGAGGCAGGCAGGCAGCAGCGGGCAGATAACAGCCCCCGCCCCCCCTCCCCAATAAATAACTGCGCCCGCCCTGGCGGAATAGACTGGCGCCGAACCCACTGCGTGAGGCGTCCCTAATGTCTCCAAACACGGAGTTAACGGCGGGCAACAGACAGCGAGGGGGGGGGGGGGGAAGCGTTAACTAGGGAGATCAACCGAGCCACGCGTTCTCCTACTGTCTTCTTCTTTATCCGTCTGCGTCATTGCGGACCACGTGCCGATTTCAATGCTTCCTCCTCTGTTGTTCTTTCCCTTCTCTCCAGCATTCTTTCATCTTTTCGCTGTTCATCGATTTTCTCTCCTCGAACCATTTTGATCCTCCTGCAATGGCATACTTCTGTAACACCTGTTGTTGTTGTTGTCTTCAGTCCGGAAACTGGTCAAGTTTATGTTAGTATGCAAACTGCGCCTTACCGCGCGGTTACTGAGGAGCAGCTCGTCCGAGTGTCTTCTAGCAGATCGACCATCACCACGGAGTAAGGCTTGCCGAATCTTTCTTCATGTACATACATACTCCGCAATTCACCGTAATGTGCGTGGCGGAGGGTACACTGTACCACCACTAGGCATTTCCTTTCTTATTCCACTCCCAAATAGAACGAGGAAAAAAAGAATGCCTATATGCCTCCGTACGAGCCCTAATTTCTCTTATCTTGTCTTTGTGATCACTGCGCGAAAAGTAAGTAGACGGCAGCAAGATCGTACTACACTCAGCTTCGAACTCAAATGATCTAATATTTGTAAATCTATCGGACCAAACTTCGTGGTCATCAGTCCGTAGTTTTCTGGCTCGTTTCCGCAGGTCGTAGGTGTCGGTGGCCGAGTAGAAAGAGACCGACACAGGAATAAAGATAGCACGCTGGTGCAGGTACGGAGGGGAGCAGCCAGAAACTAGAAATACTAGAGTAAATTAGAACGAGATATATATTGCACAGAATTTATACAATACTTAACTTTTACATAGCTCAGTACTGCAGAATACTGATCATAGTTCAGCTACAGGCCTGCCTAGTGCCTGTCCGATAGCCAAGTCTTAACTGGTTCCTATCTCAGTCCCAAGTGAACGATGTCGTTCAGTGGTGGCCACGAGCGGAGTTGCAGCAGAGGGCGCTCGTGGCTGACGTGAGAACGCCGCGCCGTGCGTGCATGGCGGCGCGCGGCGAAAGTAGGTGGCGCGCACTTTGGACTTGTGCGACACCACAGAACTCATTTCCAGGAGATGGCGCACAACCCTCTAAAACAACACCACGCGAGAGTAGCTACTAGCGCTTACTCTCTGCTTACGTTTATCGTCTAAACTCGCTGCCGCAAGATCATCGGGAGTAGTTCCGTGCGAACGCTTCAGTATACTATTATCTTGTCTACCGTCGTTCGCCGTTTAAAAGCTTGTCTCTCTGCTGGTAAGGACGCACGGCGCAATCGGCCGCCGGCGGTCGCGACGAAGCACCCTCCGCCGCGCACCTGCGCTTGACTCCCCGCATGCGCCGCCGTGCACGCTGTGACGTCACGCGTGACGCGCCTCGGCGTTCCGCGAAGCGCGGAAGTGGCAGTCCCACGTCTGGCAGCGGCGGTGACGTCCGAGCCGTGACGTCACAGAACAGTAGCAGGGCGAGGGAGGGGGGGGGGTACTGCCAGCGGTGTTTAGGGTCCGTCCACATGGGGACACCCCGACGGGAGGCGAGCGACTTCTTTCAACTATGAGAATACTACGTTATACCCGCGACTCCGGTCGCGTATTAGTCCGTTGTGATAAATAATTCAAACATCTGCGTTATGCAAGTCTTGCTCTACTGTGACGTTCCTGTGAGCATGGCGTTGCTCTATAGTTTCATCATTTCTCATGTTACATATTCGCTCTCGGTCCTCACGTTGCGTATTGTCGCGTTGTAATGGTGATTCAAAGTTCGCCATTGCTGTCCTCTTGTCCCTCCTTTGTGAAAATCTTATCTCGCGCTGTTCTTAATTTTCCTTTGTTCTTGATGTTTTAATACGCTTTGCTCCAACAGTGTTTCTTGATGACGTTTTCCTTTTGCGAGGCATGTTATCTGAATGATGTAGATGTACTGTTATAATATGTGTAAAGTAACGCAATGCACATTTATCTACGAAGTTTAAATAACAATTAAGTTAATGTAATTAATTTCAATCATTTTCGAGGAAATGTCGCTGATAAAGCGGAACTAAAAATATTGTTATCAGACTGCACAAGCGTATGCACTTGCCGTTTGTCATGAAAGTAAGTAGTGTAGATCAAATCACACGTAAAAATGCACTCTTCTCGAAGAATCCAATCATTAAATTCAACAATAAGGATTGTAATAATATCACAGATAGATCACTTGAAGTAATGCGCGAAACGTGAAATCGATTTTTTTAATGAGAAGTATTAAGAGAAATTTCTATTTTACTGCTTCATTTATCTATTCTTATATTTCCTTATCCGTATGCTTATCCTTACAGAGAAAGACCTAAAGACATTGTAGCACGCATACACCAAAGATATGGTTGTGACATGTTGCCCTGTATGAAACCTCCTTGCTATAGAGTCGCAAACGTCATAGCTGGCCTTCAGTACGAATTTTTTTATAATTTGACAGCTTTCAACCACCATATCTCCCACCCCCTTATACCTATCGGAATGGAACTGCTCTACCTACTGAGCTATCCCGACTTCCTGGCAGCCTCGCCTCCTACTTTGCAAACTTCACAGAAACTAGCACTCCTGCAGCGGAGTGTGCGCTGATATGAAACTTTCTGGCAGATTAAAATTGAGTCGTGTCGGGATAGCTCAGTAGGTAGAGCGCTTGCCCACGAAAGGCAAAGGTCCCAGGTTCGAGTCCCGGTTACACAATTTTAATCTGCCAGGAAGCTTCATATCAGCGCACACTCCGCTGCAGAGTGAAGGTTTCATTCTGGAAATGTTCAAATGTTTGTTAAGCTTATGGCACTTAACTACGGGGTCATCAGTCCCTAAACTTACAAACTACTTATGAACTACCTTATACTAAGGACGGCACAAATATCCATGCCCGAGGGGGGATTCGAACCCCCGACCGTAGCGGCCGTGCAGACCGTGACTGGAGCGCCTCAGTCCCCTCGGCCACCGCGGCCGGCCCACTTAGTGAAACACCACATGTAGAACTCTTTTTACGCCCTAAAGTAAATAAAACTTTATTGCCTCAGTCTGCAGCTATCGTTACTCTACGGTTTGCAGGTGCCAGATTTTAGAAAGAGCTGATCGGTTGTAGCGGCCATCTAGTAGCGAGAAGCTGTCGCTCACGTAGCACACACGGCCATGTCGCAGCTCTTTGCCGTGTGTGTGGCTGGCTTCTGTCGCTCACGCAGGACTTGTCCTCAGTCGGCCTCAGGCTGGAGTAGTAGCTGTTGCAGAGGGCCCCAGAGCACCGCCTTGGGTCAGGCGTTCTGGCCTGGCTGGCTGCGGCAGCTGGACAGAAATCGGGTCGCGTGGCCTCCGCTTTCTCTGTTACACAACGCGCGAGACCAAAGAAAGGGAACTGCGCCGCCGCTTTCGACACCGCCGAGCGCCCGCCCAGTCCTGCCGAATGCTGGGCCGGTTCCCGGGCACGGTCAGCTGGTAGCCAAGCTGTCGCATCTGCCCAGCACCGATGCTCGACACTCAGACATACGACACTCGCAGTTATTCTTCACGTCCGTCACTTTCATTTGCTGACGATCTATAGAGTTATTATGCAGGGAGTAACTAAATATGTGGTAACCATCCGGAGATTTGGTAGAGCACCTGACAACAAGCATGAAGCATATCTGCCAACTCTCCCAATTTAGGCAGGAGTCTCCTGATTTTTCACTTTTTCTCCCACCTCCTGATTTTGCCATTGTTTCTCCCTATTTGTAGCTTTTATCTTGAAACCCAAAATTCCTTTTTTGGCCCATGGTCAAAGGTCCTTTTTTCATTTTTCACTTTAAGTACGTATCAAAAATCATAGACATTAGGAGTTACACTTGACTTGTATAACAATTATTTCACTCTTTCCTCGTAAAATACATGTGTAGCGTTTCGATATTGTGCTCTTTTTGAACGTGATGTTTTGCCCTTGTAGGTAAGTGAAATCAGTTCAGTGTTTTTTTAATCAATGGAATCCTTTACAGTCGACAGTTAGGAGGATCAGTTTCAAATGTCTGTAAATCTATCGGACCAAACTGCGTGGTCATCAGCCCGTAGCTTACAAACTACTTAAACTAACCTAAGGACAAACACACACACATGCCCCAGGGAGGACTCGAACCTCCACGGCGAGCAACAGCGCGCTCCGCAGCGAGGCGCTTTATACCGCTCGGCTACTCCACCGCGGCAATATTTCTCCTTGCGAGAAATATTTAAATGTTCAAATGTTTGTAAAGCTTATGGGACTTAACTACGGGGTCATCAGTCCCAAAACTTACAAACTACTTATGAACTACTTACGAACTAAGACGGCACAAATATCCATGCCCGATGGGGGATTCGAACCCCCGACTGTAGTGGCCGTGCAGACCATGACTGAAGCGCCTCAGTCCCCTCGGCCACCGCGGCCGGCGGAAATATTTAGTTACAATTTGCATACAGCAAAGGACCTGGAAGAGCAATTGAACGGAATGGACAGTGTGCTGAAAGGAGCATATAAGATGAACATTAACAAGAGCAAAACTAGGGTAATGGAGTGCAGTGTAAGAAAATCAGGTGATGCTGAAGGAGTTAGATTGGGTAACAAAGCAATAAAGGAGGTAGATGAGTTTTGTTACTTGGGCAGTAAAATAACAAATGATGATCGCAGTACAGAGGATATAAAATGCAGAATGACAATGGCTAGAAAAGCGTTCTTGAAAAAGAGAGAAATTTGTTAACATCGAATATTGATTGAAGCCTAAGGAAGTCCTTTATGAAGGCATTTGTGTGGAGTGTTGCCTTGTATGGGAGTGGAACTTGGACGATAAACAGTGCGGACAGGAAGAGGATTAAGGCTTTTGAAATGTGTTGCTACAGAAGAATGCAGAAGATTAGGTGGGTAGATCGCGTAACTAATGAGGAGGTACTGAACAGAATTGGGGAGAAAAGGAATTTCTGGCATACCTTGACTAAAAGAAGGGATAGATTGGTAGGACACATTCTTAGACATCGAGGAATCGTAAATTTAGCGTTGGAGGTAAGTGTGTGGGGTGAAAATGGTAGAGGAAGACCAAGAGATGGAATATTGCTGTCCAGTGTGGGCTCCTTATCGCGTGGGTTTGACGGAGGACATCGAAAGAGTCCACAGAAGGGCAGCTCGTATCGTTTTGTCACGATACAGGGGAGACAGCTTTACGGAAATGATACAGCATCTGGGATGGGAATCATTACAACAACGGCGCTTATCGCTGCGGCGTGGGCTACTTACGAAATTCCGATCGCCAACATTCTCCTCCGAATGCGAAAATATATTGTTGACTCCCACTTACATAGGTAGAGATGATCGTTAGGATAAATTACGAGAAATCAGAGCTCGAACGGAGAGATTCAGGTGTTCTTTCTGCCCGTGCTCTATGCGAGAATGGAATGGGAGGTGAAAGAAGTATAACGGCGGTTCGATCTACCCTCTGCCAGGCATTTAAATGTGATTTGTAGAGTATGCCATGTAGATGTAGATAGGGCTTGTAGCCTTTCTCCGGTGTTAAATCCCGAGAAAAATCGCTCTCATAATCTGTATTTCTTCTAGAATGTTCGACACCGTTCTTTTACCTTCCTTAAAGCACCTAAGTCCGTGGACTCTGGCGGGTGTTAAACATGTGTAGCACGTATTAGCAGTGCTACCGACGTGTCTGTGGTGGAGGTTCCCGTCCATCGTCTTCGCCCACGCCAGCAGCGACCTGCTGTCGGCCTCTTCTGTGCCGGCGCTGGGGACCGCTAGGCCACTCGCTGCCCAAGCGGACGGACGGGTTTTGCTGCCAAGGCCGGAGCGGAGCGTGTCCGGTATCCCAGCCTCCAGCCTCCAGTCTCCCACCAACACTAGCGCAAGCCAGATTTCTCGACACCAACTGGCGGACGGTGATACCGATAACAGGGTACCGAAGGAAGTCATCCATCAGTCGCGAAACAGTCTCACTTAAACGTATTAAAACCATAAGGAGAGGCACTGAAGTAAAATTTGTGCTGCGGCCGGGATTCGAACCCGGGACCTCCTGGGAGTAACCCACTAAACTACAGGCCTATTTCATTGAAGTCAATTTGCAGCAGGGTTTTAGAACATATCCTGTATTCCAATATTATGAATTATCTCCAACAGAAAGATCTATTGACTGAACGTCAACACAGATTTAGAAGATACCGTTCATGCGAAATACAACTAGCTCTTTTTTCACACGAAGTGATGGGTGGTATGGACAAGGATTCGCAAGTAGCCAGAAGGCTTTTGACACCGTACCTCAGAAACTGCTTGTAATCAAATTGTATGGTTATGGTATATCGCCCCAAATTTGCTTTGGATAGGGGATTTCCTGTCAGAGAGGACACAGTTCGTAGTAATCGATGGTAAGGGATCGACTAAATCAGAGGTGATATCGGGCGTTCAACAGGGTAGTGTTATTGGTCCTCTGCTGTTCCTTATTTACATAAACGATTTAGGTGAAAATCTAAGTAGCTCTCTTAGGTTGTTTGCAGATGACGCTGTCATTTACCGTCTAGTAAAATCATCTGAAGATCAAAACCAACTGCAGAACGATCTGAATAACATATCACTATCGTGCAAAAATTAGTAATTGACTCTAAATAATGAGAAGTGTGAAGTCGTTCACATAAGTACGAAAAGAAATCCGTTAAACTTTCTTTACAAGATACATGAATCAAAAGGTTGTAAACTCCACTAAATACCTAGGAATTACTATTACTTCAGACTTAAACTGGAAAGAACACGTAGATAATATCGTGGGAAAGGCGAACCACAGACTGCGTTTTATTGGCAGAACCCTTAAAAGATGCAACAGAACTACAAAAGAAACTGCATACACTACGCTTGTCCGCCCATTTTTGGAGTATTGCTGCCCAGTGTGGGATCCTTATCAGGTGGGTTTGACGGAGAAAACGACAGAGTCCAAAGAGGGGCAGCTCGTTTCGTATTGTCACGATACAGGGGAGACAGCGTTACGGAAATGATACAGGATCTGGGATGGGAATCATTACAGCAACAGCGCTTATCGCTGCGGCGTGGGCTACTTACGAAACTCCGATCGCCAACATTCTGCTCCGAATGCGAAAATGTATTGTTGACTCCCACTTACATAGTGGAATAAAATATGAGAAATCACAGCTCGAATGGAGAGATTCAGGTGTTCTTTGTTCCCGCATGCTATTCCAGAATGGAATGGTAGGTGAATAGTATAAAAGTGGTTTGATGAACCCTGTGCCAGGCACTTAAAAGAGATTTGCAGAGTATCTGATGTAGATGTAGGTTGGACACTCGCGATGTTTAGCTGCCGGTACTGACTTGGGACTGAGGAGGTGGACCATGTACGCAACACAACAGCCGCCATTGACATGGCGATCTTTCCCGAGTTCTGACGTGAACTGAGTCACCGACGTTGCAGTGTGATTGCGCTTACAGATGCTTCTGAGGTCCCCATCTAGGCTTTTGGCTGCGCGGCGTCGCCTGGTTTTCCTGTTTTCCTGCTTCCTGTTCGCCGCGTCGCCGGTGCCTTCTTTCCTCATTGCCAACAGCCACGCGACGGATCTGAACAAGCGGCGAGTTTCCGCGAACACCTGCGCTATGCCTTCCATGTCGTTTCTCAGACTTGTCGCGTCGTTGACACTTGGCCAAGCATCCCCTTTATCATGACAAACAATGCCCCAAATACTTGCAGTCTGTTACGATCTTTTTCAGGAGGGATGACCGTATTGTATCTCGTCAGGAAGCTGCCCAGTAGTTAACCCTTTTGTGACCAGTGGGAACTGTAGTTCCCACTTATTTGTTCTCGCTGTAAGTTCAGTGGTATAGCTTGTGAGACTTAACTACGTGGTCATCAGTCCCTAAACTTACAAACTACTTCTGAACTACTTACGAACTTGGACGGCACAAATATCCATGCCCGAGGGGGGATTCGAACCCCCGACCGTAGTGGCCGTGCAGACCGTGACTGGAGCGCCTCAGTCCCTTCGGCCACCGTGGCCGGCGGTTACTTTTTCCCATCGTTATTGCATGACTTGTAATTTATCTAATCTAGAACTAAAATAAATATGATAACTAACCTTGTACATCTACATACATACTCCGCAATTCACCGTAAGGTGCGTGGCGGAGGGTACACTGTACCACTACTAGGCATTTCCTTTCCTATTCCACTCCCAAATTGAACGAGGAAAAAAAGAATGCCTATATGCCTCCGTACGAGCCCTAATTTCTCTTATCTTGTCTTTGTGATGTTTACGCGAAATGTAAGTAGGCGGCAGCAAGATCTTACTACACTCAGCTTCAAATTCCGGCCCTCTAAATTTACTTAACAGAAATTCACGAAAAGAACGTCGTCTTTCTTCCAGCGATCCCCAATTGAGTTTCCGGAGCATTTCCGTGACACTCGCGCATTGGTCGAACCTACCGGTAACAAATCTAGCTGCTCGCCTCTGAACCGTCTCTATGTCTTCCTTCAAGCCGATCTGCTGCGGGTCCCAAATACTTGAGCAATACTCAAGACGTGGTCGTACAAGCGTTTTATACGCGATCTCCTTTACAGGTGAAGTACATCTTCCCAAAATTCTCCCAATAAACCGAAGTCGGCTATCTGCCTTACTCACAACTGTCCTTACATGCTCGTTCCATTTCATATCGCTCTGCAATGTTACGCCCAGATATTTGAACGACGCGAACCTTGAAGAGAGCGTTACCTTTTCATACAAATCTAAATAGAAATGTGTTGTGAAATGTTAAATAATGCCATAAATAGCTGGACTTCAGAGCCCTAAATTTCTCTAAGTGCTGGTTTGGAAAGTGTCAAGATGTGAAAGGGAGTTGAACGATCGCGATTTCAGAAATTAACAGCACGTTCTCTCTGCCAGCGTCATTCATACACCGTAAAAGGCCATTTACTTTAAAAGTGTAGCTTCTCCACTATTCGCAGTTTCTACCAGTGACTGCTAGAAACGTTAACGCCGGCCGCAGTGGCCGAGCGGTCTGCGGCGCGCCAGTCACGGTCTGCACGGCTACTACGGTCGTGGGTTCGAATCCCCCCTCGGGCATGGATATTTGTGCTGTCCTTAGTGTTAGCTAGTTCGTAAGTAGTTTGTAAGTTTAGGGACTGATGACCCCGTAGTTAAGTCCCATAAGGTGTACAAACATTTGAACATGTCGTCGAGAACAGGATACGGGACAGAAAAAGTCTAATGAACTTATAGGTACATTCGCAAATGCATGCTTCCCATGCTAGATGGCATTTATTGATTCCTACTTTGTTGCAGACGCTGCAATCGAATACGCCCTTTATGATTCACCACGCTTACAGTACGTGGTGAATATGGTTTCCATGTGTCTCAAGGCATGCGTATTCCTGCTGCCTTCGACGCACGAGCGCTAAAGTCACAGAGATAACGACTCCGCTTCAGTGCCTCGGCATCACAGACATACATTACTAGACTTGCCTCTCTGACTGAAGCCTGACGCCTCCATCTTGCCTCACCTCACGTCTAAAAGTTTCCATACGGTTATATTAGGATCTTCTGACACGATATGATGTTGTAAGCTGTAGCCTACTAGTTCGTTTGAACATGATTTGCATTTGAGCTAACACATCCGCAATAGTTGAATTTAACAGATACGCCTACATTGTCGAATCGTGTTTTACTTACTGTTGTGGCGGCCTCACATGATTATGTTGTCAGTTGTGTGACGTTGGCATTAGCCATTCGCTTGACGATGCAAATGTTTTGTCATGACAACTTCGTTTTACGAGGGCAATTACTGTTACGAAGTGAATGAGAACACATACAGAAACCGTAGAGCTCGAACAGCATTATTTGTTTCTTCATCATCTCTACGAATCACTAATCAACTCACACTGTATGGATTACTAAGAACATCAACCTCTTGGTTAGGGCTTTCTACCGTTTTATTGATGTTGCCAATATAATCGTACCAGATGTTAAGTATATTTTTATCGCTGCATACATTTAAATCAGATTGTAATTATAGGAAAAACACTGAGAAGAATAAAGATCCCTGTTATCCACGACAAATGGCTCAAACATTTAACGTTGTTGTTTCCGCTATCCCAGTATTAAACTATGACTTTCTATATAAAACATCGCGACTCATAACCTCAGTTTGAAAATTGGGTATTATGGTAACGAATTGACGTGTTGGACAGTGTGAATTGGCCTTATATCTTCGGTTTGCCGTACGAAAAATTACAGCTGCATACAACACATGAATCAAGCAATATGTCAAATCTCTAAAGACAGCGTAGTTACGCAGGTTCATCCGTATTTTTACGAATGTTTTCTGTAAGCAGACATACGACTGCTCACACGGTTGTAGTATAGAAATATGGCGGCGAGACTTCAGTGATACTGTATACGGCACTACAAGTCTAGTAATACATGGCTGTGCTCGGCATACGGTATGGTCTCCGCCACAGACACATGTTTGTGTTACTCTGTGTCTCCGCATACACGGCAGTCCTAGTATTGGCTGTCGGTGTTAACAAGTGGTCACGATGCCGAGGGATAGAATCTGCCGTAGGCGGATGGATGGCGGTTACCGACGTGGAACTGCCATCTGAGGAGGGGAGATCGCAGACACTAGGTTCGTTCGAGTGGCCCAAACGCTGATAGTTGCTGACAGTTGCTGACGATTTGGAAAGCGTCTACTGCGCATGCGCGCTTTTTGACAGTTGCCAACTCCGAAGCCAACTCGAACGCTTATTTCACCAGTTTCGCATATTGGCCACCCATAGCGCTAGTTGGCATCTTTTCTCTCTACCAATGTTGAAAGTGAAGTTATGACTGGCGATATGTTATGCATCTCTCAATTGAGAAAACTATTTAAGTCATCATGAAACATTTGCAATTTACCATTAAACCAAAGTATAATAATAAAGATTAACAAGACACATTTGCCTGCAAACCGTGTATCTGTCGAGTATACAATGAAAATCGCGTGACGAAACTAGGTTAACTTGCGAGTCGCGATGTTACCAGACGACCGTTCCATCAAAACATTCTTCCTGAGAAAGCTCACGTTGACGTGAGGTGGCGGACCGGCGACGGACAGTGTGAATTCCGCCATTAGGAATACACTGTGGATTAAATTCTAATCATAAACTTCGACAAAACGCAAAATATACGTGAACATGTCTCTCCATTTATAAATAATGTAGCCAATTTAACCTGACAAAACCTCATACAAAAATGAGGTAAATTAGGATAGTTGTTTGTGAAAGGAATATTTGGTAACATACAACTTCATATGCATTTTGTCCCATTTTTATGAGTTACAATAAAGTTTAAAAAATGAAACATACAAAAATTTGCAGGCGTTGTGCAAGAATTATCATCGTACATGATTTTCCCAGAAGTTACACATTTCGTGTAGAAACGCCCAAATTGGCACTAATAGATTTCTATAATATATAACCACAAGGAGAAACACGGAACAGTAATTGTGAGACGCTATAGTGGCACATATGTCGGTTATAAAAATCTATCACTGCTAATGCCTGTTGTGAACTATATTATTCTTATGTGTCAATCACTTCATTTACAGATGGCACGGAAAAATCTCATAGGACTATTTTGACTTCATTTTCAGGCGAATATATCACAATCCAAACTGTAAAAACATACGCATTCCTCTTTAAATTCGTATGTTATGAAACTTTCCACACCTTTCATTTATAGTATGTATGGGTGTAATAAAAAGGGGACGTAGTGTATTAGAAGACCACATAAGTTGAAAGAATGCCTGTCTAATATACAAACTCAGCCTCAATCAAGAGAAAATGGAAGACTTGGAACACAAACCTCTTCGTAAATGTGCAGGCTTGTCTTTTGGCCGAGGCTTGTTAAGCGCTTTGGAGTTAGCTAGAAAACGGTTTGACGAAAATCCGCTGACTTAAACTTTCGGTCGCCAACTATCAGCTCCGCCACTCGAACACCAGATTGGCCAGTCAGATATCTTTAGCAAGAGTCAGAAGTGCCCCTCGAACGCCTCAAATTGTTCCTGACCGTCAGCAGCGCCACTCGAACGAAGCTAATGCTGCGACCGTAGCGGGGGGGTTGAACTGGTAGCGGGGGGGGGGGGTTGGACTGGTAGGGGAGGGGGTTGAACGGCAGAAGCGGCTGGCGCACACCTGTGGTCCCGTGACCGCGCTGTTGCTTTGTTTGTGTCTCACGGAACATCTGGGGCACGCTCAAAGCGCTGTTCTCACTGTCAGTGAGAATCCGAGGGTCGAACGTGGCGAAAACGTTTTACATTTCAGTGCATGGTGGAGGGTACTTATGGATTTTGCTCCGATCTTGATGAAATTTTGTATACTTGACCTTGAAAACAAGGTGAAGGCTACCGTCAACATAAAATTTAGTTCGCTGCATGGGGGGAGAGTCCTTTACTTACAGACTTCGATTGCAATATTTACACATATAAGACGCATTGCCGCGGTGCAGTAGCCGAACGGGTCTGAAGCACCTCGCTGCGGAGCGCGCGGTTGCTCGCCGTGGAGGTTCGAGTCCTCCCTGGGGCATGGGTCGGTGTGTTTGTCCGTAGTATAATGGTGGTTCGATGAATCCTCTGCCAGGCACTTAAATGTGATTTGCAGAGTATCCCATGTAGATGTAGATGTGGATTACTCAGTTTAGTGTGTTCACCGGCGATCGCTCCCCCACCAGAAAAAAAGACGTCAGCAAGGGGAGAACAGTAATTCCGCGGCCCGCCGCTAGAGGCGCCACATGCGGGCGACGCGCAGTGACGTCAGCAGAGTGCGACGTCACCGATAGCTCGCCTAGCCTAGCTCTAGCCTAGCCTAGCCTGGCCTAGCCTAGAATAGCCCCTATGACCGGCGCGCGCGGCCGATCGGAAAGTGGCCGGCGTTGGGAAAGAGTCGCTTTCTAACTGGCCGTCCAGTCGCTCCGTTTTTGCCGCCTGAAAGAGTCGGAGAGACGCCGAAACGTTTCGCAATCCGCCATCTGCTGCCACAGCTCTGCAAGCGACGCCAGACGGCCCACTAACAGCTAGGGGCGTTTTCACCAACATATGCTGAGAGTTAACACGGTTGTTAGTCTATGTAGCATTAGTTAAAACAAACACTGCATTACATCAACATGTTAGCGTAACACTCGTGTTAAACTAAGAGTCCATATTTCTGTTGTTAAGGCGCTAACAATTGTAGTGTTGTTAAGATGGCGGGCGCAAATGCAGCTTTCGATTTCGATTTGCTATATTTGGATCGTCTAAATGGCATTCGCAATAGAGAACGGCCTATGAGGAGAAATGATTTCGACCAACTATCGGATAAAGATTTTCTTCAGAGGTATAAATGTTCAAATGTTTGTATAGTTATGGGACTTGACTACGGGGTCATCAGTCCCTAAACTTACAAACTAATTACGAACTAGCTAAGACTAAGGATGGCACAAATATCCATGCCCGAGGGGGCATTCGAACCTCAGACCGTAGTGGCCGTGCAGACCGTGACTAGAGCGCCTCAGTCCTCTCGGCCACCGCGGCAGGCTTTTAGTTTAAGTTGCCGCAAAAATTTACATGGTGCTAGTCAGTGGTTGGGAAGGAAGTAAGAAAGCTTTATAGCCTTTCTCCGATGTTATTCAATTTGTATATTGAGCAAGCTATAAAACAAAAGAAAGGAGAAATTTGGAGAAGGAATTAAAGTTCAGGGTGAAGAATTAAGAACATTGCGTTTTGCCGACGACATAGTAATTCTGTCAGATACAGCAAAGGACCTGGAAGAGCAATTGAACGGAATGGACAGTGTGCTGAAAGGTGCGTATAAGATGAACATTGACAAGAGCAAAAGAAGGCTAATGGAATGCACTATTAGAAAATCAGGTGATGCTGAAGGAATTAGATTAGGTAACGAAACAATAAAGGAAGTAGATGAGTTTTGTTACTTGGGCAGTAAAATAACATGTGATGGTCGCAGTACAGAGGATATAAAATGCAGGATGTAGAAAATCGCTCTTGAAAAAGAGAAATTTGTTAACATCGAATATTGATTTAAACCTAAGGAAGTCCTTTCTGAAGGCATTTGTGTGGAGTGTTGCCTTGTATCGGAGTGAAACATGGACGATAAACAATGCGGACAGGAAGAGGATAGAGGCTTTTGAAATATGGTGCTACAGAAGAATGCTGAAGATTAGGTGGGTGGATCGCGTAACTAATGAGGTGGTACTGAACAGAATTGGGGATAAAAGAAATTTCTGGCATACCTTGACTAAAAGAAGGGATAGATTAGTAGGACACATTCTTAGACATCAAGGAATCGTGAATTTAGCGTTGGAGGGAAGTGTGTGGGGTAAAAAACGCAGAGGAAAAGCAAGAGATGGATACAGTAAGCAGATCCAGACAGATGTAGGTTGTCGTTCTTACGTGGAGATGAAGAGGCTTGCTCAGGATAGGGTAGCGTGGAGAGCTGCATCGAACCAGTCTCCTGACTGAAGACCACAACAACAACAACTGTCAGATGACAGATGTTCACAACCACTGTAATATTTGATATTGTGAGGTTCAATAGTGAATTTACACACCAGTAAGAGTTGTTTTCAAGATAACACGTCAGATTTCTCTTTTCCTCACAAGCTAATCACACATAAGCTAAGAAAATTGTTTCACTTCTCGACGTGATCTCCCTGCAGGTGTAAATGTTTCTGACAGTGACGTACAGTTCCATGGCCTCTACAAACGCTTGTTTACGAGTCTGAAAATGTTCATATGTGTGTAAATCTATCGAACGTCTTTCGTTATTACTCCGTAGCTTACAAACTACTTAAGGTAAACTAACCTAAGGACAATACAAACATACATGCCCGAGGGTGGATTCGAACCCCCGACGGCGAACGGCCGCGCGCACCGCAGCACGGCGCTCCAGTGCGCACGGCTACTCCGCCACGGCTTTAAAAGTCCGCTTTGAATTTTGGAATAATAAAATAAATATAATAATAATAATATAATAATAATAATAAAGGGAGGCGGTATAGATAGTTGAAGCCTATCAGCTCTGGAAAGCTATTTCTCTGTTAAAACTATGCCTAAGTCGACCCTCTTATTGTCAATGCATTGAACTGCCAGTCAGTGCAAAGTACGTACTTTCAAACAATACACTTTTTTTGAATAAATAGTAATAAATATTCGTCGTAATATATTTGAAAACTTATTTTTCAACGGCTAAGTTGCACTCTTTAAAGATGTTGTGCATCACGGCAAAACCGTCGGACGTTTTAGTGCTGTTTTATGTGACATAAAACATTAGCTCTATAATACGAACACTTCTCCAACGCTTTGCAATATGGCGGCAATAGGCTTCACTTTTTCAGCGTAAGGGCGTCTCCGTGTATTCTAACCTCCTTGGGAAAACCGCTGACGCTGGTGAGTGCGCCACCACACAGAGAGCCCGTGTCATCGCTCTAAACAGCCAAAAGTCGCCAGGAGGCAGGTCAGGTGAGCAGGGAACGCGAGACGCTAGTTCAGTGTTGTCGTCGCGAAAAAAATTGCACCGTGCCGTTCGCCTCTTGTTCTGGTGCAACATCCAAGTTCTTATTGTATGTTTCAGATGTGATTATCGTGACATAAACAAAGTCATAAATACGGTTTTTTTTTTTTTTTTTTAGCGATCCAGGCTTTTTATTCGAGTGTCAACAATGAGCGCTGAATCGTACGAGAAACTGGTTACCTCAATAAGCAAGGACAGGTGGCGCCTGGGGGTTGGACCCCCCACCTGACGCCCCTGCACGCCGGGTTGCCTAACCAATCAACTGTCAGGGGCGCGTCCTGTGGTAGAACTCGCTCTTCTTACCGACGGCGTGACCTGCGACTGGCTGGAAGGCTTCCTAAGTAATAGAACGCTGTACGTTGTTCTCGACGGCGAGTGTTCATCAGAGACGAGTGTATCGTCAGGCGTGCCCCAGGGGAGTGTGATGGGACCGCTATTATTTTCTATCTATATAAATGATCTGATGGACAGAGTAAGTTGTAATTTGCGACTGTTTACTGATGATGCTGTGGTGCATGGGAGGGTGTCGTCTGTAACTGACTGTAATAGCATACAGGATGACCTAGACAAAATTTCTAGTTGGTGCGAAGAATGGCAGCTAGCTCTCAATGTAGAAAAATGTAAGGTGATGCGCATGCGTAGGATAAACAATCCCATAATGTTCGAATACAGCACTAGTAGCGAGCTTCTTGATGCAGTCGCGTCTTTCAAATATCTTGCCGTAACACTGCAGAGCGATATGAAATGGAACGAACATGTAAGGACAGTTGTGAGTAAGGCGGACAGCAGACTTCGGTTTATTGGAAGAATTTTGGGAAGATGTACTTCACCTGTAAAGGAGACCGCGTATAAAACGCTTGTACGACCACGTCTTGAGTATTGCTCAAGTGTTTGGGACCCGCAGCAAATCAGTTTAAAGGAAGACATAGAGGCGGTTCAGAGACGAGCAGCTAGATTTGTTACCGGTAGGTTCGACCAATGCGCGAGTGTCACGGAAATGCTCCGGCAACTCAATTGGGGAACGCTGGAAGAAAGACGACGTTCTTTTCGTGAAATTCTGTTGCAGAAATGTAGAGGGCCAGAATTTGAAGCTGAGTGTAGTACGATCTTGCTGCCGCCTATTTATATTTCGCGTAGCGATCACAAAGACAAGATAAGAGAAATTAGGGGTCGTACGGAGGCATATAGGCATTTTTTTTTCCTCGTGCTATTTGGGGGTGGAATAGGAAAGGAAATGCCTAGTAGTGGTACAGTGTAACCTCCGCCACGCATTGCGGTGGATTGCGGAGTATGTATGTAGGTGTAGCTATTTCATAAATAGTTTGTAAGTTTAGTGACTTATGACCCCATAGTTAAGAAATGTTCAAATGTTTGTAAAGCTTATGGGACTTAACTACGGGCTCATCAGTCCCTAAACTTACAAACTACTTGTGAACTACTTACGAACTAGGACGGCACAAATATCCATGCCCGAGGGGGGATTCGAACCCCCGACCGTAGTAGCCGTGCAGACCGTGACTGAAGCGCCTTAGTCTCCTCGGCCACCGCGGCCGGCCCCCTAGTTAAGCTCTACAAGCAATTGAACATTTGATTTGTCACTGGTTATCAACACGGGAGCGAGTCCTGAGTTTTTATCGCGTTTTGCAGGCCACTGGGAACATCGGGCAGCTAGCAGCAGGAGAGGCGAGTTGTACAGCAGCCGAGATGAGCCAGCGCTAGGGGCTTTTGAGGTGCGCGTTCGAGAGCTCGTGTTTACTCGGACGTTTTTTTGTCTCGTTCTGGTGTGTAGATCACAACTCAACGCGCACAAAGGCTTTTTTCTAACGCCCTTGCTGTGCGTGTGAGGGTCAGACGGCGGTGCGCGGCGGAGGGTGCTTGCAGCTGGTGGCCGGCAGGACAAAAAAAGACTGCTGCCCCGCGTGGTGCGTCGGAATGCGTGGCAGACGCGTAGCACGCAATGGCTGCCGGCTGCTACGGCTTCTCTGCTGCTCACGACACGGCACGAGCGAAGCACCACTAGCAGTCCCCACTTCCTGAGAGAACGCGAAAAAGAAAAAAAAAAAGTGACGGAGGTGAGCAGGTAGCGACACACCTGGAGGCATCCAGTGGAAGAGAGAGAAAAAAATCACACTGGCCTGTTGTACGACCCACTTTCCATTTGTAGTTTGTTATTGTTTGCAAACATTTCGGACAAAAATAATAATGTAAATAATAAAAAATTATACTGACATGATTACGACTCTACTATTGTGATAATATCTATGCATCCAACACGTGACCATTTTACGAAAAAAGGAGATTTTTTTTTTTTTTTTTTTTTTTTTCAGTTTGGCTGCCTACTACACTACGGTGAACAATTACGAAATGCGCCCTTGATTTTCGTACTATTGATGGCAGTTGTTACCTGATGCTAATGTGCCATTTGTAAACACTAGATTATCATTTTCGTACGAAGAACGACGTGTTTCTGTTAATTCTTCAGTGCGCCGTTGCTTTGAAAATTCAAATGTTCAAATGTTTGTAAGAGCTTAAGGGATTTAACTACGGGGTCATCAGTGCCTAAGATTACAAACTACTTATGAACTACTTAAGACTAAGGACGGCACAAATATCCATGCTCGAGGTGGGATTCGAACCCCCGACCGTAGTGGCCGTGCAGACCGTGACTGCAGCGCCTCAGTCCCCTCGGCCACCGCGGCCGGCGAAGAAGACAGAGAGAAAGAGCTGCCGAAGACCGTCTCTTCTTGAAACTCCGCTGTTCTGACACGGTTCTACATCTACGTAGATACTCTGCAAATCATATTTAAGTGCCTGGCAGAGGGTTCATTAACCACTTTCATAACTTTTCTCTGCCGTTCCATTCTCTAATAGCGCGCGGGAAGAAAGAACACCTAAATCGTTCCGTTTTCGATCTGATTTCTCTTATTTTATTGGGATGGTCGTGTCTCCCTAACAAGGTGGGTGCTAGCAAAATATTTTCACATTCAGAAGTAAAAGTCAGTGATTGGAACTTCGCAAACAGATCACGGCGCAATGAATAACGTCTTTCTTTTAATGATTTCCACCCCAATTCTTGCAACATTTCCGTGACGCTTTCCCCCCGTAACGTGATAGAAGAAAACGAGCTGCCCTTCTCTGAACCTTCTGAATGTCTTCCGTCAGTCCCACCTGGTGAGGGTCCCACAAGGGGCAATAGAATTCCAGGAGAGGACGCACAAGTGTGATGTAGGCAGTCTCTTTGGTGGAGCTGGTGCATCTTCGAAGCGTTCTGCCAAAGAAACGTAACTTTGGTTCGCCTTTCCCACAATATTTTCTGTGTTCTGTCCAGTCTAAGTTGTTCGTAATTGTAACTCCTAGGTATTTCGTAGAATTTACGACCTTAAGGTTTGACTGATCTATCCCGTAATTGAAATTCAGCGGATTTCTTTTAGTGGTCATGTATATTACTTCACACTTTTCTTTATTTAGTATCAATTGCCAATTTTCGCACCATGTAGAAATCTTGTCTAAATCGCTTGGCAGTTGCTTTTGCTCCTCTGTTGACTTCACTAACCGATAAACGACAGCATCATCGGCGAACAGTTAAGGGACCTATTCAGATTCTCTCCTGAATCTTTTATAAACACAAGGAAGAGAAGGGGACCTATAACGCTTCCCTGTGAAACGCCAGATATCACTTCTGTTTTACTTGATGACTTACCGTCAATTACAACGAACTGTGTCCTTTCTGATAGGAAATCGTGAATCAAATCGCACAATTGGGAAGATATTCCATAAGCACGCGATTTCATTAGAAGCCGCTTGTGGGGTACAGTGTCAAAAGCCTTCTGGAAATCCAGAAATATGGAGTCGATTTGAGATCCGTACACACACACACACACACACACACACACACACACACACACACACAAAAGACACAGATGTGTACTTTATACCGCAGTCTGCTTGAATGTCATTTTTGATCCTTTGATGTCAAAAAATTGTTCAAATGTCAGTTAAGCTTAAGGGACTTAACTGCGGGGTCATCAGTCCCTAAACTTACAAACTACTTATGAACTAGCTTATACTAAAGAAGACACATCTATGCCCGAGGGGGCACCGCTCTATCTTTCGACCAACTTTGTTGTATGGGAGTGAAAGTTGGGTGGATACAGGTTACCTTATTCATAAGGTAGAGGTTACAGACATGAAAGTAGCGAGAATGATTGCAGGCACTAATAGATGGGAACAATGGCAGGAGGGTGTCCATAATGAGGAAATGAATGAAAAACTGGGAATGAATACCGTAGATGAAGCAGTTAGAGCGAATAGACTGAGATGGTGGGGTCATGTTACACGCATGGAAGAAGCAAGGTTACCTAAGAGACTCATGAGCTCGGCAGCGGAGGGTAAGAGGAGTCGAGGTAGACCAAGAAGAAAGTACTTAGATTCGGTGCAGAATGATTTTGAAGTAAAAGGCATAACATCAGACGAGGCATCAATGTTAGCATTAAATAGGGGATCATGGAGGAATTTTATTAGAGGTACTATGATCCAGACTGAACCCTGAGAGGCATAATCAGTCTCTAATGATGATGATGATGATGATGATGACGACGACGACCTAAATTCTTGCGTCTTTACTCGAACTACTAGATATATTAAACAAATGAAGCAAATACCGCGGGCAATTTTTGCCCCCCACCCCCTTTCCTTAGCGGTGCTAGGGTTACGGTTTGCTGACGATCAAGCTATTATAGCACAAGGTGATTGTGAGCTTGAATTCACGTAACGATGATTGTATCACGAATACAACAGATGGGGAGATTTCTGTGAGTGCCAAATAGAGGGCTAAGCAGCGCAAGCTCCAGATACGTCACCGTAGCCACGCACGTTGAATAACGCCGGCTACCTCTCGCTGGGCAGTAGCTTTGTGCTGCTAGCTGCTTAATCGAACCCCTGAGCAACCGCTCTGTTCTCGTGGCGGGCTTCCGTAATGCACGGCTGCTGCGCCTTGTTAACACGGGAGGCGCTTCCGCTGCCAGCAATCCCCATCCCCCCTCCCCCTCTCCACGCTTCCGTCCCCTCCCCTCCCCCCTACTCTAAAGAGTAGTTGGGGGGGGAGGTAGTCGGACGCGCCGGCTGTAGCCTAACCGCACGTGCTGGCTCGTGAGCACGTGAGCGCCACTTCTGCTCACGCATCGCAACCTCGCGCCGAGCAGACTTAAGGGCCCTACACACGATGCGATTTATTGCGCCATTTCTTTGGTCTCCCGATAAATTGGGCGGTGTTAGCCGCTACCCGACCAACTTTCCTTATCGGTCAGTTGGTTGTGGCTGACCACAGGATCTCCGATTCCTCCACCACTTCACCCGACAAATTTTACCGTGTGTATGAAATAAATCGCAGTTTGCGATGTTATGGCTTCACTGTATTAGGTTTACATGGAATACCAAAGTGTGGCGAATGAAAATTTGAGCCCGGCCGGGATTCGAACCCGGGATCTCCTGCTTACTAGACAGACGCGTTGACCACTCCGCCACCGAGGACACAGTGACCAGCCCGACTGCAGAGGACTCTTCCCTGCACGTCTCCCGCCACACCCAAATCTCCATTCGCCATGCTGTCTCTTTCCTATTATCACAGCCTATTTGTTCTGTAATGCTCGCAGCCACATTCCCGCATCAGGGAGAACAGACCGTGAGGTAATCGAGACACACACACACACACACACACCGACAGGTCAAAGTGCAATGTGGCATGGCACACGCAGAGACCTCTAACGGACGACTGCAGAGTTTTACAGATGCGGGAGTATCACTAGTGCAATAAGGGATCTTTACATTATCTCTCATACGAGTTTGGTGTATATGTGTTTGTTCGAGCCCAAGTACTTTCCTTGTTAGAAGACAGACTGCCTTCACTTCGCTGCTCTGTGCTGAGTATCGCTGCGTAATGTGGGATGTTCGTCAGATAGGACTGACGGAGGACATCGGATAGTACAAAGAAGAGCACTTCGTTTCGTACAAGGTCCATCTGAAAATTTCGTTCAGTGGTCTCAGGAAATATAGGAAACAGGATTTACAAAAATAATACCTTTACTGGCCTTCAAAGTAACCGCCGTTGGCTACAATACACTCATGTTATCACACACTATTTATTGTATAATGCTCGCAGGCACAATACTGTATTCCCGTATCAGGGAGAACAGACAATTGTGTCTGGATACCTCATGGTCTGTTCTCCTTGATCCGGGAATACAGTATTGTGCCTGCGAGCATTACAGAACAAATAGAATGTGATAATAGGAAAGAGACAGCGTGGCGAATGGAGATTTGTGTGTGGCGGGAGACGTGCAGGGAAGAGTCCTCTGCAGTCGGGCTGGCCACTGTGTCCTCGGTGGCGGAGTGGTCAGAGCGTCTGCCTATTAAGCACGAAATCACGGGTTCGAATCCCGACCGGGTACAAATTTTCATTCGCCACAGTTTGGTATTCCATCTAAACCTAATACAGTGAGGCCATAACATCGCAAATTGCGATTTATTTCATTCATTTGAACGCTGTAATTCGTCAAAAATATGTATAACTGTATCGTGTGTAGTCGTGTATCAAGGCCGTTATTACGGCCAGAGGTGATTGTTCTGGGTACTGATTTCTCAGGATCTATGCATCCAAATTGCGTGAAAATGTAATCACTTCTCAGTTCTAGTATAATATATTTGTCCAATGATTACCTGTGTGTCATCTGCAATTCTTCTTGTTGTAGCAATTTTAGTGGCCATTAGTGTATTGCTATAAAATGAGTAAGCACGGGCCAGTGTATATGCGTGTTTTGCGCTGTTGTAAGTATTTTAAAGCAGAGTGTTTTTATCGCTTCTGATTGAATACGTAGTGATACACCGACGGGATTCCTTCCATGGTATTCGTATCTTGCTACTCTCTGTTGAAATGTTTCTTTGTGTACAATGCAAAGTTTTGCAAACAAATGACATGCACCGCTGTCCTGTTTATGATTGCGTGTTATTTCTAAGCCGGCCGCGGTGGCCGAGGGGACTGAGGCGCTCCAGTCACTGTCTGCGCGGCCACTACGGTCGGGGGTTCGAATCCCCCCTCGGGCATGGATATGTGTGCCGTCCTTAGTTGTAGCTAGTTCATAAGTAGTTTGTAAGTTTAGGGACTGATGACCCCGTAGTTAAGTCCCATAGACCCTACAAACATTTGAACAGCTTCCACTGTCGCAGGCGTACGTTGAGTCAGGTGCTGGCAATTTCCTTGTGGAATGGCAGTCCATTCTTTACGGAGTGCTGCACTGCACCTACGTATAGGCCTATGTTGCTATACAAAGAGTAACTCTTGAGATTTGGAGACCTGTAGGACGAGAGGCACGGCCCAGTCTATATATATAGCTTTGTAGACTTGTAGGCCCCAAAACGAAGAGGGCACAAAACATAAATAAATAAAAACAAATGCTTTCTAAGCGTTTGGAGACCCTCGAAGATTTTAAGTATTTTAAGCAGAGTGGTTTTGGCGGTTCTGTTTGAATACGTAATGATACACCGACGGGATTCCTTCCCATGGTATTCATATCTTGTTGTTACTCGCTGTTAAAATGTTTCTTTGTGTACGATACAAAGTTTTGCATGCAAATGACGTGCACATTTGTCCTGTTTATGACTGCGTGTTATCCCAAGCAATGTTTCGTGGTGTTCCGAGCATTCCAGGTCCCGCAGGTGTATCTGGTGAGTAGGTGAGGTGATCGAGATGTGGAGTTTGGGGTGCTGGGTGTCCTGTAGCCGTTGTTCAGAGCTGCGCTGGCATTGTGTCGTGGTGGAGGCAGCTGTGAGGTCTGTGCCGCCCCCCCCCCCCCCCCCCCCCCCCCCCCCGTCCTGCAGCGACGTGCCTCGTATGGCTTCGGCGGAGACACGCAAGACGGCACTGGCCACTGGCTAGCGCGGTTTCGTAACGACAGGGACAAAGCAGCGACACGTGGTGGTCGCTATGCGGGGTTCAGCGAACCGCAGCAGCTGCTGTCGTCAATTCACACTCATTACTGTGTTCACAAGATAAATCAATCAAAAGTCAAGGCCGCAAACTCCACAAAAAAACCTAAGAATTGCTATTGCTTCAGACTTAAACTGAAAATAACAAGTACGTAATGTCGTGGGAAAGGCGAACCAGAGACTGCGTTTTATTGGCAGAACCCTTAAAAGATGCAACGGAAATACTAAATAAACTGCATACACTACGCTTGTCCGTCCATTTTTGGAGTATTGCAGCCCAGTGTGGGATCCTTATCAGGTGAGTTTGACGGAGGACATCGAAAGAGTCCAAAGAAGGGCAGCGCGTTTCGTATTGTCACGATACAGGGGAGACAGCGTTACGGAAATGATACAGGATCTGGGATGGGAATCATTACAACAACGGCGCTTATCGCTGCGGCGTGGGCTACTTACGAAACTGAAATCGCGAACATTCTCCTCCGAATGCGAAAATATATTGTTGATTCCCACTTACATAGGTAGAAATGATCATCACAATAAAATACGAGAAATCAGAGCTCGAACGGAGAGATTCAGGTATTCTTTCTTCCCGCGCGCTATTCGAGAATGGAATGGGAGATAAATAGTATAACGGTGGTTCGACGAACCCTCTGCCAGGCACTTAAATGTGATTTGCACAACCGCAGTTGGTCTCTAAGGGCCATAATTTTGACACAACAATTACCATTCCTTCCGCAAATTTTTCCTGCTCAATTTGACAGGTTGCCGAGTGTACAGATTGAGTAAGCCTAACACCTTCCGTACCACTGTCTCTCTTTCATGCCGTACGACTCTTATAGCTGCTGTCTGGTTTTCATATATTAGTTGAGTGTTACTTTCCGTCCCCTGTAGCCTAGCCGCCGGCCGCGGTGGCCGAGGGGACTGAGGCGCGCCAGTCACGGTCTGCACGGCCACTACGGTCGGGGATTCGAATCCCCCTCGGGCATGCATATTTGTGCCGTCCTTAGTCTAAGCTAGTTCATAAGTAGTTTGTAAGTTTAGGGACTGATGACCCCGTAGTTAAATCCCTTAAGCTATACAAACATTTGAACATTTTTCTTACAAAGAATATAATTGGGAAAAGATCTCGGAAAACGTTCAAGATCCTAACTTACGGACAAAATTACGGTCATCATGGTACACGGCAGTTAACAGGAAAATTCGAACAAATTCGAAGTTACATGCAATGCATCTGGCAGAAACGCCAAATTGCAACATAGTTGACACTGAGGAACACCGTTTCACATGCGACGGCGTTAAAAACATTTGGACTCTTTGTGCAACTAAACTTGCTTGTATACGAGTACTACGAGCGATAACTCCAGCCAGACTTCTTCACCCAGACGAAGTTCCCTACCCCAGTGCGAAAAGAAGAACAGTAAATTGGATCAAAGGACAGACGATGCACTACATTCTATCGGAAAAAAGATAAAAGTAAAGAAGACTACTGGATACATCTTACAATAGAACACGAGAAATTAAAAAAAAAAAAAAAAAAAATATATAGAGAAAAATATGCGAATTTTCTAATTAGAACTTACCTTACATATAGAATGGGTAACACCCAAAGTATTTTATTTATATATACTTTTATTATTATTATTATTTTGACATGTCATTACTTTTCTGTGATCCTTGAACGGTAGTCCTGAGCTATTGCTGACTGGTGCTTCAAAGTCTACCGAGGAAACACAAGAAATGAACAAGGAGATCGGAATACAAAGAAAACCGACACACACTGCATTAACTACGTAAGCAGATTATACGAGCAGACAACACTGAAGTGCTCGGTAAGCAGAAGGAACAGAAGAAGGGAATGACAATAATTATAATTTAGTTGGAGAAAACCATTCTGATAACTTTTCTTCCATTTCCAAGAAGACGATCTTAACAATTTCAAAGAAGAGCCTTAAAATTGGTTTCAAAGTATTTATTTTTATCGTGTGGCGAGGAAGATATCACCCAGACGAGATTGATTGTTATGTACGAGGTAGTTTTGTTTCGTTATGAAGAAGAAGAAGTTGCTCTTCATTCCTCAACGGGAAAAAAAAAGCGCCTAACTAGTAAGTAGGGGGTCCCGGGTTCGAATCCCGGCCACCGCATAAATTTTAATTCAATGCCTCTCCTTACGTTTAATAATTTTTTCAGATTTAAGGAAGAATTGTCGCCGGTACGCTAGTAGCGAGTTTGAATGGTAGCTGAAGCGCTGGTCCCCTGTAGCTTAGCCGTGCCACGCCCCCGGCCTGAGCAGTCCCGTTACCCGGCAAGGATACGCCCCTCCCCCCCCTCCCCTCCCCTACCTTCCCCTACTCTCCTCAAGGTCGGGCCTTGCCGAAACTGGACGGCAGAAGGTCACTCCGCCTGGGGCACTGTGTCTACACTGGACGCCAGAGAGCGTTTAAAAGCCACGCCGCACACAAAAACCCAGCGCGGCACACAACAGCGCTACTCCACCACACTTCCGACAGTGCCCGCACGACACGTAACGGCAACAACACCATATATATATATATATTATTCTGGTTTTACAATGTAAAGTACGTTTTTCCAGTACCTATATTAGATCACATTAAGTTACGAATTATCGTTCTCCGCTCTTCTCTGTCCTCAGGAATGTTGTTCTTCCTGATTGCTGACTGAACTTCCTGCATCCATGTGGTAGGTGGCCGTCCCTTTTCTCTTCTTCCGTTTGGTCTCCAGTCGAGTATGCATTTTGGAAGCCTTTCTTGTCCCATTCTTCTGACGTGTCCATACCATTTTAGATGTTTGTGTTCGATGAATTCAATAATTGTATTTTTACATTTCATTTTTTCCTCTGTTTACTTCATTTCTTATTTTTTCTCATCTTGATATTCTTGATGAACGTCTTCAGAAATCCATTTCTGTAGCTAATAATATTGACTTCAGTTGCCATTTTGTTGTCCACACTTCTGAACCATATGTAATAATGCTCCGAACTATTGTTTTATATAACCTAATTTTGTTATCTGTAGTTATGTGTTTGTCCCAGAGAATTCCATTCAACAAAGAAATTGTCGTCTTTCCTGCATTTATTCTTGATCTAATTTCTTTTTCCTGTTTCCCATCATTTGTAATTTTCACTCCTAAATATTTATATTCTTCTGTGGTTGTTATTGTTCCCATCCCTTCTTCTAATCTTAAGTCTTCATTTATTCCACCAATTACCATGTATTTCGTTTTATTCATGTTGACATTTAGACCTGCTTTTTTTGTATTCCTGAATCAGCTTCCTGGTCATATACTCCATGTCCTCATAGTCTTGGGCTATAACCAGTTGGTCATCTGCAAATTGCAATGAATATATTGTTCTGTCATTTATTGGTATTCCCATAGTTTGACATTTTTTCTTCCAGTTCTGTAAGGTTACCTCTGTATATATTTTATACAATGTGGGTAAAATGCTACATCCTTGACATAATCCTTTTGTGACTTGGAATCCAGATGACAGAAATTTCCCAATTTTTATTTTTGAAATAGATTTTTTATATAAATTTTGAATTGCTTTTTATTATTGTTGGGTTAATTCCTACTGACAGTAAAGCTTTCCATAGATTGGGCAAAGGCACACTGTCATAGGCTTTTTCTATATCTACGAATACCAAATGTATAGGTTGTGCCCCATCTAATTTTTTTTTCAATTATTTGTTGTAAGCAAAAAATATGATCAATTGTTGATCTTCCAGCTCTAAAACCTGCTTGTTCTTCAGCCTCCTTTTCTTAGTATTCTTGTTCTAAGAAGCACTTAATAATTCTTCCATATAATCTACTGAAGGTATTGGTCACTGTTATTCCCCTATAATTCCTTCCTTTTTTATGTATCACTGAAATATATCCTACTTTCAAATCATTTGGTACATCTTCCCCATTTAAACATCTTTCGAAAAGATTTCTTAACAATTCAGTTAATATTTCTGTTCCAAATTTTAATAATTCTGCGGGAATACCTCCAATACCTGTAGCCCTTCCATTCTTTAAAGATTTTATTCCACGTTTAACAGTCTCTACTTCCAAATGAATGTAATTCTCTGGTAGTTCATTTGTAATTTCATTATATTCAGGGTTTGCCAAGAATTCTTCTCTGTTTTCTGATAATAGATTTTGAAAATATTTTTCCCAAGAGTGATGAGTAATATATTTAATATGTGTTGATTCTTTAGACGTCCTTCTTAAATTATTTATTGTTTTCCATGCTTCTGTGTTCCTTTTGGCACCAATATAGGATTCTATTTTTTGACATGATTGTTTCCAAGCTTTGTTTTTTGCTTATGCAGGGTGTTTCACTAAGTGTGTTTGCCTCTGTAACTTATAAAATAATAGGTGTCGGGAAATTTTAATGCGGTAGGTCAACACAAGAAATTATAGTAGTGTTGTACTAATGTCATTCTGAAATATATGAACATGTTTTTACAAGTTATTTCACTGTGTAGTTCGCTTAAATTGGCACATAGAATTAGTTTCATCCAAATTAGGCGTAGAAAAGCGAGTTTTTACATTCTTCTGCACAAATCTTACGTTAGTTTACGTTAATAGGAAGTTAAAAATCACTGGATTCATTACTTTTTACTTCTCATCTGCAAGACCAAACACAGAGTTTATATTTCTTGTCATGGTCATCCGTCCGCAATGCTCCTTGACTACTATATTTTCTGCCAACGTACAAAACTACCACGACATAAACAGGAAATAGTTGAATTTCGCACGCAACCCAGCCAAACAAAACATCCTCAAAAGAAATCAATAGCAGTCAGCCATACGCCAAATGTCAACGTGTAATGTGTACCACGAGTAATACGTGCCAAAGATGTAAAAAGCACACGAGAGACCAGGAATAACAAACGACGCATTATGTACCCGAAATTCTGTGACAAGAAATATAAACTGTGTGTTTGGTCTTGCAGATCAGAAGTAAAAAGTAATATATCCAGTGGTTTTTAACTTCCTGTTAACGTAAAGTAACGTAAGATTTGTGCAAAAGAATGTAAAAACTCGCTTTTCTACGCCTAATTTGGGTAAAACTAATTCTGTGTGCCAATTTAAGCGAACTACACAGTGAAATAACTTGTAAAAACATTTTCATATATTTCAGAATGACATTAGTACAACACTGCTATAAGTTTTCATTATCACAGTATAGAAATACCCACTGATGATAGCACAAATGTGCCGAAACATGTATGGGAAAAAATAACAAAAGCTGAAGTGTTTTGCAAATGCTGAAAGTGGTTTTTCGACGCGCGTGCAATGCAAACTTGTTCCCTATGAGAAGTGATACGCTCAAGTGACGGACCTTCTCTTTTGAGCCAAGGGCATCAGCTCGACTGCCACGGACACAGCAGGTAGCAGCAAGCGGGGTCACCCAGCCAACTCCGTTATTACCAAACGCACTGCAGGTTTTTTTTAAAAAACGCTTATTAAAATTTGGTGTACAAATAACAACATTTACACTAATTTTACATATGTGTGTTTTGTTTTATGTATTACATTTCGTCATAATAAGAGATAAACATTTACATCTCTCATTTTGTTTTATATTAAAGTGTCTTTTTTTTATCATTATTAGTGTCCCTGTAAGAGAAGAATTTTTTTGAACTATTTTTTTTAAATGATAGAAATGCATTAATGAGTTCTTTTATTACTTTGTCTTTTTTTTTCACTGATATAGTTTTAATTTATTCTGTCTTATGCGGTAATTTTGCTTGAAAAAAAAATTTTTTACATCCTTTTCGATATTTATGGCGGAACAAAAAAAGCACAAGTTGGAAAATAATTGTGAAATAAATGTTTAATAAATTACTTTGTCACCTGTTTGGATGACGTTTGTGAATTTGGTGTGACATGTGTCCATTTATAATGTTTTGCAATGAGATTTATGGACAAGGTGAGAATCACAGTGAATGGAATATCTGAAATAAAAATACATTATGCACAAAGATCTAATATAAACAGCAGTGTGTCCGTATATTTGTACGTGTTGCATTCAAATCTACAGTTTTGTTCCACTCTTTAGGAAAGTTTGTACACGTAAGCTTCAATCCACGAGGACGGTCGCCGTAAGTGTAAGAATTACATACGATACATGGTTCACTAGAAATGACGTCATAAACAATGAGATGCACGAAAAACTGCTGCATTTAGCGACAATGCTGCTCGTTTTCTCCTAAACCATTGGGCCGATTTCAGCCAAATATGGTGCACACATTCCTTACCTTGATTTAACACGCAGGCGAGACTTTATAAATACGCTATATGAGGTTGAGAGAACTTGGCGACATGCAACAAACTTTAAACATAATTTCAAAGTTTTATTAATTTTTTCTCGCTGGCAACCATAGTAAAATGATGAAAGGAAAAAAAAGCTCAAACATGGACTATCATAGATAACATAAAAAAAGATAGAAAATTCGTAAGGCAACCGGTCTGTGACGATAGAAATTATAAATTGTCATACCGAATGCCGTAGTTTTATTCCATAAACAGTGGAAAAGTAGTAGGCGATAAACGTTTTTGCTTCTTTACTATCTTATGTGGTTTTTTTTTATGTTATCTATGATAGCCCATGTTTGAGCTTTTTTTAAAGATTGTTTTAGCGAATGAAACTGATATTATTCAAGGAATAGTGCTCTTTTTACTCATACAATGTTCAAACAGTGCCTGGAAGTTTTTAGTACAGACAGTGTGTCAAATACATTTTGTGCTTGCTATTTTTGTAGGTTTTTTTTCTTGTTTGGTGTCACTAATAAATAGTTGTAGTTTTCTTTTGTTTGCGAATTACGAAATATGAATACGGTTCAAGGATAATTACTGTTTGCTTTTTTCCCCTTCAGATCAATTGTCTAAAATGGCATTTCCATATTAAAATTTTGCTATCTGTTTCTTGCTGGTAAATCCTATTGGACTTTGAAGTCCCATTTTTAATTTTTATTTATTTATTTATTTTTGCGTCTAAATAATAAATAAATAAATCAAGGCCGGGATTTTAGCTAGTGACTTATAAAGGAAAAACATGGGCAAATCACACTAAGAAAAATTCTTCTTAGTCAGGAATTCGTAGGGCGGGTAATCATCAGTAGCCCAGATGTAGTGAAATAGCGTGGACAATGACATCAATTGCAAAGCCAAAGTTTGAGAATATAAAAGAATTATTTGGAAATCTGGAGCATGCTGTTGCATTGGCAAATTATTACAATACAAAACCAAAATAGCAACGTGAGAAGACAGGACAGCGTCTTTTTTACACAGCAACATTCTCTTGACGAAATCGTGCACACAGGATAAAACAGTCCGTTGTGAGCAGAGATATTGAAAAATATAGGGCAGCGCACTGACATATAGTACTAGACTGGCAGTGCTGTATACAGTGTCATTGGTGTCACTCAAGTCTCGCCGCCATATTTCTATACTACAAACGTGTGAGCAGTCGTATGTCTGCTTACAGAAAACATTCGTAAAAATACGGATGAACCCGCGTAGCTACGCTGTCTTTAGAGATTTGACGTATTGGTTGATTCATGTGTTGTATGCAGCTGTAATTTTTCGTACGGCAAACCGAAGATATAAGGCCAATTCACACTGTCCAACACGTCTATTCGTTACCTTAATACCCAATTTTCAAAGTGAGATTATGAGTCGCGAAGTTTTATATAGAAAGCCATAGTTTAATACTGGGATTGCGGAAACAACAACGTTAAATGTTTGAGCAATTTGTCGTGGATAACAGGGATCTTTATTCTTCTCTGTGTTTTTCCTATAATTACAATCTGATTTAAATGTATGTAGCGGTAAAATTTTACTTGCCATCTCAATGGCCTGGTATGATTATGTTGGCAACATCAACAAAACGGTAGAAAGCCCTAACCAAGAGGTTGATATTCTTAGTAATCCATACAGTGTGAGTTGATTAGTGTTTCGTATAGATGATGAAGTAAACAAATAATGCTGTTCGTGCTCTACGGTTGACAGATTTTTGTATGAGCCCTTGTTCACTTAGTAACAGTAATTGCCCTCGTAAAACGAAGTTGTCATGAGAAAACATTTGCATCGTCAAGCGAATGGCTAATGCCAACGTCACACGACTGACAAAATTATCACGTGAGACCGCCACAACAGTAAGTAAAATTGAAGCGTACGTAACACGTCCATGTCATAACACGATTCGACAATGTAGACCTATCTGTTAAGTTCAACTACTGCGGATTTGTTAGCTCAAATGCAAACCATGTTCAAACCTACTAGTAGGCTAAAGCTTACATCATCGTATCGTGTCAGAAGATCGTAGTAGTACCGTATGGAAACTTTTTGACGTGAGGTGGGACAAAATGGCGGTATCGGGCTTCAGTTAGAGAGGCAAGATTGCCAAATGTTCAAATGTTTGTTAAGCTTATGGGACTTAACTACGGGGTCATAAGTCCCTAAACTTACAAACTACTTATGAACTACTTACGAACTAGGACGGCACAAATATCCATGCCCGAGGGGGGATTCGAACCCCCGACCGTAGTGGCCGTGCTAACCATGACTGGAGCGCCTCAGTCACCTCGGCCACCGCGGCCGGCAAAGATTGCCAGTCTAGTAATGTTTGTCTGTGGGGCAGCGAGTGTTTCGTACGATACGTCAGAGGGACCCTGACACGAAGACACGTCAAATATCATTTTCCTCTTTGTTTTGTTCACGCTGTAACTGCGCTAGGACAAGTCCCGTCGGGCAGGAAACGGTTAACGTGGAATCCGAACCACGAGTCGTTTCTGGCGACTCTTCACATCGTTGAGAGGTGAAGTATGTTTTAAAACCGAGACTGAAGAAAAAAAATCCGAGTTTCGAACCTGCCATCCTTCAGTTTCCAGTCGACGCTTGACCGCAAGACCACCGGCCGCGACGTCAAACTGACATACGTAAAAATCACACTTAAGAAGAAAAGAAAAAATGCCCAGAAAGAAACAATTACATTAATGAAGACATGAAGAACACACTTTTCGTTGATGAACCAAACAAATAAATGTTTTGCAAATAGCACATTTAACTTGATTTCCGGTCTCCTCGGGCAGAAACTACACCGTCCTGTTGTGGATTCTGGAACCTCTTGGGATCCTCCTTCTTTTGGCAGCCGGCCGCGTTGGCCGAGGGGACTGAGGCGCTTCAGCCACGGTCTACACGGCCACTACGGTCGGGGGTTCGAATCCCCCCTCGGGCATGGATATTTGTGCCGTCCTAGTTCGTAAGTAGTTCATAAGTAGTTTGTAAGTTTAGGGACTGATGACCCCGTAATTAAGTCCCATAAGACTTACAAACATTTGAACATTTGAACATCTTTTGGCAGCTCTAAAATACCACTGATGGTTAGACGGAGTTCTCTTCTTAAAGTTGGTTTCTCCAAACACCTTAACATTTGTGGTCGCATTTGTATAGCCAGGTAAAACCTGGAATGACACAATCATCTTCATCGACTTCATCAGTTACTGAATAAAGGCCATCTGAATCTGAAGTGAAGAGCATACGCTGTATTTCGAGAATATCCTCCTCCTTTGTAAGGTGTACGCCAAACATTAAATGACGTGAAAAGTATGAACCCAGTTGACACTTTGATGGTCACACCCGTACTGACTTGTTAAGGCATGGAACTGCTGGGAAGCGCAGAACTTCAGCGCTATCTGCTGGCCAGTAGCTACACTTAATACAAGCGCTGGGCTACAGGCGTGCCCCTAGTAGCATTCCAGGGTTAAATACGACGGGCAATACGTTGTCTTCGCCTCTCTACCGAAAAGAGCTGCTTTCTTCCCTGGCAGACACGTGATGCAACATCGGCGACGTTGTCACACCTCAGCGGTGATCGTTCAGACGCACGTTGAGCGTGTCTGGCATGTTCGGTACTTCCCGATACGTTGGGAAAGGCTCAGAAACATGCTGATTGCACGTTGTGACGTCACAAACTCGCCGCGTTGGCCACGCCCGAAAACGCACACGCTTCGTGTGCCGACGGCTTAACGGCGACGCCGGACGAAAGAGGTAGTGCCCCTAGTGAGGCAGTGCTCGTGTCCGCGACTGTACCCGGCGGGCCGGTGTTCTCGCACGTGCGTGCGGGGGGGGGGGGGGGGCAGCAGGGGTCTACAGAAAGGATGCGCGTGCGGGGGCGGAGGAGGCCAGCAGAGGAGGGGAGGGGAGACGAGAGTCTAGGCGCCATCTGCCGACGACTGCCGGAACTGAGGATAGACCCACAGCACCTGTTGGCAGAGCTGGGCTGTTCTGGACGGCTTCCTGCGGTCGAGTCTCTGCTGTCTGCTCACACTCAGCGTACATACAGCAGGCAGCTGCAGCTCGCGCGCTCGCCCCTGAGCTAGTGAGCGCTCACCTGCTCGCTGGCCACCGGTTCTCTCAAGACTCGGCCGTGAGCTGCTGTCGCACTGCGGCGAGAGTACATGCGCGTCAAGCGGCCGGATGGACTGTGAGGTCGCGAGGAACTGCTATGCACACTCCGATTCCCGCCACGGTCACAATTGTTTCTGAAATAGCTGTAACGGAGACTGCCAATTTTGTGCATGGAAATGCGCTACACCTGACACCGCGTCACTCTTCCTGCATAATACTATCTCTTTCGTTATTACACTGTAAAAAGATCTGATCTCATTACTGGGATGGTAGCGTTGTTTTTCTTTTTAATGCCTATAACGCTTCTTTGTAGTTGGACGGTCTACCGCAAGGGGCGCTACAGCTGACAACGACTTCCCTGTGCGTGTTGCACGTCTCGTATAGAAAGGACTTTAAGTGAGGCGCCTTGTGGGAGGTTGTGCTGTTTACGCCGTGCAGGCAGGTGCTGGCGGTCGCATCGCGTGCTGCCCAGCAGACAGAAACTTCTCCCACTGCCACCGCTACTGGCTGCTGGCGGTGTTATCTGCTGTCCTCGCGACCCGAGCGGCAGCAAAAAACCTGCGGGAAATCTCTGTGGCGGAAGGCTGCCGCTTTGCTGCGTCTCCGCTCTGGAGCAGATATTCTCGACCAGTGGGTCGACACCCCCTGGGGAGAGTGGGTGGGTTGCCACCCCCTGGACAGAGGGGTCGCGAAGTGTCGCTTAGGGCCCTGCCCCACTGGGATGCCACGGCAGCTAGTACCTGTGCTTTGTGCACGTCGTCGACAGAGAGAGAAGAATTTCTGGGTACACCCCTTCATTGGGCGGTGAAGGAAAGCAAGGAAAAATTTGGAATAGGGATTAAAGTTCAGGGGGAAGAAATAAAAACATGGCGTTTTGCTGATGACATTGTAATTCTGTCAGAGACAGCAACGGACCTGGAAGAGCAGTTGAATGGAATGGACAGTGTGTTGAAGAGAGTGTATAAAATGAACATTAATAACAGCAAAACAAAAATAATGGAATGTGGTCTTAGAAAATCAGGCGATGCTGAAGGAATTAGATTAGGTGGTAGATGAGTTTTGTTACTTGGGTAGTAAAATAACATGCGATGGTCGCAGTACAGAGGAAATAAAATGCAGAATGGCAATGGGAAGAAAAGAATTTTTGAAAATGAGAAATTTGCTAACATCGAATATTAATTTAAGTGTAAGGAAGTCTTTTCTGAAGGCATTTGTGTGGAGCGTTGCCTTGTACGGGAGTGAAACATGGACGATAAACAGTGCGGACAGGAAGAGGATGAGGCTTTTGAAATGTGGTGCTACAGAAGAATGCTGAAGATTAGGTGGGTAGATCGCATAACTAATGAAGAGGTACTGAACAGAATCGGTGAGAAAAGCAATATTTGCAATACCCTGACCAAAAGAAGGGATCGCTTGGTAGGACACATTCTTAGACATCGGGGAATCGTAAATTTAGCATTGGAGGGAAGTGTGTGGGGTAAAAATCGCAGAGGGAGACCAAGAGACGCGTATAGTAAGCAGATTCAAGTGGATGTGGGTTGCCGTTCTTATGAGGAGATGAAAAGGCTTGCTCAGGATAGAGTAGGGTGGAGAGCTGCATCAAACCAGTCTCCGGACTGAAGACCATAACAACAACCCCTTCATTGCTGATCGTGATGTAATCGGATTATTAACAAATTACAGTGAAAATTTTTTTAATTACGTGAGAATGTCAGTATGTTCATTCGACGAATTAGTGAACATCTGCCGAGATGAACTGAAGGAAAAAAGGACAGAAAAGATTACATTAAGGTAACTACCTGTCTACTCAGTAGTAAGCGAGAAATGCTATTCGTAGTGGGAATTACTTTCCGAAATGCGTCGCTCAGAAATTAAGGAAAAATCGAGACTGGCAATGATTAATATAAAACCTATGATTCAGTTGTTAGCAGACGCCCAGTAACACCTGACGTTCTCAAAGATGGCAGCAGCCTTTCCAATTGTCTTCAACTATGGCGGCGCTGTGGCCAGCCTATGTTGTTTATGTAGGTCTTTGGTTTCAACAGTAAAATCTCTAGTGAGCCGGACAACTGTAGAAGAATGTAGTAATCTAGCTTTCTGGCAGTGTGTGTGTCAGCAGCTAGTGGTTATATGGGACCCCTCAGACGTGTTGTGTCGGCTTGTGAGTGTGGCTGCCCGTGAAACGAGCGACTACAAAAGGGCCTAAGTGCCGGCCAGCAATTCCGGAATGGCTTTTGTGACGGCGTGGCGTAGCGTGGCATAGCGAGACCGCTGCTGTGCCGTGTAGAACGGCTCTTAATTATAATGAGCCGCGCGAACACACGGCGAGGCTCTTAGCGTAATGGCGAGCAGTTGCGCATCGTAATCACCTGATTAAATGCGGACATTTGATCTTACTGCGCGGTACGTAAACTGGGAAGACGAGTTAGAAAAATAGATAGAGGCGAGCAGTGACAAGTAGAGGGGAAGATGTGAGAGGAAGAATGAGCATCAAAAGGATATTAAAGGATGCTAGGTGAAGTCTGAGGGAGAAAAGAGTACCACGTAAAGTGGAAAGATCAGCTAGAAGAAGAGATATGTGCGAAGTGTGGCAAGTAGAGGGGGATATGTGAGAGGAAGAATGAGCATTAAAAGGATGTGAAAGGATGCTAGGTGAAGTCGGACGGAGGAAAGAGTAACACGTAAAGTGGAAAGATCAGGTAGAAGAAGAGATAGGTGCGAACAGTGACGAGTAGAGGGGGACATGTAACAGGAAGAATGAGCATCAAAAGGATATTAAAGGATGCTAGGTAAAGTCTGAGGGAGAAAAGAGTAACAGCAATAAAAGGAAGGTGAACGTAAGTATAGGGTGAAGAAGAAGCGATGATGAGCAGAAACAGGGTTTTGGAACTTATCCTGTATTCAAATATTATGAATTACCTCGAACGGAATGATCTGTTGACCCGAGGTCAACACGGATTTAGAAAATATCGTTCATGCGAAACACAACTGGCCCTTTACTCACAGGAAGTGATGGATGCTATCGACAAGGATTCGCAAATCGATTCCGTATTTCTTGATTTCCATAAGGCTTTTGACACCGTACCTCGCAAACGGCTTTCAATCAAATTGCGTGGTTATGGTATATCGCCCCAAATTTGCGACTGAATAGGGGATTTCCTGTCAGTAATCGATGCTGGGGCATCGACTAAAGCAGAGGTGATATCGGGCGTTCCACAGGGTAGTGTTGTTGGTCCTCTGCTGTTCCATATTTACAGAAATGATTTAGGGGAAAATATAAGCAGCTCTCTTAGGTTGTCTGCAGATGACGCCGTCACTTACCGTCTAGTAAAATCATCTGAGGATCAAAACCAACTGCAGAACGATCTAAATAATATATCAGTTTGGTGTAAAAAATGGCAATTGACTCTAAATAATGAGAAGTGTGAGGTCGTCCACATGAGTAAGAAAAGAAATCCGTCAAACTTTGTTTACCAGATAACTCAATCAAATGTGAAGGTGGTATGTGTTCCAGTATGGAAAAAATATAATCCCTCTTTTAAGCAGTATTCGGAACATTATCTGCATTTTGTTCTCTTTCTCGGTGTGATATTTCCACATCGCATGGTGGAAAAAGCGATGTACCGGAATAGACTACGTGCAGAAAAAATGAATTTTTTAAACTATCGGACCCAACTACGTAGTCATCGGTCCGTAGCTTACAAACTACTTAAACCTAGGTAAACTAACCTAAGGACACACACACACACACCCATGCCCCAGGGAGGACTCGAACCTCCACGGCGAGCAACCGCGCGCTCCGCAGCGAGACGCGTTAGACCGCTCGGCTACTCCACCGCGGCAATGAAAATTATGTGAGTAACAATAAAAGACTGAAATTGCTGAGAAAAGTGAAAGTGATAATGTGAAACATGCTGAGTGCTTATTTACATTTTTTTTTTATTTTAGAGAACGGTTTACCAATTAAATGTTACATAAAATGTTCCGAGGTAGCAGTATAACACAAAAGATACAGCTGTGAACGTATTTGTTTTAATCAAAAATGAATCACTACCTGAACTGGATACAAATAAGAATGTAATCAACATTTGGGTTAATGCAAGTGTATTTTATAGCCATTGCAAAGCATTTCGAGATGGCAGGAAAAGGCTAAAATTAGTTATCTTAAGTTGATAGTAAAGTGCGCTGCAGTTTTTGATAGAACGTATCTCCTGATTTTTTGAAGAATATCCCAATTTTTTACACTCGATCTCCTGGTTTTTTTTTTTTTTGAAGGTGTGCAGGTATGTGTAGACGTACCTGTATGTTTCTGACACGAGAATATTAATAAAACATCACTCGGTCTCCGTTTCACGACACTTTAGTCGGATTGTGGCGTAGAAATGTTGTAAGATTTACGAAAATAGAAGGCAGATCAGTCCGTGTAGTCCCGCTGTGACGCTTCCCCAGTACCGGGGAATCGAACCCGTGACGGCGACATACGTCGCTATGAAGCGAGTCGCTCAGCTACTAAGCCCGACAGTGTGTGTGTGTGTGTGTGTGTGTGTGTGTGTGTCAGGGGGCAAGGTCGGGCGACCCGCTACGCTATCGGCAGCGTGCTTTGTTTTCGCGACGCCTGTTTGTAAACAAGTCGGCAGTCGCGACCTTGGCGGTGTTGTTTGCACGCTAAGCGGCCGGTCCCAGAACTCCCGGGCGTGCCGACTGTGGCACGGATGCACGGGTGCTTCTGCTGTTTGTTACACACACACACACACACACACACACCACACACACACACACACCTACTGAATCCCCCCCCCTCCCCCTTGCTGTACACACACACTCGGCATTCCCGTCGCGTGAGCCATGCGTGACACAAGTTACGGCCGCGTGGCGAACACTCGACGCAGACAAACGGCGTCTTTTCGAGCGACGAATGGCACGAACGCTCCGACTTTGCAATGACGGGAACGTAGTCCCCACCCCTCCAGGCTAGCACAAGTGTCTCGAAAACGCCAGACCATTTCTGTTAACTTCGCTACAGCCGGCCGAGGGGACTGAGGCGCTCCAGTCAAGGTCTGCGCGGCCACTACGGTCGGGGGTTCGAATCCCCCGTCGGGCATGGATATTTGTGCCGTCCTTAGGATTAGCTAGTTCATAAGTAGTTTGTAAGTTTAGGGAGTGATGACCCCGTAGTTAAGTCCCATAAGCTTAACAAACATTTGAACATTTTTGAACTTCGCTACTGGAGCGCCGCCAAGCGGCTGGGTTGTATAAACTCACCGCGAAAGGATCTACATCCACGTACAGACTCCGCAATCCACCGTAAGGTGCGTGGCGGAGGGTACACTGTACCACTACCAGCCATTTCCTTTCCTATTCCCAAATAGAATGAGGAAAAAAAGAATGCCAATATGCCTCCGTTGTTGTTGTTGTTGTTGTTGTTGTGGTCTTCAGTCCGCAGACTGGTTTGATGCAGCTCTCCACGCTACCCTGTCATGTGCAAGTCTCTTCATGTGAGAATTGTTCGGCAACCTGCATCCTTTTGCATCTGCTTACTATAATCGTCCTTCGGTCTCCCTCTACAATTTTTATCCCATATGCTTCCTTCTAATGCCAATTTGACGATTCCTTGATGTCTCAGAATTTGTCGTACCAATCTATCCCTTCTCTTAGTCAGAAAATGCCCGAAATTCCTTTTCTCCCCGATTCGGTTAAGCACATCCTCATTAGTCACGTGATCTACCCATCTGATTTTCATCATTCGTCTGCAGCACCACATTTCAAAAGCTTCTATCATCTTTTTGTCTGAACTCCTTATCGTCCACATTTCACTCCCATACAACTGCCTCCGTACGAGCCCTAATTTCTCTTATCTTGTCATTGTGATCACTATGCGAAAAGTAAGTAGGTGGCAACAAGATCATACTACACTCAGCTTCAAATTCCGGCCCTCTAAATTTACTTAACAGAAATTCACGAAAAGAACGTCGTGTTTCTTCCAGCGATCCCCAATTGAGTTGCCGGAGCATTGTCGTGACACTCGCGCATATGTCGAACCTACCAGTAACAAACCTAGCTGGTCGTCTCTGAACCGCCTCTATGTCTTCCTTCAAACCGATCTGCTGCAGGTCCCAAACACTTGAGCAATACTCAAGATGTGGTCGTACAAGCGTTTTATACGCGGTCTCCTTTACAGGTGAAGTACATCTTCCCAAAATTCTCCCAATAAACCGAAGCCGGCTGTCCGCCTTACAACTGTCCTTACATGCTCGTACCATTTCATATCGCTCTCTAATGTTACGCCTAAATATTTGAACGACGCGACAGCATCAAGAAGCTCACTACTAATGCTGTATTCGAATATTATGGGATTGTTTTTCCTAGTCGTGCGCATCACCTTACATTTTTTACATTTAGAGCAAGCTGCCATTCTTCGCACCAACTAGAAATTTTGTCTAAGTCATCCTGTATGCTATTGCAGTCAGTTACAGACGACACCCTCCCATACACCACAGCATCATCAGCAAACAGCCGTAAGGTACAACTTACTCTGTCCATCAGATCATTTATATTGTGTACTCTAGGTGTGTTTGGAGTGGAGCAACACTGAATGACGCCGTATTTCGGAGCTTATTGCGACGCTATAAATTGTAGCGCAGTTGAAAGATATAATCGGAGAAATCTCTATTTCTCGACTCGCAAAGCTTGTTGAGAAATAGACGCTCATTTATGATGCCTAGTTATGTAGTTTCAGGCAGTCACAGTCTGCACGTTAATGAGGAAAATCAACTTACAGCTATTAAAATATAACTTTTGATGTTTTTAAATTATTTATTTACATAGATAAACACCAGTAGATCAAATACATAAACTAGTGACAATTGAGATTAACACTAATTACTTGCTGGTGTAAGGCTCGTGTGTTTACTTGTTTGTATTAAATAGTATTTACGTTTCAAATGCAAATAAGTTTGTCAAACTAACAATGTGCCTTGTTTATTTCCAGGTAAGGAACTGCCGCATTCGTCATGGTATCCACTGACACCATGCCAACTTGTCGACACAGCTACTTCCTCTGTCGGTACGTACCTCAGCAGAGTAAGTTTCTAGTGGCGGGCCCTATCTCTACTAGTGATCGAGTGACACGAATGGAAATGATACCTAGAGTCCATTCGTAAACTGTCTGAGCAGCTTTCATCGAGTGGTGGAGTAGGTTTTGTAGCAGACACTGTCTATACAGTCCACTTGTACTCACAAACACACTCACTTGAGAAAGGCTCCTCCACAGTTCGTATTTCTTTTACTAGAAATATAATACTCTTATGTGCCTGTTCTTCACTGCAAGATCTGAGTCTGCTTCCATGTCCCACACTTACCACCACTGCCAAATTAACGATTTGTTCATTACTGATGTCACGCGGTGTACCGTCATGTTTCGCAACAACTCAAGTAGAACTCCTTGCAAGAACCTTAAGTTCAAAAGACCGCCGGCCGCGGTGGTCGAGGGGACTGCGGCGCTTCAGTCACGGTCTGCACGGCCACTACGGTCGGGGGTTCGAATGCCCCCTCGGGCAAGGATATTTGTGCCGTCCTTAGTGTCAGCTAGTTCATAAGTAATTTGTAAGTTTAGGGACTGATGACCCCGTAGTTAAGTCCCATAATCTCTACAAACATTTGAACATTTGATTTCAAAATACCAGGTAGAAAGCATAGCCCAATGAGATTTTCGCTTATAGCGATCCTCCTCCTTCTTTCCTTGCAGGAGATAATGCACATACAGGTAAATAAACAACACAGGAAGTATAAACTTGCACGTATCGTAGTTGCAAAGGCGTGTGTCCACTAGCAAGTAAACTTCAAGTCGCTTGCAGAAGCTGCTTCTGTCCCGCAGATAGTCGACTTTCCCAAGTTTCACCAACTTGCAGAAGTAGTTCCCGCAAGTCAGTGGATACAGTTCCGTGCGACTTGCAGCAACCACTCCCCGTACTTGCCGATTGCTGAAAGTTTTTATTCGACTTGGAGAAGTTTTGCGATGCGTTTACGAAACGAAAATATCAGTAATAATGACGGAAATAGAGTGGAATGCAGCCGTAAATAGAGAAATTTGAGTGCTACGCAGAATTGTGGGATACAAAAGACCTTGGCAAGACAAAAGAAAATAAGAAAACATATCGCTCCCGAAAATATTGTGGCGATTTCTGAATAACAGATACCGAAATACGAAAAAAATTCGTAATTTACGCACGCAATATGGACGAGAATTAAACAAATTCATGAAACGAAAAAGTGAAAAAAGTGCAGATTAACATTTATACTAGCAAGTGGAGCATTTTGAGTCAATGTGATTTTAGATCATTCAGTTATCTTCTAGAATACTTAAACATGACCGTCTCTGTACCCATTTCGTCGACGAAACTTAACTTTCTCTCTTGTACTTTTGTTCATCATGGTGCTTTTATTTATTTATTTATTTTTGTCTTTAATAATAATAAATGGAAAAATGGTAGAGGCTGGTCTTATTTTTCTACACCTACACAGATACTCTGCAGATCACATTCAAGTGCCTGGCAGAGGGTTCATTAACCACTTTCATAACTTTTCTCTACCGTTCCATTCTCTAATAGTGCGCGGGAAGAAAGAACACCTAAAACGTTCCGTTTTCGATCTGATTTCTCTTATTTTATTGGGATGGTCATGTCTCCCTAATTAGGTGGGTGCTAGCAAAATATTTTCACATTCAGAAGTAAAAGTCGGTGATTGAAACTTCGCAAACAGATCACGCCGCAATGAATAACGTCTTTCTTTTAATTATTTCCACCCCAATTCCTGCAACATTTCCGTGACGCTTCCCCCCCCCCCCCCCGTAACGTGATAAAACAAAACGAGCTGCCCTTTTCTGAACCTTCTCAAAGTCTTCCGTCAGTCCCACCTGGTGAGGGTCCCACAAGGGACAACAGTACTCCAGGAGAGGACACACAAGTATGATGTAGGCAGTCTCTCTGGTGCATCTTCGATGCGTTCTGCCAATGAAACGTAACCTTTGGTTCGCCTTCCCCACAATATTTTCTGTGTGTTCTCTCCAGTCAAAGTTGTTCGTAATTGTAACTCCTAGGTATTTGGTAGAATTTACGACCTTAAGGTTTGACTGATTTATCGCGTAACTGAAGTTCAGCGGATTTCTTTTAGTGGTCATGTGTTTTACTTCACTCTTTTCATTATTTAGTGTCAATTACCAATTTTCGCACCATGCAGAAATTTTGTCTAAATCGCTTTGCAGTTGCTTTTGATCCTCTGTTGACTTCACTGACCGATAAACGACAGCATCATCCGCGAACAGTCTAAGGGAGCTACTCAGATTCTCCTAAATCGTTTATAAACACGAGGAAGAGTAGGGGACCTATAACGCTTCCCTGTGGAACGCCAGATATCAGTTCTGTTTTACTCGATGAGTTACCGTCAATTACAACGAACTGTGTCCTTTCTGATAGGAAATCGTGAATCCAATCGCACAATTGGGGAGATATTCCATAAGCACGCAATTTCATTAGAAGCCGTTTGTGAGGTACAGTGTCAAAAGCCTTCCGGAAATCCAGAAATATGGAATCGATTTGTCAATGGCACTTAACACGTCATGTGAATAAAGGGCAAGCTGTGTTTCGCAAGAACGATACTTCCTGAATCCGTGTTGACTATTGGTTAATAGGTCATTTCCTTCGAGGTAGTTATAATATTCGAACAAAGTTACTTGTAATGGAAACCCATCGGCAAGTACTTTCAGAAGTTACTTGCTAGTGGACACACGCCGTAGATCTGCTTGAAAACACCCTTGCAGCTGCAAGCAGTACGTTTTGACTGCACCTTGATCACCAGTCGGGGATCAAGACGGCAGTTGGCGGCTTTTAACACGACATGACATAAACACAGGGGGAGGGGGGCAGAAGGGAGAATAGAGGAGAGGGTGTCTGCGGCGTGCGGTTTGTGGGCAATAGGTGGGGGGTGACCAGGTGTTTGCGGGACCTTTGTGGAGAGCAGAGCAGCGTAGAGGGCCATTGTGGAGACTCCCACCCAGACTGGGCACGGCAAGCCACAGGCAGGGGGAAGCACACCTGCCGCAGCAGGGACGTTATACACTTCTACCTGGTGTGCCGACCACAACACTCGTGCAAAACTGCATCCCTGGAGCGGATTTTATCCATCCATCTCGAAACAAAACTGCCCCTGCAAGAGCAAAAGGTAAAGCAGTCAACAGTCCGAGGATTGGTTTGAACACCACAGTGCTTTACTAGGCACGGTCCTGTTTGGAGGTGGTGTGCCGTTGCCTTCCTCCGACCTTCGAACTGACTTAGCCAGCCTGTTATAGGGGGACCTACAGTTTAACGTGGGTTCCGATCCATGGTGCTACTCGGTATTTTTCACATGAGCAATACTGCCAGAGGTGAAAGAAGTGGAAAGTGACAGATAAAAATCCTAGGACCTGGCGGGGATCGAACCCGGGACCTTTGGATTTGTAGTCTGGCACTCAACCACTGTGCAACCGAGGCGCACCTGCAAGAGCAGCAGGAGAATAATCTTGCCGAAAACATCTACAACTACATGGGATACTCTGCAAATCACATTTAAGTGCCTGGCAGAGGGTTCATCGAACCACAATTATATAATTTATCTCCCATTCCATTCTCGAATAGCGCGCGGGAAGAAAGAACACCTGAATCTCTTCGTTCGAACTCTGATTTCTCGTTTTTTATTCTGATGGTCATTTCTACCTATGTAAGTGGGAGTCAACAATATATTTTCGTATTCGGAGGAGAATGTTGGCGATTGGAGTTTCGTAAGTAGCCCACGCCGCAGCAATAAGCGCCGTTGTTGTAATGATTCCCATTCCAGATCCTGTATCATTTTCGTAACGCTGCCTCCCCTGTATCATGACAATACGAAACGAGCTGCCCTTATTTGGACTCTTTCGATGTCCTCCGTCAAACCCACCTGATAAGGATCCCACACTGGGCAGCAATACTCCAAAAAAGGACGGACAAGCGTAGTTTATGCAGTTTCTTCTGTTGCATCTTTTAAGGGTTCTGCCAATAAAACGCAGTCTCTGGTTCGCCTTTCCCACGACATTATCTACGTGTTCTTTCCAGTTTAAGTCTTAAGTAATAGTAATTCGTAGGTATTTTGTGGAGTTTACGGCCTTCACATTTGACTGATTTATCTTGTTAACAAAGTTTAACGGATTTCTTTTCGTGCTTATATGGACGCCTCACACTTCGCATTATTTTGAGTGAATTGCCAATTTTTACACCATAGTGATATCTTATTTACATCGTTCTTCCATGTACTTCAACCTGACTTGCAGAGTATCGATGTGGTTGTAGACTTCAAACGTAAACAGAAGTAAAAGAATTCTATGTAGGCACTGAGGTTACAACGGAGAAGGGAATAATTTTGTTTTGTCGCCTAAAAACCCCGTTGGTATTGAGTGCAGAAATCAAGATTTTTTGAAAACTTCCATCCTGAGCCTATTATATAAGCGGAACGCGTCACTAAAAAATGCGAAAAAATTAACACAGGTTTGTAACTCTAGTTTGTGTTGCGGCTTGTATTCGGGTAAAAAATGAAGGTAATTGGGTTCTGTTTGACGTCCAGCGACTAGGAAAGGATTTGCAGAGTATCTGTGTAGATGTAGATGTAAAATGCGAAGGAATGAAAGACTGTAACTCTAGTTTGTGTTGCGGCTTGTATTCGGGTAAAAAATGAAGGTAATTGGGTTCTTTTTGACGTGCAGCGACTAGGAAAGGATTTGCAGAGTATCTATGTAGATGTAGATGTAAAATGCGAAAAAATGAACGACTGTAACTATAGTTTGTGTTGCGGCTTGTATTCGGGTAAAAAATGAATGTAATAGGGTTCTTTTTGACGTCCAGCGACTAGGAAAGGATTTGCAGAGTACCTATGTAGATGTAGATGTAAAATGCGAAAGAATGCAAGACTGCGACTCTAGTTTGTGTTGCGGCTTGTATTCGGGTAAAAAATTAAGGTAATTGGGTGCTTTTTGACGTCCAGCGACTAGGAAAGGATTTGCAGAGTATCTATGTAGATGTAGATGTAAAATGCGAAGGAATGAAAGACTGTAATTCTGGTTTGTGTAGCGGCTTGTATTCGGGTAAAAAAATGAAGGTAATTCGGTTCTTTTTGACGCCCGGCGACTAGGAAAGGATTTGCAGAGTATCTATGCAGATGTAGATGTAAAACGCGAAAGAATGAAAGACTGTAACTCTAGTTTGTAAAACTTTTATCCATTGTGTTGGAACCTGAGACTGTTTCTTGAAATAGGTTTCAGAAATTACTGCAACCAGTCGCCTTTTGTTTCTTCTTAATGAAGATTTATTTAAACCATTTCCGGTTTCAAGCTGCCTAGCAGCTCATCTTCAGATGGTATACATTTATTGCAAATTAAATTTGTATCTGTGGCAGGGCAGAAAACGAGAAAAAAGTAAACACTAATTTTGGTATGCTACACTGAATAATTACAATATAAGTCTGTCTTCAAGACATTACTTACAGTTATGCGCTTCACATTTAATTTGTCCATATTTGGTCCGCTTTTGGATAGGATTTCACTACACTTCCTTTCCATCAACACACCACAGCGACTCCCACGACTTTGAAGTGGTAAAATTAACAAACCCTTCACACACATTACGATTTAACAGTTGTGGTAGTGGCTGTAAAGTCGTAATGTGTGTGAAGGGTTTGTTAATTTTACCACTTCAAAGTCGTGGGAGTCGCTGTGGTGTGTTGATGGAAAGCAAGTGTTGTGAAATCCTATCCAAAAGCGGACCAAATATGGACAAATTAAATGTGAAGCGCATAACTGTAAGTAATGTCTTGAAGACAGATTTACATTCAAATTATTCAGTATAGCATACCAAAATTAGTGTTTACTTTTTCTCGTTTTCTGCCCTGCCACAGATACAAATGTAATTGGCACTAAATGTATACTATCTGATGATGAGCTGCTAGGCAGCTTGAAACCGGTAATGGTTTAAATAAAGCTTCATTAAGAAGAAACAAAAGGCGACTGGTTGCAGTAATTTCTGAAACCTAACTCTAGTTTGTGTTGCGGCTTGTATTCGGGTAAAAATGAAGATAACTGGGTTCTTTTTGAAGTCTAGAGACTAGGAGAGAATAACGGCGCTGCAGGCGGCACGTGCAGTGAGTTGTGCAACGCCCTCGTCTCCTCTGTGTGTGTGTGGGGGGGGGGGGGGGCGTTCAAGGCGAGTTAAGACTGCACCGACACAACAGCGGCCGCGGGAACACGAGAGCTGGGCGGCTCGCTCTCTGAGGCAGAGGGGAGGGGGAGAACGGGGGCGGAAGGAGGGGCGGACGAAGCAGGGGAGGAGGAGCAGGCGGCGACAAAGCGGCCGCGCCGCGCTGCCACAGTCGATAGCTCGCCCACGAGTCGAGTCGATACCGGCCGCAGGTACTTCCCCCACTGCGCTGCCGTCCGCCGCCGCCTTCCACAAGGCACCGCTTTGGCTTTATCTGTTTACTGTGTAAGCGGTATTATGAGAGGTCCCGAAAGGATCATCCTGACATCACTGCTATTTTATTTCGACCACCGGCTTCGATAGTCTCTGCCATCGTCTTCTGGTCTGAAAAATGGTAAAGAATCCGAAGATTGGTTTGAACACCATAGTGCTTTACTAGGCATGGTCCTGTTTGGAGGTGGTATGCCGTTGCCTTCCACGGCCTTCGAACTGACTTACCCAGCCTACAGTTGAACGTGGGTTCCGAACCAAGGTACTACTCGCTATTTTCCACGTGAGCAACACTGCCAGAGGTGTAAGAAGTGGAAAATGACGGATGAAAATCCTAGGACCTACCGGGGATCGAACACGTCACTTTTGGATTTGTAGTCTGACACTCTACCACTGTGCAACTGAGGCGGCTCGATAGCACAGTGGTAGAGTGCCAGACTGTAAATCCAAAGGTGACGTGTTCGATCCGCACCAGGTCCTAGGATATTTATCTGTCACTTTCCACTTCTTTCTTTTGTGTCCCAGCCTCGTCGCCGCTTTTGTGTCTCGTTTGCGTAGTAGGTGTCGGTGGCCGAGTAGACAGAGACCGACACAGGAATAAAGGATGCACGCGTGTGCAGGTAGGAAGTGACCAGCCAGTGGGACAGCAGAAACTAGAAACACTAGAGTAAAATAGAACGAGATATATATTTCATAGAGACTTAGTAATACTTAACTTTTACATAGCTCAGTACTGCAGAATGCTGATTCATAGCTGAGCTAGAGGCCTGCCTAGTGCCTGTCCGATAGCCAAGTCTTCACTGGTGCCTATCTGATTCCGAGGTGTTAGCTGGTTCCTATCTCAGTCCCAAGTGAACGATGTCGTTCAGTGGTGGCCACGAGCGTAGTTGCAGCAGAGGGCGCTCGTGGCTGTCGTCGTGAGAACGCCGCGCCGTGCGTGCATGGCGGCGCGCGGCGAAAGTAGGTGGCGCGCACTTTGGACTTGTGCGACACCACACTTTCACCTCTCGTAGTGTAGGTGATTTATATCATTTTATTCGGAAATTTTATGATGAAAGATAAACCCGAAAATGGTAAGAAAAATGCCGTTCTAACTTCCCTTGAGATCGCTGGCTATGATGAGTAAATCAGTTGAAAATTTGTGCCCAGCCGGGATTCGAACCCGCGTCCACCTGCAGTGATAATGCCTGCGGCGATGCTTTAGAGAGGAGAACGTGGCTCGGCTAGACGACCAGTACCGGGAGTAGAGGGGAGGGGATGTCGGTCGGTGGGTCCAGCGTCAGTTGACTCTCGTCAGCTCAAAGAGCCGGGCGACCCGCGCGTGGGCGGCGTGGCTGCGGGAGGCAGTCTAGGGGAACGACCAGTGGCCTACCGCTGAGCAGGGAGTCTGCAATCTGTACAGTGTACAGCAACTGCTGGAGCAGCCGTTGTGTTAAAGAGCTGTGGAAGGCTGAGGAGTTGTATGACATTACGCTATACGAGAATTACTTCTGCAAGGCATTACACGTGTTTACGTAGTCAGGCGCCACTTACAAGGATACTACATGGGTGTCGGATTTTAGAATTTCTTTATATTTATGGTGGGTGAAGTTTAGAATTTAAATAACAATCCGCCAAAGCCATTCGACCAATTCCCGAGAAAAAATCAATTTTGAATTTTTGCAAGTACGCGTAAGTACCAATCATTAAAACACTTGTAGCATGCTAATCTCTCCACAATACAGTCGGCGAATCAATCGCAGTGGGACACACACACACACACACACACACACACACACACATTATATATACCATATTCATAGAATATATCACATCAACTGCCTATGGGCAAACCTGATATTGTGTACCGAGCCGGGATTCGAACCCGGGTTTCCCGCTTTCTGTGCAATTGCGCTGACCACTACACGGTGATCACAGCACCTGCAAGGACTACCTAAGCACGCCTCCCGTCAGATACAAATTCCCAGCTTCGCCCTGCCCACAGTACTCAAACTCGTAGTCACTATGTACTAATTTCCGTAACAGGAAGGGCTCCAAACTTGCCCACCCCTCCCCATTAACAAAAATGTTCAAATGTTTGTAGAGTCTATGGGACTTAACTACGGGGTCATCAGTCCCTAAGCTTACAAACTACTTATGAACTAGCTAAGGACGGTACAAATATCCATGCCCGAGGGGGGATTCGAACCCCCGACCGTAGTGGCCGTGCAGACCGTCACTGTATGAATGCGAGCTGGAAACCTTATCGTCAATAAACGATGTTTAAGTAGTTTAAAATATAAACACACGCGCAGCTTTGGTAAAAATTATCATTAGATATTAAAATTGTGTAACTATTGGTCCCACACCATTACAAACATTTGAACATTTTATTTTATTCCGTATACTTAACACAATGAAAGAATAAAAAGTTAAAAAATCCGTGACAACAGGATTCAAAACACCGTCCTTGCTGTTCTAAGACCAGAAGTTTACCACCTGAGCTACAGAGACAGATGCCACAACTGTCTTAATTACTTACGTGTACTTGCAAAACTTCAAAGTCGATTTTCTCGAGAATTTCTTGTGTTGCGTCGAATGGCTTTCGCTGATTGTTATTTAAATTGTGAACTTCACGTACCGTAATTACCGGGTGATCAAAAAGGCAGTATAAATTTGAAAACTTAATAAATGACGGAATAATGTAGATAGAGAGGTAAAAATTGACACACATGCTTGGAATGACATGGGGTTTCATTAGAACGGAAAAGAAAAAGTATTTCTAGACGCGTAAAAGATCTGTTGCGCGTGTCGTTTGGTGATGATCGTGTGCTGAGCCACCACTTTCGTCATGCTTGGCCTCCCAGGTCCCCAGACCTCAGTCCGTGCGATTATTGGCTTTGGGGTTACCCGAAGTCGCAAGTGTATCGTGATCGACCGACATCTCTAGGGATGCTGAAAGACAACATCCGATGCCAATGCCTCACCATAACTCCGGACATGCTTTACAGTGCTGTTCACAACATTATTCCTCGACTACAGCTATTGTTGAGGAATGATGGTGAACATATTGAGCATTTCCTGTAAAGAACATCATCTTTGCTTTGTCTTAATTTGTTATGCTAATTATTGCTTTTCTGATCAGATGAAGCGCCATCTCTCAGACATTTCCCCCCTAATAAAACCCATGTCATTCCAAGCACGTGAGTCAATTTTTACCTCTCTATCTACAGTATTCCGTGATTTACAAAGTTTTCAAATTTGTACCGACTTCTTGATGACCCGGCATGTTAGATTCTGAAATGCGATACCCGTGTGGTCACCTTGTGACACCGAGCGAGGTGGTGCAGTGGCAACGCACTGGACTCGCAGGTTCGGGAGGGCGGTGGTTCAAATCCACCTCCGGCCATCCAGATTTAGGTTTTCCGTGATTTTCCTAAATCACTCCAGGCAAATGCCGGGATGGTTCCTTTCAAAGGGCACGGCCGATTTCTCCCCCCTCCCCCCCATCTTTTCCCAAAAATACGAGCATAAGCTCCGTCTCTAATGACCACGCTGTAGACGGGTCGTTAAACTCCAAGCTTCCTTCCTTCTCGTTGTGAGAGGACGCAGTGATTTGAGTGGAAGTGGTTGTGGTGTAGGAACGGGCTGCGAGAGCTCGCGCCGTGCCTTGCCTTGCTTTTGCTGGCGGCTGCGGCTGCGTTTGTTTGTGTGGGCAGACGGCTGGTTATCGTCAGCTGCCGACACGAGACCACAGCCAGCCAGCTCTGCCGCTACCACTCTGCTACCAGGCCACCACTGCCACTGGCGTGCGCTTATATCCCGAGCGAAAAAAATCTTTCCCACAGATACTAGGCTACCTGTTGGCATTAGGGAAAAAGATCTAAAACGTTCATCCAGTACAGATGTCAGTAGACGACGTTGTTCAGAGTATTTTGTATACACTTGCTACAGAAATTAAGTTTATCATGTTACAAGCATCCTAGGGTTTTATATTTGCGGACGGAGAAGTTAGTACTGCTTCCTCCCACAAGTCCCCTAAAACCTGCACATCCTTGCGTAGCAGTGTGCGTTTGTACCGCCCTACAGTACGCACGAGGTGCCGTAGTTGCTGTCCATGTCGTTATGGAAAGCATAGAGTTCTCACTAACCTGTTGTCTTCTATAGTTGTGTCCCCAGCGCAGAAGACAGCACACAGGACGTTGGTTCTTCTACAGCATACGATTGAGGCTAAAATAAGTTCTGTATGATGGAAGCATAAGAAGCGACTCGCGAGATTCTTAATTGTCAGGGATGCCATTTATTAAATAAATAATAATATATGAACAACTATTGTTAATATGAAACGGCCTATGCTGCCCGTAGTTCATGTTGAGACCTCGACTGTTATCACAATTACACAAAACTTTACTCTTGACCGGCGCGGTCCAGCGCGTATAGTGGTCAGCTCGAGACTGAAACTGTGGCGCGTTGCGAGACTAGAGGCACAGATATATATATACATACACATATATATATTACTGTGTTAGAGGGCACCTGACGCTCTATTTCGCGCCAAAACAGGGCCGTCGCGCGCCTTTTGCAAAACCGCTCTTCTCTTGTTAAATAAGAGAAGGCACCTTAAACTTCTTAAACTGTCAAAACCTAGCCTGTCCTTTAGACATATTTATAATAAATTCTCAACTCTGAATAATTAATATTTAGTTTATAATAAACAAAAGTAATTTCAAAAGAAATCACGTGACGTGAAATGCAGCAGCCAATGCGAGGAGAGCACCAGTAACATAGGCGGGCTTTCCCACGGGAACCAGCACCTACTGCGCCATATGCTACTGCTCTCCACCCCACATTTCAACATATGCTGCGCTTCTGTCTTTCTTCCGCGTTTAAGACATGTACGATGTTAGCAAAGAAACGGCCAGCGGCCAGAAATATGAAGTGGCCACAGGCCAGGAATATCACACTGTCAGGATCTTCCAAGGAAAGTACTTGGGCTCGAACAAACAAAAATGTTTGTATAGCTTATGGGGCTTAACTACGGGGTCATCAGTCCCCAAACTTACAAACTACTTATGAACTACCTTATACTAAGGACGACACAAATATCCATGCCCGAGGGGGGATTCGAACCCCCGACCGTAGTGGCCGTGCAGACCGTGGCTGACGCGCCTCGGTCCCCTCGGCCACCGCGGCCGGCCTCGAACAAACACATATACACCAAAATCGTATGAGAGATAATGTAAAGGTCCCTTATTGCACTAGTGACACTCCCGCATCTGCAAAACTCTGCAGTCGTCCGTTAGAGGCCTCTGCGTGTGCCATGCCGCATTGCACTTTGACCTGTCGGTTCGCCAGTAGGGACGGTGCAGTGTGCCTCCCAAGTTGCGTTTTGTGACGTTATTTGTGTGGTGAAGCGTCAGATGGGGCGGCGATTGCTAATCAATCCTGCTAATGTATTGCGATTGGTTGAGATGAAGTTACGAAGAATCCTTCTTGCTGAAGATGGTATTAGTGTAGAAGATGAATCATTCGCATGCTTTCTCTTATCTGTTATGGTACAGAAATATGAGCATAAGTTAGATACTGTTGTTACAAACTCATAATAATAATAATAAGAGGGTTGATAACGACGAACAACTCATTGGAAGCGGTAGTGCTACGCTAAGTGCGAGAAGAGGCGATGGAAGCAGTGGCAGTGAATACCAACAGTCTTTCGGGAAGAAGGTTAAAGTTGCAACTATCATCACGGCTTTTGATGACAATTCGCTAGAGAACATGTACGACGATTATTACATATGTTATAGTTAAGATATCTGCATTACGTATGGCGTCTACAACTACATCTACAGTGCTATCTAGAGCATGGTTGCAGAGCTTTGCAGAAAAACGACACCCACCAGCACATTGAGATGTACGTAGATATCCTGTAACCAAACGTTCATACAGATATGTTTGTTCGAGCCCATGTACTTTCCTTGTTAATTAACCATACACACTAAATGTTCAAATGTTTGTATAGCTAATGGTACTTAACTACAGGGTCATCAGTCCATAAACTTACAAACTACTTATGAACTAGCTAATCCTAAGGACGGCACAAATATCCATGCCCGAGGGGGGATTCGAACCCCCGACAGTAGTGGCCGTGCAGACCGAGACTGGAGCGCCTCAGTTCCCTCGGCCACCGCGGCCGGCCGTACACACTGTAATCGTGACATATTCAGAAACAAACTACCAAATATTGGTGACAAGTAAGGAATAACGGTCTAAGCACTCTCTCGGAAAGCGCGATATATCCGAAACTAAGCAGAAAAATATTGGGGAAATCGCGAGATATTCGGAAATAAATAGCCAAATCTTTCTGAATAGTGTAGTCCTAAATGTCATTGATACTCATTTCACTTACTGTACCAGCAATAAGTTTTGTCTCCAACCATATTCTCGAAAACCGCAACATATTTGGAACAAGGTCAAATACTTGTGAGAAGGAAGACCACAGATGTCATTGCTGATCGTGTGAATAAAAAACGCAGACTGCAGTGATTGACGAGCAGATAACAGAACTCGTTCTCACCGCCTTCTTCAGACAGGTGTACACCACTTGCAGGTGTTGTATGGGATGGGCGAAAATGCCAATTACAGTGTCTGACCGCGACGCGTTAACGCAGCGGAGGTTGGCCAGCCTGCGGCGACAAAGGACGGTAGCGCAGGCGTGCCACCGCGCCGGCGCTTACGTAACGGGCCCGGCGCGCGGACGGCCGGCCGCGGTCAGTTGGCAACACTGGCGCGGCGGCAGGGCGGCCAGCCAAACGGCTAGAAAGTGTCACGGACACTTTCGCTCGGCCGGCGCAACTATTTGAAAGTCGCCGCCGAGCCTGGACGTTCGAGTCGCAAGGCGCAAGGCGCAAGGACGCCCCCACAGCCGCCACCGCGGTTACGTTCCTCTGATCACACCCACATTTGGCTCTTTTATTACATACACTATACCCGGGCCGCTGAAACATTGCACTTGACGTTTCGCGTTACGGCGAGTTAAGTTGGCTACACTGCTTTAGCGGCGTTGCAACACTAGCCTTTATACGCACAGCAGACGAAACGGTTTTCAGTTGTATCTCGTAAATGTAAGCTACTGAGAAATAAAAGTGCATATAATAATTCGTTCTTGAGCAGCAATTATTTAACGGCATATTAATGAAGACCAGAGCACAACAATGCACACGCTTTCAATAACGGAGCAAAGCAATGTAGAAAATAAGCACTGAATCACGACAGATACGAAATAAACAATAATCAAGAAAGTAACTTCTCTCTCTACGTTTTATAATCAGAATGCTTTTCACTCACCAATTTATGGCGACAATGGTACAATTACATCCAGCTCCCCATCTTCACTGTTGTCGTCACTGCCAAAATCGTCATCACCAAGACAAATCATTTACTGTTCACGATCCCTTCCGTTGTTTGCGCTGCCCGAATCAGTTTTTCAACGTGCTCGACCCTTCTTTTCCCCAAGATGCAGCATCCACATTGGCAACAGCTTTTCCACCTCTGTTATTGTGAAAGACTTATTGTTCCTTAAATAATTCTTCACGTCACTCCATACCAATTTTATAGTGTTGAAACGGCTGTGAAATGGGGGCAGATTTATTATATTGTGACGCTGCTCCTTTGCGATTTCGTCTACTGTATATGTGGGTGTAACAGGCTTATTTTGTTTCACGAGCGAATATAAAAGAAGTTTTGACATTGACATATCAGCAGCAATATTTGTTTCTTGTAACCACTGTACCATAACTTCTTTCCGATCGTTTGAAGCGAGAATGAACTTCCTGCTCAGAGCATAAACTTCGAATTTTTATCTATACGAAAATGAGAACTTATTCAGAAAACTTCACTAGACAAACGTCTTTTCGGTCACATTATCCAATTACTTGAACTCGGAAAGTCAAGTTAAACCACTCACAGTAAAACAAATCGCAGGAAAAAAAAAAAAAAAAAAAAAAAAAAACCACACACAACGTAAACACGCTATAAATACGATACACAACTTGTGTACGGTAGAACTGAACAAAGCCGGCAACGCGGGAACGTTGACGTCACGGCACGTGACCAACAGAAGTGTTTACTGCGCTGTGATTGGACCGTTCCTAGCGACTAGAACCTCGCGCTTCTTGCTCTTCACTTGTCATTTGTAAACGTCAAGTGCGAAGATTCAGCGGCCCGGGTATATACGGAGCAAAACGCTATTCACCACCTACTTATATGTGTAAGCTAACCAGATTTCTATTATTGTTGCTGGTAGAAGGCAGTAAGAATGAATTTCTGTACCTACAATGTACTGTACACCCTGAGTTTGTAGCTCGCCTAGGACGGAAAGTGCATAAAAAAAAAAAGGCACTGACGTGTTTTACGGCCCACTTTAGATTTGTAGTTTTAAAAGTTTCTTTCAGATACAGCAAAGGACCTGGAGGAGCAATTGAACGGAATGGACAGTGTGCTGAAAGGAGCATATAAGATGAACATTAACAATAGCAAAACTAGGGTAATGGAGTGCAGTGTAAGAAAATCAGGTGATGCTGAAGGAGTTAGATTAGGTAACGAAGCAATGAAGGAGGTAGATGAGTTTTGTTACTTGGGCAGTAAAATAACAAATGATGGTCGCAGTACAGAGGATATAAAATGCACAATGGCAATAGGTAGAAAAGCGTTCTTGGCAAAGAGATATTTGCTAACATCGAATATTGATTTAAGCCTAAGGAAGTCCTTTCTGAACGCATTTATGTGGAGTGTTGCCTTGTATGGGAGTGAGACATGGACGATAAACAGTCGGACAGGAAGAGGATTGAGGCTTTTGAAATATGGTGCTACAGAAGAATGCTGAAGATTAGGTGGGTGGATCGCGTAACTAATGAGTGGGTACTGAACAGAATTGGGGAGAAAAGGAATTTCTGGCATACTTTGACTAAAAGAAGGGATAGATCGGTAGGACACATTCTTAGACATCAAGGAATTGTGAATTTAGCGTTGGAGGGAAGTGTGTGGGGTAAAAACCGCAGAGGAAGACCAAGAGATAGATACAGTAAGCAGATTCAGACAGATGTAGGTTGCCGTTCTTATGTGGAGATGAAGCTTGCTCAGGATAGGGTATTTTGGAGAGCTGCATCAAACTAGTCTCTGGACTGAAGACCACGACAACAACAACAGTCAGTCCGATGTTCAGATGTTCACAATCACTGTAATATTTAATATTCTGAGGTTCAATAGGGGGAATAGTGCATCATTTCCGTGACACTCTCTCCCCTATATCACGATAATACGAAATGAGCTTCCCTTCTCTGAAATGTATCTAAATCGTCTGTCAGTTCCATTTCTTCGAATCCCACAATACACAACAATACTCCAAAATACGATGCACGACTATAGTATAGGCAGTTTCTTTAGTAGAACTATTGCTTCTTGTAAGTGTTCTGCCAACGAAACGTAGCATTTCGTTCGCTTTTCTCTACAATATTTTCTGTGTGTTTTTTTCCAAATTAAGTTGCTTATAATTGTTACTCCTAGGTATTTAGTTGAATTTACGGCCTGTTCTTTTGACTGAATTATCGTGTAAATGAAGTTTAACCGGTTTCAAAACTGTTCAAATAATTGTTAAGCTTAAGGGACTTAACTGAGGGGTTCAAAAATGTTCAAATGTTTGTATAGCTTATGGAACTTAACTACGGGGTCATCAGTCCCTAAACTTACAAACTACTTATGATCTAGCTAACCCTAAGGACGGCACAAATATCCTTGCCCGAGGGGGGATTCGAACCCCCGACCGCAGTGGCCGTGCAGACCGTGACTGGAGCGCCGCAGTCCCCTCGGCCACCGTGGCCGGCGATTGGTAGGACAGATTCTTAGATTGGTGTTGAGACGGGAAGGACAGACAAGAAGGGGTGGGAGCAGTGTTGCCAACTATCAGTCATAGAAAATGGCCAAACAGTCCAAGAAAAATGGCCAGAAATGGCTAAATTATAATTTATATGTTTTATGCATAAAAATTAAAATGTGAAAAACACTCACCTAGCAAAAATAAATATCATCGTCCTCATCCTCATTTTCATTGCTACTGCTGCTGCAGATCTCACTGGTCTCCCTCGTGTATGTAGCATTCGTACCAACAAGTTTCAGTATTTCTTCTGGGATTTCATATGAAAAACAGCACTTATGTTCGCGTCTCAATCCATACCTTACACTCAGAATAGTAGAGAGTGTATTCGTTTTGAGTCTGTTTCTAAAAATTCTCTCGACTTTCGAATTGGAGTATGGTAAAGTTAAAACTGAGACTAACTCCGCAAAAGGATTTTCTCTTCCTGCATCACTGTACTGACTAACCTCTTGCCAGAATGTAGAAGTCGATGTTTGATTCGTCTATTTTCTGTAATTAATGTTTCGCCACTGGTTTTCAATTTTGTCAGCATTTTGCTCAAAACCCATTGCTAATACCAAACCAGTAATAGACTGTTTCACTGTTTCTTTCATACTTAGTAGCGATATTTGTTGGAGTACTTCAAAGTAGCCTATTCTGAAGCTCATGAACCAACTTTTTTGTGAAAGTGACACATCCGTCACGTAAAGATAATTAACTATCACAGTCACAAAACACTGGTACAGCACACGGTATTCTTCCAACACTCAATGTTACCTCACGTTAAAAAAGACACACTTCACACCACACTGTTGTAACTTTTACAGCGTTTCAAAGCAAGTTCAACTACATAGTGTTGGCCTTTGTTTGCATGTTTCAAAACAATGAATCGATATGCGGAACTGTTTCATTGTCTCGAAACTTCCAGGTATCACTGTTTCGATACAGTGGTGTTTCATTTGTCGTACTTTGGAGGAACGTTAAAAATAATAAATCAATAAATACATTTCTATTCATAATAAAAACTTCAGAGTTTTGCATTTTTGTTGGAAAAATGATCGAATAATAAAAATGGCTAGAAATGGCTATATAATATCGCCAAAATGGCTAGGAATGCCAGCAGTAGCTCTTTTTTCAAAAACAGTGGCTAGACGCCACTCCAAAATGGCCAGATCTAGCCATAAAATGGCTAAGTTGGCATCTCCGGGTGGGAGTGGTGATGACGTGTCACAGGGTCGAAACGTCCCGGCGCGCCGTGACCCGGATAGCAGGTAGGCCGGCGAAAGCTGCGGCCAGTGCAGGCTCGCTGGCCAGCTGAGCTGCGAGGCCGATATCGGTGTCAGTCGCGGACGAGAACTGGGCTCGGTATCCTTAGAGTGTGACAAGTTATAATCACTTACCGCTGCCGGCAATACTGTGGGGTAAAGTGGTCGGCTGGAAATCGAAGGGTCGCGGGTTCAAAACCCGGTTGGACCCAGGGTTGCCAGGTGTGGCGATTTTTCGCATTCTTGGCTATCTTTTTCTTATAATAGCAGCCATTATAGCAGTTTGGTGACTGGCGATTAAATTTGGCTATTAAAGCAATTGGTTGGCGACTTAATGGCTATTTTATTGTACTTCAAATACAACGAATGTAAAGCAATCACTCTTTAGACGTTGCGTCAATGATACCGGCTGAACTTCTGTAGAATGCTGGGAAAATGTAATCAACCTACACAAGTTAGCACAAATATTTTTAAGTATCATGGATGTGTGGGAGAGTGTCACAGAGATGTAAACAAACTCAGCTTACGGACTCTTGAAGATAGACGTAAACTACCTCGTGTACATGCAATGAAGGCTTTCACGACCGGATGTCATAGTTGCTGGTAGAACTCCCGGGTTATAAGGCCGTGGTCCATAAAAAGTTTCAGTTTCACCTTACGTTTCGTCCAGAGCTGCGCCGGACATCCTCAGAGGTCTTCTTCCTTGCGTTGAGTCTTGCCGAGTGATGAGTCGGGTGTCTGAGAGCGCCATATATACGGTGAAAAGTGGGCGTGGTCAAGCTGTCACGTTATCAGCAGAGATAGTCCTTGTCAAAGATAAAACATCACTATCGATTGCAATCGGTCAGAGATAAAACCTGTCGATCTTTCAAAGCTACTGTCATATGTCGCTACGTTTCATAGCTTCTTCTTTCCTGTTAGAATTTTCTTTATGTTTATATATTTCAATTGCTTCCCTGTATTGTCGTGGATAATAATTCGTCATAGTAGATAAAACTGTTGTTTCGGAAAACCTCACTACATGACTTCCAGATTGAAGAGCATGCTCTGCCACTGCCGATTTCTGTTTTCCTAGTCGGCAAAGACTTTTGTGTTCCTTCAGCCTAGTTTCTATACTTCTTTTTGTGGTTCCAATATAAACTTTACCACATGTACACGGAATTTTATAAACGCCACAAGTAGAAAGAGTAGGTCGTTTATCCTTCACAGAACGTAGTACCTGACATATTTTCTTAGTTGGTCTGAAAACCGGTCTGATGTTGTGTTTGCGTAATATTTTTCCTATTTGATCAGTTACTTTTCCGATAAATGGCAGGGAAACTGTGTTCTCCCATCGCTTTGTTTTATCACGTGTTTTTAGACTATTATTATTTGGTCGCAGAACCCTGTTTACTTCTTTATCTGAATATCCATTTTTTCTTGAAAGCTTGCTTCAGGCGTTTTAATTCAGCATCTAGGTGTTCCGGAGTGCAGATATTTTTTTTTTTTTTTTTTTTTTTTTTTGCTCTGTCAACGAGATTTTTGATGACGGCTCTCTTCTGCTGTGGGTGATGATACCTCACGTACCCTACTTACGATGGTTCAAGAACAGGCTTTAAACGATATCTCGAAGTATACTACAACACCGTACGTATGGCTCCCGCTGAGAACATGAGGATAAGATTATATAAATTACAGCATGCAAGGAGGCATTTAAACAGTATTATTTCCGCGTTCCACACGACAACACAAGAGAAATTTGTAACAACTGCTACTGTGAAGTGAGCCCTTTGCTACGCACTTCACAACTCTTAACAATGGTTTGCAGAGTATAAATGTCGATGGAGAACACGTGGTGATTTCCCAGTAGTCCTCATGGTTGAGTTTTCAGTGTCTCATAACGCATTATTACGAATTAAAGTCCATCTGACCTCAAAGTATGGATTGCTTAGTGCATTATTATAAATTACCACACCTCAAAACGTTGTAATGGTTTTGTGTGTACTAAAGAAATGTTTGAAAGATTCAATAACTGTAGTTCACATTTGTAAATATTTGTTTTTAAGAAGAAGAAAGTGACTGGTAATCGAAACTGTGCATGAGAACATCCCCTGTGTAAGCTGATAGAATTATTCTTTAACAGTTTTGTGTTGTAATTTTTATAAGTTACGAAATTAATAAATGTGATAGTTAAATGTAACTGAATTTCGAGAGTCTCTCTATTATATTTACAATGTGAAAATATTTAAACTGCCCTCATTGTCAGTTGGTGGTGTGTCTGGGTTCAATTCTTGGATGGACTCAAATGCTTCTGTGAAGTATGAGTTGCCTTGGAAAGTTCAGTCTGATGTCTGAAATGTGAGAGTGTCACAGTTTGTGTTAACTTTTTACTCAGTATCCAGCTTACTCACTGGATTTCAGGATTATTATTGTCGAGTAACATGCCATAATTACCTAACGGTGTGGTGTCGCACAAGTCTAAAGTGCGCGCCACCTACTTTCGCCGCGCGCCGCCATGCACGCACGGCGCGGCGTTCTCACGACGACAGCCACTTCGGACGGAGATAGCAACCAGTTAGGACCTTCGTAATCAGATAGGCACCAGTGAAGACTTTGCTATCGTACAGGCACTAGGCAGGCCTCTAACAACTATGTATCAACATTCTGCAGTACTATGTAAAAGTTAAGTATTGTTACATTCTGTGCAATATATATCTCTTTCTAATTTACTCTAGTGTTTATAGTTTCTGGCTGCTCCCCTCCGTACCTGCACCAGCGTGCTGTCTATATTCCTGTGTCGGTCTCATTCCACTCGGCCACCGACACCGACGACGAGGCTGGGACACAAAAGCGGCGACGAAGTTGGGACACAAAAAACAGATTAAAGGTTGCGATACTTGGCTATTTTTTACGGATGAAAATATGGTTATATTTTGGCATTTTATTGCTGAAAAGATGGCGATATTTTGGCTACTTTTTGTTTAAAATTTGGCGACAGACCAATGGAAAAACCTGGCAACTCTGCTCGGACCTCAGATTTTGTTCAGTCTGCACTTTAGCCCATCCTTCACCTCCCAACGATGTGAGGAGTCGTCAGAAACGACACGGGATTCGGATTCCACGTTAAGCTGTAGGTCCCCTGTCCTTTCCTTTCCCCGGTAGGATAACTGGGGTAGGCTAGGGACACGCAATTAGACGAAGTGGCGTCCAGTCGAAAGACTTGCACCAGACCAATGAGCCACACGAAATTATTAGAATACTTTGAATGGATTTTTAAAATAGAGCACTCACTACATGCTTTTAGTTGGTGTTCTCATTATTGATGCGTACTGTGCGTCTGTATAACACGAGTGCAGTTGGAGCACAGAGGAGTGCTTAAATAACTGTAATCCCAAGATTACCTGACTTAGTCGGGTTTGGAGGCGATCTGATCGTTGTATAGTTTTCAGAATGAAAAGCCAAGATCGCATATTAACAGTTTATTAAATGACGACCGGTTTCGGTGCACTGTGTAGCCTTTCTCCAATGCTATTCAATTTCTACTTTGAGCAAGCTATAAAGGAAACCAAGGAGAAATTTGGAGAAGGAATTAAAGTGTTTTGCCGATGACATGCAGCTTTGGTGCATACATAAAAATGTCTTTTCTACAAAAAGCTTGCGTTTTGCTGATGACATAGTAATTCTGTCAGAGACAGCAAAAGACCAGGAAGAGCAGTTGAACGGAATGGACAGTGTGTAGAAATGTGCGTATAAAATGAACATTAACAAGAGCAAAACTAGGGTAATGTAGTGCAGTCTAAGAAAATCGGGCAATGCTGAAGGAATTAGATTAGGTAACGAAACAAGGTAACGAAAGGTGGTAGATGAGTTCTGTTACTTGGGCAGTAAAATAACATGCGATGGTCGCAGTGCAGAGGATATAAAATGCAGAATGGCAACGGGAAAAAAAGGCATTTTTGTAAAAGAGAAATTTGTTAGTATCAAATATTGATTTAAGCCTAAGGAAGTCCTTTCTGAAGGCATTTGTGTGGAGTGTTGCCTTGTATAGGAGTGAAAATTGGACGATAAACAGTGCGGACAGGAAGAGGATTGAGGCTTTTGAAATGTGGTGCTACAGAAGAATGCTGAAGATTAGGTGGGTGGATCGCGTAACTAATGAGGAGGTACTGAACAGAATTAAGGAGAAAACGAAATTTCTGGCATACCTTGACTAAAAGAAGGGATAGCTTGGTAGGACACATTCTTAGACATCAAGGAATCGTACATTTGGCAACGGAGGGAAGTGTGTGGGGTAAAAATTGCTGAGGGAGACCAAGAGATGGATACAGTAAGCAGATTCAGACAGATGTAGGTTGCCGTTCTCATATGGAGATGAAGAGGCTTGCTCAGGATAGGGTATTGTGGAGAGCTGCATCAAACCAGTCTCCGTACTGAAGATCACAACAACAACATCTGTTAGTTTTTCTGTAATGTTTTATTTAGCGATGCCGATGCGTAAAAAAATTCCCTCTCTTCCCCCCGGCAACAGCAGTGCTCGACCTGACTCAGCCATTAGTAATTGGCTTTCCCAAAAGTTGGCCATCTCTGCTGTACCCTCAACGGAGGAGATTTGAAACAGGTCGTGACAGATGGGCGCGGTGTGCAGAATGAAATGTCGCGGAAGAGCCTCGCTAATTTACGCTTCCAGAGTAAAGAAAGCGCGGTCCAGCTAACGATCCCTGCGGAACGCCTCCGGCAGTTTCGGCTGTGACAATAGCAGTCGGTCTCTCCCTATCTCTCTCTGTTTGCGTAACGCACCGCTACGCGCCGCCTCCCCTCCCCTCCCCTCCCTCCCCTAACGGCCGACTCCCTCCCCTCCCCTCTCTCCCCCCACCCCTCCATCCAGACAGGCGCCACTACAATCGAGCCGGCCTGCACGTCCGCCAGCCAATTTACTGCTGGCTGCCTGGTGGGGACTCCGGCCATCTGTGGCTCTGTATACCGCCTGTATAACGCGCCCTGTATACATGCCGGCGGCAGAGGCTAACAGGCGCGGCACGCACCCGTGTGTTGAGGCGTCCGCGGCGCTCACCCTGTATCCGCCGGTTGACGTCCGTCACTGGGCGCTGTCGTCGTCTTCAGCCGCCAAAGTCTCTGTTCAGAATTATCAATATTTTTTCGCAGTAGCGAATTTCTTTTAGCGTCGCTGTACAAGGTATAAATGTTCATTTGAAGTGTTAAGTGCCACCGACAAGGGATCTCACATCGATTCCATATTTCTGGATTTCCGGAAGGCTTTTGACACTGTACCTCACAAGCGGCTTCTAATGAAATTGCGTGCTTATGGAATATCTCCCCAATTGTGCGATTGGATTCACGATTTCCTATCAGAAAGGACACAGTTCGTTGTAATTGACGGTAAGTCATCGAGTAAAACAGAAGTGATATCTGGCGTTCCACAGGGAAGCGTTATAGGTCCCCTACTCTTCCTCGTGTTTATAAACGATTTAGGAGATAATCCGAGTAGCTCCCTTAGACTGTTCGCGGATGATGCTGTCGTTTATCGGTCAGTGAAGTCAACAGAGGATCGAAAGCAACTGCAAAGCGATTTAGACAAAATTTGTACTTGGTGCGAAAATTGGCAATTGACACTAAATAAAGAAAAGTGTGAAGTAATACACATGACCACTAAAAGAAATCCGCTGAACTTCAATTACGCGAAAAATCAGTCAAACCTTAAGGTCGTAAATTCTACCAAATACCTAAGAGTTACAATTACGAACAACTTTGACTGGAGAGAACACATAGAAAATATTGTGGGGAAGGCGAACCGAAGGTTACGTTTCATCGGCAGAACGCTTCGAAGATGCACCAGCTCCACCAAAGAGACTGCCTACATCACACTTGTGCGTCCTCTCCTGGAGTACTGTTGCCCCTTGTGGGACCCTCACCAGGTGGGACTGACGGAAGACATTGAGAAGGTTCAGAGAAGGGCAGCTCGTTTTGTTTTATCACGTCACGGGGGGAAAGCTTCACGGAAATGTTGCACGAATTGGGGTGGAAATCATTAAAAGAAAGACGTTATTCATTGCGGCGTGATCTGTTTGCGAAGTTTCAATCACCGACTTTTAGTTCTGAATGTGAAAATATTTTGCTAGCACCCACCTACTTAGGGAGACATGACCATCCCAATAAAATAAGAGAAATCAGATCGGAAACGGAACGATTCAGGTGTTCTTTCTTCCCGCGCGCTATTAGAGAATGGAACGGCAGAGAAAAGTTATGAAGGTAGTTAATGAACCCACTGCCAGGCACTTAAATGTGATTTGCAGAGTATCTATGGAGATGTAGATGGAGAATGGTGACATGTGAAAATTTGTGCCGGGCCGGGACTCGAACCCGGGTTTCCCGCTTTTCGCGAGCAGTCGCCTTAACCACTAGGCTACCCGAACACGACTCCAGGACCGACCCAAAGCTACATCTGCCACACCGACTCGCAGCTTAATCTGTATTCCCGCACCACGGAAATGAAAACAACGAGGCATTAACCTACGCTGTTATCGTCATTGCCTCGCTTAGGCATCTGTTAAATTTGTGGTGACGAATTACAGTGGTGATAATATTATCAATATTTTCTCGCAATAGCGAATTTCCTGTAGTGTCACTGTATAAGGTATGGATGTTCTACCAAATCACTGTTGACGATGCAGTAAAAATCATCAGTTTTACTAAACCGAAGTAAATAAATTTGGGACTGTTGTATGTATTGTGTGATGAAATGGGAGCACAAAGAGCTCCTGCTTCTCTCCGAAATTCGATGGCTGTCGAGAGGACGAGCATTATTAAGATTGTTTGAACTTCGTGACGAACTAAGGATTTTTGTTATGGATGAAGATTGTGCTGGAAAACGTCCAAGTTGCAAGTGTGACGAAAGAAAACTTGTTGACGCGGTTAGCTTACTTGAATTAACAAGTTCTAGAGCTGTGTGCAGCTACGAAGGCGGGTGGTGGGGCGATGCGCAGTAGCAAGAGCCTGTGTACCACGTGACGACTCGTGACGACCCAGCCAATAGCGTCATTTCGCCGTTTCGCGCCGTGCCGAGTGTGCTTTGAACGTATAATCCTGATTTTTCTTCCAGTGGTCGTATACTGAAGGATATTTACTTTGCGAAGTGTTCGTTATGAATGACGGATCAAGAAAGCGTCAAGAGTTACATAAAAAGCAAGATCTGTTGTGTTCTGAGTGTTTAACTGCTTAAGAAGGGAGGCGGGAGCAGACGACTGGCCGCCACGCGGTGCTGCCACAACGTTGCCACAGCCAGGCGAGGGCGGCGGAGGCGCGCGGCGTGCGTGAGACTGCGGACATCCAGGGAGGCGAACGCGGCCGTCACAGGCAGTGGGCCGGCGTCTTTTAAATCGCCAGGGAAGCAGTGACCACAAGACCGAGGATTATTAGGCCGGAATAAGGGCATTGTAGACGTCTAAAATAGGCCATTCATTACCTCATCTAGGGCAAATAAAATCTAAAACAGGCCCCGAAAAGAATTGATCAGACGAAATAAACAAAGTAAAATACATAGTGTTGACTTATGAGCAATTTTTTACTCACATATAATAAGAAAAAAAATCACACATTAATGACCATACCGACACCAAACCTTCATACTTTTCGAAGATAAAAATACAATGCAATTCAGAAGCCAGTGCTGAAATACATGTAACAGGTCTATACAATTTACCAAACACAGAATAAACCAGAGGTTTCAAACATTCATAACCTAATTGGTTTCACAGTAAATTACTGAAAACTTTTGAAGGTTTCCCAGAGAAAAACTACGGTGCTCGTATAATTAATTTATACGCCGTGAATGAACGTTGTATATCAACGTATGTGACAGGGGCGCACTTCACTTTCGGTATACATTTTGGACGGGAATGCAGCATTCAGTAGACCTGGATGTTTCGCAAAGTTTCTTCAGGCCGGTGTTGTTATGGAAAATCTGCTGAAATTTTCCCGTTCGTTTTCTCCCACGTTACCTACGCTTCAGTAATTTCCGGAACCACAGACATTGCCGAGGTGGGGTGGCTTGCGTGCCTCAACGATACAGATAGCCGTACCGTAGGTGCAACCACAGCGGAGGGGTATCTGTGGAGAGGCCAGACAAACGTGTGGTTCCTGAAGAGGGGCAGCAGCCTTTTCAGTAGTTACAGGGGCAACAGTCTGGATGATTGTCTGAGCTGGCCTTGTAACATCAGCTAATGTGGCTTTGCCACACAGCTACTGCGAACGGCTGAAAGCAAGGGGAAACTACAGCCGTTACCTTTCCCGAGGACATGCAGCTCTACTGTATGAACATATGATGATGGCATCCTCTCGGGTAAAATATTCCGGAGGTAAAATAGTCCCCCATTCGGATCTCCGGGCGGGGACTACTCAGGAGGATGTGATCATCAGGAAAGACAATACTGGCATTCTACGGGTCGGAGCGTGGAATGTTAGATCCCTTAATCGAGTAGGAAAATTAGAAAATTTAAAAAGGGAAATGGATAGGTTGAAGTTAGATATAGTGGGGATTAGTGAAGTTCGGTGGCAGGATGAACAGGATTTCTGGTCAGGTGAGTACAGGATTATAAATACAAAATCAGTTGGGGGTATCACAGGAGTAGGACTGATAATGAATAAGAAAATAGGAATGCGGGTAAGGTACTATGACCAGCACAGCGATCGCATTATCATTGTCATGATAGATACGAAGCCAACACCGACAACAGTAGTACAGGTTTATATGCCAACTAGCTCTGCCGATGATGAGGAGATCGAAGAAATATATGAGGAGCTAAAGGAAATTATTCAGACAATTAAGGGAGAGGAAAACTTAATTGTTATGGGAGACTGGAATTCGGTAGTAGGGCAAGGAAGGGAAGGGAAGATAGTGGGTGAATATGGTCTGGGCAAAAGGAATGAAAGAGGAAGCCGCCTGGTAGAATTTTGCACGGAACATTATTTAGTTATAACAAACACCTGGTTTAAGAATCACAAAAGAAGGTTGTATACGTGGAAGAGACCAGGAGACACCGGGATATACCAGATAGATTTTATAATGGTAAGACATAGATTTCGGAACCAGGTTTTGAAGTGTAGGACATACCCAGGGGCAGACATAGACTCTGACCATAACTTGTTGGTTATGAACTGTAGGCTGAAACTGAAGAAACTACAAAAAGGTAGGAAAATAAGGAGATGGGACCTGGATAAATTGAAGGAACCTGAAGTTCTTAAGAATTTCAGAGGGAGCTTCAGGCAACAATTGACAGAAACAGGGGAAAATAAAACAGTTGAGGAGGAATGGGTAAAATTGAGAGATGAAATAGTGAAGGCAGCAGAGGACAAAATAGGTAGGAAGGCAAGACCTACAAAGAATCCTTGGATATCACAGGAGATACTAAATTTAATCGATGAAAGGAGAAAGTATAAAAATGCAGTAAATGAAACAGGCAAAATGGAGTACAGACGACTAAGAAATGAGATTGACAGGAAGTGCAAAATGGCTAAGCAGGAATGGCTAGAAGGCAAATGCAAGGATGTAGAAGAATGTATAAATAGGGGAAAAATAGATACAGCCTACAGAAAAATAAAAGAAACATTTGGAGATAAGAAAAGCAGCTCTATGAATATCAAGGACACTGATGGAAAACCAGTTCTCAGCAAAGAAGGGAAAGCTGAAAGGTGGAAAGAGTATATAGAGGGGCTCTACAAAGGAGACACTATTGTAGGAAGGGAAGAGGACGTAGATGATGATGATGAAATAGGAGATACTATACTGAGAGATGAATTTGACAGAGCACTGAAAGACCTAGGTCGAAACAAGGCCCCTGGGGTAGATGATATCCCGTCAGAGCTACTGAAGTCTCTGGGAGAACCAGCCATGACAAAATTGTTTCACATTGTGTGTAAGATGTATGAGACAGGTGAAGTACCCTCAGACTTTAAGAAAAATGTTATAATCCCCATTCCAAAGAAAGCGGGTGCAGACAGGTGTGAAAACTACAGAACCATCAGTTTGATAAGTCATGGTTGCAAAATATTAACACGAATTATATACAGAAGGATGGAAAAGCTGGTAGAAGCCGACCTCGGGGAAGATCAGTTTGGGTTCAGGAGAAATGTAGGAACACGGGAGGCAATACTCACTTTACGGCTTATCCTAGAAGTTAGATTAAGAAAAGGCAAACCTACATTTCTAGCTTTTGTAGATTTGGAGAAGGCTTTTGACAATGTTGATTGGAATAAACTCTTTCAAGTTCTGAAGCAAGCAGGAGTAAAATATAGGGAGCGTAAGGTTATTTACAACTTGTACAAAAACCAGACAGCGGTTGTCAGAGTTGAAGGGCATGAAAGGGATGCAGTGGTTGGAAAGGGAGTAAGACAGGGTTGTAGCCTTTCCCCAATGTTGTTCAATTTGTACATTGAGCAAGCCATAAAGGAAAGCAAGGAGAAATTTGGAGAAGGAATTAAAGTTCAGGGTGAAGAATTAAAAACATTGCGTTTTGCCGACGACATAGTGATTCTGTCAGATACAGCAAAGGACCTGGAAGAGCAATTGAACGGAATGGACAGTGTGCTGAAAGGTGCATATAAGATGAACATTAACAAGAGTAAAACTAGGGTAATGGAGTGCAGTGTAAGAAAATCAGGTGATGCTGAAGGAATTAGATTAGGTAACGAAACAATAAAGGAGGTAGATGAGTTTTGTTACTTGGGCAGTAAAATAACAAATGATGGTCGCAGTACAGATGATATAAAATGCAGAATGGCAATGGGTAGAAAGGCGTTTTTGAAAAAGAGAAATTTGTTAACATCGAATATTGATTTAAGCCTAAGGAAGTCCTTTCTGAAGGCATTTGTATGGAGTGTTGCCTTGTATGGGAGTGAAACATGGACGATAAGCAGTGTGGACAGAAAGAGGATAGAGGCTTTTGAAATGTGGTGCTACAGAAGAATGCTGAAGATTAGGTGGGTGGATCGCGTAACTAATGAGGAGGTACTGAACCGAATTGGGGAGAAAAGAAATTTCTGGCATACCTTGACTAAAAGAAGGGATAGATTGGTAGGACACATTCTTAGACATCAAGGAATTGTGAATTTAGCGTTGGAGGGAAGTGTGTGGGGTAAAAATCGTAGAGGGAGACCAAGAGACGCGTATAGTAAGCAGATTCAAGTGGATGTGGGTTGTCGTTCTTATGAGGAGATGAAAAGGCTTGCTCAGGATAGAGTAGGGTGGAGAGCTGCATCAAACCAGTCTCCGGACTGAAGACCATAATAATAATACTTCCACTGGAAAAGCCGTATTCTCATAGGTAGGTTAACATTAAACTAACACTTCGGGAATAACTGTCCCCATAAATGTGTAGTTGGCTCTAATGAAAGCCAAGTCCCGCTGAAGTAAGGGATCATCGAGTAATTGTGTTACACCTTTCAAAGCCAGAATCACTTTTGTTTTCATCTACGCCAATTTAATATAGCCCCTTCAACCTAGTTCTGACAAAATGGGTGCGATTATTTGCTCTTTAGTGTTTGGGCTTTGCTTTGAACAGATCAAATAAACCTTGGATGGCGGATCTGGCTCTAAATTGCCAACAATCAGTTTTGGGATGTTCCGTAGTTTCATCTACAGAGATCCATATGGAAAACTCCACAATAAGGATTCTTTGCAGTGCGTCCATGTAAGTTAAGTCGACATAATTTTTATGCAACGTTAACTCTGCCTGCACAGACCAATGACAGTACTTTCTTTCACATATCGATCTTCGTTTTTCTACGTATGATTTTTCGACGCAAGTATTTTGAAAATAGAAGAAATAGATTCCTTTTGGATTTTTGAACTGAAACAAGCAAAAGTATGGGTTAACTGCGAAATAGGCTATTTTAAGTGCTATAAAATTATCTCTTTCGGTTTTAAGTAGCCACGAAACGCGTAAGTACATTTGCAACTAGCAACTCAGGAGAATATAAGGTTTTAACCATAATATCTGCGGTCTAGTGATCACTAGAGATTACTGTACGGAAGCGACGCAGTCGTAACAAAGAATTGGGCTATATTGACTTTTTTGAAAGGAACGTTTTGCGTGGAACAGTATTTGAAATGTATTCGAGGGCCAAATATCCCACTGCGGAGAAGTTAGTTTCACAAATGAAAGAGAAGTTGGACTGGGCAGCGAAGATGAGAGCGTTAATTTATTGTCCCGAGAATTGATAAGTACTGAATACAGCATCACCTTGTTTGTGTAGCTGTGGCCTTACATATTGTTAGTAGCTATTAATCTGTATTTCAAACATTTTATTACGAATTACAGGTTTTATTTGTGTAGCGGGAAACAGTAATCGCCATTAACTATACTGCGCAGGCGCTTGCTTGCTTTCGTGTGTGTGTGTGTGTGTGTGTGTGTGTGTGTGTGTGTGTGTGACAGATATGTTTGACAAAATCGTTCATATTTTATATTGTTATTACAAAACTCGGCAACGCTTAGCAATTACTAAATATGAGTGGAAATATCAGTCTTGACTTCCACAGAGTGAGTACATTTTATATTTTCACTCAGACATACTTCAGTATTGTTATACATTGATCAATGGGAGTTTTGTTGCTTAATCCCTCATATTTTCTTCAGAGCCTGGCTTGAATAGTCCACTTATACTTCGATAGAATGTCACTAGTAATTTTTATAATGTTGTCACTGAATTTTATTCTCATTGCTGTTATGTTCGCTTGAACACAATATGTTCACTTTTTTAATCAATTTTTTTTAATTACTCCCTCGTCTCGTAGCCGTCTGTGATCGTAGCAAAGTGGCACAGACGATGGCACTCAGTACAAAACAAGTATACAGGCTTCATTTATGTGGATACAATTTTATTTTTGCTTTCTATGTATGTTTAATCTATGCAGCAACTACATGGTCAACAGCTCTAGTAGTACGCCAAAAATTCCAAACACGCCAATAGTACACACTGGCAGAAAGTTTGGGTAGCCCTGCTGACTAGACACTACAGCAGTGTGTAAGCATTCTAATGTTTCTTTCAAGGACTGCTTTCCTAAAACTTGGGATGAAATCCAAAGTGGACTACTTTAAAAAATTGAAAATTTCATCAGGTGAACAAGACTCGTTAACTGATGATACCAGGCTTTAAAATGGTTTTTTAAAACAATGTTGCTGGTCCTCTTATGGGTAACGGTTCGTCAAGACTATCCAGCAATTGCCAAAATTGCTGTAAAACACTCCATGGCCTTTTCGACAATCTGTTTATGTGAACGAGCCTTCTCAACTTCACTCTTTTTGGGGAAAAAAAAAGTACTGCAGTAGATTGCATGTAGCGAGTGATTTGAGGCTACAGGTAACCAGTTTTAAGCCAAATGTTGACTGTCTCATAAGTAACAGTGTCAAATACCTCACCGAGTTTTGCTAACTCGATTTTGAGTTTTCGTATACTTATTATAATGAAATAAATAGAATGAAAATATTTCCTCTATATTAGTAGATTTTATTTATTTATTTATTGCTTATGTGCGCACACCAACTTTTGTGTGTTAGTGATATTTACTTTTTATGTAGTTACTCAGCCTCCAATGGGTGGACCGCAGAGCACAAAAGGTTCGGGACCGCTGTAGTAGAGGATAAAAATAAGGAAACAGAATACCGTCATAAAGATGGCGATCTCGCCAAAACAAAATTGGAAGTTACACTGCGTTATTTGGCAATCTACTGGATTTCATCCCAAGTTTTAGGAAAGCAGTCCTTGAAAGAAACGTGAAAATGCTTACACACTGCTGTAGGATCTAGTCAGCAGGGCTCGTTCACATAAACAGGTTGTCGGAAAGGCCATCGAGTGTTTCTCAGCAATTTTGGCAATTGCTGGATAGTCTTGACGAACCGTTACCCATAAGAGGACCAGTAACATTGTTTTAAAAAACCATTTTAAAGCCTGGTGTCATGATAGTTCAGTTAACAAGTCTTCTTCACCTGATGAAATTTTCAATTTTTCAAAACACTTGAATACCTGTTTCGAATACTCCAATCTTCTATCCCCAAGTTTATTGCACAAGTCCTGGACATCAATTCGTCAAACTGTTGGTTAAATTGCGAGTCTTTAAGTTTAGTATTTAAATAATTCTTATTTTTAATGTCCCATAATACTGGTAAACTTTGATAAATTTGATAACAATTCCATTTCATATTTTGTTTAGTGGGCCGCGGTGGCCGAGGAGACTGAGGCGCTTCAGTCACGGTCTACACGGCCACTACGGTCGGGGGATCGAATCCCCCCCTCGGGCATGGATATTTGTGCCGTCCTAGTTCATAAGTAGTTTGTAAGTTTAGGGACTGATGACCCCCGTAGTTAAGTCCCATAAACTATACAAACATTTTAACATTTTTGGTATGACCTATCCTCCAAAACAATATGTCATATTCTACGTCTTAAATCGCTGCGTGTCATTGTGTCGGCGTATTCATTCGCTAGTCGCATGTACGCGGTGCGACAACATACACCAGCGACTAGCGACCAAACACGCCCGTTTAATACGCCCATTAAATGCATTTGATAACAGGAGGGTATGCGTTTCGCACACGTCCCCCCTTAAAGGTAGGTGTGTGTGTGTGTGTGTGTGTGTGTGTGTGTGTGTGTGTGACCAGTGAAACAGGCAGCGAACCTGATGTCTGTCGCTGTGGTTTTTGCATCGGGGCGGATGGACCAGCCCCCAGTTGCCGTGTGACGTTCGGCAGTGTTCGGTGTTTGGCTGGCTAGCAGGTGTTGGCTTCCTCGTGTGGCCAGACCCTGGCTAGCCGCTAGCTGATAGACCCTGTCTAGCCGCTAGCCGCTAGAGTTGTGGCGATTCGTCAATGACTCGTTCATTTGAACGAATACAAATAGAGAATCGTAAGAATCGAATCGCGATTCGGACGAATCGTCGTTCAAAAGAATCGCCTGTCTTACGATTCATGACTCGAAAGCAAGTGGCGAATCGTGCCGAATGATTACGAAAGCCAGAAAGCGTGTGAACAAAGGAAGCACAGAACGAAGATCGTGAGCTGTTAATTATTAGCCTATTCACGAATTACACATAACAGAAACAGAAAGCAGCGAAATACACAGCTGTCAATACATACGAATATACGTCTTTTATAAAGTTTACATATTATGTATTTAAACGAGCAATCCTTACACATTTATATTTCGCGTATCCCAGAAATGGCTGTAACATTTAGATTATATTTTGTGTTTAGAGAGGTTTAAGCTTTTCGAGTTCATCTACGTAATTATATTTTTTGTAAAAAAATAATTTTACAAAAATATTCTTTTTATATAAAAACGCGATTTTAAATGTTTTTAAAGCCATCTCAAAAATCTTATTTGCCATTTTTGGTTTTTACGTTATCAGCTTTCCTGAAAGAAACCGATTTTAGAAAAAAGAAACATTTTAATGAACGTGAATTTCTTGTTTCTCGAAAGAAATTTAATATTTAGAAACGGATTTTTATTTTTAATGTTTATTTCGTATTTCCTTCAACTAATTGATTTTACATAAGTATTTTATAATGATTAGATACCTTATAATTACCATAGATTCAATTATATTTATATTTAAATTGCCGAAGTATTCAAACAGAACGAAAAAAAAGTTATAAGGTTACTGCAGCATTCGAAATAATTGTCCTACGTTCACTAAACCTGCAACGCTACTGAATGAGCTATGATGACAGCAGAAATAGTTGGTAGTGTAATATTTATTTAGAACCGTTCGCTAAATTTCAGACTATTTTCTCGAGAATTTTTGAGAGCTGAATCGAATGGCTTTGCCTCATTATTATTTTAAGTCTGAACTTTACGCACCAAAAATATTAAAAAATCCTATACCCATATTGTCACCTTTTCGGCATTTTGTAAGAATGTGCCGTCGCAGACCAGAAACAATCGTGAACGAATCTTAGGAACAGATGCAAAAGGTTAAGATTCCAACATCCATAACACTGACATGTATCGTCATCTATGAGCAAGATGTAGAAGTAAGAATCGCGCCAATGCAGACTAAAGAATCGCGAAAGAATCGTGAACGAATCGTAGGAATCGATTCACAATGTGGAATTGAATCGCAAGAATCGATTCATAAAAAAGAATCGTGTTGCCCAACTCTACTAGCCGCTAGCCGATAGCCAGGCGGCGATAGCGCGGCCGGACGTGCCCCATTAGCTTAGCTGAGCGGCGCGCCGCGGCCGACACCCGCGGTTGCTAAACGGAAAAACACCGCGAGCACTACGGCAGGCGCCTCGCTGCAGCACACGTGGCTGCGCCGTGCACTCAACACACTGCCAGGCGTCCGCTCTGGTGCACTGGAAAGCGACGCGCTAGCATAGCTGCAGCCAACACCCACACACCTCATACGCAAAGGCTGCTCCTGAAAGAAGGAAGATTAGTGTTCAACGCCCCGTCGACTGCCTGAGACGTCGCGTGTCCTGTGTGAATGGGGCTTAGGTCGTCGCTAGGGTTGCTTGTTACTAAAGCACTCCAAGCCACACAACGAATCAAAGTTAAAAAAAAGATAAGTTCTTCCTCAAGTTATCAGCATATATATATATATATATATATATATATATATATATATATATATATATATATATATATATATTGCGCTTAGTTAGTCTCGCTAAAATTCGAGAATGGCTGAACCGATTTGGTTAATTTTGGTCTTGAAACATTCGTGCAAGTTCAGGGAAGGTTTGAAAAATGTTTGTAGAACTTTCAAGTTTGATTCCATTACTTGGAGGTGCTCCACGACCACACAATGATGAACTCACCAGATGTAATTAGCAGCATTGGCCGTTAATGTTTTATTTAAAAAAAAAACCACAGATCGATTTCGATCACATAATGATCATCTTCAGTGTCAGTGTCGTTGTGACATTTCGTTGTTTTTTTTTTTTTTGGCGTTGGATCGCGCCATAATGTTATGCTTTGTACTTTTGTTGTGCCTTTTGCATGCTTTGCTAACTGATGTATTGTTATACTTTGATTTTGTCAATTACATGTAACGTGCTTCAGCACGAAACAAGTGCATTCCCTGGACGTCACCTGTAATGAATGATATCTACGTTCTTTTACGCGATTGTTTATTTTATATGTTTTAACATTTAATCATACTACTCTGTACAACTTAAGCCTTTACGTTAGGTACTCTGTATGTTTTATTTATACTTTGCTTCTGACTGATGTAATATTTATACTGTACCGTAACTTTCTTAAAGCTATGTAACGTGCTTCAAGCACGGAAAACGAGATGTCGCTGCAATTAACCTTCGCTACTTTGTCATAAAACATTAAAAAGTATATCCCCTTACTCTTCTTCGTCCTTTTCAAGAATTTGCAGCGTAGTTACAATCAATGTATAAAGAGTACTGTCCTTCATGGTACTGCTCATTTAAAAAAAATTTTAAATGTTTTTATATTTTCCTGTTTAAATAACTTACTACGCTAGTGGTATCTATAATTAGCATAAGACGCTTAACATCATACTCTTGTTTGTTACCTGATATGTTATTTATTTCTGTATGCTGTTTTTCATTTTTATTGACTATTCAGCCTATATATCTATGTATAAAAATACATTTTAATTTTTATTTGGTTTGTATAAAAATTAGTGGAACATCTAAGTAATGGAGGGCGTTAATAACGCCCATCCCTACAGCGCCGCTGCATGACGTTTGTAAGCAGCGCGCTTATTTCAAACTTTGACACAGCAAATTACCGTTGCAGTTGCATTCAGGGCATGCATATGCTCGGTATGTATGGTGTCTGTATATTATATTTAATGTGGTATTCCAGTTCAATTTGTATTTGTGTGTATTCCATACTGATCTTTGATATTGTTCTATAGTTGGAAGGACACTGAAGATGATCATTATGTGATCGAAATCGATCTGTGGTTTTTTTTAAATAAAACATTAACGGCCAATGCTGCTAATTACATCTGGTGAGTTTGTAGAACTTATTGGACCTAACTACGGGGTCATCAGTCCCTAAGCTTACAAACTACTTATGAACTAGCTAAGACTAAGGACGGCACAAATATCCATGCCCGAGGGGGGATTCGAACCCCCGACGGTAGTTGCCGTGCAGACCGTGACTGGAGCGCCTCAGTCCCCCCGGCCACCGCGGAATTTGGCGGCGACTGCGGCACTGTAGCTGGGCGCAGAACGTGGTAGCTGACGGTTTCCTGAGCTGCTGAGGCGTCGGCGGTTTTCGCCGGCCTCACGCTCCAGCGAGCATGTGGGACAGGCAGGCTGGCGAGGCAGCCGACGACTTCAGAGAGAGCGACGCGGCGTTTCGCAACCGGTCGCCACCAGCTGGGCTGGGCAGGCGCTCCTAGCTCCCAGCCGACACCACGCACCTTGACATCCTCACCAGGGGGGCGCTGCCTCACGTGCAAGTAGAGCCCAAGGTTAATAAATATAAGGTTGTGCAGTAAGCGCTCTGCTCTGCCATTGGCTGGCGCTGTGACGTCACTGTGGCACTGCGCGCTCCCGAACGGCCTGCACAGGCTTAGTCCGGTATGGCACGGAATGTGCATTTATATCAAGTTTTTGACTACAGAAATTGTTTCTGCCTTAAATACAAAGTGCTATTCTGCTGTAAAATATAGCAGTTAAGAGTGCTGGGTCATATTCTATCGTAGATTTACGTGATGCGTATCAGTAACATATCAAATCACAAACATATCGACAATTTGTTTAAATATGAACTGCTGACTTTAAAAGAACAGGAATGTTTCAAACATTTTTTCCGTAGCAAATTAAGCAACTCCGACTGTAAATCCCTTACAGAATCGATTTCATTGAAATGCCGGGAGCGTATTCGAGAATGTGCAACATTTACATTGTCCTTCCTGTAGCACTTTGAGAGCCACACTTTCTTTAATGTTCCATCTCGAGTAAAAAATGAAACTTTATTTCAGTTCCCTTTGTGTTCCCACTGTGAGAATTACAACCTGTAATAGCACAGCCTGGCATTGCATAAATAATAACAGAAGTACTTCAAAGAATTACAGCAGAAATTACAGCACGCACGACAAGCACTCGGGAAATCAATATACTTTCCACTATGAACTTTTTACTTCCAAACTATGAAGTGAAACAAACTATTTAACCCTTTACTTCCCAGTGTTGTTCCTCGACAACAACGTATTAAAAGCTGATTTATAGCGTATTTCGTGTATCAATCCTTAAAATCTCATTGTTGTTGATGAATAACATGCTGCACGTACGACATTTTGCCGCTTGGTACGGCGTGTAGCCACATTTAAGGCATTAATCTGTCCGTCTGGTAGTTTGTGTTTCGTAGCCGTCTGTACGTGGCTGTGATTAGGAGCGCGAGTGTGGTTCATGTTATTTTATTTAAGCAGTGAATTGTCTTTGGTGCTGTGGCGAAGATTATACTATCATTATTGATCTGACAGTGTTAACCATCAACAAAATAACGTCCCAAGTAATAAAATACCTCGACATGTGCATGACATAAAAAATCAATAGTGCGACCAAAACTTTTAAAACTATTTTGATCTTTAGTGCACTGTATTAATACAGAAAACACTGAATTTTAATTCTTCCAAAGCTTAATTCATAACGTGGAAATGAGAGGGTTAAGCAAATACAAAGCAGGAATGGTAACGTACACACACGCACACGAGTTAGCAACCAACTCTGCATATTGTTTTGCTCCCAGGTGTCCCACAGTGACGTCATGCGCAGAACGGCGAAAACGTGTTTCCTACTGCGCATTGCTTACTGCGCCCCCCCTGAGTAGAGCCCTGTATTGGGAGAGTAGCGCCAACCTTTCATGTGTGGCTTGCCGACAACCGCCGGCTGCTATTGGTCAGCTGAGCGCGGGTGGGGCACGTCCGCCATTTTAGGCCTAAGCAGTCCATCAGCGTAAATGGCATATTTCACTTAACTAGCTGTTATTTTACCATTTAGAGGTGTTGGAAATTTGTAGACTCATTATGTGTGAAATTAAGAGCTTAACATAGCGTATTCCATTTTTATATGGTGAAACATGCCGCATTATTGGCAGTGAATTGTTATACTAAGACAGTCCGAGGTAGCAAGTTTTACGCATTCCACAGGGCGAAAGAGATGCGAAAAGACGCGAATTGTGGGTACACCGCATTGGAAGAAAAAATGCATTTCCATACGAGAATGAAAAAATTTGCGAAGTAAGTAAATTTATATTGAAATATCTAGGTTTATCTGTTCATACACGTTTCTTGCGAGCAATGTTGGAGGGACAAACATGTAAGAGAAAAGACATTTTGAAAAGATATAAATACATGAAAATGTAACATAATATGCCGTATTTGACGAATTTCGTATTTATATATATATTATATTACGACAGTTTGGGCGGTAAATGAAACCGCCCATTACATAGATCTCGAAAACTCGAATTTTAAGATGAAGTTTATTTTACTGAAGTACCCAGCAGTGCGATAACAATGTATAAAAACTTAAACCTTTCCAAAATGTTAGCTCAGTTAATGTTATGTGATAATATCACATGTAGGTTAGCACACAACACCTATCGACATTAGGCACTAGATTAATGGAAAGCAACATGTATTAATTACATCTACTTTGATAAAAACCAATATATTAGATATAAAAACGTCAGTCCTTAGCTAATTTGAAAGCAGGAACGTCACTTATTGCGAAAGCAGTGCATTTGGTACAGGGTTTAAATTTTAGCACGAAACAATTTTATAACTAGTTTGCTCAAAAATAAAGGTCTTGATCTCAGATTACCAATTTTTCCTTAATATTCGCTGTAGATGTGATGAAACGATTAAAACCTTAAGTTCATTGTTTACTTAACGTATTGTCATATCACGTGGATGTACAGACCGGTTCCCTTCATCATAACTGTTAATTTAACAGCGCCGTGTATAGCGCTGCTACTGCCAGATATAACAGGCCTACAATGGCGGCGCTCGCCCGGTTGGCGGTACTCTCCCAGTACACTACAGGGCTCTACGTACAAGTAGCTCCCAGCGTTCCACAGCGTGTGTTCCAGCACATCGTCATACAAAAAATCGCACTGACGTGTTTTACGACCCACTTTCGATTTGTAGTTTTACAAGTTTCTCGAAACATTTTGGACCAAAATAATAACGTAAACAATACAAAAATGAATAAAATTAATAAGAGCGTCTGAAACCCTTTTAGGAAAAAAAATTTCTAAATAGTGACGGCTTCGGAACCAGTGACCACTACGCTACGACCAACACATTGCAGCTGCTTTCTGTAATCTCATACTATTGATGGCCGTTGTTAACTGATGCTAATATGGCATTTGTAGACACTAGATTATCATTTATCGTACAAAGAACGACGTGATTTTGTTAATTCTTCAGTGCGCCATTGCTTTGAAATTACAACGTCTAAGTTACAATAAGAAAATCATCAAATACGCAACGCAAGATGGCGTATGCCAGAGAGAGTTCTGGGCGAGGAATGTCACGTGACATCTGCGAACGGCTGGTTTTCGTTAATTCAATGGAGGGTGTCAAAACTCCGTTATTTTTGCAAATATCTCTCAAACGATACGAGATTTGGAGAAAAAAAAAAAAAAAAAAAAAAAAAAAAAACCATGAGGGAGCAAAGTGGTAGAGAATCCTTCTTCTCTACGAATTCGGTTATTCAATTTTAGCGTCACATGAACGGTTTATATGCAAGTTACATTACAAACAGCTTTGTAAACGTCCGAAATTACATGCAAACTTTGTTGCAGGTCGCTAACTACTTTCATTTTCCAATAATTGATGCATACATCTGGGTATTCTTACGCAGTGGCCTATCATTATTTATGACGTCATATCTCATGAGCTGTGAGTCGCGCTCTTTTGTTTTTTGGGTCAGGCACCTTCGCGGGCGTACGGTGAACAGTTCACCAAAGTTTCATTGCAATCGAATGAATAGTTTATGAACACATAGAGGACATACATCTACATAGATATTCTGCAAATCACATTTAAGTGCCTGGCAGAGGGTTCATTAACCATTTTCACAACTTTTATCTACCGTTCCATTCTCTAATAGCGCGCGGGAAGAAAGAACACCTAAATCGTTCAGTTTTCGATCGGATTTCTCTTATTTTATTGGGATGGGCATGTCTCCCTAAATAGGTGGGTGCTAGCAAAAAATTTTCACATTCAGAAGTAAAAGTCGGTGATTGAAACTTCGCAAACAGATCACGCCGCAATGAATAACGTCTTTCTTTTAATGATTTCCACCCCAATTCGTGCAACATTTCCGTGACACTCCCCCCCCCCCCCCCGTAACGTGATAAAACAAAACGAGCTGCCCTTTTCTGAACCTTCTCAAAGTCTTCCGTCAGTCCCACCTGGTGAGGGTCCCACAAGGGACAACAGTACTCCAGGAGAGGACACAGAAGTATGATGTAGGCAGTCTCTCTGGTGCATCTTCGATGCGTTCTGCCAATGAAACGTAACCTTTGGTTCGCCTTCCCCACAATATTTTCTGTGTGTTCTCTCCAGTCAAAGTTGTTCGTAATTGTAACTCCTAGGTATTTGGTAGAATTTACGACATTCATATATAGGTGCATATAAGATGAACATTAACAAGAACAAAACTAGGGTAATGGAGTGCAGTGTAAGAAAATCAGGTGATGCTGAAGGAATTAGATTGGGAAACGAAGCAATAAAGGAGGTAGATGAGTTTTTTTACTTGGGCAGTAAAATAACAAATGATGGTCGCAGTACAGAGGATATAAAATGCAGAATGGCAATGGGAAGAAAAGCGTTCTTGAAAAAGAGAAATTTATTAACATCGAATATTGATTTAAGCCTAAGGAATCCTTTCTGAAGGCATTTGTGTGGAGTGTTGCCTTGTATGGGAGTGAGACATGGACGATAAACAGTCGGACAGGAAGAGGATTGAGGCTTTTGAAATATGGTGCTACAGAAAAATGCTGAAGATTAGGTGGGTGGATCGCGTAACTAATGAGGAGGTACTGAACAGAATTGGGGAGAAAAGAAATTTCTGGCATACCTTGACTAAAAGAAGGGATAGATTGGTAGGACACATTCTTAGACATCAAGGTATTGTGAATTTAGCGTTGGAGGGAAGTGTGTGGGGAAAAATCGCAGAGGAAGACCAAGAGATGGATACAGTAAGCAGATTCAGACAGATGTAGGTTGCCGTTCTTATGAGGAGATGAAGAGGCTTGCTCAGGATAGGGTATTGTGGAGAGCTGCTTCAAACCAGTCTCCGGACTGAAGACCACAACAACAACTACTCTGTTGGGGAACGCTATAAATCACTTTCACGTCTGAAGATTCCTCTCATTACGGGTACATAAACCTCTTCCCGTCACTCAAACCGATTTCCTTCGGAAACGGCTGAGCGTTGTTGTCCAATCGGGGGTATCTTTGGTTTACTTTGTAAGGGGCTTCCAATACGTATCGCCCGGTGGAGACGTGTCTTTGTAAGCGCCTCCTGGAGGGTCTCCCGCAAGACCTATCGATTTCAGGCGCGCTGGGAACGAACCGAGCGGCAGGCATGAATAAAAGACCGACAGCGGTCGCTCCGGGCATCGATCCTGGCCATCACAGTTCAGAGCCAGTCGACAGACGGGGCGAGGGGCAACATCTTTCACCCCTCCCTCCTGGCTGACAGTCAACTCGTCCAGCTGTCGTTGTTTGTTGTTGTGGTCTCCAGTCCGCAGACTGGTTTTATGCAGCTCTCCACGCTACCCTGTCCTGCGCAAGCCTCTTCATCTGAGAATAACTTCAGAAACCAGGGAGTAATCTGAAATTATCGCCCAAAGTTATTATCAAGGCACTTATTTATACATATCTATTAGCATTATCAGTTTGTTTAAAATAGTGGGTAGTTCCAGTTCGGAGATTATGTTGAAATTTATTCCTTATTTATTCCCCCCATACAATATATTGATAATACTGTTTAGTTGCCAACTGTAATAACTCAATGTCAAAGATGTGTTTTACTAGGTATGTCAATCCAAGTATAGACGTTTGTCATCTCTTTCATTACAGTAACAAAACATTGTAACCTCTTCGACACAGCAGTCAAAACACTGAAGATGACCTTATAAGCCGAAAAACGGTTAAGTAATCAAAAATAAACTCGTAGAAAACACACAGAATTGTGTTGTTTTCATTTACTAAAAACGTAGGTTTTCCTTCCCTTAACCTACCATTTAAGAGAAGTCGTAATGTATTGTCTCGCGTGTTCCTACATTCCTCCTAAATCCAATCTGCTGTTCCCCAAGGGCCGGCCGCGGTGGCCGAGGGGAATGAGGCGCTCCAGTCACGGTCTGCACGGCCGCTACGGTCGGGGGTTCGAATCCCCCCTCGGGCATGGATATTTGTGCCGTCCTTAGTATAAGGTAGTTGATACGTAGTTTGTAAGTTTAGGGACTGATGACCTCGTAGTTAAGTCCCATAAGCTTTACAAACATTTGAACATTTTGTTCCCCAAGGTCACATTCCACAAATTTTTCTTTTTGTGTGTAAAAAAATTCGTGTTAGTATTTTGCAACCACGACTTATTAAACTGTTGCGGATCCAATTACTTAAGATACGGTCGGGGGTTGGAATCTCCCCTCGGGCATGGATATTTGTGCCGTCCTAGTTCGTAAGTAGTTTGTAAGTTTAGGGACTGATGACCCCGTAGTTAAGTCCCATAGACTTTACAAACATTTGAACATTTTTTTGAACTTAAGACGAAAATCGAGCCTGGACAAATTTCTTGTAGCGCTCTCGCGTCCTCTCGCTGTTCCCCGTCAGTCTTCGGAAAAGGAGCGGACGTACTAAGAGGCGAGGGATGTGCGAACTAGTTCGCCTGTGGGAGCGCTCTTCCGAACTAGTTCGTTCGCGAACTACACAAGACTAATCGGTAGTGATGCGGTAAGACATCTGCCTAGTAAGCATGGAGGTCTGGGTTCGATTCCCGGTCGCATCACAAGTTTTAACCGTCGCACCGCACACTGGGGTCCTAGGGACACCAGCGTAATTTGTGTTGTGTATTACAGAGAGTACGTGGGCTGAAAGTTTTTGAAACTTGGTGTATATTACGTTGGTAACACTGCCTACACGCACGTGATGTCAACTCAAACATCCGCATTGTTGTTGCACTACTGTCGAGCTGTGAAGATTGGTGAACGCCTGTGGGGTCTTGATGACCCCAGTGTGCATTCCGTGTAGCTCATTTGTGGTTCACTATATTCGAGAAAAAGGGACACAAAAAGAAAAATGTGTTGCCAGGATTGTAAAAGGGGGATCTGTGATGAACGTAGAGCCATAATTTGTACCGAGTGTGCTGACTGACAATGTCAGTGGTGACATATATTTTTGACTTCATTCTAATATACATTATTTTCATCTTTCTTATATGTTTTTGCACGAAAATGCTGCAATAGTAAATTTGTAAATATCCTATGCCAAAATATACTGTAAATATCAAATAAGCCATTATATTATATTACAATATATTACTTTGGACATTGAAGTCCAGACTCAGGTTGAATTTATACATTATGTTGAAGTGTAACATGTATCAAATTTGTAAATACCATACGTTACTCATTGTGCTGAAAGGTGCATATAAGATGAACATTAACAAGAGCAAAAGTAGGGTAATGGAGTGCAGTGTAAGAAAATCAGGTGATGCTGAAGGAATTAGATTGGGAAACGAAGCAATAAAGGAGGTAGATGAGTTTTCTTACTTGGGCAGTAAAATAACAAATGATGGTCGCAGTACAGAAGATATAAAATGCAGAATGGCAATGGGTAAAAAAAGCGTTCTTGAAAAAGAGAAATTTATTAACATCGAATATTGATTTAAACCTAAGGAAGTCCTTTCTGAAGGCATTTGTATTGAGTGTTGCCTTGTATGGGAGTGAGACATGGACGATAAACAGTGCGGACAGGAAGAGGATAGAGGCTTTTGAAATATGGTGCTACAGAAGAATGCTGAAGATTAGGTGGGTGGATCACGTAACTAATGAGGAGGTACTGAACAGAATTGGGGAAAAAAGGAATTTCTGGCATACCTTGACTAAAAGAAGGGATCGATTGGCAGGACACATTCTTAGACATCAAGGAATTGTGAATTTAGCGTTGGAGGGAAGTGTATGGGGAAAAAATCGCAGGGGAAGACCAAGAGATGGATACATTAAGCAGATTCAGACAGATGTAGGTTGCCGTTCTTATGTGGAGATGAAGAGGCTTGCTCAGGATAGGGTATTGTGGAGAGCTGCATCAAACCAGTCTCCGGACTGAAGAACACAACAACAACTCATTGTAATAACTAAATAAAATCATTAAAATATTCTGTTGCATTATACACTTTCAAATATGAGAAGGCTAAACATATAGAAGTGCAAAACTTTTTTTATTAATAATAGTATGCACATTTTATTAATATCATTCGTGACTCATAGTTTTAATAATAAATAAATCACTACAGGTAACTAAATAGTTATTTACAATGTTCCAGATACGTAAGACATTCCAATGTATATATTAATGAGCTGGAACACTTGATATATGATAAAAATTTTTGGGGGGTCCAGTAGACCCCAGTGTGCAGTGGAAGGTAATTGAAAACAAGTGTGCGGTGCGAGGGTTAAATCAATGCTTCAGATTCATCATTAAGGCCGGATCCACACATTGGACCCAACGTTGGCGCCAACAGTGTTCGTCCACTGTGGGAACCAACGTTGGCGCCAACGTTGGTACGGCTCCGTTGCTTGTCGGTATTTCGACCAAACATCAAAGGACGTTGGGCCAATATGGGTACATCGTCCACGCATTGGCGCCGACGTTTCATTCTGTCTTTGTCGCCTGCTCATCTCGAAACTCTTTCTTTCTTCGTTCGTTCTTCGTCGCCGTTTTAAAGTTTCGAAATCTCTTTGTAAATATTAGAACTGTATGAGAAAGTGATTCATTTGTGAAAGAAACCTCAAAAAACGAAATGCCACAGCAAAACTTAGGCGCGAACTGTGTAATTAAAAACGGAAGACTTTCGACACACTCTATTACTGAATTTAATTTTTAAAATTAACAGTACAGTACTTAATATTTCATGTCAAGTTTTAAATATCGTTTTGCAAACTTCAAGCACTACTAGTGATATCAATTACATGGTTATTTAAAAAGGGAAGTGTAGGCTTGTAATATTGTATCCTTTAGCAATAAATCGAAGCGTAATACCAAAAGAATAGCATCCCTCCCTTTCTTTTCTATTTTATTTTCAATCATATAAAGTAGCAGGTCTAAGTTATTATAATGTGTATCGTTTACTTATAGCATATTTTAAAAAATTAATGATTTTGTACCGTAATTAATGTTCGGTAGGAATTGATACAACACCCCATCATCTTTTACGTATGTTTCCCAATTTGATTTACAATGACAAAATGTGATTATTCACACTCATAAGCGTTAATGCATTGGCCGCGATTTGTGCGTCAGATATGTTTTCGTTGGCTCTCTACGAATTCAACTGAATATTGGCTCCAATGTGTGGACGCTGTCTCAAAAATATTGGCCAATGTTGGCGCCAGCGTTGGTACCAATGTGTGGACGCGGGGTAATGCAGCTTGGCTGCGGACACTTACGGTAGCCCTTGTTTCACTGTCGCATTGGCCCAGGTGTCGACTGTCGGGTCACAACAGGTGTGGAGACGCCTCCCTCCTCTCCTCGGCTCTCCCGTATGGACGCTGGCTGCCACGTCGTCCGTGACGTACGCCTCCCCTCCGCCGTCGCTTCATTCGTCCACCCCAGCCCACCGCAACAATGCCTGCCTCCCCTCCCCTCCCCCGCCCTGCTGTCGCCGTCGGTCAGGCTGCACCAGTCTCTCCCCCTCCCCCCTCCACTGCTCCCCCCACTCCTTTCCCCCCCTCCTCCTGCTCGCATTCTTCGATCCCTGCCTCTGCCCCCTCCTTCCCCCCCTGCAGTTCCACCGCTATCGGCTCTGCACCGCCTGCTACCCTCGCCCATTCATCAGCCAGCCACCCCTAACAGCACACCCTCTCACCCCACACTACACACAGGCCAACGCGTCTTCATGCCATCGCGTCCCATACCAGAGCCGAGTGCAGAATTAAAAACATTGCAAATAAACAATTCCAGAGACGGATTTACGTCTCAAATATGTCAAAGACATTATTGATAGATCTTAAGCAATGAATTAAAGTTTGTGGGGCAGCCGGGAATCGAACCCGGACTTCCATGCTTACTAGGCAGACGTCTTAACCGTTAGACTACCACACCACTAACGATTAAGGCGCCTTGGAATAGTCTATGTACGATTTCCCTCCACATCACAAACTTTAATTCAGCTTCTTTGTTCCAAAGATAATTGCCACTACTGCCAAGGCTCTCCATGCAGCGGAATAGCACCTCAGCAATGGAAATGGTGGAACAATTGTGGAGGGAAATCGTACATAGACTATTCCAAGGCACCTTAATCATTAGTGGTGTGGTAGTCTAACGGTTAAGAAGTGTGTCTAGTAAGCGTGGAGGTCCGGGTTCGATTCCCGGCCGCAACACAAATTTTAATTCAATGCTTCAGATCTATCAATAAAAACATTGCGTTTTGCCGACGACATAGTAATTCTGCCAGAGACAGCAAAGGACCTAGAAGAACAGTTGAACGGAATGGACAGTGTGCTGAAAGGTGCATGTAAGATGGACATTAACAAGAGCAAAACTAGGGTAATGGAGTGCAGTGTAAGAAAATCAGGTGATGCTGAAGGAATTAGATTAGGAAACGAAACAATAAAGGAGGTAGATGAGTTTTGTTACTAGGGCAGTAAAATAACAAATGATGGTCGCAGTACAAAGGATATAAAATGCAGAATGCCAATGGGAAGAAAAGCGTTCTTGAAAAAGAGAAATTTGTTAACATCGAATATTGATTTAAGCCTAAGGAAGTGTTTTCTGAAGGCATTTGTGTGGAGTGTTGCCTTGTATGGGAGTGAAACATGGACGATAAACAGTGCGGACAGGAAGAGAATAGAGGCTTTTGAAATTTGGTGCTACAAAAGAATGCTGAAGATTAGGTGGGTGGATCGCATAACTAATGAGGAGGTACTGAACAGAATTGGGAAGAAAAGAAATTTCTGGCGTATCTTGACTAAATGAAGGGATAGATTGGTAGGACACATTCTTAGACATCAAGGAATTGTGAATTTAGCGTTGGAGGTAAGTGTGTGCGGTAAAAATCGCAGAGGAAGACCAAGAGATGGATACAGTAAGCAGATTCAGACAGATGTAGGTTGCCGTTCTTATGCGGAGATGAAGAGGCTTGCTCAGGATAGGGTATTGTGGAGAGCGGCATCAAACCAGTCTCCGGACTGAAGACCACAACAACATTTTCTGCTTCATATCGCGGTTACAAGAAGTTTATTACGCTACATATATCGAATGTAAACAATTACTTGGCCGCGGTGGAGTAGCCGAGCGGTCTGAAGCACCTCGCTGCGGAGCGCGCGGTTTCTCGCCGTCGGAGGTTGGAGTCCTCCATGGGGCATGGGTTTGTGTGTGTTTGTCCTTAGGTTAGTTTACCTAGGTTTAAGTAGTTTGTAAGCTACGGACTGATGACCTCGCAGTTTGCTCATATCGAGATCACATCAGGTTTATTTATTTATCTATTTATTTATTTTATGGCCTTCATTGGACCACTTTAGACAATATTACAAAGGTTTTACAATTTGTTGTTATGCATTAAGACAATTTAGTTCAAAAATAAACATTACAATTTAATAATACAGTTGTTAATTTATTTATTACTTTTTTATTACTTTTATGGTCAACATAAATTTTATGAATTAGGTTCTTCTGTTATTTTTTATTTTTATTTATTTTTTTGTTGGCCCAATACTGTTTCATTCTTTCAGATCGCGCCCTTCTCTCCTCATCCGAAACCACCCTTCCCAGCCTGTTTGTTAATTTTTATCGGTAGTGTGACGTGATTGTCCTGAAGTACCTTGAGTGTGTCTGTCTTGTCTTTCAAATTTTCCATCGTTATGTGTAGTTTCATCATGTCTTCCTTGATTTCTGTGATCCATCTTATGTTGCTCTTGCTGTTCCATAACTTTTCAATTACCTTCCTGCTGATTCTATTTTCTGGTGGTCTCATCAAATGTCCTAGGAAAGAGATCCGTTTCTTTTTCATCGTGCTTGTCACTGGTTCTATTTCTTTATAAACCCGTATTTTTGGTATTTCTTGTTTATGAAAGTTCTGAGTATCCTCCTTTCTATTTTTGAGTAGCCTGCCTATTGCTACAGTGTTGGTTGTTTTAAATGTAGTTTCGCTAGCATATGTTATTTGTGGCTGTGTGACTGTTTTGTAGTCTTTTTGTATTGTGGCTATTGAGAGGCATTTTTTATTATATGTGTTCTTGGTAACATGATGCATTTTAATAAGCTTATTTATTCTACTCTGCCATGATGCTTTCTCGTTATGGGTTATTATTTCTCATCTATATGTTCATATGTTTGTAAATCTATCGGACCAAACTGCGTGGTCATCAGTCCGTAGCTTACAAACTACTTAAATCTAGGTAAACTAACCTAAGGACAAACACACACACCCATGCCCCAGGGAGGAGTCGAACCTCCACGGCGAGCAACCGCGCGCTCCGCAGCGAGGCGCTTTAGGACGCTCGGCTACTCCACCGCGGCTATTATTTCTCCCAAGTATTTAAACTTTTCAACAATTTTTATGTTATGTACTCCAATTCTAATTTTGTTTGCCAGTGGCGGTTCTGTTACCATTATTTCAGTTTTTTTTTCAAAGGATATTTTAAGGCCAATACACTGCGTTATTTCCTGTAATGATCGTTGTGGTGTCGCACAAGTCCAAAGTGCGCGCCACCTACTTTCGCCGCGCGCCGCCATGCACGCACGGCGCGGCGTTCTTACAACGTCAGCCACGAGCGCCCTCTGTGACAACTCCGCTCGTGGCTACCACTGAACGACGTCGTTCACTTGCGACTGAGATAGGAACCAGTTAAGACCTGCGGAATCAGATAGGCACCAGTTAAGACTTGGCTATCGGATAGGCACTAGGCAGGCTTCTAGCTCAACTATGTATCAGCCTTCTGCAGTACTGAGCTATGTAAAAGTTAAGTATTGTATACAGTCTGTGCAATATATATCTCGTTTTAATTTACTGTAGTGTTTCTAGTTTCTGCTGTCCCACTGGCTGGTCACCTCCTACCTGCACAAGCGTGCATCCTTTATTCCTGTGTCGGACTTTCTACTCGGCCACCGACACCTACGACGGAAACGAGACACAAAAGCGGCGACGAGGTCGGGACACAAAAATCGTATTTGTTGTTTGGTTTCTTGAATGTTGTTTGCAAGAAGGGCGCATGCCGCGGTGGCCGAGGTGACTGAGGCGCTCCAGTCACGGTCAGCACGGCCAATACGGTCGGGGGTTCGAATCCCCCCTCGGCCATGGATATTTGTGCCGTCCTTAGGATTAGCTAATTCATAAGTAGTTTGTAAGTTTAGGGACTGATGACCCCGTAGTTAAGTCCCATAAGTTGTACAAACATTTAGCAAGAAGAGCGAGGTCGTCAGCAAATCCTAAAAAAGTTTGTTATGTAAACAATTACTCGATTCTGAAATGAATCACGAGACCTTTCAGAAACGGCCCCATTTTTCCGCGGTGTGGCCTACGTGGCAACGTTGCTGTCTGCGCAATTCGGCTGTGGCTGCGTTGCCCAAGGATCGACGGGACGGCTAAACCACCAAGGCCGCTCAGCGCTCAGGCAGGGGACTTTCACTCTCCTTTCGCCGCCAGCGACACACATACCAGCCGACTGCCCAACTGCCTCCACTCCTCCTCTTACCTCCACACTCACTCACTGACTCAAATATAGGGGAACATTGCAGATACTGGACCACTTCTGCCCCACTTTAGGTTACGGTAGTAACACTTAGTGGATCTTTGCGATCGTCTTTTGACAGCTCGAAATTTAAATTAAAAAAAAATCGCACTGACGTGTTTTTCACGGCCCACTTTAGATTTGTAGTTTTATACGTTTCTGCAAACATTATGGACGAAAATAATAAAATGTTTGTCAAGCTTATGGGACTTAACTACGGGGTCATCAGTCCCTAAACTTACAAACTACTTATGAACTACTTACGAACTAAGACGGCACAAATATCCATGCCCGAGGGGGGATTCGAACCCCCGACCGTAGTGGCCGTGCAGACCGTGACTGAAGCGCTTCAGTCCCCTCGGCCACCGCGGCCGGCACGAAAATAATAATCTAAATTAATTAATAACGCCCTTACGCTGAGAAAGTGAACCCTGTTTCCGCCATAATGCTAAGTTTTGGAGAAGTGTGCGTATTGTAGAGCTAATGTTTTAGTATTCAAAAACTGACCACGATAGCGGACAGGCTTCAATTGACGTATATACTCGGCATAGATAATGCCATCTCCCTTTATTGTAATCTTCTTGGTATCCACTGACTTGCGGAAGCTACTTCTGCAAGTTGGTGAAACTCGGGGAAGTGGACTTTTGCTACAGGTGTTTCAAAGTAAAAAAAAAATTGCATAAGTAGCTTCTGCAAGCGACTTGAGGAAGTTTACTTGCTAGTGGATGCCGGCCGCGGCGGCCGAGGTGACTGAGGCGCTCCAGTCACGGTCAGCACGGCCACTACGGTCGGGGGTTCGAATCCCCCCTCGGGCATGGATATTTGTGCCGTCCTAGTTCGTAAGTAGTTCATAAGTAGTTTGTAAGTTTAGGGACTGATGACCCCGTAGTTAAGTCCCATAAGCTTAACAAACATTTGAATTTGAATTTTTTGCTAGTGGATACGCGCCCTTATCAGTACATGAAATAAATCGCAATTTGCGATGTTATGGCTTCACTGTATTAGGTTTAGATGGAATACCAAACTGTGGCGAATGAAACTCTGTGCCCGGCCGGGATTCGAACCCGGGATCTCCTGCTTTCTGGGCAGACGCGTTGACCACTCCGCCACCGAGGACACAGTGACCAGCCCGACTGCAGAGGACTCTTCCCTGCACGTCTCCCGCCACACACAAATCTCCATTCGCCACGCTGTCTCTTCCCTATAACCACAGACTATTTGTTCTGTAATGCTCGCAGCCACAATACTGTATTCCCGGATCAAGGAGAACAGACAATTGTGTCTGGATACCTCACGGTCTGTTCTCCTTGATCTGGGAATACAGTATTGTGGCTGCGAGCATCATAGAATAAATAGTCTGTGGTTATAGGAAAGAGACAGCGTGGCGAATGGAGATTTGTGTGTGGCGGGAGACGTGCAGGGAAGAGTCCTCTGCAGTCGGGCTGGTCACTGTGTCCTCTGTGGCGGAGTGGTCAACGCGTCTGCCTAGTAAGCAGGAGATCCCGGGTTTGAATCCCGGCCGGGCACAAATTTTCATTCGTCGTAATTTGGTATTCCGTCGAAACCTAATACAGTGAAGCCATAACATCGCAAATAGCGATTTATTTCATTCAATTGAACGCTGTAATTCGTCAGAAATATATGTATAATTCAGCAGTAGAGCCGCTGTCCCCCAGGCGGGACGCAGCTGCGGTCCGCTTTGTAGCAGGAGTGCCTTTTTCGCCTTTTTCGCCGGCAGCTCGGTGTTGGGACACGGCTTGCCTACCCCCTGCCCCCTCGGCTCGCGTGACCGCCGGGCAATAGCAGCCGCTTGCCCGCTTGCCTCGCCATTTGCCTAATGGATCACTCTCGCTAATGAAGTGCCGAGCCGGACGACGGGAGACGAAACCCACACCAGATGCCCACAGGCTCCAGCCAGCTCACCACCCAGTACAGGCGAGCCGATTATAGCCCGAACCCAGTGTTCACCTGCTGACGAATCCGCGCGAAGGATGACGTGGTGGCCGGTCGGTACATCTACATAGATTCTCTGCAAATCACATTCAAGTGCCTGGCAGAGGGTTCATTAACTACTTTCATAACTTTTCTCTACCGTTCCATTCTCTAATAGTGCGCGGGAAGAAACAACACCTAAATCGTTCCGTTTTCGATCTGATTTCTCTTATTTTATTGGGATGGTCATGTCTCCCTAAGTAGGTCGGTGATACCAAAATATTTTCACATTAAGAAGTAAAAGTCGGTGATTGAAAATTCGCAAACAGATCACGCCGCAATGAATAACGTCTTTCTTTTAATGATCCCCCCCCCCCCCCCCGTAACGTGATAGAAGAAAACGAGCTGCCCTTCTCTGAACCTTCTCAATGTCTTCCGTCAGTCCCACCTGGTGAGGGTCCCACAAGGGGCAACAGTACTCCAGGAGAGGACGCACAAGTGTGATGTAGGCAGTCTCTTTGGTGGAGCTGGTGCATCTTCGAAGCGTTCTGCCGATGAAACGTAACCTTTGCTTCGCCTTCCCCACAATATTTTATGTGTGTTCTCTCCAGTCAAAGTTGTACGTAATTGTAACTCCTAGGTATTCGGTAGAATTTACGACCTTAAGGTTTGACTGATTTATCGCGTAATTGAAGTTCAGCGGATTTCTTTTAGTTGTCATATGTATTAGCCTACTTCATACTTTTCTTTATTTAGTGTCAATTGCCAATTTTCGCACCAAGTAGAAATTTTGTCTAAATCTCTCTGCAGTTGCTTTTGATCCTCTGTTGATTTCACTAACCGATAAACGACAGCATCATCCGCGAACAGTCTAAGGGAGCTATTCAGATTGTCTCCTAAATCGTTTATAAACACGAGGAAGAGTAGGGGACCTATAACGCTTCCCTGGGAAACTCCAGATATCACTTCTGTTTTACTCGATGACTTACCGTCAATTACGACGAACTGTGTCCTTTCTGATAGGAAATCGTGAATCCAATCGCACAATTGGAAAGATATTCCATAAGCACGCAATTTCATTAGAAGCCGCTTGTGGGGTACAGTATCAAAAGCCTTCCGGAAATCCAGAAATATGGAATCGATTTGAGATCCCATGTCGAAGGCACTTAACACTTCATGTGAATAAAGGGCAAGCTGTGTTTCGCAAGAGCGATACTTTCTGAATCCGTGTTGACTATTGGTTAATAGGTCGTTCTCTTCGAGGTAGTTCATAATATTCGAACAGAGTGTATGTTCCAAAATCCTACTGCAAATCCACGTCAATGAGATAGGCATGTAATTTTGGGTGATCACTCCTATTGCCTTTCTTGAATATTGGAGTAACTTGGGCAATTTTCCAGTCTTTGGGTACAGATCTTTCGCAGAGTGATCGGTTGTAAATTATAGCTAAGTACGGAGCAATTGCATCAGCATACTCTGAGAGGAATCTAGTTGGTATACAATCTGGCGCTGAAGATTAGTTTTTGTTTAGTGACTTAAGTTGTTTTGCTACTCCAGGAACATCTACTTCTAAGTTTCGCATGCTGGCATCTGTTCTTGGATTGAATACTGGAGTGTTCACTTCGTCTTCTTTGATGAACCTTTGGCACCTGTGGGTAGACGCGAGACCTACGTGAAGGGAGGCCTGCGACAACCTCCAGTGACGTCACGGCCTGAGTTAAAGCACCAGATACACCGAGCTGAACAATCCGCCATTTTCATTCCGTGAGAATACTGAACACAACACGTAGCTTATAAGAACAGTGTTGTTTTGTTCAAGTTTAGTTCAAATGTTCAAATGTTTGTAGAACTTATGGGACTTAACTACGGGGTCATCAGTCCCTAAGCTTACAAACTACTTACGAACTAGCTAACACTAAGGGGATTCGAACCCCCGACCATAGTGGCCGTGCAGATCGTGACTGGAGCGCCTCAGTCCCCTCGGCCACTGCGGCCGGCTCAAGTTTAGTGAAATATTATTCTCCTTGGAACCTTTCAAACACCCCCCCCCCCCCGTCACCGCTCGTACATATTACGTCGTATTACTATTTGCTATATTCAAAAGTTGGAATCTCTGCAGTATCAAGACAACACGCCATCTGTTAGCAGCTTTTGTAACTATTATTTCAAACTGCTGTATAAACTTCTTACAGCTTTCACACTATAAACATAACGTTTACCGCATTCCTCTGTCAATCTTTGTTTTCGAGATATTTAATTTTGAAATCAGGGAGCCCTTTTCTGGACACCCTGTAGAAATCTAATTGGGCCGATATCTGGTCGTAACCGGAACCGTACGTTCTCTCGCTCCTTTACTACAGTACACTACGTACACTCCCGCCACGGTGTACAGTGTGTGTGTGTGTGTGTGTGTCCGCAATTGCTGACAAATGTATTCATTAAAAGAAGTAAAAGGACTGTAAGTAAAGAGGCCAAAGGAGAAAGCGGAGAGAGAAGTAGGAAGGAAGGGAACGGCGAGAGAACGCCCATAAGCGGCGGGGGAGGGGGGCAGGGGAGATGGGGCCGTTGTGTTGGCAGCCCTTCATCACCTCGCGGCGCAGCTGCGGGGCCGGGCGGGGAAGTCCCGGCGGCAGTGGGGGCAACGGCGCGGCCGTAAAGTCCCCGCTACCCGCTAGATATTGGGGAGGGGAGATCAGGCCCTCCATCACGGCGGTTACGAGCGCGGGTCGCGACGCCAGAGATTGCCGCGAATTTAGAGGCGCCGTCCTTGTCTCTATGTCTGTCTCTCTCTCTCTCTCTCTCTCTCTCTCTCTATATATATATATATATATATATATATATATATACAGGGTGTTTCACTAAGTGTGTTTGCCTAAGTAACTTATAAAATAATAGGTGACGGGAAATTTTAATACGGAAGGTCAACACAAAAAATGTTACACTTTCTGCGGAGATATGAACATAGTTTATTGTATGATTTCCCAAAGAGTTACAGCACAAAGATATAATTTTTTAAATGGAACAATAGTTTTTTCTATCGTGCATTGGATTCGTTGAAACCAGCCGCGTCCAAATCAATGTAAACTACATTCCTATCACTGTTAGTGGTCTGCGGGAACGCGGTGGACCTCTACCCAGTGGTGTATCGGTGTCTTGCACGTGCGCGGTTACCTGCTGTTGTCCTTCGCCCGTAGCCGTTCAACGATTGTTCCGTATCCAACGTCTTGATTTTTTCCTGGACTGCTTTTTGAATGTTACAAAGCGGTTTGACAAATGTCTCGATGTACTTGGAAATTATGTCGAAAAATACAGATATGTCTTATCTTTAATGTCTCATTGTATATTTTTTCCCTCTCATACACAACTCTGCCCACAGTTGAGGGGGGAAACTGATTTTCCAACTCCCCCTCGCAGTGACTATTGTTCCTGAAACAGCCCGTGTTAAATCCGACTGCCACTGTCACCGGCGTGTTCCCAGACGCTGAGGACGTGCTCCCTGCGCCCGGCGGTGTCTCACACACACACACACACACACACACACACGCCTCTTCCTGCCATTCTTCTGCCCGACTTCCGCGATGCGGGTCGCTCTCCTGGCCTGGCCACACAACAGACCTCCCCCTCCCCCCCCCCCCCCACGTAATCACACACCTGCCCCCTCCCCCCCAAACCCCCTGCCCTTCCGGTCGCTTTGATCCCGCCGCCAGGCTTCTCCCAGTTTCTTATACACCCACACCTGCCACACACAATATGGCAGCACCTTCCACGTTGGCGAGCATGTTCTTAGTCCAGTTGTAAAATAGTCTTGTGTAGTTCGCGAACGAACTGGTTCGGAAGAGCGCTCCCACAGGCGAACTACGCGAACTAGTTCGCAGATCCCTCGCCTCTTAGTTCGTCCGCTCCTTTTCCGAAGACACGGGGAACAGCGAGAGGACGCGAGAGCGCGCAGAATCGCGTGATTCTTTCTCTTCTGCCAGTTACCGTCATTTCGAGCTGAGATGTAGTTAATCTCGTGTTAAAGAGTTAGTTTCTTACGTGCGAAAACGAAGTTACCTACTGTCGTTATAATTTTTCGACAGTCATGTTAAACGAATTGCGGCGGTGGTGTAACGGTCAAGACGTATAAGTGGTGAACTAGTTTCTTGTTTTATTATTTTTGTAATTCCATAGCATTACTTGTGATTATTTAGTGTGCCATTTATTCCCTATAATTTATTTAGTATGTATAGAAAGTAGCATTTATGATCCCTCACTGTAATATGCGTACCGTATTGCAGTTTGTGAGTTCCTAACGGGGTAAACTTTTACCTACCATACCGGCGGCCTCGTGAGACTGTGTTGGCAACATCAACAACACGGGAGAAAATCTTTATCAACTTGTTTCGTACAGACCAAGAAGTAAATATATATCTATGGTTGACAGGTTCTTGAATGTATCCTTGTCCACATAGTGAAAAATATAGTGACAAAACATACATTGCTTCACGGTTTCATGGTTTCGATTCATTTGTTTCGAAACCGCCAGATGTTTCAGTTTTCCCATCTGTAGCGCGCAGCTATCGACGCATCGTCCAGAGAGTTGCCACCTCGCTGGGAGACAGCTGACGGCAGCAGTCAGAGAGTAAAGAGCGGCGAGAGGGGACGATTAGCAGGCGGCCACGGCCTTGTGTGTGGCGTATTTATAACTGCGCTACGCGACACGAAAACTAGCCGCGGCGTGCTCACTGGGGCTCACCGAGCAACTGCCGTGTCGCTATAACTGCTGGTTTTTATTGCAGGGCACCACATAACCAACGACTTACCGCCACAACCAAAATTACGTGCACAAGAAAAATGTAAATGACATATATGTAGACGCGAACAGCCGTCTGATGATGAACTGAAAAGTTCGAAACCGGTAACGGCGCTATTTAGTTGCCAGCCGCGGTGGCCGAGCGGTCTGCGGCGCGCCAGTCACGGTCTGCACGGCCACTACGGTCGGGGGTTCGAATCCCCCCTCTGGCATGGATATTTGTGCCGTCCTTAGTATTAGCTAGTTCATAAATAGTTTCTAGGTTTAGGGACTGATGACCCTGTAGTTAAGTCCCATAAGCTTAACAAACATTTGAACCCTTTTCTTTCTTTCTTTTTTTTTTTCTTTTTTTCTTTTGCTATTCCGTAAATACATACATAATCAAATGTGGCTCTTTGCTGTCTTCTTTATTGTAAGATGTTGTTGTTGTGGTCTGTGCAAGCCGTTCGGCAACCTACATCCTTTTGAATCTGCTTACCATATACGTCCCTCGGTCTCACTCTACGATTTTTGATTTTTACCCCACACGCTTCCTTCTAATGCTAAGTTGACAATTCCTTGATATCTCAGAATGTGTCCCATCAATGTATCCCTTCTCTTAGTCAGGATATGCCAGAAACTCCTTTTCTCCCCAATTTGGTTAAGCACCTCCTAGTTAGTTACGTGATCTACCCATCTAATTTTCATCATCCGTCTGTAGCACCACATTTCAAAAGCTTCTATCATCTTTTTGTCTGAACTCTTTATCGTGCACGTTTCACTGCCATACAATGCTCACTCCAAACAAATGCTTTCAGAAAGGACTTCCTAACACTTAAATTAATATAAAATGATTTCCAATCCATGGTGTACAACAGCAATCAGTTAGAATAAATATTCCTTCAGACCGTCTTGATTGCAAATTTTTTAACTAATAAAAAATTTGCAATCAAGACGGTTTGAAGGAATATTTAAATTAATACTGGATGTTAACAAGTTTCGCTTCTTAAGAAACGCTTTTCTTCCCAAAGCGATTGTGCATTTTATATCTTTTTTACTTCGGCCATCAGAAGTTATCCTGCTACCCAAATAACAAAATTCATCTACTACTTTTATTGTCTCATTACCCAATCTAATTCCTTCAGCATCGCCTGATTTTCTGACATTGCATTGCATTACCCTCGTTTTACTCTTGATAATGTTCGCCTTATATCTCTCTTTCAAGATCTTCCGGAGCAATGTCAGCCAGGACAGGTAACCACTGAATGGGCGTAGATCTGACAGTGCAATCTTTGTTGTTTTCCCAGACTGGCGCGCAGCAGAAGACACGAGAGCGAGCGCAGCAGAGCGTGGGGCATTGGCGTCCGCACCCAAACTGCTGCCAGCAATCTTACGAAGCAAGTTCACTCTTGACGCAAGTTTCTTTGAAAGCTTTAAGCACTGTTCTTTGAATGTCAAGGATCGATCTAGAGTGATACCTAAGTATACCGGATTGTAGTTATGTGGCACTTCAATTCCGTCAAAAGTCACATGTAGCTTCCTATGGGCTTCTTTATTATTCAGGTGGAATGCAGTAACCTCAGGTTTATTTGGGTTTGGTTGAAGTCTCCATTTATAGAAGTAATCACTTAATTTAATCAGATCACTTGTCAGTACCTACTCGCAGTGCTTGAGATCGTTACTCTGGAAGACTAAAGCTAGGTCATCTGCATACTGGATTTTCGAGGAGTTCGTGTCTGGCATGTCATGTATATATAGGTTAAATAGGATGGGGGCCAGAACAGAGCCCTGGGGAAGGCCGTTCTTTAGCGTCCTCCATCTGCTAGATTGTCCATTGAGGAATACCTTAAAGCGTCTGTCCGAGAGCATGTTGTTTACTAGGAATGCAAGCTTTTGGCATGGGATGATTTGGAGAAGCTTCAACATCAGTCCTTCCCTCCACACAGTGTCATAAGCTGCTGTGAGGTCCACAAAAACTGCAGCTGATTTAAGACCCCGTTGGAAGCCAGTTTCTACTGATGTTGTCAACGTTAAGACCTGGTCACAGCAGCTCCGGTGTTTCCTAAAGCCACCGTGTTCAGTTTAGGGACTGATGACCCCGTAGTTAAGTCCTGTAAGCTATACAAACATTTGAACATTTTTTTGAAGCGCCGTGTATACGCAACGACGGTCGCGAGGTCGGTCGGTGCTCGGAGTGTGGGACAGTGTTGCCAACTGGTGCGGATGAAATGGAAACGGGTGTCGTCAGTTTGTTTAGTCGGGTCACGCGCGCTGCTACAGGCGCTGAATAAAACACGGCACAGCGGGAAAGCGGCAGTGGACGTGGAAAGCGACCAGCGAACGGCGCATGCGCACGAGCAGCCGGAAGACGCAAGCCTTTCTCCACTGCTCGACACTCCCCGCTACCCTCGTCTCCTTATTTATACCGTGGGAAACCTCAATCTCACAGCTTCACAAATTGTCGTAAGTTGTGTCATTATGTAACGCTGGACGAAAGAAAGGCAAATTTCTAAAAAATCGCACTGACGTGTTTTACTGTCCACTTTAGATTTGTAGTTTTATAAGTTTTTGCAAACATTTTGGACCAAAATAATAATCTAAATAATAAAAAATTAATTAATAACAGTGTCTGAAACCCTTTTAGGAAGAAAAAAAATTTTAGGTAGTGGCGAGATCCGAACCACCGTCCTACAGCGTCACAGTCCAACAAATTGTCCACTACGCTACTGATAACAATTAGGAGTTACGTTCATTGATGCCGTTGTTAACTGCTTTTAAGATATTTACAAATTGTTTATATAACTTATATCTATGTATAGAAAAGCGAAATGACATGCATTCACCCACTATGTTTACATGTAACACATCTTCCGTAAGACGAAAACCGATTTTCGTAAACCGTTTTTCGCTGTCGTGTTTACACGGCGCAGCCTGAATCAGATTTCCTAATCCAGTTAAGATGGCGGCTGAAAAACAGCTGATTCAGTCCCCGATTTAGTCAGCATAATCGCTATTTTTCTTTACTTAAATACACAGATTCATCCTCACTCTAATATTAATACTTTTATTTCACATTCGAAAATATCACTCTTTCCATATGTGCCGAAAATTCTTAACAAGGAAACACAATCTGACAAGCCAAGAACGCTTCAAAAACGGTTGCGTTTACATGGGCACGAAAATCGATTGTGCAACTGGAAAACCACTTTAGAGAAGTGCATTTCCAGAATCGATTTTGGAGTGTTTACATGACCAACCAAAAGCGGAATTGGGAAAATCGGTTTACGAAATCCGGTTTTGGGAGCCCATGTAAACGGGGTGATGGGCCCCCAAAACCGGATTTCGTAAACCGATTTTCCCAATTCCGCTTTTGGTTGGTCATGTAAACACATGACTAGTCGGAGGCAGTATTCACTTCCTGAAACGAGGCAACTATCGTATTCGGACCGTAAAATTATCGTAAATGCATCGGATTTAACCAAAATTATTGTACTTACCCTCAAAATGACCATAATACATAATATTTACTAGCAAATCTGATTTTGTATATCTTATACCGTACTGTAGTCTGTCTCTTGCAAAATATATTACTTTTTCCGAATGAAGAGCTGTTTTTAAAAATTGTTTTATGCATGACGTATAAAACCGCTCCAGGAAAAGTTGTGCGACTTGAATTGCATTGGTTTTCGTGGTGATTTCATCACTCTTATTAATGAAAGAAGTAATCTTGGACTGTGCTGGCACGAGCTTACGAACATGTGTTTTCGATGTCACAAGGTTTCTAATCACAGTCATTTCTGCTTTTATTATTACACTGCATAAATAACGCTTAGCTCTGTACCGATCTTCAGGCACTTTTCTAAGCCATTGTTTGTAATTTTCATCTTTCAACCGGACATCTCTAAATTTTTGTTGACGATGTTTTTTGCTGATTTTGGCGATTTTTATTGGGGCTGATTCATTTCCCTCTCTGTCACTATCTTCGTTTGAAGGATTCGTATTTCATTCTACAAAGAAAAAATCATAGAGTGTAACGATAAATCTATATATATAATACGCAGCCGAAGAACTAACGTATTTGAGAGATATACTTACTTCTCAAGCCAAAAGCAATCACTCGTCCAGTTAAAATTTCTTGTGTCAGAATGCCGCTTTGTTTAAGGGAACGCGTGAAACTTCAGTACAACTAAGCACGCTTCAAGCACTTTAACGTAACTAGAAGCATTGTTACGCGAATGTATAATAAAGAGCGAACTTCAACAATCGAATTATTTATCCCGACAACGGCAGTACATTGTCGCTCACCGATCGGTAGAACTCACAGTCACTGAGATTATTAAATCGACGAGCTGTATTACGGAAGTAGCCGTTCATAGCTACCGAGGTGATTATAGCGACAAGTTTAGTTACGAAAGTAATTTACCAGTAGGGCAGCGAGAAAAAAATCTTTCAAGAGACAATGTATTGTTACATTTTATTACGTTCGAAATTAAACGTACATGCGCGTACGATAGTAACATTCTTTCGTACATCGTACGCAGGCACGAAATTATCGTACATGTACGGTAATTATCGTACGGTTGTGAACACTGGTCGGATGTACTAATTCCGATTTGTCCTATGGCCTCCCCTTCGGCCGTTTTACAGAGACGACGGCGCGCGTGAAACGGGAATTCGGGGTAATTTGTGGTCATTTGCAGGAGCGGGCATAGGTCGCCCAGATGTGGCGGACGAAGCCGTAGAGTAGAGGTGGAGAGAACAGAATGGGAGGAAAGAAGGAAGGAACCAGGGAGGAGGGAGGGGGGGGGGGCAGAATTGATAGCGGTGCCAGCAGGCTGTAGTGGCCGTTATATATTGGCCGCGCCGCGAAGCCCTCGCACACACACACACACACACACACACACACACACGTGCGCCTCCCCCTCCTCCTCCCCCCTCCACCGGTGCTGGAGAGATTTGTCGCAGCTTGGCCTTTGCCACCAGTAGCAGTAGTAGTAGTAGCAGTAGTAGTAGTACCGGTAGCCGGCCACCGTGCGGCGCTGCCATCGCTGCCGCTTCACTGCTCTGCTACGTGCGCTTATATCCCGAGCAAAATAAAATCTTTCCCAGAGATACTGCTGCCTGTTGTAGGCAAAGATCTAAAACGTTCATGCAGTAGCATTGATCTCTATACTACCTGGATTTTGAACTACCATTGATCTCTATACTCTCTGGATGTTGAACTTCAGTTGTCTTAGCGTGCCAGCCATAGATATTCATATTTAGTTTCTTGCCAAATTCAAACATGGCTGCTAAAAAGCATTTAAAGAAAAAGAGAAGAAAATATGTTTCGATTCCGTTCCCATATCAGCCTACAACATCGAATATTTAATTAAATTCCAAGTCAATAGGTAAGCAAGCAATTCTTTGTCACGTAATAACTGATGGAAAGTCGTTTGCCAAATTTAAACATGGCGGACAAAGCGAAATCGTGTGCAAAACATATGAATGTGCAGGCACGCTGCAGTTCTATGCTCAGATACCAGAGTTATACATCCAGTTTATATACAGATCACTGTCTCTATACAAACTGGATGTATAACTCTTGTCTCTGAGCATAAAATTACAACGTGCCTGCACATTCAGAGGTTTCCCACAGGTTTTCGCTTTGTCCGCCATGTTTAAATTTGGCATACGAATGTTCAACAGTTATTACGTGACAAAGAATTACTTGCTTACATCTTGATTTGAAATTTATGTCAATATGCGATGTAATAGGCTAACTTGGAAGTGTAATCAAAACGTTTTTTCTTCTCGTTTTCTTCGAAAACTTCACAGCAGCCATATTTGAATTTGGCAAGAAACGAAATATTAGCATCTATGACTGGCACGCTCAGACAGCTGAAGTTCAACATCCAGCTAGTATAGATACTGCTGCTACCTGTTGTAGGCAAAGATCTTAAACGTTCATGCAGTAGGGATGTAGAGATGACAGCAGACGACAATGTTCTGAGCACAGTCTATCACAGACAGTCGCGAAACTCTATAGGAAAGCGAAGCGATACTAGCGCTCCAAGCGGCCAGTAGGGAATAACAGAGGAATGGCAGGATACAAACTGAGAAGTTGCCGTTTTTATGCTATTACTTTCATATTTCCTGGTCACTGGACGTTGCTGTGATCTTTCTAATACAAATACGAAAACATCATTAAAGTAGTATCACTGCTTCTGTTAATGACGTCTATAATTCAACAAACTGCCAGTGCAGAGTGATTCATACAGTTCACAATACCCGAGTCATATTCATATCGTTTGAAACCTTTTGAAAGCAAAGATGAATTGTAACCTGATGTGCTGAAGTACATAAAAGGAACTGATTATGATTATGTTGGCATTCTCGGAGTGTACTGACATGTTGCATGAGTTTGGTTTTAGCGAATTTCGGACATTGTAATGTTTTCAAAAGTACAGACGATTTTTACGTTGTAAGGGACTATATTCTACATCGTCGTTTAAACCATCTTTTAACCTTGTCCTTGCTTCTGTGCCTTTCGTGTACCTATCACAATTTTTAGCTACTTGGCAGGTATCAAACTGGATATCTTCAAGAACGTGACGTGCTAAAATTGACAGCTTATATATGGACATATTATTTATTTGTAGGTACGTATTCACTTTATCAAACTAGTAGGTAACCGACAAAATATGTTAGTATACAGGGTTATCATTTTTGTGAAGCTGAGGTACGAATATAAGCAATCATTCATACATTACGTTTATTCAGCAGTAATATTATGAAATAGTGGTCAAGTATTTGCGATTCTCATTAACAGCAGAAGTTTGGACGTGAATTAATTGTTTAAGACTTACTTCTATGACTAAAAGTATAACTAACCACAGTAAATGAACACCTGTTATTCATAACATTATTCTGTTACTGCTGAGCATTATTTCCAAATGAGAGTTTTCCGAATTATATTTTTGACAGTTGCTACAATTTATAGAGCTACAAAAGCTCGTAAATAGGAAGTTATTTTTAAAATGCTGCTTCAGTCCAAATACACATTCATTACTCAATCGCTTCGTGCTGTGTTTTTACGACCCGGTCGCTTGGAAGCGCTGCAGTCGCGAAGTTGCAGAAAATCACTGGCAGTTTCGCAGAGTATCTATGTAGATGCTTCTTAATTTTGAATAGGAATGATTTTGTTTGAAAGCTAATAAATTTGGCAACAATCGCAGCACGAATGTTTGTCAGCCGTAATGGCGCATTGCACAACTTAACCGGGCTGATTAGCCAGATATCAATTCTGCGGACTGAAATGAAAAATGCTCATTATATTCAATTTTGGCAACATTTCTTACGGTTTATTTTAATAAATAATTACACTATACTCACATAGATAAAGTATGGATAACAAGAGGCGACACCGATACGTCTAAACAGTACGGAAGTTAGAAACAGATGAAGTTTAACGCTGTTCTTTCTCTCGTGTCCCGAAAAAAAGGGAATAATGATCACGGTTCAGAGATATACGAGAGAGAGAGAAAACGCTCCGGGGTAAAATATATCTTCGGTTAACATTTTTAAATTTTATCGTTTCATTATTGCAGTTTTTACCCTCTTGTTTCCCTAAAAACAATCCTAATGTGAAGTCGAATATGCGGCGGTCCCCTACTCCAGGAAACGGGAGGAGGCGTCAGAAGAAAGGTACTGTTTGCCTCTGAAATTGAGCAATCTGTCGGTCACACTTGTCGTGAAACAGTCGCCAGTTTTTTTTCTTTGTACGTGCTCTTAATGACAGACACACACGCCAGCTTTCCGCGTCGTGTTTCTGTTGGCTTCTGTGCGGCCTTCCGTACTCGAAAGAGCCTACCATGGGTAGCAGGGGGAAGGGGAGGGGAGGGGAAAGATTCACGCGGCGAACTCTGGTCTCTAATCGGAGCATTAATTTCATGACCCCCGCCGTAGGGGACGTAGTCGTGGTGGTGGTGGTGGGGGGAGCGGGAGTGGAAGGGGAAGGAGTAGAGAGGGGAGGGGAGGGGAGAAGGGGTGGGGGGCAGACGCAGCCGTGCATTATTCATGGCGCGGCGCTGGAGAACTGGAGGCCAACCCCCTGGAGCCTGTCTGCATCCACACGCGCTCACTTAAGCGCGTTTCACACGAACGACTTCGCGGTGACAATTGACTGCTCAGAGTGCGTGTGCATTTCGTGCCGGATTGGATTAATACTTGTTCCATAGATCATATATGACAATGTTCATTGGAATACACTCTTTCAAATTCTGAAGCAAGCGGGAGTAAAATATAGGGAGCGTAAGGTTATTTACAACTTGTACAACAACCAGACAGAGGTTGTCAGAGATGAAGGGCATGAAAGGGATGCAGTTGTTGGAAAGGGAGTAAGACAGGGTTGTAGTCTTTCTCCATTGTAATTCAATTTGTACATTGAGCAAGCTATAAAGGAAAGCAAGGAGAAATTTGGAGAAGGAATTAAGGTTCAGGATGAAGAATTACAAACATTGCGTTTTGCCGACGCAATTCTGTCAGATACAGCAAAGGACCTGGGAGAGCAATTGAACGGAATGGACAATGTGCTGAAAGGTGCATATAAGATGAACATTAACAAGAGCAAAAGTAGGGTAATGGAGTGCAGTGTAAGAAAATCAGGTGATGCTGAAGGAATTAGATTAGGTAACGAAGCAATAAAGGAGGTAGATGAGTTTTGTTACTTGGGCAGTAAAATAACAAATGATGGTCGCAGTACAGAGGATATAAAATGCAGAATGGCAATGGGTAGAAAGGCGTTCTTGAAAAAGCGAAATTTGTTAACAGCGAATATTGATTTAAGCCTAAAGAAGTCCTTTCTGAAGGCATTTGTATGGAGTGTTGCCTTGTATGGGAGTGAGACATGGACGATAAACAGTGCGGACAGGAAGAGGATAGAGGCTTTTGAAATGTGGTGCTACAGAAGAATGCTGAAGATTAGGTGGGTGCGTCGCGTAACTAATGAGGAGGTACTGAACAGATTTGGAGAAAAAAGAAATTTCTGGCATACGTTGACTAAAAGAAGGGATCGATTGGTAGGACACATTCTTAGACATCAAGGAATTGTGAATTTAGCGTTGGAGGGAAGTGTGTGGGGTAAAAACCGCAGAGGAAGACCAAGAGATGGATACAGTAAGCAGATTCAGACAGATGTAGGTTGCCGTTCTTATGAGGAGATGAAGAGCCTTGCTCAGGATAGGGTATTGTGGAGAGCGGCATCAAACCAGTCTCCGGACTGAAGACCACAACAACAACAGATCATATATACGACATTTCGTAATGTTGTGGAACGTGTCAGTTTAGTAAATGTTGTCTACTCTTGACAATCAATATTTTAAGCATTCTTATTACACTTTTTGTTGTTTATTTTATTTATTTTTTTATTTACTTTAAATTTTATCTAAAAATTTATCTTCACCGTAGGAGGAGTTGCCATTCAGAAATTCCTTTAATTTCTTTTTAAATACTAGTTGGCTATAGGTTTCAGAAATTACTGCAACCAGTCGCCTTTTGTTTCTTCTTAATGAAGAATTAATTTACACCATTTCCGGTTTCAAGCTGCCTAGCAGCTCTTCATCAGATGGTATACGTTTAGTGCAAATTACATTTGTATAGTTATGGTTTCACATTTAATTTGTCCATATTTGGTCCGCTTTTCGATAGCAATTCACATTTCCCTTCCATCAACACACCACAGCAACTCCCACGACTTTCAAGTGGTAAAATTAAAAAACACTTCACACACATTACAACTGCACAGCCACTACCACTTCTTTCAGCTTGTAAACAAAACTTTTTAGTGGATAGTTAGGAGCCTCAGTTTCATACGCGAATTGCAGAAAGGCAACTTTCGGTAAACAGCCATTTTATGTGACTATGGGATTTCAGTTCTGTGGTATGTGTTCCAATTTAGAGAAAAAAATGTAATCCCTTTTTTAAGCAGTTTTCGGAACGTTATTTGTATTTTGAACTCTTTGTTGATATGTTATTTTCACCTCACATGGTGGAAAAAGTGATGAACCGGAATACGTTCAGAGTAAATGAAAAGTGTGTGAGTAACAATAAAAGACTGAAATTACTAAGTAAATTGAAAGTGATCATGTGATACATGCATAGTGCTTATTTACATTGTTTATTTTAGACTACGGTTCACCAATTAAATGCGATGACCATGTGGGTCACTTGTTCCAAAAATGTTCCCAGGTAGGAGTATAGCACAAAAATACAGCAGTGAATATTTTTATTTTAATGAAAAAATCAATCACTTTACCTGGACTGTATTCAAAATTGGATTAATGCAAGTGTTTTTGGTAGCCATTATGTAGCGTTGTGAGATGATAGGATAAGGCCAAAATCAGTTATCCTAAGGTTTATAGTTAAGTGCGTCGCAGTTTTTGACAGAATATATCTCCTGATTTTTTGAAGAATTACCCGATTTTTTAAACTGGATGGCCTGGTTTGGCCCAGTTTAGGTTACGGTTAGTAACACTAAAAGTGAGCCTTTGCGATCGTCTTTTGACAGCTCGAAATTTAAATGAAAATAACGGCTTAAATATTCATCTGATACGAAAATTGAATAACCGAATTTGTAGAGGAGAAAATTCTCTACAAGTTAGCTCCCTTATGTTTCTTTCATATCTCGTATCGTTTGAGACATATTTGCAAATATAACGGAGATTTGACACCCTCCGTTGAATTAACGAAAACCAGCCGTTCGGAGACGTCACGTGACATTCCTCGCGTATTTGATGGTTTTCTTATTGTAACTTACACGTTGTCATTTCAAACTAACGGCACACTGAGGAATTAACAAAAACACATCGTTCTTCGTACGATAAATGATAATCTAATGTCTACAAATGCCATATTAACATCAGTTAACAACGGCCATCAGTAGTATGAGATTAAAGAACTCCAATTTTGATCTGTGGCCGTCGTTGAGGCGTCTCTGAGTGTAACGACATCAGCACGAAGAAACTTGTGTACATGGATGTAAAGGCTTTCCCAGTGTCCAAGACCAGAACTCTTAACTTGGTTCATATATTCGTTCGTCAACTACGCCCTTGGGGGACGTGGATCTGTGAGCGACTTTCGACAATACATCCTCCGTGCAAGAAGAGAAATCCTCAACGATCCATGGAAAAGAGTAAAATTTTCGCCGTTCATTCACTTTTTGTAAGACAACTTGTTTCACAAAATTATAACTATTTGTAAACACATTTCGTAAATAAAGTTTTTCATATTAAAAAAAAAAAAGTAGTTTAGTGTATCAAGGTGCTGGTCTGTGACGCGAAAGGTCGGTGGTTCAAAACCCGCCACTACCTCAATTTTTTTCCCTAAAACGGTTTCAGACACTCTTATTAATTAATTAATTATTATTTTGGTCCAAAATGTTTGCAAAAACTTATAAAACTACAAATGTAAAGTGGGCCGTAAAACATGTCAGTGCGATTTTTTTATGTTTTGAACGTCGGCATGTATGTTAACCTTATGTGCAGTGACCTCCCGAGCAAGACTTTGCACCCCCCCTAAGGGTTGTGACCGACAGGTTAAGGGTATAAATATAAGTTGTTCTACTGTCTGGATAAATGTAAAACATAATAGCTGATGTGGTGGATAGTGTGTCTAAGCAGCCGCCTGCGCCTGTTTGCAGGTGGTGCCAGGGAGAGCGCCTTCCCGCCCCCGCACCTGGAGGACTCACCGCCCCCGGAATCCTCCCCAAACAGCGGCCGCAGCAGCTGCGACAGCTGCGCAGCCAGCATGAAGGTGAGTCTTCTCTTCAACTTGTCCTCTACTCCCACTCACTGTCTGCACTGCCAAGAATTAACTTTCCCTCAACTTACCCGTATTGATTAGTGTGCCTCATTCACTTTATTATGTCGTTTATCTGGCCGCAACAGCTGTGCAGCCAGCATGGAGGTGAATCAGCAGTGCTTCTTCTTTTCAACTTGTCCTCTACTCCCACTCACTGCCAGGAATTAACTTTCCCTCAACTTACCGGTATTGATTAGAGTGCCTCATTCACTTTATTATGTCGTTTATCCAGCCGCAACAGCTCCGCAGCCAGCATGAAGGTGAGTCAGCTGTGCTTCTTCTCCTCAACTTGTCCTCTACTCCTACTCACTGCCTGCACTGCCTGAAATTAACTTTCCCTCAACTTACCCGTATTGATTAGTGTGCCTCATTCACTTTATTATGTCGTTTATCCGGCCGCAACAGCTGCGCAGCCAGCATGAAGGTGAATCAGCTGTGCTTCTTCTCTTCAACTTGTCCTCTACTCCCACTCACTGCCTGCACTGCCAGGAATTAACTCTCCCTCAACTTACCTGTATTGATTAGTGTGCCTCATTCACTTTTTATTATATCCTTTTTCCTGCATGATTTTTACCTCTGCCTTCTTGACTGACCTCTCTGATTCTCTCATTCATTACTGCTTTATATGAAGCACTCTTCAATTTGTGTGTGGCACAGAGATTATTTTATTTATTTACTAGCTGAGAACCCTGCGTTGCCCGGGTATTTATTTATTTATTCCTGTTATTTTTCAGGTATATATTCATTGTATAACGGCTGTATGTTTGTAAAATCTCTTGAGAACACAATTAGTAATAAATAAGTAATAGATTAAAACTTGGTGCGTGATGGGGCAGTTTTCCACGAACGTTACTGTTCATGTGCTCATGAACTACGAGTCGTACTGTGATACCATTTAGAAGGTACACTCAACTATAAGCGGGTATACTGTCTGTAAAATTTCCTGCGGCTACAATTTATAGTGTAGAAATTATGAATTGTAACGTGATACCGAATGCCGTAGTTTTACTACATAAACAGCAGAAAAATAGTAAGCGAGAAACTTTTTTCCTTTCATCGTTTTACTGTGGTTGCCAGCGAGAAAAAGTTTAATAAAGGTTTGAAATTATGTTTAAAGTTTGTTGGAAGTCGCTAAGTACTGTCATTCCCATACAGTGTATTTCGAAAGTCTCGCCGCATTATATGGCATTTTTGCGATTTCTATTGGTTATGACGTAATATCTTTTGAACCATGTGCCGTATGTAACTCTTAACCATGTAGCAATTGTTACCTCACGGTAAGGAATGTGTGTACCAAATTTGGTTGAAATCGGTCTAATGGTTAAGGAGAAAATGAGCAGCATTGTCGCAAAATGCAGCAGTTTTTCGCGTATCTCATTGTTTATGACGTCATATCTCGTGAACTATATATCGTAAGTGGTTCTTACACTTACGGCGACCGTCCTCGTGGATTGAAGCTTACGTGTACAAAATTTCATAAAGATTGGATCAAAACTGTAGATTTGTATGCAACACGTAGAAACATACGGACACTCTGCTTTATGTATTAGATTTATTTTCGTCTCCTACGGTTTGTGCTTCTCTGGGGCATCAGTTTTTCACCCTACACTTTTTAGTTACTTTTATATCTCTTACTGTAACATATGACAGGTATGTCGCACCTTACAGTTGTAATACCTTCTTTTATTGTTGCATAGGCCAGGCATCACAGCTATTTTATCTTTTTATTTATTTATTTGCCAAATTTTTATTTCACCAGATATTTCGCAGTTATCAGCCCGTGGCGTATTTCTTCATCCTTTTCATTTTGAAACGGTACTATCTTAAAACACTTCTTTGTGTGTTGGCCTTAATTTTCTTTTATTATCTCCATATTTTTATCCAACTTAAGTTTAATTGCTACTGGAAATTAGTATGTCGTATGATTTATTACACAATGCATTCAGTTAATCTCTTTGAGTGTTCATAGCTGTTTATTTTAATAGAAATCCTTTTTGTGTTGTACAGCACTTGTTAGTGTGGTTTCCTCATACCTTCCTTGTGTATTCTGCTTCTGTGACAAATTCCGGCCTGCTCTTCAGGAGTATGTTGCTGTATTGTAACATTCAACCCCTCCCAGCACGTCGTTGTGTAGCTGGCAGAGTGTCGTCACTGAACGAGCGTCCTCAACGTTGCAGGTGAACCAGACCCCCGACGACCAGCTGCCGCTCATGTTCGGCAGCAGCGGGACGCGCTTCGGATCCAAGTCGCGGCCGACCATGATCTCTGCCAAGTACCGGCTCAAGGAGGAGCGCCGCAAGGTGCTCAAGATCTCCATCGGCAAGCTGAAGAAGATAGAGGACCCCGAGAGCTCGCTGAGGCGCTCGGTGCTCATCAACAACACGGTCAAGCGGCTGCAGAAGGAGGCACGCGAGGAGAAGTTGTTGAAGCAGCAGGTATGTTTCTCCAGTCTGTAAACACCGGCCCATACCTCTTTCCTACTGATGCTCACTCACTTTTCCACTCACTCATTCACTCACTCAATCACTCACTTTTCTGCTCACTCACTCCAACTCACTTGTCCACTCACTCACTCACTTGTCCACTCACTCACTCACTTGTCCACTCACTCACTCACTCATTTGTCCACTCACTCACTCACTTGTCCACTCACTCACTCACTCATTTGTCCACTCACTAACTCACTTGTCCACTCACTCACTCACTCACTTGTCCACTCACTCACTCACTCACTCACTCATTTGTCCACTCACTCACTTGTCCACTCACTCACTCACTCACTCATTTGTCCACTCACTCACTTGTCCACTCACTCACTCACTCACTTGTCCACTCACTCACTCATACTTACTCACACTCACTTTTACACTCATTCACACAAAATTCGTGCTCACATGATCGCTGCTGCAGTTTGTCTGGTAGTGGAAATATGAACACAGGGAGAGCTGTGTGGAAATTCTTATGATATTAATTCGTTATAGTAAGAACCTTTTTAAACTTAAATTTATGGGAAATGGCTTCCACTTCTTGGATATAAAGAATTATTTTTATGGGATAAAGTTTATAAGAAAATATCACCAGAAGAACTCAAAAAGCAGGATTAACAAAACCCTTTGCAAACTGGTATTAGATGAGCAATGGTCGTGAAACATACAAATTTCAATGAAAGAAAAAGACAATCTGTACACCCTATACAGTTACAAGAACAAAGTGTACACATCCAACCCAGAGGGACTAATCATAGGTGGGCTCTTAATCATTTCTAAATTGGATTTTATTTTGTATTCACAGCTAAGCAACATGTCACATACTCTTCGAGATCTTAAAGTTCCATTTTCTTTCCTCTTTCTCTTCTTTGTTTTTTTTTTTCTCTTATGTAGGCTAGTTTATTTTGCAAGTGCAATCTATTTTATTCCACTGTTTTACTGTAGTTTGCAAAAGTCTTTGCATTCACCTGCTTATTACACGAGTACAATGAAAATAGTATAGGTCAGTGATTGCATGGACTTTATAACTCTATCATAAGTTACAGTTCATTGTACTGATTGTGTACTATATGTTTAAAGATTTTTAGTTCACTAAATATTAATTTTGGTGTAAATATATTTATTTCCCAAGGCCAATCAAACAGTATGGTTACTTACAGTGGAGTAAGGACTTTACCTCTTTGTTAAGAGATACTGAAAGCTGTTTTGAATGCCTAAATTTGCCTTACACCAAATTAGAGTGATGAGTTGATTTTGAGGGTAGTTATATTATTGTCCAGCTGGCTTCATTTATGCTCCATCTCAAAATAATAAGTTGCCATTCAAAATAAGATGAACTATGTCATGTCATAGAAATGGGTGTACTGATGGTGGTCCTAACACAATGTCTTCATGCTGTCTTTGTTCGGAGACCGGTCAATGAGCAGACCAGGAAACTTATTTGTGTCTAGGCAGTGGTTGACGTACTCTATGGACTATGCAATTTGCACCCAATGGTCGATTTGGCTGTGGAACCGGTCTCAGTATTTTATCGCTGGTCAACATCCTACCCTGCGGCCACATGCCTAGGCATAAAAATGGGACCCAGTCAGATCATTGACTACTCCCTCTCAGAAAACACCTGATGAAGACAAGACAGTGGCAGTGCATTGTATTGGTTAGACACAGACCATCAGCAGTACACCCGGTTCTGTTGTTGTTGTGGTCTTCAGCTGGTTTGATGCAGCTCTCCACAATACCCTATCCTGAGCAAGCCTCTTCAACTCCACATAAGAACAGCAACCTACATCTGTTTGAATCTGCTTTGCTTACTGTATCCATCTCTTGGTCTTCCTCTGCGGTTTTTACCCCACACACTTCCCTCCAACGCTAAATTCACAATTCCTTGATGACTAAGAATGTGTCCTACCAATCTATCCCTTCTTTTAGTCAAGGTATGCCAGAAATTCCTTTTCTCCCCAAATCTGTGCAGTACCTCCTCATTAGTTATGCGAACCACCCACCTAATCTTCAGCATTCTTCTGTAGCACCACATTTCAAAAGCCTCAATCCTCTTCCTGTCCGCACTGTTTATCATCCATGTCTCACTCCCATACAAGGCAACACTCCATACGAATGTCTTCAGAAAGGACTTCCTTAGGCTTAAATCAATATTCGATGTTAATAAATTTCTCTTTTTCAAGAACACTTTTCTACCCATCGCCATTCTGCATTTTATATCCTGTATACTGCGACCATCATTTGTTATTTTACTGCCCAAGTAACAAAACTCATCTACCGCCTTTATTGTTTCGTTACATAATCTAATTCCTTCAGCATCGCGTGATTTTCTTAGACTGCATTCCATTACCCTAGTTTTGCTCTTGTTAATGTTCATCTTATATGCACCTTTTAGCACACTGTCCATTCCGTTCAACTGCTCTTCCAGGTCCTTTGCTCATTCTACAAGACGAAAATTAATTGTCGCGAAAGTCTAAGAAATGACAAGTAATCTTATTTACTGTACTGTGGCAATCAAAAACTGAAAATGTTTTGGTAAGTAGGAGACCGGTCATTGAGCTGACCAGGAAACGTATTTGTGTCTAGGAAGTGGTTGATGATCTCCACGGACTATGCGATTTGCACCCAATGGTCGATTCAGCATTTTGTCGCCGGTCGACATCCGACCCGGAGGCAACATGCCTAGGCATAAAAATGGAACCCAGTCAGATTATTGACTACTTTCTCTCAGAAAACACCTGATGAAGACAAGACAGTGTCACTGTATCATATTGGTCAGACACAGACCAATAGCAGTACATCCGATTAGACGAGATGAAAATTACTGTCGCAAAAGTCTAAGAAATGACAAATAACCCTATTTTCTGTATGGTGGCAACCAAAAAATATTTATGCAAGTAGGTAACAACAGTGTGGTCTCCTCATTTCAGGTGCTGTACAATTCTACAAGCAGCTGTTTCCTGGACGACCCAGATCCAGTCACAACTGCGGTGCCGACAGCGACGACGCCGACTTCCACGCTGGCAGAAGCGTCCGTCGTGTCGCCTCTGACGACCGGTGTGGTGGACTCGCTGGCACCTCCGGTCTCCCCCACAATCGTCGGCACCGTCACCGCCGTGCCGTCCCCCGCCGGCATCGAGCCGTCTCCGACCCCGGTCGGTCCCGTCGGCGGCGTCTCCGGTAGCGCGCCCGCTCCGTCGTCCGACAGCCGGAAGAGGCCGCTCCTAGAAGACGACTGCTGCGACGTGCTCAGCCAATTCTACATGCCGCCCACACCGCGCATGCTCACCTCCATCGACGACGAGGACGAGGACGAGGACGACGACGTCGTGGTGGACGTGGTGGACGTGGAACCTCCGCTGGCGGAGTCTCCGGGCAGCGGAGCGTCGGCGGACCCCGCCGGCGACTCCGCTCCCAGTTCCGCGACGTCTCCGGTCGACAGCAGCCCCGCACCGCCGAAGAGGCCCAAGTTCCAAGTGGCCATCGAGGTGCCGGACCCGGCCACGGCGGAACTGGAGAGGCGGCTGTTCTCGTGCGGCGGCGACGACCTGCGGAACAGCACTTGCTGCTGGTCCACCACCACCGGAGTCCCCAGGGTGCCCGCGCCGCACTCCGACGACCTGCGGCTCAGGTTCGCCGACAGCTCCAAGCCCGCACCTTCCGCCAACTGCGTCGAGTCTTCGACAGAGCAGCAGCAGCAGCAACAGCAGCAGCAGCAACCGCAGCAGTACTCGTGTGGCCACGCATCCATTTTTGGAGAGATACAGTCGGTCGTCTTCCACAGCTTGATCGCGTCGCTCGAGTCATAATGGCGAAACTCTGGTGACGTCGAAGTCGATGGCAGCCCGAGTGACTGTCACTGGGAACTGTTATAATTGTCACTGTGATGAACCGTTGTCGTAAACTCACTGGCTCCACAGTGTGGTGTTTGCAAAGAGTGGAGCAGTGTCATTCGGGTAGTTAGCTAGTGTCCTCCTCTCTCGGACAGACGCGTATCGACAACTGCGGCACACCGGCTACTGGAGGCGACGCGTGGGACCGGACACTTGCGAGCGACGAGCTGCCGTAAAATGTGGTGCGGGTAGTTTTGACTTCTTCGTGTAACGAATTACCATCACATTATTTATTACAAATACTGCGGGATCGATTGAATGGGGGAAGAAACACACGTCCACGTACATGCTGGTTAGCATTTGGAGCTCACTGATACAAAAAAAAAGGGAGCATGGGAAGATCAGAATTCCTCACCCAGATCTCCTGCAACACCAGCAGTTGCCACTGTCCTATACGTGTTTTACCCTGTTGACATACTGGGATAAGATGATATAACAAAACTGTGATGGGCCCAGAATGGTAAAGGCAACTAAGTCAATAGCAGTTTAGTTAATGAAGAAAAGACTTCTGTAAAGAATATAATTTTTTGTTTTCGGAGTTCTTCAGACGTTTTGTGGATGAAACAGGCTGTGTAATGTACATAAATGCTACATATATATATATACATACATACATATATATATATATTTTAAATTGATCCACAGTTCCGAAAACCTTGTCTAAGCAGCCTGATTATGTGTTGCTATAAAGGCAGCAAGTGGTTTTAGGAATTATTGTGTCATATTTCAGTGTTCATAGAGTGAGGAAAACTGTGCATTTGAAGGTGTTTTGTGTGTGTGTGTGTGTGTGAGAGAGAGAGAGATAGAGAGAGAGAGAGAGAGAGAGAGAGAGAGAGAGAGAGAGAGAGAGAGAGAGAGAGTGTGTCTAAAAGATGAATCTTACAGATTTAATAAAGGCTCATTATCTACAAATTAACTTGCACTGTGCTCACTTTAGTGTCATTGTATGATAGATTTTCCAGATACCGTTTCATCTGTTGGAAAATCTTATAAATGGTAGGAGCACATTTTTTATAGCTTTCCTTTTCCACACAGTCTGTCAAAGCATATTTCTGTAAGGAGTTCCAAAAGCATGCACTGTAGGCAATGGGGAGCAATTGGTTGTTACTTGTACATCACTGTTCCCTTCCCCGAGAGATGAAATAAAATTCTAATTTTTTAAATCGATGTCAAATAGTGCGGACATTTTCACGATTACGCACTTTAATCTGTTTTATTTTGTTATTATCTAATGGAAGTAGGAAATCAAAATTTCTGCAGCAATGTGTATGTTATTAAGATGACAAAAATGCTTCCCAGAGCTCCTTTAGTGAAGTGGCTGTATCTTTCATGTAGAGTGATAAAGTGCAGTTTATCTGCAGGCCATAGCTAATATTTCTCCTACAAAGTTATCTGCTCATATAAAGACTGTTTGAAGAAAAAAAAAAACACTATTTATTTTCAAAAACCGAGCTTTTCTTAGATCGCTATTTGTGCTATGTGAAACTGTCGTTCATTGAAAGTACTAGTTACGAAACTAGCACTTAATCCTTCTTATCTGAATGAGCTATTTTTTACTACAAGTATAGATCAATAAATATATCGTAAACATATTGTCTTGGTATTATTTTGGGTATATCATGCTCACAGCTGCCAAAATGTTTACTATTGTTGGTGATGCTAAATATTGTAATGTGTTACACTGAGAATTGTTGTTAGATATTTTGCCATATCTACTAGGGGTGTTGATGGAAATGTCCCACATAACTTATTCATATATATATTTGGTATCTAATATTATGACCTGAAGTCATTATGACCTTTATATTGATTACATAATATTACAAACAAATAGTGACACTGTAGCAGATTGCTACTAAAATTTCATTTTATATCATGATCAGTAAATATAAAAAAAATATATAAAATTTATTTTGGGGAGAAAGTTTTGTTTTGTTAGTGAGTGTATGTTCACAAAAATGCCTAATACAGTGGAAAGACAAGGCTTCAAATTATATATCCAAATTAAGAGGAGGTAAATTCATGAAGTAATGATCAGTGTTCATTTAGTGGGTTCACACAGGAGACCAATATGTCAGGGACCATTGGAATATTTTTGAAATCATCAACTTTAGAGATATGTAGTACATTTGAGTAGGATGCTAAAAGTGATCTGCTACAACGGAATTTCAGAGTTCTATACTTCTCGGCCAAAATGTGTGTTTGTGGAACACTTCCTTCAACACTTCTCTCCACTGAGATCTCGACTTAGCAATTTGACAAATTATTTCTTGTGGGATACGAAAATAAATAATAGTGGGATAATATGAAAACCTGTGTAGGCTATGTAACATTTGTGTCAAAGTGAGTCTGTGATATTCCTCAAACATCTTTAATTTTGTTAATGTCAGTCTGGGTGGTGTCTTGTGCCAGTAATTGGCAGTGAGTCTTTTTAAGACACATGCTACCAATAGCCGAAGGCAGTTGCAAATACATACATCACTGAACCTGTTATTGATTTGAAATATCAGTGTGAAAGAAAAATACTAAATAAGCACTTTTACCTATGCTGTCTTGAAGCTTTAATGTCATGTACATTCTTGAAATGCAGATTTTTCATGCTGTTCAGTTAAAAGAATCCATAATAAATGCAACTACTTTTATCAATATACAAATAATTTATGGTAGGTACTGCCTAGGCATCATTTTTAGAAGATGATTGTCTGATCCCATCACCCAGGTCTGTTTTCTTATTTATGATGGATGCAAATTGATTATGGCAGAAAAAAACACATTGAAACAGCTTCATACGTTCAAAACTGACACATTGTTACTTTGCAACATCAGCAATGACAATCTGTTGCAGCCACATCTGACTTCGCAGACAGTTTGTTTTTTATTTTTTGGATGGGTCTGCTGCAATACCAACACTAAAGCATCATCATTATGTGAACATTTTCTTCTAATTGCCTATATTTCTCTCTAATAAGTGTCAATTTCCAGTATTTAAAGCTTTGTAAAATTAGGCATTGAAATTAGCTGTGAAGCAGTAGTTATTGCTGAGGGACAAAGAGGTCAAACCAGGAACAAGACAAATTATGGCATCATCATGAAATGAGTGCATCATCTCAGGAAAGGTCTCATTTCCAGTTACAGCAGGCCACTAATGCAAATCTCTGCTCACAACTTTATCTTGGCTTTAGACACTTCAACAGTTCACGAACAACTAAAAATATTCCAAGTGCCTTTTTTGATAAAGATATACATATATAAACACGAAGTATGTACATTGGTGTGTGCATATATATCTATAGAAATATATACATATATAAAGTGTTTTGGGGAACAAAACGTAAGATGAATAATTCATTGGGTTGCATCCTCTTTGTCTTTCATTGCACTATCACAGAAAAATCAAATGTGTACGCTTTTGTAGAATTCATAGAAACGCCGTGCATTTTGTAATAACAGTGTGAAAACAAATATCTAAAATTGTAAAATTTATGTAGAACTTTTCCCATTGTTAACGATTCAGTGTTGTGATAGAAAGGTTCAATTTTTGTGGCAGCTATATTTTTTAGTTGAAAGCTTTTTCAGATAGATATTACAGATTTATATAAAATTTATGTACCCGTGATGCCTACGTCAATTTTTTACTTCATTGATTTTATAAGCGATGAAAGAATTTATAGATACACCAGCCTAATAATTATTTTAAATGACATTCTGAACAACAAACGTTCAGGAAGAACCACGGTGTAACTGACCATCTACTCAAATATTCCTGGAATTCTGTGTGATGAACTGATTGATAGCGGTGGATTAAGTGGAAGTTACCATTTCATTTATTTCTCAAAGCAGCACACCAAATTTTGTTCAAATTTCTTCATATTATTTTAATTGTAACACCAGAAAAAGGATTTCAGTGAAAATTTGTCTCTTTCACTGTTCCTAAAAGTAGAAAATGAAAAGTCTTTTAAATAGAAATTCAAGTAATGCAAAACATCTTGCAACTGAATTGTTTTAGCATAATGTGATGACGGATTCTTTCATGCATTTCATAAGGTTATTGTCTCATACATAGGCCTTAACTGGTCAAGACTTGGCTTGAATTTTGGTTTAAGATTGTGTAGAATGATTCCATATTTGTTTGAATATGGTTTCATTCTTGTATATTTCTCCTGTTATTTCTTAATTTCATGTACTCAGTCTTAGTTGTGCCTGTACATTCGCAAATATGCTATAAAAAAAAACATGAGCATGTCTTATGTGAAAAAAAAATCAGTTTCGGTATCATGCATTTTGGTGACTTGTTTATGTATAGAATGATTTATTTCTATCTTAAGATAGTTATTGCTGTAATTGTCATACCTGATTGTAGTCTTGTGAAGCAAAGTGGACATGGTATCAAGCTTTTGTATCCAGTTTCTTTCCATTGGTTGTGAAAATCATGCATATTTATTCATGTGATATGCCTTTTGTTTCTCATATAGAACACTAAAATCTGGTCCGTGATAAATGGGTAAATTTTTGTTTTTGTATAATGAGCTTAAAAAAAGGACCTTTTGAAGAATATTCCATAACATAATGCATTCAAAATGAAATGGATAAATTACCGGCAATGAAACAGGAACATCAATGTTATTGTGGCTTCTCAGAAATTACACAGAAACAGAAATATTTTGTCTGCTATGTGCAATAATATATTGTCTGCAGAATAAAATTGTACAATGAATATAGAACATTAACAAAAATTATATATATCTATGTCTCTGTAAGAGCATTTTGAAATGACATTGGACTTCTTAGAATTGATTCAGCCATGTTCTCCATCGAACTACAGCAAATTTGTATTATAAAGTTCAAGAGTGTTGTGTTATTGTTATTGTTGTTGGGATCTGTTATGCAAATTTTATGTTAACAGTATATTAAATTTTTGTTACATTTCCATCGAAATTAATAACACAGCAGGCACAAATATCTGATCGGTACAGTTCAGATTGAATTGGGAGCAGATTCATAAAAAACCTAACTATTTGATTGGAATACTACATGATCCCTAAATAATATGTGCTTAATACTTTCAATATGTTTTTTATTTGTAACATATATAACATACAGATATATATATATATACACACAAACACACATAAAATATATATACCTATAGATATGTACCAAAATATGAGGTTACCGACGGAGAATATTCGTCATGAATAAAGTACCTGAAAAAAAAAGTTTGTCCTTTATGACTCTCTAGCCCATCAAATATCCTGTCTTCCTTGTGCCACGAGCAACTAATGAAACTACGGTGTTCCAATTAATAATAAAACGGATTATTCACTTGAGTATGGAGTATATTGCTTGATAAATGCAAATAAACATTAACTATGCATGTATGCTTTGAATGACAAGGAAGGAACTGCTCCCCAACATATTTCAGATGACTGATTAGAAATTAATGTACATGTAGCATTTTGCTCGAGGCCCATTTGGAAATGTTCAGACAGATATCCTTTTTTGTCTAGACTGCAAATATTGCTGAGCATTAAATTCTCAAACAAAATGATTCATTTAATACTTGAAGAAATTGTGTTTCACAACTTTTTATTTTGTTCATTAAATATTTTAGGTTCCACACATATTTTGTAGTGTTACTCCTGGTATAAAACAAAGTATGGAATCTGTAGCTGCCCGAGAGATGTAGGTAATTTGAAAAAAGATCATACCGTATGGAAAAAGAGTTTAATTAATCGATTAATGATGGAAATTCTCCTCAGAGATGATAAATTATTTTTCAAAAGAGATAGATTGGCTGGCCAGTACTTACCTTTGTGTTGTACCGCCGATAGTGACACAAATGAAGAAAAAGAAAAAAAGGGACGAAACAGGAGAAGCTTTCGGAACACAGTTAGAAAAGGGGAGAATAAAGGATGGGAATGGAAGGGAAAGGTAATTCATGACCTAGGTCATGAGGATTGGGATTGGGGGAGTGTGAAAATCAGAGATACTGCACATTAGTACTGAGCCATGCCACAGAGGAAAGATCAAGCAGTAAAGAGAAGAGAAGATGAGAGAACTGAAAGTTTAAGTAAGTCAGAGAGATTATACAATTTGCATTGGATTACAAATTATGTACCATTTCTCACTGACAGTTGGGACATCGGGTGTACCTGCACTACTAAATGGGTAACACAGTTCTCAACACAGACTTCCAGCTGCTTACAGGGACAACAAAATTATTTAAAATATTTAATGTAATTACTGACCAAGTGTACAAATTTAAAATGCTGACAACCTACTCTTCAAGAGATATGATCATATGTAAAACTTGAAACTGGATCATAGTATTACAGTAATAAAAACTGTGTACGTATCAAGGCAATAATGCTCATGATGCACAAATTATCCAAGCTGCACTGATCAAAATTGCTTCCTAGTTGATAGCTGACATGCTGGATCTGCTTTCCTCCAATCAGAACATTTAACGTCAATACCAAACCATTGTTTCCTGTTGGCAAAATGCCACAACAACTGCTCATTTCAATTCCATTTTCTTAACTGGCTGTCTTTCTTGATTTGCGTTGTTGCTGATTCATAGGACTGCCCTTTTTAATTTACATCTCATTACTTAATGATGACCATATTAAAAACAAGACACAGAAATGGTGTTAAGGAAATCTGTACTCGTACAGACTACTAAGCTTACATTTAGAGAAAATTCATATGTGACTTTAATCATTCTTATTTGTCATCCTGAAATTTATCACCCATCCCCCCATGAATGGAATCTGCTTGTGCCAAGGAGCACTGATGATTGGTTCGTAACACAACAAGCCGTTTAACTCCTAGTCAGATATTTTCGCTAATCAATGATAGTGAGCAACTACTGTTTGATTTTAGCACTGTATCTGATTTTTTTTTTCTGTTTGAGTTTGCTCATAGAGGCAAGGTCTATTCACCTTGAATGATGAAATCATGATTTTATTTCTGCTCGAGATGTTTGAACACTTATTTTGCCAGATTTGTAGTATATTGTGTGGTTAGGTGACAACATGGGATGAAATTGGGAGTTACAAAATACACAACAAATGTCAGCTAGAAAGTAATTTTAATCAGACTATACATTCATACAGTGTTTTATAATAAAATCATTTAATAACTTCTAACTTATTTACCACAACTTCCCATCAACACATTTTGCAGACACATTTCTAATATGCGTCTAAGCGTAACTGCAAATATAAATACAGTGAAATCAAACATACATAAAACGTAGTTGGCAACATTTTGTACCTTTTTTTATTTTTATTTTTTTCTACTTACATTCTTGATGTCAGATATCTAGCATCTTGACTTATTTTTAAAGTAAACAGGTGTTTGAAGTCGTTACACACACACAGAAACATTTATATAATACTGGTTATTTACTATTCAACATATAGTCAATGTTGTTTCAGTACTTATAGCTGTCGTTGAGGTCGAAGGTGCATGCTCAGAAAAAGGTAAGGGTAGGGGGGGGTGGTGGATCAATTTGATTGTCACTTAACTATTCAGGCACTATAGAGAAACAGTAAAAAAGAAGCTGTTTACTCATGTATGTGACACTTCTAGATGGGTATTTCAAAGATATATTTCTTTTCTAATTATGCTTTTCAGTATTCCCATTCGAAATCTAAAGAGGAGGAAATTGGAAGCATTTGAAATGTATTGTTGCTAACGTTTATTTAAAATTTAGTTTGCCATAAAATGCTAAAAACACTTACCAGAAGAACATTATTATAAAAAATACTGCAAATAATGCAGAGAAAGGGATTTCTGCTATCAAAAAGTTAGTCTGACAAGGAGTGCCAATTGACTAAGGAGAAATAACTTAAGGGCAAATGCAAGGGTAGAAAAGCACGTAAAACTGGGAAAATTAATGAAGTGTTTAGAAAAAGAAAAGCAATTAGGTTTGAATATCAAGAGCTCAGATGGAAAAACCAATAATTATGCAAAGAAGTGAAAGCTGGAAGGCATATTTAGAAGGGCTATGCAAGGAAAATTAACTTCAGGCAATACTATAGAAATGAGAGAGGTAAATGAGATGGGAGATAAAGTATTGTAAGAATATAAGATAAATACACTGACTTCAAGAGGCATTTAATAATTCCAGTGACAAAAAATCTTAATATTACCAAACTAAGTTTACTAAGTAATGGATATAAAATACTAAGATGAGGGAGTTTTTTTTATTTTAATTTTATTTTTATTTTTTAATTTTTTTTTTAATTTATATATATTTTTTTTACAGAAGAATGAAAAGGTAATAGTATGTGTCCTCTGAGGAGATCAATTGGGAACAGAAAAATGTAGGAAGTCACACAGTATGACTGATCTCAAAAACAGGTACAGGAAAGATTCAAACTTGTTTATAGTACATGTTTCGATTCCATAGCCTGGTTCAGAAATGGTTATAATTCAAGGAATAAAGAACATCCGTGAAGCAATTTATTTTTAATTAATTTGTCAATGACACATCTCACTCTTTTGGTGCATCTTCAGATTACTTTATGTGTCATCAATGTGTGTTTTACATAACTAACAATTTCATAAAAAAATTGCTGCCCATTTCTTTATCAAGCCAAGAAATAGTTGCAATAGGATCGAGATGTGCCAATGAAACATAATCAAAATTTCCCCAGTTTTCAATAGATTATATATAGCTTTCAGGTCATTATCCTTGACTGTGCAACATAGACAACCACTCCAAAGCTCCAACCACCTCTTCATAAAATTCTCCATCCCGGCAAACTGAGACTTCTCTAAAGCACTGAAGGAGTTTTGCAGGGTTTTTCTGTAAAAATCCATATTTATTTTCAACAATACCCTAACATACAGAAAGAGGTAAAGATCAATTTACACTATCACATCAAAACTATTAACACAATGCATTTATTCCTTGAACTATGTTTATGGGATTTGTAGACTTACAGAAAGTCATCAACAATTGGAATTGGCATTTAAAGATAAATCTGAAGCATTCAATTATAATTTGTGATGCGACCAGGAATCGAACACGGGTCTCCATGCTTTCTAGGTAGACGTCTTACAGCTAGCCCACCACAACATTAGCACCCAAGGAGCCTCGGAAGCACGATTTCCTTCGCATTGTTGTTGTTGTTGTTGTTGTTGTTGTGGTCTTCAGCCCGGAGACTGGTTTGATGCAGCTCTCCACCCTACTCTATCCTGAGCAAGCCTCTTCATCTACTCATAAGAACGGCAACCCACATCCACTTTAATCTGCTTACTATACGCGTCTCTTGGTCTCCCTCTGCGATTTTTTCCCCACACACTTCCCTCCAATGCTAAATTTACGACTCCTCGATGTGTAAGAATGTGACCTACCAAGCGATCCCTTCTTTTTGTCAGGGTATGCCAAAAATTCCTTTTCTCACCAATTCTGTTCAGCACCTCTTCATTAGTTACGCGATCGACCCACCTAATATTCAGCATTCTTCTGTAACACCACATTTCAAAAGCCTCTATCCTCTTCCTGTCCGCACTGCTTATCGTCCATGTTTCACTCCCGTACAAGGCAACACTCCACACAAATGCCTTCAGAAAAGACTTCCTTACACTTCAATTAATATTCGATGTTAGCAAATTTCTCTTTTTCAAAAATGCTTTTCTTCCCATTGCCATTCTGCATTTTATATCCTCTGTACTGCGACCATCGCATGTTATTTTACTACCCAAGTAACAAAACTCATCTACCACCTTCATTGTTTCGTTACCTAATCTAATTCCTTCAGCATCGCCTGATTTTCTAAGACCGCATTCCATTATTTTTGTTTTGCTCTTGTTAATGTTCATTGTATACGCTCTCTTCAACACATTGTCCATTCCATTCAATTGCTCTTCCAGGTCCTTTGCTGTCTTTGACATAATTACAATCTCATCAGCAGAACGCAATGTTTTTATTTCTTCCTCCTGAACTTTAATCCCTTTCCAAATTTTTCCTTGCTTTCCTTCACCCCCTGCACTATGTACAAATTGAATAACATCGGAGAAAGGCTACAACCCTCACATTACAAACTCTAATTCTGCTTCTGTGTTCCATAGAATATTGCCACTACTGCCAAGGCTCTCCACGCAGCGGTATAGCACCTCGGCAATGGACATATTGGAACAATCATAAGTTGATATAAATATCGATGTAAACATAAATATACAGTCCCTGATACAGTTTTTCGTCTCGAATATGTCAAAGACATTTAAAGATAAATCTGAAGCATTGAATTACAATTTGTGATGCAACCGGGAACTGAACCCAGGTCTCCTTGCTTACTAGGCAGATGTCTTACAGCTAGACCACCACAACTAAGGCACCTCGGAATAGCCTAAGCATGATTTCCTTCACATTACAAACTCTAATTCTGCTTCTGTGTTCCATAGAATATTTACATCGATATTTTTATCAACTTAGACAGGAATGTTCCAACCATTGCCGAAGTGCTATTCCGTTGCATGGTGAGTCTTGGCAGTAGTGGCAATATTCTATGGAACGCAGAAGCAGAATTAGTTTTTGTAATGTGAAGGGAATCGTGCTTATGCTATTCATAGGTGCCTTACTTGCTAGTGATGAGGTGGTCTAGCGGTAAGACGTCTGCCTAGTAAGGGTTGAGACCCGTGTTCGATTCCCGGTCACATAACAAATTTTAATTCAATGCTTCAGATTTATCTTTAAATGTCTTTGACATATTCGAGACGAAAAACCGTCTTGGGGACTGTATATTTCTATTTAAATGTAATTGGTGTAAGAGCAAAATACAACAAATTGTACAGAAACCACACAGGAATTACAAGAGTCTCAAGACATTAAAGGGTATGGAGTAAGACAAGTTTGTAGACCTTTGCCAATACTATTAAATCTATACACTGAGCAAGTTGTGATCAAGATTCCACGTTTCTCATGAAATTAAACTTCTTTAACGGAGGGTAGGTAACAACTCGCCGTAAAGAGATTCTCAGAGCTGCTGACAGACACCCACACAACTTAAATTTTAGGCCACAGCCTTCATCAGAAAAAGAAACACATACATTCAAGCGATAACTCAGACAACTATAAACACATAACCATCATGTTCGGCCACTCCAGATTGATAGTTGTGTGTGTATAGTTGTCTGAGTAATTACATGAATGTGTGGCACACTGTTCATTAAATATTAAATTTAACACTTATTTTTCCATACATTTATTTTACTTCTATCTTGCACATCACACACCATGGAAGCGTAATTACAGTGACAAGAGAAGAACAGTTTTTTGTACTCTTTTCTGTTAATGATCAAAGATAATAACAGAATACCAATTAGCTTAATACAGATCAGAAAACACAAATACAAATAGTAGTTTGTCGTGTCCCCACAAATGTATGTGTTTCTTTACGGTGAGTTGTTACCAATCCCCCATTATTGATATTCCGTCGGATGTTCCATTGTTGAAATTAAACTTCACGTAGAAGACGTTGTAGTGACACAAACCAAATCCCTATATCTTTTATCATCTTGAGATACCGCAACCTTTGATGTCTTAATCTCTATATATAAAAGGAAGTGTCCCGATTGACTGACTGACTGACTCATCATCGCCCAGCCCAAACCACTGAAGACAGAAACTTGAAATTTGTGGAAGGTGTTGATCTTGCTCTTTAGGCGTCATTTAAGAAGCGATTTTTCGATATTCCGTCCGTAAGGGGGTGAAAAAGGGGATGAAACCTTTTTTGAAAATACGTAGCAATTTATGCAATTTTGAAGCTAGAACTACAAAATTTCAGATTTTAATTCAGGGTTCGAATTTAAAAGACATATGTTTCGGCATTTTTTGAAATTCGACAAATAAGGGGGTAAAATAGTTGACGAAAAAAATAGATTTTCAAAAATATGTTGCTGTTAACTCACATTTTAATCTACAACTACGAAACTTCGGATATGGAATCTTCGTCAGGATTAAAAATCATGATTTTTTTAGTATTTTTGGCAATTCAACAAGTAAGAGGGTTAAATAGAGGATCAAAAATTCTTTTAGAAAACACGTTGCTATTGATACAATTTTGAAGCTAGAGCTGCAAAAATGGATATTTGTATAGTTGGTTAGACGTTAAAAAATACGTGTTTCGGTATTTTTGGAAATTCAACCATCGACGGGGTAAAATTGGAGAGGATGTTTTTCGAAAATATGTTGCTATTTAGGCAATTTTGAAGTTAGAACTTCAAACTTTCGCATTTGGATTCGGGATTTGAATATAAAAGACACTTGTTTCGGCATTTTTTGAAATTCAACCAATAAGGGGGTAAAATAGTTGACGAAAAAATAGATTTTCAAAAATATGTTGCTGTTAACTCACATTTTAAGCTACAACTACGAAACTTCGGATAGGAATCTTCGTCAGGATTAAAAATCATGATTTTTTAGTATTTTTGGAAATTCAACAAGTAAGAGGGTTAAATAGAGGATCAAAAATTCTTTTAGAAAACACGTTGCTATTGATACAATTTTGAAGCTAGAGCTGCAAAAATGGATATTTGTATAGTTGGTTAGACGTTAAAAAATACGTGTTTCGGTATTTTTGGAAATTCAACCATCAACGGGGTAAAATTGGAGAGGGTGTTTTTCGAAAATATGTTACTATTTAGGCAATTTTGAAGTTAGAACTTCAAACTTTCGCATTTGGATTCGGGATTTGAATATAAAAGACACTTGTTTCGGCATTTTTTGAAATTCAACTAATAAGGGGGTAAAATAGAGGACGCAAAAAACTGATTTTCAAAAATATGTTGCTGTTCACTCAAATTTCAAGCTATAACTACGAAACTTAGGTTATGGACTCTTGATCAGGATTAAAAAGACACATGTTTTGGTATTTTTGGAAATTCAACAACTAAGGGGCTAAAAGAGGGGATCAAAAATTCTTTTCGAAAACACATTGTTGTCAAGACAATTTTGAAGCTATAGCTACAAAAATTTGTATTTGTATTGTTCGTTAGAATTTAAAAAATACGTGTTTCGGTATTTTTGGAAATTCAACCATCAAGGGGTTAAATTGAAGAGGGGATGTTTTTCAAAAATCTTTTGCTAATAAGGCAATTTTGAAGCTACAACCACAAAAATTGGTATATGTTTTCTTTGTCAGAATTAAAAAGACACATGTTTCGGTATTTTCAGAAAATTAATCAATTAGGGGGTGAAATAGGGGATGAAACATTTTTTGAAAATACGTTGCTACTAAGCCAATTTTGGTGCTGTTAACTCAAATTTTGAAGCTATAACTACGAAACTTAAGATATGGATTCTTCGTCAGGATTAAAAAGAAACAGGCCAAACAGCCTACGCATGCGAAGCAGCGGGGGTTCAGCTAGTTTATTAAATATAATTGGGCCTACTTAGGACCGAAGCTGGCGTCATAATCTGTCTGTTTCAGATTCTGGTAGAGGCTGCAGCAGCAAGTGTGCAAAGCAGCTATTTCAAACCCAGTCAAAGAAGTCCCGGTCCATGTGTTCCATGAACAAACAGTGCGTAGAAGATATTGAAAACAAAAGACTGTTTATTTAATTTTTCTTGTGCTAAAAGTATTAAGCATGTATTAACTTTTTCGATGTCAGTCTGTATAGCTTATCTAGGGTTACCATATGTCTGTCTTCAGAAAAGAGGACATTTCTAGATTCATAAAAGAACCTTCTTTCGCTCTCTCTCTCTCTCTCTCTCTCTCTCTCTCTCTCTCTCTCTCGTATTGACAACTCAAAGTACTAGTGATGTCTCTACTGTATAATCCGAGTCTTTTTGTAATACATCTTACGCATTTTACAAAATTTGTTCATCTTCTTACAAATTAAGAAGCATGAAATGGTGAGACCCGTAGAACGAATTACATGACTCAATAGCAGTGAAGCCCTAATATTTCATCACTTCACGACTTGTAATCATCGTCTTAAATGCAGAACATTTTTTCCGTACTTATAAGATACCTTGCCGATCACCCATGTTTTCACCTGAAATTTTGTACGATGCATCATTTACGGAAACCGTAGTGCTGTTGACTGTAAAATCGTCACGAATAAAGTGACAGTAAAAATTATCTACGCGTACCTCGATGTAGCTATGCTCCCAAATCGGATCTACATGATTAGCATCTAGATTCTAGTGAGTGAATGGAATATGTAAGGCCCAGATAAAAAAGCAATGAATAAAATTAAATTTAAATTTACTGTATAAAGGCTCCCAATTAATTATTAAAAACTACTCAGTTTTTAGGACAAAAGCTTTAAATCGATGTTTACAAAACACTGTTTATGTAGTTACGTCTCTTTGGTCCTAAACAGCCGAATGATGAAACGGCAATGGTGACTGTGGCATCTGGCCTTCTTTGTATGAAGTTTTGAACAAGAATTTAAGGTATGTATAACGAAAATTTCACTAGCTTTCGATCTTAAAGTCATAAGTGTGCTTGACAGACAACACACAGGACTGCTGAGTCCCAGCACGAAGACTGAACGTCTTATTTTTGGGTGTCACACCAGAGAAAGGGGGGAAGAGTATCTGGTATACTGTGTCTATGGCACTGTCTTGCATTGTTGCAGACGTATGTTTTTAATTGCCCGCCTCGAAGCTCGTACTCCGCGACAGTTACCATGCCAAATATTTGAATTGTTCCGAAGTAGCTTGACCTCAGAGCAGAGGCGGCGTAGAAACGAGAAAATCACATTGTCTCAAGAAAGGTTAAATTCTCTAGAGTTAGTGATTGTAACAGTTCAGAGACTTATATTTGCGCACTTTCAAGTTGAAGCAGTTGCACCACGCAAGAAAGAGGACATTTCCCCGTTTCGTTAAAAACCCGGCCGGACTATTTTTAGGGTCCAAAAAAGGGGACATGTCCGGGTAAAAGAGGACGTGTGGTAACCCTAAGCTTATCACTATAATAAACAGTAATTTCAAAGTTGCTTCTTCAATGTAAAGTTTTATTCAGTGCATATACTTAAGAATATGTTATAAGAAAAAATCGTATGTTACGGAGATTACAAGAAATGAAGAAATCTGAGGTGGCACGACTTTGGTCGGTCCTATTCTCCTTAACAATATTTCTGCACAGGAATACATGGCAACAAAACAAAGCTTAGTATTCAACAAAGATCGTTTGACTTACCCAAAGCACAGGCTCGCCGATAGACACAAAGAACACACAAATAGAAACACACACAAACAAACAATCAAGCTTTCGCAACCGTTGGCCTCTTCGTCAGGAAAAGAGGAAAGAAGGAGGGAAAAAAGGGAAGGATGCGGGTTTCAAGGGAGTGGATGAGGAGTCATTCCAATCCCAGGAGTGGAAGGACTTACTTTAGGGGGAAAAAAGGAGGTAAACCAATACACACACACACACACACACACACATACACATGCAGACGGCTATGTGTGTTTGCATGTGTATATGTGTCTGTATTTGTTTACCTTCCTTTTTCCCCCCTAAGATAAGTCTTTCCACTCCCAGGATTGGAATGACCCCTCATCCACTCCCTTAAAACCCGAATCCTTCCTCTTTTTCCCTCCTTCTTTCCTTTTTTCCTAACGAAGAGGCCAACGGTTGCAAAAGCTTGAGTGTTTGTGTGTGTTTTTATTTGTGTGTTCTTTGTGTCTATAGGCGAGCCTGTGCTTTGGGTAAGTCAAACGATCTTTATTTTTATACATATTCTACCCACCAGGAAAGTCTCCTTCATAATGTATATACAGGGTGTTTTACTAAGTGTGTCAACGTACTCGTTGTTCGTGTACGCCATCGTCATCCGACGTCAGTAACTGTGGTGTATTGAGCCCCGGTTGTTTGCGTGGCTCCAACTGTCGGGTATACGGCCGTGTGCGGCGACAGTCGGCAGTCTAACAGCGCATCGAGGAAGCTTCTCGCTCCGTGACAACGGCGACGTTACAACTCGGCCGCACCACGTTTAGAAGGCGCATTGCGTTATGCACAGCGTTTGTGGTATCTGCCCCTGGAACTTTGAAGGGTTGTAGCTCCCAAACTAACAGTGACAGGAATGTAGATTAAATTGATTTGGACGCAGCTGGTTTCAACGAATCCAATGCACGATAGAAAAAACTATTGTTCCATTTAAAAATTATATGTTTGTGGTGTAACTCTTTGGAAAATGATACAATAAACTATGTTCATAGCTCCGCAGAAAGTGTAACATTTCTTGTGTCGACCTACCGCATTAAAATTTCCCGTCACCTATTATTTTATAAGTTACAGAGGCAAACACACTTAGGGAAACACCCTGTGTATAGTCTACACCTACTGGTGCTAGGCTGAACTCTGCTTAAACAACTGTTACATTGGTCAATAAGGAACCAGGCTATCTACAACAGATACATGCCAATACATGTAATAGTTCAACGTAAAATGTTACAAGCGGCAAACTTTCTGCTACTCACTGACAGACCATCAGTGGGGTACAACTGCCTGTGTGTAGATTCATGAGTGAGCAGTCGACCCTGTAACAGGGTCCTCTAAGGATGAAGCTGGCTTTCTGCACTCACTTTTTGAGTCTGTGTCTAAACTGTACGCTGATCAGCCCAGACAGTGTTTAAAAATTAATTAGTAAACACTATAAGTAATGTACCAACAGGAGTTGTGGAGAAGTACATTGTAGCCAGATGTCCTACTCCATGCTCAGCCACATGGGCACCGATGTGGCAGCGTCACAATGTCATCTAAGAACAGTGTTGCCAACCATGTCCCTACATGACGTGTCAAAAATCCCTACATTCACCACGAAAAAAAGAATAGAAAAAGAGAAAAAAGAAAGATAACCTTACTTCCAATTCATTAATATTATTGTACAATGAATTGTTATTGTTTTGAATTAAGAAAATGTGCTTTTATTCTGCAACATCCCTGAGAAAAGTCCCTACGTTCTGAAAATCCATCCCTACAGTCTGGAAAAAAGAGTCAAAAGTCCCTACACGTAGGGACACGTTCCTACGGTTGGCAACATGACCATGCCAAGACCATGCTGCCCTCCTGCCTCTTCCCCTATGACGTAATCCAAGATGGTGCCGCTCGGCTACTCCACCGTGGCAGTTCCATAAGAAGTCATGTTTATAAAATACTATCTTAAACCCGCGCCACCGCTCTTGTGTTGGTTGATTATGATAGATAAGCTATCTTTCAGTAGTGTGCTATGAGACGCGTTTTGAAGGACGAAATAAAATACAATACCTTCTTTAGAAACAAACGTTTTTACTCAACATTCAAAGACAAAAATAATAATTATAATAATATCACAGATCGATCACTTGATGTAATGAGCGAAACATCAAATCGATTTTTTTTAAAGAGATGTATCAATTTCTTTTTTACTGCTTTATTTATTTATTCTTATACAGTATTTCCTTATTCGTATCCTTATCCTTACAGAGAAAGATCTGAAGACATAGTAGCACGCGTAGACCAAAGATATGCTCTGTGACATCACATTTCTCTGTATGTAACCTCCTAGTTATAGAGTCGCAAACGTCATCGCTGTTCTTCAGTCCGATTTTTTTAAAAAAAATTATTTTTTATTTATTTATATTTTTTTATAATTTGACGAATTTCAACCACCATATCTTCCACCCCCTTATAGCTATCGGCATGGAACTGCTATAGTGTACAACGGAAGACTTCGGACAACAATTACACACAGACCATTCGTTTGCGTTCTGTAGTTTTCGCTGCAGAGCGAAATATTAACACACACACAGACGTAGAATTTTATATACACCGATAACTTTCCATCCAAATATAGTCCACCCTTTTATCATTTTCAACCCTCAAGCAACAATGCAACCAATAAAACCATTTTCAAAGAGCAAATATAATTTTCAAAGGATCAATATTGTTCCGCATTTCTCGTTATATTCTTAAAATTACTAAATATCTATCAGATCGCTATAAAACCGTGCCTAAACCTTCCTCAGGTATAAATTAGTAACTGTACAAATATTTAAGTCTCTGTGTCTTGCCGTTCGGACGTGATAAGCGTACACCGAACAGATATTCACATTAATATATATAGATAAATAGCTATCGGATCGCCATAAAACCGTACCTAAAGCCTTCCCCGGGTAGACATTAGTAACTGTACAAATTTTTAGCTCTTTATATCTTGTGGTTCAGTCGTGATAAACGTTCACCGAACAGACATTCACATTTGTAGATATAGATATGAATTCACTGTAGAGATCGCAGTCATACTAATTAGACCTTATGTAACAAATGCAAGATGCATCATGTCTAAATACTGAAATACAGAGCGTAAAACACAGAATAGATTTCTTTACATGTTCAACCAACATGCTTGCGTAAAACGCATGTTGCTATCTTGTCCCTAAAAAAAACATTTCCACTAACCACACAAACATAAATAAACGTACGTCACGCATTAATCATATTCAAAAACCGCACACCAACCCGAACAGATCAACTGAACTGCGTTCTGTGCCCACTGACAACACTAAAAAATGCCACTAGGACCGATTTCTGTTCAGCTGCACCAAAACGTTTTTCCAAAAATCATATTTTGGAGGATCTCAAAGGAACTCTTGTTAACGAAAAGAACACACTATCGTGAATGCGGAAGAGGTATGCAGTGCTGAGTTGCCTCACAAACACACAAGGCGAATGACCAGTCGATGCTAAAGTGAATCGTGATCAGAATTCCTAGCACCGGTGATTTATTCTCGGTTTCTAGGTATCAAGCAAAACAATACTCATAGACACTGACAGGAGCACCCTTCCCATGTTCTTGCAGCAGTTCTTATGAGGAGATGAAGAGGCTTCCACAGGGTTAGTAGCGCACAGTGCTGCATCAAAACAGACTCTGGACTATTAGTACTGGATTGCCGTTCTTATGAGGAGATGAATAGCCTTGCACCGGGTCAGTAATGTGCAGTTCTGCATACAACAGTCTTTGGACTACTGCTATTGGATTGCATTTCTTATGAGGAAATAAAGAGGCTTGCACAGAGTTAATATTGTGTGGTGCGCATAAAAACCGTCTCCGGACTACCACTAGTGGAATGCCGTTCTTATGAGGATTCCTGATCAAAACAGTCAGTGGAATACTAATACCCAATTATCATTCTTATGAGGAAATGAATGCGCTTGCACAGGTCAGTATTGTGCAGTTCTGCCTTGAAACAGTCTCTGGTCTACTGCTATTGCACTGCCTCCCTTATGAGGAGATGAAGAGGCATGCACAAGGTCAGTAGCATGCAGTGCTGCATGAAACACACTGTCTGGACTACTACTACTGGATTGCCGTTCTTATGAGGAAATTAAGAGGCTTGCACAGGATCTGTAGCATACAGTGATGCATCAGAACAGTTCCTGGACTACTATTACTGGATTGCCTTTCTTATGAGGACATGAAAAGGCTTGCACAGGGTCAGTAGCGTGGATTCCTGATCAAGACAGTCAGTGGAATACTAATACCCAATTATCATTCTTATGAGGAAATGAATGCGCTTGCACAGGTCAGTATTGTGCAGTTCTGCCTTGAAACAGTCTCTGGTCTACTGCTATTGCACTGCCTCCCTTATGAGGAGATGAAGAGGCAGGCACAAGGTCAGTAGCATGCAGTGCTGCATGAAACACACTGTCTGGACTACTACTACTGGATTGCCGTTCTTATGAGGAAATTAAGAGGCTTGCACAGGATCTGTAGCATACAGTGATGCATCAGAACAGTTCCTGGACTACTATTACTGGATTGCCTTTCTTATGAGGACATGAAAAGGCTTGCACAGGGTCAGTAGCGTGGATTCCTGATCAAGACAGTCAGTGGAATACTAATACCCAATTATCATTCTTATGAGGAAATGAATGCGCTTGCACAGGTCAGTATTGTGCAGTTCTGCCTTGAAACAGTCTCTGGTCTACTGCTATTGCACTGCCTCCCTTATGAGGAGATGAAGAGGCATGCACAAGGTCAGTAGCATGCAGTGCTGCATGAAACACACTGTCTGGACTACTACTACTGGATTGCCGTTCTTATGAGGAAATTAAGAGGCTTGCACAGGATCTGTAGCATACAGTGATGCATCAGAACAGTTCCTGGACTACTATTACTGGATTGCCTTTCTTATGAGGACATGAAAAGGCTTGCACAGGGTCAGTAGCGTGGATTCCTGATCAAGACAGTCAGTGGAATACTAATACCCAATTATCATTCTTATGAGGAAATGAATGCGCTTGCACAGGTCAGTATTGTGCAGTTCTGCCTTGAAACAGTCTCTGGTCTACTGCTATTGCACTGCCTCCCTTATGAGGAGATGAAGAGGCATGCACAAGGTCAGTAGCATGCAGTGCTGCATGAAACACACTGTCTGGACTACTACTACTGGATTGCCGTTCTTATGAGGAAATTAAGAGGCTTGCACAGGATCTGTAGCATACAGTGATGCATCAGAACAGTTCCTGGACTACTATTACTGGATTGCCTTTCTTATGAGGACATGAAAAGGCTTGCACAGGGTCAGTAGCGTGGATTCCTGATCAAGACAGTCAGTGGAATACTAATACCCAATTATCATTCTTATGAGGAAATGAATGCGCTTGCACAGGTCAGTATTGTGCAGTTCTGCCTTGAAACAGTCTCTGGTCTACTGCTATTGCACTGCCTCCCTTATGAGGAGATGAAGAGGCATGCACAAGGTCAGTAGCATGCAGTGCTGCATGAAACACACTGTCTGGACTACTACTACTGGATTGCCGTTCTTATGAGGAAATTAAGAGGCTTGCACAGGATCTGTAGCATACAGTGATGCATCAGAACAGTTCCTGGACTACTATTACTGGATTGCCTTTCTTATGAGGACATGAATAGGCTTGCACAGGGTCAGTAGCGTGGATTCCTGATCAAGACAGTCAGTGGAATACTAATACCCAATTATCATACTTATGAGGAAATGAATGCGCTTGCACAGGTCAGTATTGTGCAGTTCTGCCTTGAAACAGTCTCTGGTCTACTGCTATTGCACTGCCTCCCTTATGAGGAGATGAAGAGGCATGCACAAGGTCAGTAGCATGCAGTGCTGCATGAAACACACTGTCTGGATTACTACTACTGGATTGCCGTTCTTATGAGGAAATTAAGAGGCTTGCACAGGATCTGTAGCATACAGTGATGCATCAGAACAGTTCCTGGACTACTATTACTGGATTGCCTTTCTTATGAGGACATGAAAAGGCTTGCACAGGGTCAGTAGCGTGGATTCCAGATCAAAACAGTCAGTGGAATACTAATACCCAATTATCATTCTTATGAGGAAATGAATGCGCTTGCACAGGTCAGTATTGTGCAGTTCTGCCTTGAAACAGTCTCTGGTCTACTGCTATTGCACTGCCTCCCTTATGAGGAGATGAAGAGGCATGCACAAGGTCAGTAGCATGCAGTGCTGCATGAAACACACTGTCTGGACTACTACTACTGGATTGCCGTTCTTATGAGGAAATTAAGAGGCTTGCACAGGATCTGTAGCATACAGTGATGCATCAGAACAGTTCCTGGACTACTATTACTGGATTGCCTTTCTTATGAGGACATGAAAAGGCTTGCACAGGGTCAGTAGCGTGGATTCCAGATCAAAACAGTCAGTGGAATACTAATACCCAATTATCATTCTTATGAGGAAATGAATGCGCTTGCACAGGTCAGTATTGTGCAGTTCTGCCTTGAAACAGTCTCTGGTCTACTGCTATTGCACTGCCTCCCTTATGAGGAGATGAAGAGGCATGCACAAGGTCAGTAGCATGCAGTGCTGCATGAAACACACTGTCTGGACTACTACTACTGGATTGCCGTTCTTATGAGGAAATTAAGAGGCTTGCACAGGATCTGTAGCATACAGTGATGCATCAGAACAGTTCCTGGACTACTATTACTGGATTGCCTTTCTTATGAGGACATGAAAAGGCTTGCACAGGGTCAGTAGCGTGGATTCCTGATCAAAACAGTCAGTGGAATACTAATACCCAATTATCATTCTTATGAGGAAATGAATGCGCTTGCACAGGTCAGTATTGTGCAGTTCTGCCTTGAAACAGTCTCTGCTCTACTGCTACTGCACTGCCTCCCTTATGAGGAGATGAAGAGGCATGCACAAGGTCAGTAGCATGCAGTGCTGCATGAAACACACTGTCTGGACTACTACTACTGGATTGCCGTTCTTATGAGGAAATTAAGAGGCTTGCACAGGATCTGTAGCATACAGTGATGCATCAGAACAGTTCCTGGACTACTATTACTGGATTGCCTTTCTTATGAGAACATGAAAAGGCTTACACAGGGTCAGTAGCGTGGATTCCTGATCAAAACAGTCAGTGGAATACTAATACCCAATTATCATTCTTATGAGGAAATGAATGCGCTTGCACAGGTCAGTATTGTGCAGTTCTGCCTTGAAACAGTCTCTGGTCTACTGCTATTGCACTGCCTCCCTTATGAGGAGATGAAGAGGCATGCACAAGGTCAGTAGCATGCAGTGCTGCATGAAACACACTGTCTGGACTACTACTACTGGATTGCCGTTCTTATGAGGAAATTAAGAGGCTTGCACAGGATCTGTAGCATACAGTGATGCATCAGAACAGTTCCTGGACTACTATTACTGGATTGCCTTTCTTATGAGGACATGAAAAGGCTTGCACAGGGTCAGTAGCGTGGATTCCTGATCAAAACAGTCAGTGGAATACTAATACCCAATTATCATTCTTATGAGGAAATGAATGCGCTTGCACAGGTCAGTATTGTGCAGTTCTGCCTTGAAACAGTCTCTGGTCTACTGCTATTGCACTGCCTCCCTTATGAGGAGATGAAGAGGCATGCACAAGGTCAGTAGCATGCAGTGCTGCATGAAACACACTGTCTGGACTACTACTACTGGATTGCCGTTCTTATGAGGAAATTAAGAGGCTTGCACAGGATCTGTAGCATACAGTGATGCATCAGAACAGTTCCTGGACTACTATTACTGGATTGCCTTTCTTATGAGGACATGAAAAGGCTTGCACAGGGTCAGTAGCGTGGATTCCTGATCAAGACAGTCAGTGGAATACTAATACCCAATTATCATTCTTATGAGGAAATGAATGCGCTTGCACAGGTCAGTATTGTGCAGTTCTGCCTTGAAACAGTCTCTGGTCTACTGCTATTGCACTGCCTCCCTTATGAGGAGATGAAGAGGCATGCACAAGGTCAGTAGCATGCAGTGCTGCATGAAACACACTGTCTGGACTACTACTACTGGATTGCCGTTCTTATGAGGAAATTAAGAGGCTTGCACAGGATCTGTAGCATACAGTGATGCATCAGAACAGTTCCTGGACTACTATTACTGGATTGCCTTTCTTATGAGGACATGAAAAGGCTTGCACAGGGTCAGTAGCGTGGATTCCAGATCAAAACAGTCAGTGGAATACTAATACCCAATTATCATTCTTATGAGGAAATGAATGCGCTTGCACAGGTCAGTATTGTGCAGTTCTGCCTTGAAACAGTCTCTGGTCTACTGCTATTGCACTGCCTCCCTTATGAGGAGATGAAGAGGCATGCACAAGGTCAGTAGCATGCAGTGCTGCATGAAACACACTGTCTGGATTACTACTACTGGATTGCCGTTCTTATGAGGAAATTAAGAGGCTTGCACAGGATCTGTAGCATACAGTGATGCATCAGAACAGTTCCTGGACTACTATTACTGGATTGCCTTTCTTATGAGGACATGAAAAGGCTTGCACAGGGTCAGTAGCGTGGATTCCAGATCAAAACAGTCAGTGGAATACTAATACCCAATTATCATTCTTATGAGGAAATGAATGCGCTTGCACAGGTCAGTATTGTGCAGTTCTGCCTTGAAACAGTCTCTGGTCTACTGCTATTGCACTGCCTCCCTTGTGAGGAGATGAAGAGGCATGCACAAGGTCAGTAGCATGCAGTGCTGCATGAAACACACTGTCTGGACTACTACTACTGGATTGCCGTTCTTATGAGGAAATTAAGAGGCTTGCACAGGATCTGTAGCATACAGTGATGCATCAGAACAGTTCCTGGACTACTATTACTGGATTGCCTTTCTTATGAGGACATGAAAAGGCTTGCACAGGGTCAGTAGCTTGGATTCCAGATCAAAACAGTCAGTGGAATACTAATACCCAATTATCATTCTTATGAGGAAATGAATGCGCTTGCACAGGTCAGTATTGTGCAGTTCTGCCTTGAAACAGTCTCTGGTCTACTGCTATTGCACTGCCTCCCTTATGAGGAGATGAAGAGGCATGCACAAGGTCAGTAGCATGCAGTGCTGCATGAAACACACTGTCTGGACTACTACTACTGGATTGCCGTTCTTATGAGGAAATTAAGAGGCTTGCACAGGATCTGTAGCATACAGTGATGCATCAGAACAGTTCCTGGACTATTATTACTGGATTGCCTTTCTTATGAGGACATGAAAAGGCTTGCACAGGGTCAGTAGCGTGGATTCCTGATCAAAACAGTCAGTGGAATACTAATACCCAATTATCATTCTTATGAGGAAATGAATGCGCTTGCACAGGTCAGTATTGTGCAGTTCTGCCTTGAAACAGTCTCTGGTCTACTGCTATTGCACTGCCTCCCTTATGAGGAGATGAAGAGGCATGCACAAGGTCAGTAGCATGCAGTGCTGCATGAAACACACTGTCTGGACTACTACTACTGGATTGCCGTTCTTATGAGGAAATTAAGAGGCTTGCACAGGATCTGTAGCATACAGTGATGCATCAGAACAGTTCCTGGACTACTATTACTGGATTGCCTTTCTTATGAGGACATGAAAAGGCTTGCACAGGGTCAGTAGCGTGGATTCCTGATCAAGACAGTCAGTGGAATACTAATACCCAATTATCATTCTTATGAGGAAATGAATGCGCTTGCACAGGTCAGTATTGTGCAGTTCTGCCTTGAAACAGTCTCTGGTCTACTGCTATTGCACTGCCTCCCTTATGAGGAGATGAAGAGGCATGCACAAGGTCAGTAGCATGCAGTGCTGCATGAAACACACTGTCTGGACTACTACTACTGGATTGCCGTTCTTATGAGGAAATTAAGAGGCTTGCACAGGATCTGTAGCATACAGTGATGCATCAGAACAGTTCCTGGACTACTATTACTGGATTGCCTTTCTTATGAGGACATGAAAAGGCTTGCACAGGGTCAGTAGCGTGGATTCCTGATCAAGACAGTCAGTGGAATACTAATACCCAATTATCATTCTTATGAGGAAATGAATGCGCTTGCACAGGTCAGTATTGTGCAGTTCTGCCTTGAAACAGTCTCTGGTCTACTGCTATTGCACTGCCTCCCTTATGAGGAGATGAAGAGGCAGGCACAAGGTCAGTAGCATGCAGTGCTGCATGAAACACACTGTCTGGACTACTACTACTGGATTGCCGTTCTTATGAGGAAATTAAGAGGCTTGCACAGGATCTGTAGCATACAGTGATGCATCAGAACAGTTCCTGGACTACTATTACTGGATTGCCTTTCTTATGAGGACATGAAAAGGCTTGCACAGGGTCAGTAGCGTGGATTCCTGATCAAGACAGTCAGTGGAATACTAATACCCAATTATCATTCTTATGAGGAAATGAATGCGCTTGCACAGGTCAGTATTGTGCAGTTCTGCCTTGAAACAGTCTCTGGTCTACTGCTATTGCACTGCCTCCCTTATGAGGAGATGAAGAGGCATGCACAAGGTCAGTAGCATGCAGTGCAGCATGAAACACACTGTCTGGACTACTACTACTGGATTGCCGTTCTTATGAGGAAATTAAGAGGCTTGCACAGGATCTGTAGCATACAGTGATGCATCAGAACAGTTCCTGGACTACTATTACTGGATTGCCTTTCTTATGAGGACATGAAAAGGCTTGCACAGGGTCAGTAGCGTGGATTCCAGATCAAAACAGTCAGTGGAATACTAATACCCAATTATCATTCTTATGAGGAAATGAATGCGCTTGCACAGGTCAGTATTGTGCAGTTCTGCCTTGAAACAGTCTCTGGTCTACTGCTATTGCACTGCCTCCCTTATGAGGAGATGAAGAGGCATGCACAAGGTCAGTAGCATGCAGTGCTGCATGAAACACACTGTCTGGACTACTACTACTGGATTGCCGTTCTTATGAGGAAATTAAGAGGCTTGCACAGGATCTGTAGCATACAGTGATGCATCAGAACAGTTCCTGGACTACTATTACTGGATTGCCTTTCTTATGAGGACATGAAAAGGCTTGCACAGGGTCAGTAGCGTGGATTCCTGATCAAAACAGTCAGTGGAATACTAATACCCAATTATCATTCTTATGAGGAAATGAATGCGCTTGCACAGGTCAGTATTGTGCAGTTCTGCCTTGAAACAGTCTCTGGTCTACTGCTATTGCACTGCCTCCCTTATGAGGAGATGAAGAGGCATGCACAAGGTCAGTAGCATGCAGTGCTGCATGAAACACACTGTCTGGACTACTACTACTGGATTGCCGTTCTTATGAGGAAATTAAGAGGCTTGCACAGGATCTGTAGCATACAGTGATGCATCAGAACAGTTCCTGGACTACTATTACTGGATTGCCTTTCTTATGAGGACATGAAAAGGCTTGCACAGGGTCAGTAGTGTGGATTCCTGATCAAGACAGTCAGTGGAATACTAATACCCAATTATCATTCTTATGAGGAAATGAATGCGCTTGCACAGGTCAGTATTGTGCAGTTCTGCCTTGAAACAGTCTCTGGTCTACTGCTATTGCACTGCCTCCCTTATGAGGAGATGAAGAGGCATGCACAAGGTCAGTAGCATGCAGTGCTGCATGAAACACACTGTCTGGACTACTACTACTGGATTGCCGTTCTTATGAGGAAATTAAGAGGCTTGCACAGGATCTGTAGCATACAGTGATGCATCAGAACAGTTCCTGGACTACTATTACTGGATTGCCTTTCTTATGAGGACATGAAAAGGCTTGCACAGGGTCAGTAGCGTGGATTCCTGATCAAGACAGTCAGTGGAATACTAATACCCAATTATCATTCTTATGAGGAAATGAATGCGCTTGCACAGGTCAGTATTGTACAGTTCTGCCTTGAAACAGTCTCTGGTCTACTGCTATTGCACTGCCTCCCTTATGAGGAGATGAAGAGGCATGCACAAGGTCAGTAGCATGCAGTGCTGCATGAAACACACTGTCTGGACTACTACTACTGGATTGCCGTTCTTATGAGGAAATTAAGAGGCTTGCACAGGATCTGTAGCATACAGTGATGCATCAGAACAGTTCCTGGACTACTATTACTGGATTGCCTTTCTTATGAGGACATGAAAAGGCTTGCACAGGGTCAGTAGCGTGGATTCCTGATCAAAACAGTCAGTGGAATACTAATACCCAATTATCATTCTTATGAGGAAATGAATGCGCTTGCACAGGTCAGTATTGTGCAGTTCTGCCTTGAAACAGTCTCTGGTCTACTGCTATTGCACTGCCTCCCTTATGAGGAGATGAAGAGGCATGCACAAGGTCAGTAGCATGCAGTGCAGCATGAAACACACTGTCTGGACTACTACTACTGGATTGCCGTTCTTATGAGGAAATTAAGAGGCTTGCACAGGATCTGTAGCATACAGTGATGCATCAGAACAGTTCCTGGACTACTATTACTGGATTGCCTTTCTTATGAGGACATGAAAAGGCTTGCACAGGGTCAGTAGCGTGGATTCCTGATCAAGACAGTCAGTGGAATACTAATACCCAATTATCATTCTTATGAGGAAATGAATGCGCTTGCACAGGTCAGTATTGTGCAGTTCTGCCTTGAAACAGTCTCTGGTCTACTGCTATTGCACTGCCTCCCTTATGAGGAGATGAAGAGGCATGCACAAGGTCAGTAGCATGCAGTGCTGCATGAAACACACTGTCTGGACTACTACTACTGGATTGCCGTTCTTATGAGGAAATTAAGAGGCTTGCACAGGATCTGTAGCATACAGTGATGCATCAGAACAGTTCCTGGACTACTATTACTGAATTGCCTTTCTTATGAGGACATGAAAAGGCTTGCACAGGGTCAGTAGCGTGGATTCCTGATCAAAGCAGTCAGTGGAATACTAATACCCAATTATCATTCTTATGAGGAAATGAATGCGCTTGCACAGGTCAGTATTGTGCAGTTCTGCCTTGAAACAGTCTCTGGTCTACTGCTATTGCACTGCCTCCCTTATGAGGAGATGAAGAGGCATGCACAAGGTCAGTAGCATGCAGTGCAGCATGAAACACACTGTCTGGACTACTACTACTGGATTGCCGTTCTTATGAGGAAATTAAGAGGCTTGCACAGGATCTGTAGCATACAGTGATGCATCAGAACAGTTCCTGGACTACTATTACTGGATTGCCTTTCTTATGAGGACATGAAAAGGCTTGCACAGGGTCAGTAGCGTGGATTCCAGATCAAAACAGTCAGTGGAATACTAATACCCAATTATCATTCTTATGAGGAAATGAATGCGCTTGCACAGGTCAGTATTGTGCAGTTCTGCCTTGAAACAGTCTCTGGTCTACTGCTATTGCACTGCCTCCCTTATGAGGAGATGAAGAGGCATGCACAAGGTCAGTAGCATGCAGTGCTGCATGAAACACACTGTCTGGACTACTACTACTGGATTGCCGTTCTTATGAGGAAATTAAGAGGCTTGCACAGGATCTGTAGCATACAGTGATGCATCAGAACAGTTCCTGGACTACTATTACTGGATTGCCTTTCTTATGAGGACATGAAAAGGCTTGCACAGGGTCAGTAGCGTGGATTCCTGATCAAAACAGTCAGTGGAATACTAATACCCAATTATCATTCTTATGAGGAAATGAATGCGCTTGCACAGGTCAGTATTGTGCAGTTCTGCCTTGAAACAGTCTCTGGTCTACTGCTATTGCACTGCCTCCCTTATGAGGAGATGAAGAGGCATGCACAAGGTCAGTAGCATGCAGTGCTGCATGAAACACACTGTCTGGACTACTACTACTGGATTGCCGTTCTTATGAGGAAATTAAGAGGCTTGCACAGGATCTGTAGCATACAGTGATGCATCAGAACAGTTCCTGGACTACTATTACTGGATTGCCTTTCTTATGAGGACATGAAAAGGCTTGCACAGGGTCAGTAGTGTGGATTCCTGATCAAGACAGTCAGTGGAATACTAATACCCAATTATCATTCTTATGAGGAAATGAATGCGCTTGCACAGGTCAGTATTGTGCAGTTCTGCCTTGAAACAGTCTCTGGTCTACTGCTATTGCACTGCCTCCCTTATGAGGAGATGAAGAGGCATGCACAAGGTCAGTAGCATGCAGTGCTGCATGAAACACACTGTCTGGACTACTACTACTGGATTGCCGTTCTTATGAGGAAATTAAGAGGCTTGCACAGGATCTGTAGCATACAGTGATGCATCAGAACAGTTCCTGGACTACTATTACTGGATTGCCTTTCTTATGAGGACATGAAAAGGCTTGCACAGGGTCAGTAGCGTGGATTCCTGATCAAGACAGTCAGTGGAATACTAATACCCAATTATCATTCTTATGAGGAAATGAATGCGCTTGCACAGGTCAGTATTGTACAGTTCTGCCTTGAAACAGTCTCTGGTCTACTGCTATTGCACTGCCTCCCTTATGAGGAGATGAAGAGGCATGCACAAGGTCAGTAGCATGCAGTGCTGCATGAAACACACTGTCTGGACTACTACTACTGGATTGCCGTTCTTATGAGGAAATTAAGAGGCTTGCACAGGATCTGTAGCATACAGTGATGCATCAGAACAGTTCCTGGACTACTATTACTGGATTGCCTTTCTTATGAGGACATGAAAAGGCTTGCACAGGGTCAGTAGCGTGGATTCCTGATCAAAACAGTCAGTGGAATACTAATACCCAATTATCATTCTTATGAGGAAATGAATGCGCTTGCACAGGTCAGTATTGTGCAGTTCTGCCTTGAAACAGTCTCTGGTCTACTGCTATTGCACTGCCTCCCTTATGAGGAGATGAAGAGGCATGCACAAGGTCAGTAGCATGCAGTGCAGCATGAAACACACTGTCTGGACTACTACTACTGGATTGCCGTTCTTATGAGGAAATTAAGAGGCTTGCACAGGATCTGTAGCATACAGTGATGCATCAGAACAGTTCCTGGACTACTATTACTGGATTGCCTTTCTTATGAGGACATGAAAAGGCTTGCACAGGGTCAGTAGCGTGGATTCCTGATCAAGACAGTCAGTGGAATACTAATACCCAATTATCATTCTTATGAGGAAATGAATGCGCTTGCACAGGTCAGTATTGTGCAGTTCTGCCTTGAAACAGTCTCTGGTCTACTGCTATTGCACTGCCTCCCTTATGAGGAGATGAAGAGGCATGCACAAGGTCAGTAGCATGCAGTGCTGCATGAAACACACTGTCTGGACTACTACTACTGGATTGCCGTTCTTATGAGGAAATTAAGAGGCTTGCACAGGATCTGTAGCATACAGTGATGCATCAGAACAGTTCCTGGACTACTATTACTGAATTGCCTTTCTTATGAGGACATGAAAAGGCTTGCACAGGGTCAGTAGCGTGGATTCCTGATCAAAGCAGTCAGTGGAATACTAATACCCAATTATCATTCTTATGAGGAAATGAATGCGCTTGCACAGGTCAGTATTGTGCAGTTCTGCCTTGAAACAGTCTCTGGTCTACTGCTATTGCACTGCCTCCCTTATGAGGAGATGAAGAGGCATGCACAAGGTCAGTAGCATGCAGTGCTGCATGAAATACACTGTCTGGACTACTACTACTGGATTGCCGTTCTTATGAGGAAATTAAGAGGCTTGCACAGGATCTGTAGCATACAGTGATGCATCAGAACAGTTCCTGGACTACTATTACTGGATTGCCTTTCTTATGAGGACATGAAAAGGCTTGCACAGGGTCAGTAGCGTGGATTCCTGATCAAGACAGTCAGTGAAATACTAATACCCAATTATCATTCTTATGAGGAAATGAATGCGCTTGCACAGGTCAGTATTGTGCAGTTCTGCCTTGAAACAGTCTCTGGTCTACTGCTATTGCACTGCCTCCCTTATGAGGAGATGAAGAGGCATGCACAAGGTCAGTAGCATGCAGTGCTGCATGAAACACACTGTCTGGACTACTACTACTGGATTGCCGTTCTTATGAGGAAATTAAGAGGCTTGCACAGGATCTGTAGCATACAGTGATGCATCAGAACTGTTCCTGGACTACTATTACTGAATTGTCTTTCTTATGAGGAGATGAAAAGGCTTGCACAGGGTCAGTAGCGTGGATTCCTGATCAAAACAGTCAGTGGAATACTAATACCCAATTATCATTCTTATGAGGAAATGAATGCGCTTGCACAGGTCAGTATTGTGCAGTTCTGCCTTGAAACAGTCTCTGGTCTACTGCTATTGCACTGCCTCCCTTATGAGGAGATGAAGAGGCATGCACAAGGTCAGTAGCATGCAGTGCTCCATGAAACACACTGTCTGGACTACTACTACTGGATTGCCATTCTTATGAGGAAATTAAGAGGCTTGCACAGGATCTGTAGCATACAGTGATGCATCAGAACAGTTCCTGGACTACTATTACTGGATTGCCCTTCTTATGAGGACATGAAAAGGCTTGCACAGGGTCAGTAGCGTGGATTCTTGATCAAAACAGTCAGTGAAATACCAATACCCAATTATCATTCTTATGAGGAAATGAATGCGCTTGCACAGGTCAGTATTGTGCAGTTCTGCCTTGAAACAGTCTCTGGTCTACTGCTATTGCACTGCCTCCCTTATGAGGAGATGAAGGGGCATGCACAAGGTCAGTAGCATGCAGTGCTGCATGAAACACACTGTCTGGACTACTACTACTGTATTGCCGTTCTTATGAGGACATGAAAAGGTTTGCACAGGGTCAGTAGCGTGGATTCCTGATCAAAACAGTCAGTGGAATACTAATACCCAATTATCATTCTTATGAGGAAATGAATGCGCTTGCACAGGTCAGTATTGTGCAGTTCTGCCTTGAAACAGTCTCTGGTCTACTGCTATTGCACTGCCTCCCTTATGAGGAGATGAAGAGGCATGCACAAGGTCAGTAGCATGCAGTGCTGCACGAAACACACTGTCTGGACTACTACTACTGGATTGCCGTTCTTATGAAGAAATTAAGAGGCTTGCACAGGATCTGTAGCATACAGTGATGCATCAGAACAGTTCCTGGACTACTATTACTGGATTGCCCTTCTTATGAGGACATGAAAAGGCTTGCACAGGGTCAGTAGCGTGGATTCTTGATCAAAACAGTCAGTGAAATACCAATACCCAATTATCATTCTTATGAGGAAATGAATGCGCTTGCACAGGTCAGTATTGTGCAGTTCTGCCTTGAAACAGTCTCTGGTCTACTGCTATTGCACTGCCTCCCTTATGAGGAGATGAAGAGGCATGCACAAGGTCAGTAGCATGCAGTGCTGCATGAAACACACCGTCTGGACTACTACTACTGGATTGCCGTTCTTATGAGGACATGAAAAGGTTTGCACAGGGTCAGTAGCGTGGATTCCTGATCAAAACAGTCAGTGGAATACTAATACCCAATTATCATTCTTATGAGGAAATGAATGCGCTTGCACAGGTCAGTATTGTGCAGTTCTGCCTTGAAACAGTGTCTGGTCTACTGCTATTGCACTGCCTCCCTTATGAGGAGATGAAGAGGCATGCACAAGGTCAGTAGCATGCAGTGCTGCATGAAACACACTGTCTGGACTACTACTACTGGATTGCCGTTCTTATGAGGAAATTAAGAGGCTTGCACAGGATCTGTAGCATACAGTGATGCATCAGAACAGTTCCTGGACTACTATTACTGAATTGTCTTTCTTATGAGGAGATGAAAAGGCTTGCACAGGGTCAGTAGCTTGGATTCCTGATCAAAACAGTCAGTGGAATACTAATACCCAATTATCATTCTTATGAGGAAATGAATGCGCTTGCACAGGTCAGTATTGTGCAGTTCTGCCTTGAAACAGTCTCTGGTCTACTGCTATTGCACTGCCTCCCTTATGAGGAGATGAAGAGGCATGCACAAGGTCAGTAGCATGCAGTGCTGCATGAAACACACTGTCTGGATTACTACTACTGGATTGCCGTTCTTATGAGGAAATTAAGAGGCTTGCACAGGATCTGTAGCATACAGTGATGCATCAGAACAGTTCCTGGACTACTATTACTGGATTGCCTTTCTTATGAGGACATGAAAAGGCTTGCACAGGGTCAGTAGCGTGGATTCCTGATCAAGACAGTCAGTGGAATACTAATACCCAATTATCATTCTTATGAGGAAATGAATGCGCTTGCACAGGTCAGTATTGTGCAGTTCTGCCTTGAAACAGTCTCTGGTCTACTGCTATTGCACTGCCTCCCTTATGAGGAGATGAAGAGGCATGCACATGGTCAGTAGCATGCAGTGCTGCATGAAACACACTGTCTGGACTACTACTACTGGATTGCCGTTCTTATGAGGAAATTAAGAGGCTTGCACAGGATCTGTAGCATACAGTGATGCATCAGAACAGTTCCTGGACTACTATTACTGGATTGCCTTTCTTATGAGGACATGAAAAGGCTTGCACAGGGTCAGTAGCGTCGATTCCTGATCAAGACAGTCAGTGGAATACTAATACCCAATTATCATTCTTATGAGGAAATGAATGCGCTTGCACAGGTCAGTATTGTGCAGTTCTGCATTGAAACAGTCTTTGGTCTTCTGCTATTGCACTGCCACCCTTATGACGAGATGAAGAGGCATGCACAAGGTCAGTAGCATGCAGTGCTGCATGAAACACACTGTCTGGACTACTACTACTGGATTGCCGTTCTTATGAGGAAATTAAGAGGCTTGCACAGGATCTGTAGCATACAGTGATGCATCAGAACAGTTCCTGGACTACTATTACTGGATTGCCTTTCTTATGAGGACATGAAAAGGCTTGCACAGGGTCAGTAGCGTGGATTCCTGATCAAGACAGTCAGTGGAATACTAATACCCAATTATCATTCTTATGAGGAAATGAATGCGCTTGCACAGGTCAGTATTGTGCAGTTCTGCATTGAAACAGTCTCTGGTCTTCTGCTATTGCACTGCCACCCTTATGACGAGATGAAGAGGCATGCACAAGGTCAGTAGCATGCAGTGCTGCATGAAACACACTGTCTGGACTACTACTACTGGATTGCCGTTCTTATGAGGAAATTAAGAGGCTTGCACAGGATCTGTAGCATACAGTGATGCATCAGAACAGTTCCTGGACTACTATTACTGGATTGCCTTTCTTATGAGGACATGAAAAGGCTTGCACAGGGTCAGTAGCGTGGATTCCTGATCAAGACAGTCAGTGGAATACTAATACCCAATTATCATTCTTATGAGGAAATGAATGCGCTTGCACAGGTCAGTATTGTGCAGTTCTGCCTTGAAACAGTCTCTGGTCTACTGCTATTGCACTGCCTCCCTTATGAGGAGATGAAGAGGCATGCACAAGGTCAGTAGCATGCAGTGCTGCATGAAACACACTGTCTGGACTACTACTACTGGATTGCCGTTCTTATGAGGAAATTAAGAGGCTTGCACAGGATCTGTAGCATACAGTGATGCATCAGAACAGTTCCTGGACTACTATTACTGAATTGTCTTTCTTATGAGGACATGAAAAGGCTTGCACAGGGTCAGTAGCGTGGATTCCTGATCAAAGCAGTCAGTGGAATACTAATACACAATTATCATTCTTATGAGGAAATGAATGCGCTTGCACAGGTCAGTATTGTGCAGTTCTGCCTTGAAACAGTCTCTGGTCTACTGCTATTGCACTGCCTCCCTTATGAGGAGATGAAGAGGCATGCACAAGATCAGTAGCATGCAGTGCTGCATGAAACACACTGTCTGGACTACTACTACTGGATTGCCGTTCTTATGAGGAAATTAAGAGGCTTGCACAGGATCTGTAGCATACAGTGATGCATCAGAACAGTTCCTGGACTACTATTACTGGATTGCCTTTCTTATGAGGACATGAAAAGGCTTGCACAGGGTCAGTAGCGTGGATTCCTGATCAAGACAGTCAGTGGAATACTAATACCCAATTATCATTCTTATGAGGAAATGAATGCGCTTGCACAGGTCAGTATTGTGCAGTTCTGCCTTGAAACAGTCTCTGGTCTACTGCTATTGCACTGCCTCCCTTATGAGGAGATGAAGAGGCATGCACAAGGTCAGTAGCATGCAGTGCTGCATGAAACATACTGTCTGGACTACTACTACTGGATTGCCGTTCTTATGAGGAAATTAAGAGGCTTGCACAGGATCTGTAGCATACAGTGATGCATCAGAACAGTTCCTGGACTACTATTACTGGATTGCCTTTCTTATGAGGACATGAAAAGGCTTGCACAGGGTCAGTAGCGTGGATTCCTGATCAAGACAGTCAGTGAAATACTAATACCCAATTATCATTCTTATGAGGAAATGAATGCGCTTGCACAGGTCAGTATTGTGCAGTTCTGCCTTGAAACAGTCTCTGGTCTACTGCTATTGCACTGCCTCCCTTATGAGGAGATGAAGAGGCATGTACAAGGTCAGTAGCATGCAGTGCTGCATGAAACACACTGTCTGGACTACTACTACTGGATTGCCGTTCTTATGAGGAAATTAAGAGGCTTGCACAGGATCTGTAGCATACAGTGATGCATCAGAACAGTTCCTGGACTACTATTACTGGATTGCCTTTCTTATGAGGACATGAAAAGGCTTGCACAGGGTCAGTAGCGTGGATTCCTGATCAAGACAGTCAGTGGAATACTAATACCCAATTATCATTCTTATGAGGAAATGAATGCGCTTGCACAGGTCAGTATTGTACAGTTCTGCCTTGAAACAGTCTCTGGTCTACTGCTATTGCACTGCCTCCCTTATGAGGAGATGAAGAGGCATGCACAAGGTCAGTGGCATGCAGTGCTGCATGAAACACACTGTCTGGACTACTACTACTGGATTGCCGTTCTTATGAGGAAGTTAAGAGGCTTGCACAGGATCTGTAGCATACAGTGATGCATCAGAACAGTTCCTGGACTACTATTACTGGATTGCCTTTCTTATGAGGACATGAAAAGGCTTGCACAGGGTCAGTAGCGTGGATTCCTGATCAAGACAGTCAGTGGAATACTAATACCCAATTATCATTCTTATGAGGAAATGAATGCGCTTGCACATGTCAGTATTGTGCAGTTCTGCCTTGAAACAGTCTCTGGTCTACTGCTATTGCACTGCCTCCCTAATGAGGAGATGAAGAGGCATGCACAAGGTCAGTAGCATGCAGTGCTGCATGAAACACACTGTCTGGACTACTACTACTGGATTGCCGTTCTTATGAGGAAATTAAGAGGCTTGCACAGGATCTGTAGCATACAGTGATGCATCAGAACAGTTCCTGGACTACTATTACTGGATTGCCTTTCTTATGAGGACATGAAAAGGCTTGCACAGGGTCAGTAGCGTGGATTCCTGATCAAGACAGTCAGTGGAATACTAATACCCAATTATCATTCTTATGAGGAAATGAATGCGCTTGCACAGGTCAGTATTGTGCAGTTCTGCCTTGAAACAGTCTCTGGTCTACTGCTATTGCACTGCCTCCCTTATGAGGAGATGATGAAGCATGCACAAGGTCAGTAGCATGCAGTGCTGCATGAAACACACTGTCTGGACTACTACTACTGGATTGCCATTCTTATGAGGAAATTAAGAGGTTGCACAGGATCTGTAGCATACAGTGATGCATCAGAACAGTTCCTGGACTACTATTACTGGATTGCCTTTCTTATGAGGACATGAAAAGGCTTGCACAGGGTCAGTAGCGTGGATTCCTGATCAAGACAGTCAGTGGAATACTAATACCCAATTATCATTCTTATGAGGAAATGAATGCGCTTGCACAGGTCAGTATTGTGCAGTTCTGCCTTGAAACAGTCTCTGGTCTACTGCTATTGCACTGCCTCCCTTATGAGGAGATGAAGAGGCATGCACAAGGTCAGTAACATGCAGTGCTGCATGAAACACACTGTCTGGACTACTACTACTGGATTGCCGTTCTTATGAGGAAATTAAGAGGCTTGCACAGGATCTGTAGCATACAGTGATGCATCAGAACAGTTCCTGGACTACTATTACTGGATTGCCTTTCTTATGAGGACATGAAAAGGCTTGCACAGGGTCAGTAGCGTGGATTCCTGATCAAGACAGTCAGTGGAATACTAATACCCAATTATCATTCTTATGAGGAAATGAATGCGCTTGCACAGGTCCGTATTGTGCAGTTCTGCCTTGGAACAGTCTCTGGTCTACTGCTATTGCACTGCCTCCCTTATGAGGAGATGAAGAGGCATGCACAAGGTCAGTAGCATGCAGTGCTGCATGAAACACACTGTCTGGACTACTACTACTGGATTGCCGTTCTTATGAGGAAATTAAGAGGCTTGCACAGGATCTGTAGCATACAGTGATGCATCAGAACAGTTCCTGGAATACTATTACTGGATTGCCTTTCTTATGAGGACATGAAAAGGCTTGCACAGGGTCAGTAGCGTGGATTCCTGATCAAGACAGTCAGTGGAATACTAATACCCAATTATCATTCTTATGAGGAAATGAATGCGCTTGCACAGGTCAGTATTGTGCAGTTCTGCCTTGAAACAGTCTCTGGTCTACTACTATTGCACTGCCTCCCTTATGAGGAGATGAAGAGGCATGCACAAGGTCAGTAGCATGCAGTGCTGCATGAAACACACTGTCTGGACTACTACTACTGGATTGCCGTTCTTATGAGGAAATTAAGAGGCTTGCACAGGATCTGTAGCATACAGTGATGCATCAGAACAGTTCCTGGACTACTATTCCTGGATTGCCTTTCTTATGAGGACATGAAAAGGCTTGCACAGGGTCAGTAGCGTGGATTCCTGATCAAGACAGTCAGTGAAATACTAATACCCAATTATCATTCATATGAGGAAATGAATGCGCTTGCACAGGTCAGTATTGTGCAGTTCTGCCTTGAAACAATCTCTGGTCTACTGCTATTGCACTGCCTCCCTTATGAGGAGATGAAGAGGCATGCACAAGGTCAGTAGCATGCAGTGCTGCATGAAACACACTGTCTGGACTACTACTACTGGATTGCCGTTCTTATGAGGAAATTAAGAGGCTTGCTCAGGATCTGTAGCATACAGTGATGCATCAGAACAGTTCCTGAACTACTATTACTGAATTGCCTTCCTTATGAGGAGATGAAAAGGCTTGTACGGGGTCAGTAGCGTGGATTCCTGATCAAGACAGTCAGTGGAATACTAATACCCAATTATCATTCTTATGAGGAAATGAATGCGCTTGCACAGGTCAGTATTGTGCAGTTCTGCCTTGAAACAGTCTCTGGTCTACTGCTATTGCACTGCCTCCCTTATGAGGAGATGAAGAGGCATGCACAAGGTCAGTAGCATGCAGTGCTGCATGAAACACACTGTCTGGACTACTACTACTGGATTGCCGTTCTTATGAGGAAATTAAGAGGCTTGCACAGGATCTGTAGCATACAGTGATGCATCAGAACAGTTCCTGGACTACTATTACTGGATTGCCTTTCTTATGAGGACATGAAAAGGCTTGCACAGGGTCAGTAGCGTGGATTCCTGATCAAGACAGTCAGTGGAATACTAATACCCAATTATCATTCTTATGAGGAAATGAATGCGCTTGCACAGGTCAGTATTGTGCAGTTCTGCCTTGAAACAGTCTCTGGTTACTGCTATTGCACTGCCTCCCTTATGAGGAGATGAAGAGGCATGCACAAGGTCAGTAGCATGCAGTGCTCCATGAAACACACTGTCTGGACTACTACTACTGGATTGCCGTTCTTTTGAGGAAATTAAGAGGCTTGCACAGGATCTGTAGCATACAGTGATGCATCAGAACAGTTCCTGAACTACTATTACTGAATTGCCTTCCTTATGAGGAGATGAAAAGGCTTGCACAGGGTCAGTAGCGTGGATTCCTGATCAAGACAGTCAGTGAAATACTAATACCCAATTATCATTCTTATGAGGAAATGAATGCGCTTGCACAGGTCAGTATTGTGCAGTTCTGCCTTGAAACAGTCTCTGGTCTACTGCTATTGCACTGCCTCCCTTATGAGGAGATGAAGAGGCATGCACAAGGTCAGTAGCATGCAGTGCTGCATGAAACACACTGTCTGGACTACTACTACTGGATTGCCGTTCTTATGAGGAAATTAAGAGGCTTGCACAGGATCTGTTGCATACAGTGATGCATCAGAACAGTTCCTGGACTACTATTACTGGATTGCCTTTCTTATGAGGACATGAAAAGGCTTGCACAGGGTCAGTAGCGTGGATTCCTGATCAAGACAGTCAGTGGAATACTAATACCCAATTATCATTCTTATGAGGAAATGAATGTGCTTGCACAGGTCAGTATTGTGCAGTTCTGCCTTGAAACAGTCTCTGGTCTACTGCTATTGCACTGCCTCCCTTATGAGGAGATGAAGAGGCATGCACAAGGTCAGTAGCATGCAGTGCTGCATGAAACACACTGTCTGGACTACTACTACTGGATTGCCGTTCTTATGAGGAAAGTAAGAGGCTTGCACAGGATCTGTAGCACACAGTGATGCATCAGAACAGTTCCTGGACTACTATTACTGAATTGTCTTTCTTATGAGGAGATGAAAAGGCTTGCACAGGGTCAGTAGCGTGGATTCCTGATCAAAACAGTCAGTGGATAACTAATACCCAATTATCATTCTTATGAGGAAATGAATGCGCTTGCACAGGTCAGTATTGTGCAGTTCTGCCTTGAAACAGTCTCTGGTCTACTGCTATTGCACTGCCTCCCTTATGAGGAGATGAAGAGGCATGCACAAGGTCAGTAGCATGCAGTGCTGCATGAAACACACTGTCTGGACTACTACTACTGGATTGCCGTTCTTATGAGGAAATTAAGAGGCTTGCACAGGATCTGTAGCATACAGTGATGCATCAGAACAGTTCCTGGACTACTATTACTGGATTGCCCTTCTTATGAGGACATGAAAAGGCTTGCACAGGGTCAGTAGCGTGGATTCTTGATCAAAACAGTCAGTGAAATACCAATACCCAATTATCATTCTTATGAGGAAATGAATGCGCTTGCACAGGTCAGTATTGTGCAGTTCTGCCTTGAAACAGTCTCTGGTCTACTGCTATTGCACTGCCTCCCTTATGAGGAGATGAAGAGGCATGCACAAGGTCAGTAGCATGCAGTGCTGCATGAAACACACTGTCTGGACTACTACTACTGGATTGCCGTTCTTATGAGGAAATTAAGAGGCTTGCACAGGATCTGTAGCATACAGTGATGCATCAGAACAGTTCCTGAACTACTATTACTGAATTGCCTTCCTTATGAGGAGATGAAAAGGCTTGTACGGGGTCAGTAGCGTGGATTCCTGATCAAGACAGTCAGTGGAATACTAATACCCAATTATCATTCTTATGAGGAAATGAATGCGCTTGCACAGGTCAGTATTGTGCAGTTCTGCCTTGAAACAGTCTCTGGTCTACTGCTATTGCACTGCCTCCCTTATGAGGAGATGAAGAGGCATGCACAAGGTCAGTAGCATGCAGTGCTGCATGAAACACACTGTCTGGACTACTACTACTGGATTGCCGTTCTTATGAGGAAATTAAGAGGCTTGCACAGGATCTGTAGCATACAGTGATGCATCAGAACAGTTCCTGGACTACTATTACTGGATTGCCTTTCTTATGAGGACATGAAAAGGCTTGCACAGGGTCAGTAGCGTGGATTCCTGATCAAGACAGTCAGTGGAATACTAATACCCAATTATCATTCTTATGAGGAAATGAATGCGCTTGCACAGGTCAGTATTGTGCAGTTCTGCCTTGAAACAGTCTCTGGTTACTGCTATTGCACTGCCTCCCTTATGAGGAGATGAAGAGGCATGCACAAGGTCAGTAGCATGCAGTGCTCCATGAAACACACTGTCTGGACTACTACTACTGGATTGCCGTCCTTTTGAGGAAATTAAGAGGCTTGCACAGGATCTGTAGCATACAGTGATGCATCAGAACAGTTCCTGAACTACTATTACTGAATTGCCTTCCTTATGAGGAGATGAAAAGGCTTGCACAGGGTCAGTAGCGTGGATTCCTGATCAAGACAGTCAGTGAAATACTAATACCCAATTATCATTCTTATGAGGAAATGAATGCGCTTGCACAGGTCAGTATTGTGCAGTTCTGCCTTGAAACAGTCTCTGGTCTACTGCTATTGCACTGCCTCCCTTATGAGGAGATGAAGAGGCATGCACAAGGTCAGTAGCATGCAGTGCTGCATGAAACACACTGTCTGGACTACTACTACTGGATTGCCGTTCTTATGAGGAAATTAAGAGGCTTGCACAGGATCTGTTGCATACAGTGATGCATCAGAACAGTTCCTGGACTACTATTACTGGATTGCCTTTCTTATGAGGACATGAAAAGGCTTGCACAGGGTCAGTAGCGTGGATTCCTGATCAAGACAGTCAGTGGAATACTAATACCCAATTATCATTCTTATGAGGAAATGAATGTGCTTGCACAGGTCAGTATTGTGCAGTTCTGCCTTGAAACAGTCTCTGGTCTACTGCTATTGCACTGCCTCCCTTATGAGGAGATGAAGAGGCATGCACAAGGTCAGTAGCATGCAGTGCTGCATGAAACACACTGTCTGGACTACTACTACTGGATTGCCGTTCTTATGAGGAAATTAAGAGGCTTGCACAGGATCTGTAGCATACAGTGATGCATCAGAACAGTTCCTGGACTACTATTACTGGATTGCCCTTCTTATGAGGACATGAAAAGGCTTGCACAGGGTCAGTAGCGTGGATTCTTGATCAAAACAGTCAGTGAAATACCAATACCCAATTATCATTCTTATGAGGAAATGAATGCGCTTGCACAGGTCAGTATTGTGCAGTTCTGCCTTGAAACAGTCTCTGGTCTACTGCTATTGCACTGCCTCCCTTATGAGGAGATGAAGAGGCATGCACAAGGTCAGTAGCATGCAGTGCTGCATGAAACACACTGTCTGGACTACTACTACTGGATTGCCGTTCTTATGAGGAAATTAAGAGGCTTGCACAGGATCTGTAGCATACAGTGATGCATCAGAACAGTTCCTGGACTACTATTACTGGATTGCCTTTCTTATGAGGACATGAAAAGGCTTGCACAGGGTCAGTAGCGTGGATTCCTGATCAAGACAGTCAGTGGAATACTAATACCCAATTATCATTCTTATGAGGAAATGAATGCGCTTGCACAGGTCAGTATTGTGCAGTTCTGCCTTGAAACAGTCTCTGGTCTACTGCTATTGCACTGCCTCCCTTATGAGGAGATGAAGAGGCATGCACAAGGTCAGTAGCATGCAGTGCTGCATGAAACACACTGTCTGGACTACTACTACTGGATTGCCGTTCTTATGAGGAAATTAAGAGGCTTGCACAGGATCTGTAGCATACAGTGATGCATCAGAACAGTTCCTGGACTACTATTACTGGATTGCCTTTCTTATGAGGACATGAAAAGGCTTGCACAGGGTCAGTAGCGTGGATTCCTGATCAAGACAGTCAGTGGAATACTAATACCCAATTATCATTCTTATGAGGAAATGAATGCGCTTGCACAGGTCAGTATTGTGCAGTTCTGCCTTGAAACAGTCTCTGGTCTACTGCTATTGCACTGCCTCCCTTATGAGGAGATGAAGAGGCATGCACAAGGTCAGTAGCATGCAGTGCTGCATGAAACACACTGTCTGGACTACTACTACTGGATTGCCGTTCTTATGAGGAAATTAAGAGGCTTGCACAGGATCTGTAGCATACAGTGATGCATCAGAACAGTTCCTGAACTACTATTACTGAATTGCCTTCCTTATGAGGAGATGAAAAGGCTTGCACAGGGTCAGTAGCGTGGATTCCTGATCAAGACAGTCAGTGAAATACTAATACCCAATTATCATTCTTATGAGGAAATGAATGCGCTTGCACAGGTCAGTATTGTGCAGTTCTGCCTTGAAACAGTCTCTGGTCTACTGCTATTGCACTGCCTCCCTTATGAGGAGATGAAGAGGCATGCACAAGGTCAGTAGCATGCAGTGCTGCATGAAACACACTGTCTGGACTACTACTACTGGATTGCCGTTCTTATGAGGAAATTAAGAGGCTTGCACAGGATCTGTAGCATACAGTGATGCATCAGAACTGTTCCTGGACTACTATTACTGAATTGTCTTTCTTATGAGGAGATGAAAAGGCTTGCACAGGGTCAGTAGCGTAGATTCCTGATCAAAACAGTCAGTGGAATACTAATACCCAATTATCATTCTTATGAGGAAATGAATGCGCTTGCACAGGTCAGTATTGTGCAGTTCTGCCTTGAAACAGTCTCTGGTCTACTGCTATTGCACTGCCTCCCTTATGAGGAGATGAAGAGGCATGCACAAGGTCAGTAGCATGCAGTGCTCCATGAAACACACTGTCTGGACTACTACTACTGGATTGCCATTCTTATGAGGAAATTAAGAGGCTTGCACAGGATCTGTAGCATACAGTGATGCATCAGAACAGTTCCTGGACTACTATTACTGGATTGCCCTTCTTATGAGGACATGAAAAGGCTTGCACAGGGTCAGTAGCGTGGATTCTTGATCAAAACAGTCAGTGAAATACCAATACCCAATTATCATTCTTATGAGGAAATGAATGCGCTTGCACAGGTCAGTATTGTGCAGTTCTGCCTTGAAACAGTCTCTGGTCTACTGCTATTGCACTGCCTCCCTTATGAGGAGATGAAGGGGCATGCACAAGGTCAGTAGCATGCAGTGCTGCATGAAACACACTGTCTGGACTACTACTACTGTATTGCCGTTCTTATGAGGACATGAAAAGGTTTGCACAGGGTCAGTAGCGTGGATTCCTGATCAAAACAGTCAGTGGAATACTAATACCCAATTATCATTCTTATGAGGAAATGAATGCGCTTGCACAGGTCAGTATTGTGCAGTTCTGCCTTGAAACAGTCTCTGGTCTACTGCTATTGCACTGCCTCCCTTATGAGGAGATGAAGAGGCATGCACAAGGTCAGTAGCATGCAGTGCTGCACGAAACACACTGTCTGGACTACTACTACTGGATTGCCGTTCTTATGAAGAAATTAAGAGGCTTGCACAGGATCTGTAGCATACAGTGATGCATCAGAACAGTTCCTGGACTACTAATACTGAATTGTCTTTCTTATGAGGAGATGAAAAGGCTTGCACAGGGTCAGTAGCGTGGATTCCTGATCAAAACAGTCAGTGGAATACTAATACCCAATTATCATTCTTATGAGGAAATGAATGCGCTTGCACAGGTCAGTATTGTGCAGTTCTGCCTTGAAACAGTCTCTGCTCTACTGCTATTGCACTGCCTCCCTTATGAGGAGATGAAGAGGCATGCACAAGGTCAGTAGCATGCAGTGCTGCATGAAACACACTGTCTGGACTACTACTACTGGATTGCCGTTCTTATGAGGAAATTAAGAGGCTTGCACAGGATCTGTAGCATACAGTGATGCATCAGAACAGTTCCTGGACTACTATTACTGGATTGCCCTTCTTATGAGGACATGAAAAGGCTTGCACAGGGTCAGTAGCGTGGATTCTTGATCAAAACAGTCAGTGAAATACCAATACCCAATTATCATTCTTATGAGGAAATGAATGCGCTTGCACAGGTCAGTATTGTGCAGTTCTGCCTTGAAACAGTCTCTGGTCTACTGCTATTGCACTGCCTCCCTTATGAGGAGATGAAGAGGCATGCACAAGGTCAGTAGCATGCAGTGCTGCATGAAACACACCGTCTGGACTACTACTACTGGATTGCCGTTCTTATGAGGACATGAAAAGGTTTGCACAGGGTCAGTAGCGTGGATTCCTGATCAAAACAGTCAGTGGAATACTAATACCCAATTATCATTCTTATGAGGAAATGAATGCGCTTGCACAGGTCAGTATTGTGCAGTTCTGCCTTGAAACAGTGTCTGGTCTACTGCTATTGCACTGCCTCCCTTATGAGGAGATGAAGAGGCATGCACAAGGTCAGTAGCATGCAGTGCTGCATGAAACACACTGTCTGGACTACTACTACTGGATTGCCGTTCTTATGAGGAAATTAAGAGGCTTGCACAGGATCTGTAGCATACAGTGATGCATCAGAACAGTTCCTGGACTACTATTACTGAATTGTCTTTCTTATGAGGAGATGAAAAGGCTTGCACAGGGTCAGTAGCTTGGATTCCTGATCAAAACAGTCAGTGGAATACTAATACCCAATTATCATTCTTATGAGGAAATGAATGCGCTTGCACAGGTCAGTATTGTGCAGTTCTGCCTTGAAACAGTCTCTGGTCTACTGCTATTGCACTGCCTCCCTTATGAGGAGATGAAGAGGCATGCACAAGGTCAGTAGCATGCAGTGCTGCATGAAACACACTGTCTGGATTACTACTACTGGATTGCCGTTCTTATGAGGAAATTAAGAGGCTTGCACAGGATCTGTAGCATACAGTGATGCATCAGAACAGTTCCTGGACTACTATTACTGGATTGCCTTTCTTATGAGGACATGAAAAGGCTTGCACAGGGTCAGTAGCGTGGATTCCTGATCAAGACAGTCAGTGGAATACTAATACCCAATTATCATTCTTATGAGGAAATGAATGCGCTTGCACAGGTCAGTATTGTGCAGTTCTGCCTTGAAACAGTCTCTGGTCTACTGCTATTGCACTGCCTCCCTTATGAGGAGATGAAGAGGCATGCACATGGTCAGTAGCATGCAGTGCTGCATGAAACACACTGTCTGGACTACTACTACTGGATTGCCGTTCTTATGAGGAAATTAAGAGGCTTGCACAGGATCTGTAGCATACAGTGATGCATCAGAACAGTTCCTGGACTACTATTACTGGATTGCCTTTCTTATGAGGACATGAAAAGGCTTGCACAGGGTCAGTAGCGTGGATTCCTGATCAAGACAGTCAGTGGAATACTAATACCCAATTATCATTCTTATGAGGAAATGAATGCGCTTGCACAGGTCAGTATTGTGCAGTTCTGCATTGAAACAGTCTTTGGTCTTCTGCTATTGCACTGCCACCCTTATGAGGAGATGAAGAGGCATGCACAAGGTCAGTAGCATGCAGTGCTGCATGAAACACACTGTCTGGACTACTACTACTGGATTGCCGTTCTTATGAGGAAATTAAGAGGCTTGCACAGGATCTGTAGCATACAGTGATGCATCAGAACAGTTCCTGGACTACTATTACTGGATTGCCTTTCTTATGAGGACATGAAAAGGCTTGCACAGGGTCAGTAGCGTGGATTCCTGATCAAGACAGTCAGTGGAATACTAATACCCAATTATCATTCTTATGAGGAAATGAATGCGCTTGCACAGGTCAGTATTGTGCAGTTCTGCATTGAAACAGTCTCTGGTCTTCTGCTATTGCACTGCCACCCTTATGACGAGATGAAGAGGCATGCACAAGGTCAGTAGCATGCAGTGCTGCATGAAACACACTGTCTGGACTACTACTACTGGATTGCCGTTCTTATGAGGAAATTAAGAGGCTTGCACAGGATCTGTAGCATACAGTGATGCATCAGAACAGTTCCTGGACTACTATTACTGGATTGCCTTTCTTATGAGGACATGAAAAGGCTTGCACAGGGTCAGTAGCGTGGATTCCTGATCAAGACAGTCAGTGGAATACTAATACCCAATTATCATTCTTATGAGGAAATGAATGCGCTTGCACAGGTCAGTATTGTGCAGTTCTGCCTTGAAACAGTCTCTGGTCTACTGCTATTGCACTGCCTCCCTTATGAGGAGATGAAGAGGCATGCACAAGGTCAGTAGCATGCAGTGCTGCATGAAACACACTGTCTGGACTACTACTACTGGATTGCCGTTCTTATGAGGAAATTAAGAGGCTTGCACAGGATCTGTAGCATACAGTGATGCATCAGAACAGTTCCTGGACTACTATTACTGAATTGTCTTTCTTATGAGGACATGAAAAGGCTTGCACAGGGTCAGTAGCGTGGATTCCTGATCAAAGCAGTCAGTGGAATACTAATACACAATTATCATTCTTATGAGGAAATGAATGCGCTTGCACAGGTCAGTATTGTGCAGTTCTGCCTTGAAACAGTCTCTGGTCTACTGCTATTGCACTGCCTCCCTTATGAGGAGATGAAGAGGCATGCACAAGATCAGTAGCATGCAGTGCTGCATGAAACACACTGTCTGGACTACTACTACTGGATTGCCGTTCTTATGAGGAAATTAAGAGGCTTGCACAGGATCTGTAGCATACAGTGATGCATCAGAACAGTTCCTGGACTACTATTACTGGATTGCCTTTCTTATGAGGACATGAAAAGGCTTGCACAGGGTCAGTAGCGTGGATTCCTGATCAAGACAGTCAGTGGAATACTAATACCCAATTATCATTCTTATGAGGAAATGAATGCGCTTGCACAGGTCAGTATTGTGCAGTTCTGCCTTGAAACAGTCTCTGGTCTACTGCTATTGCACTGCCTCCCTTATGAGGAGATGAAGAGGCATGCACAAGGTCAGTAGCATGCAGTGCTGCATGAAACATACTGTCTGGACTACTACTACTGGATTGCCGTTCTTATGAGGAAATTAAGAGGCTTGCACAGGATCTGTAGCATACAGTGATGCATCAGAACAGTTCCTGGACTACTATTACTGGATTGCCTTTCTTATGAGGACATGAAAAGGCTTGCACAGGGTCAGTAGCGTGGATTCCTGATCAAGACAGTCAGTGAAATACTAATACCCAATTATCATTCTTATGAGGAAATGAATGCGCTTGCACAGGTCAGTATTGTGCAGTTCTGCCTTGAAACAGTCTCTGGTCTACTGCTATTGCACTGCCTCCCTTATGAGGAGATGAAGAGGCATGCACATGGTCAGTAGCATGCAGTGCTGCATGAAACACACTGTCTGGACTACTACTACTGGATTGCCGTTCTTATGAGGAAATTAAGAGGCTTGCACAGGATCTGTAGCATACAGTGATGCATCAGAACAGTTCCTGGACTACTATTACTGGATTGCCTTTCTTATGAGGACATGAAAAGGCTTGCACAGGGTCAGTAGCGTGGATTCCTGATCAAGACAGTCAGTGGAATACTAATACCCAATTATCATTCTTATGAGGAAATGAATGCGCTTGCACAGGTCAGTATTGTGCAGTTCTGCATTGAAACAGTCTTTGGTCTTCTGCTATTGCACTGCCACCCTTATGACGAGATGAAGAGGCATGCACAAGGTCAGTAGCATGCAGTGCTGCATGAAACACACTGTCTGGACTACTACTACTGGATTGCCGTTCTTATGAGGAAATTAAGAGGCTTGCACAGGATCTGTAGCATACAGTGATGCATCAGAACAGTTCCTGGACTACTATTACTGGATTGCCTTTCTTATGAGGACATGAAAAGGCTTGCACAGGGTCAGTAGCGTGGATTCCTGATCAAGACAGTCAGTGGAATACTAATACCCAATTATCATTCTTATGAGGAAATGAATGCGCTTGCACAGGTCAGTATTGTGCAGTTCTGCATTGAAACAGTCTCTGGTCTTCTGCTATTGCACTGCCACCCTTATGACGAGATGAAGAGGCATGCACAAGGTCAGTAGCATGCAGTGCTGCATGAAACACACTGTCTGGACTACTACTACTGGATTGCCGTTCTTATGAGGAAATTAAGAGGCTTGCACAGGATCTGTAGCATACAGTGATGCATCAGAACAGTTCCTGGACTACTATTACTGGATTGCCTTTCTTATGAGGACATGAAAAGGCTTGCACAGGGTCAGTAGCGTGGATTCCTGATCAAGACAGTCAGTGGAATACTAATACCCAATTATCATTCTTATGAGGAAATGAATGCGCTTGCACAGGTCAGTATTGTGCAGTTCTGCCTTGAAACAGTCTCTGGTCTACTGCTATTGCACTGCCTCCCTTATGAGGAGATGATGAGGCATGCACAAGGTCAGTAGCATGCAGTGCTGCATGAAACACACTGTCTGGACTACTACTACTGGATTGCCATTCTTATGAGGAAATTAAGAGGTTGCACAGGATCTGTAGCATACAGTGATGCATCAGAACAGTTCCTGGACTACTATTACTGGATTGCCTTTCTTATGAGGACATGAAAAGGCTTGCACAGGGTCAGTAGCGTGGATTCCTGATCAAGACAGTCAGTGGAATACTAATACCCAATTATCATTCTTATGAGGAAATGAATGCGCTTGCACAGGTCAGTATTGTGCAGTTCTGCCTTGAAACAGTCTCTGGTCTACTGCTATTGCACTGCCTCCCTTATGAGGAGATGAAGAGGCATGCACAAGGTCAGTAACATGCAGTGCTGCATGAAACACACTGTCTGGACTACTACTACTGGATTGCCGTTCTTATGAGGAAATTAAGAGGCTTGCACAGGATCTGTAGCATACAGTGATGCATCAGAACAGTTCCTGGACTACTATTACTGGATTGCCTTTCTTATGAGGACATGAAAAGGCTTGCACAGGGTCAGTAGCGTGGATTCCTGATCAAGACAGTCAGTGGAATACTAATACCCAATTATCATTCTTATGAGGAAATGAATGCGCTTGCACAGGTCGGTATTGTGCAGTTCTGCCTTGGAACAGTCTCTGGTCTACTGCTATTGCACTGCCTCCCTTATGAGGAGATGAAGAGGCATGCACAAGGTCAGTAGCATGCAGTGCTGCATGAAACACACTGTCTGGACTACTACTACTGGATTGCCGTTCTTATGAGGAAATTAAGAGGCTTGCACAGGATCTGTAGCATACAGTGATGCATCAGAACAGTTCCTGGAATACTATTACTGGATTGCCTTTCTTATGAGGACATGAAAAGGCTTGCACAGGGTCAGTAGCGTGGATTCCTGATCAAGACAGTCAGTGGAATACTAATACCCAATTATCATTCTTATGAGGAAATGAATGCGCTTGCACAGGTCAGTATTGTGCAGTTCTGCCTTGAAACAGTCTCTGGTCTACTGCTATTGCACTGCCTCCCTTATGAGGAGATGAAGAGGCATGCACAAGGTCAGTAGCATGCAGTGCTGCATGAAACACACTGTCTGGACTACTACTACTGGATTGCCGTTCTTATGAGGAAATTAAGAGGCTTGCACAGGATCTGTAGCATACAGTGATGCATCAGAACAGTTCCTGGACTACTATTACTGGATTGCCTTTCTTATGAGGACATGAAAAGGCTTGCACAGGGTCAGTAGCGTGGATTCCTGATCAAGACAGTCAGTGGAATACTAATACCCAATTATCATTCTTATGAGGAAATGAATGCGCTTGCACAGGTCAGTATTGTGCAGTTCTGCCTTGAAACAGTCTCTGGTTACTGCTATTGCACTGCCTCCCTTATGAGGAGATGAAGAGGCATGCACAAGGTCAGTAGCATGCAGTGCTCCATGAAACACACTGTCTGGACTACTACTACTGGATTGCCGTTCTTTTGAGGAAATTAAGAGGCTTGCACAGGATCTGTAGCATACAGTGATGCATCAGAACAGTTCCTGAACTACTATTACTGAATTGCCTTCCTTATGAGGAGATGAAAAGGCTTGCACAGGGTCAGTAGCGTGGATTCCTGATCAAGACAGTCAGTGAAATACTAATACCCAATTATCATTCTTATGAGGAAATGAATGCGCTTGCACAGGTCAGTATTGTGCAGTTCTGCCTTGAAACAGTCTCTGGTCTACTGCTATTGCACTGCCTCCCTTATGAGGAGATGAAGAGGCATGCACAAGGTCAGTAGCATGCAGTGCTGCATGAAACACACTGTCTGGACTACTACTACTGGATTGCCGTTCTTATGAGGAAATTAAGAGGCTTGCACAGGATCTGTAGCATACAGTGATGCATCAGAACAGTTCCTGGACTACTATTACTGGATTGCCTTTCTTATGAGGACATGAAAAGGCTTGCACAGGGTCAGTAGCGTGGATTCCTGATCAAGACAGTCAGTGGAATACTAATACCCAATTATCATTCTTATGAGGAAATGAATGTGCTTGCACAGGTCAGTATTGTGCAGTTCTGCCTTGAAACAGTCTCTGGTCTACTGCTATTGCACTGCCTCCCTTATGAGGAGATGAAGAGGCATGCACAAGGTCAGTAGCATGCAGTGCTGCATGAAACACACTGTCTGGACTACTACTACTGGATTGCCGTTCTTATGAGGAAAGTAAGAGGCTTGCACAGGATCTGTAGCACACAGTGATGCATCAGAACAGTTCCTGGACTACTATTACTGAATTGTCTTTCTTATGAGGAGATGAAAAGGCTTGCACAGGGTCAGTAGCGTGGATTCCTGATCAAAACAGTCAGTGGATAACTAATACCCAATTATCATTCTTATGAGGAAATGAATGCGCTTGCACAGGTCAGTATTGTGCAGTTCTGCCTTGAAACAGTCTCTGGTCTACTGCTATTGCACTGCCTCCCTTATGAGGAGATGAAGAGGCATGCACAAGGTCAGTAGCATGCAGTGCTGCATGAAACACACTGTCTGGACTACTACTACTGGATTGCCGTTCTTATGAGGAAATTAAGAGGCTTGCACAGGATCTGTAGCATACAGTGATGCATCAGAACAGTTCCTGGACTACTATTACTGGATTGCCCTTCTTATGAGGACATGAAAAGGCTTGCACAGGGTCAGTAGCGTGGATTCTTGATCAAAACAGTCAGTGAAATACCAATACCCAATTATCATTCTTATGAGGAAATGAATGCGCTTGCACAGGTCAGTATTGTGCAGTTCTGCCTTGAAACAGTCTCTGGTCTACTGCTATTGCACTGCCTCCCTTATGAGGAGATGAAGAGGCATGCACAAGGTCAGTAGCATGCAGTGCTGCATGAAACACACTGTCTGGACTACTACTACTGGATTGCCGTTCTTATGAGGAAATTAAGAGGCTTGCACAGGATCTGTAGCATACAGTGATGCATCAGAACAGTTCCTGAACTACTATTACTGAATTGCCTTCCTTATGAGGAGATGAAAAGGCTTGTACGGGGTCAGTAGCGTGGATTCCTGATCAAGACAGTCAGTGGAATACTAATACCCAATTATCATTCTTATGAGGAAATGAATGCGCTTGCACAGGTCAGTATTGTGCAGTTCTGCCTTGAAACAGTCTCTGGTCTACTGCTATTGCACTGCCTCCCTTATGAGGAGATGAAGAGGCATGCACAAGGTCAGTAGCATGCAGTGCTGCATGAAACACACTGTCTGGACTACTACTACTGGATTGCCGTTCTTATGAGGAAATTAAGAGGCTTGCACAGGATCTGTAGCATACAGTGATGCATCAGAACAGTTCCTGGACTACTATTACTGGATTGCCTTTCTTATGAGGACATGAAAAGGCTTGCACAGGGTCAGTAGCGTGGATTCCTGATCAAGACAGTCAGTGGAATACTAATACCCAATTATCATTCTTATGAGGAAATGAATGCGCTTGCACAGGTCAGTATTGTGCAGTTCTGCCTTGAAACAGTCTCTGGTTACTGCTATTGCACTGCCTCCCTTATGAGGAGATGAAGAGGCATGCACAAGGTCAGTAGCATGCAGTGCTCCATGAAACACACTGTCTGGACTACTACTACTGGATTGCCGTTCTTTTGAGGAAATTAAGAGGCTTGCACAGGATCTGTAGCATACAGTGATGCATCAGAACAGTTCCTGAACTACTATTACTGAATTGCCTTCCTTATGAGGAGATGAAAAGGCTTGCACAGGGTCAGTAGCGTGGATTCCTGATCAAGACAGTCAGTGAAATACTAATACCCAATTATCATTCTTATGAGGAAATGAATGCGCTTGCACAGGTCAGTATTGTGCAGTTCTGCCTTGAAACAGTCTCTGGTCTACTGCTATTGCACTGCCTCCCTTATGAGGAGATGAAGAGGCATGCACAAGGTCAGTAGCATGCAGTGCTGCATGAAACACACTGTCTGGACTACTACTACTGGATTGCCGTTCTTATGAGGAAATTAAGAGGCTTGCACAGGATCTGTGGCATACAGTGATGCATCAGAACAGTTCCTGGACTACTATTACTGGATTGCCTTTCTTATGAGGACATGAAAAGGCTTGCACAGGGTCAGTAGCGTGGATTCCTGATCAAGACAGTCAGTGGAATACTAATACCCAATTATCATTCTTATGAGGAAATGAATGTGCTTGCACAGGTCAGTATTGTGCAGTTCTGCCTTGAAACAGTCTCTGGTCTACTGCTATTGCACTGCCTCCCTTATGAGGAGATGAAGAGGCATGCACAAGGTCAGTAGCATGCAGTGCTGCATGAAACACACTGTCTGGACTACTACTACTGGATTGCCGTTCTTATGAGGAAATTAAGAGGCTTGCACAGGATCTGTAGCATACAGTGATGCATCAGAACAGTTCCTGGACTACTATTACTGGATTGCCCTTCTTATGAGGACATGAAAAGGCTTGCACAGGGTCAGTAGCGTGGATTCTTGATCAAAACAGTCAGTGAAATACCAATACCCAATTATCATTCTTATGAGGAAATGAATGCGCTTGCACAGGTCAGTATTGTGCAGTTCTGCCTTGAAACAGTCTCTGGTCTACTGCTATTGCACTGCCTCCCTTATGAGGAGATGAAGAGGCATGCACAAGGTCAGTAGCATGCAGTGCTGCATGAAACACACTGTCTGGACTACTACTACTGGATTGCCGTTCTTATGAGGAAAGTAAGAGGCTTGCACAGGATCTGTAGCACACAGTGATGCATCAGAACAGTTCCTGGACTACTATTACTGAATTGTCTTTCTTATGAGGAGATGAAAAGGCTTGCACAGGGTCAGTAGCGTGGATTCCTGATCAAAACAGTCAGTGGATAACTAATACCCAATTATCATTCTTATGAGGAAATGAATGCGCTTGCACAGGTCAGTATTGTGCAGTTCTGCCTTGAAACAGTCTCTGGTCTACTGCTATTGCACTGCCTCCCTTATGAGGAGATGAAGAGGCATGCACAAGGTCAGTAGCATGCAGTGCTGCATGAAACACACTGTCTGGACTACTACTACTGGATTGCCGTTCTTATGAGGAAAGTAAGAGGCTTGCACAGGATCTGTAGCACACAGTGATGCATCAGAACAGTTCCTGGACTACTATTACTGAATTGTCTTTCTTATGAGGAGATGAAAAGGCTTGCACAGGGTCAGTAGCGTGGATTCCTGATCAAAACAGTCAGTGGATAACTAATACCCAATTATCATTCTTATGAGGAAATGAATGCGCTTGCACAGGTCAGTATTGTGCAGTTCTGCCTTGAAACAGTCTCTGGTCTACTGCTATTGCACTGCCTCCCTTATGAGGAGATGAAGAGGCATGCACAAGGTCAGTAGCATGCAGTGCTGCATGAAACACACTGTCTGGACTACTACTACTGGATTGCCGTTCTTATGAGGAAAGTAAGAGGCTTGCACAGGATCTGTAGCACACAGTGATGCATCAGAACAGTTCCTGGACTACTATTACTGAATTGTCTTTCTTATGAGGAGATGAAAAGGCTTGCACAGGGTCAGTAGCGTGGATTCCTGATCAAAACAGTCAGTGGATAACTAATACCCAATTATCATTCTTATGAGGAAATGAATGCGCTTGCACAGGTCAGTATTGTGCAGTTCTGCCTTGAAACAGTCTCTGGTCTACTGCTATTGCACTGCCTCCCTTATGAGGAGATGAAGAGGCATGCACAAGGTCAGTAGCATGCAGTGCTGCATGAAACACACTGTCTGGACTACTACTACTGGATTGCCGTTCTTATGAGGAAATTAAGAGGCTTGCACAGGATCTGTAGCATACAGTGATGCATCAGAACAGTTCCTGGACTACTATTACTGTATTGCCCATCTTATGAGGACATGAAAAGGCTTGCACAGGGTCAGTAGCGTGGATTCTTGATCAAAACAGTCAGTGAAATACCAATACCCAATTATCATTCTTATGAGGAAATGAATGCGCTTGCACAGGTCAGTATTGTGCAGTTCTGCCTTGAAACAGTCTCTGGTCTACTGCTATTGCACTGCCTCCCTTATGAGGAGATGAAGAGGCATGCACAAGGTCAGTAGCATGCAGTGCTGCATGAAACACACTGTCTGGACTACTACTACTGGATTGCCGTTCTTATGAGGACATGAAAAGGTTTGCACAGGGTCAGTAGCGTGGATTCCTGATCAAAACAGTCAGTGGAATACTAATACCCAATTATCATTCTTATGAGGAAATGAATGCGCTTGCACAGGTCAGTATTGTGCAGTTCTGCATTGAAACAGTCTCTGGTCTTCTGCTATTGCACTGCCACCCTTATGACGAGATGAAGAGGCATGCACAAGGTCAGTAGCATGCAGTGCTGCATGAAACACACTGTCTGGACTACTACTACTGGATTGCCGTTCTTATGAGGAAATTAAGAGGCTTGCACAGGATCTGTAGCATACAGTGATGCATCAGAACAGTTCCTGGACTACTATTACTGGATTGCCTTTCTTATGAGGACATGAAAAGGCTTGCACAGGGTCAGTAGCGTGGATTCCTGATCAAGACAGTCAGTGGAATACTAATACCCAATTATCATTCTTATGAGGAAATGAATGCGCTTGCACAGGTCAGTATTGTGCAGTTCTGCCTTGAAACAGTCTCTGGTCTACTGCTATTGCACTGCCTCCCTTATGAGGAGATGAAGAGGCATGCACAAGGTCAGTAGCATGCAGTGCTGCATGAAACACACTGTCTGGACTACTACTACTGGATTGCCGTTCTTATGAGGAAATTAAGAGGCTTGCACAGGATCTGTAGCATACAGTGATGCATCAGAACAGTTCCTGGACTACTATTACTGAATTGTCTTTCTTATGAGGACATGAAAAGGCTTGCACAGGGTCAGTAGCGTGGATTCCTGATCAAAGCAGTCAGTGGAATACTAATACCCAATTATCATTCTTATGAGGAAATGAATGCGCTTGCACAGGTCAGTATTGTGCAGTTCTGCCTTGAAACAGTCTCTGGTCTACTGCTATTGCACTGCCTCCCTTATGAGGAGATGAAGAGGCATGCACAAGATCAGTAGCATGCAGTGCTGCATGAAACACACTGTCTGGACTACTACTACTGGATTGCCGTTCTTATGAGGAAATTAAGAGGCTTGCACAGGATCTGTAGCATACAGTGATGCATCAGAACAGTTCCTGGACTACTATTACTGGATTGCCTTTCTTATGAGGACATGAAAAAGCTTGCACAGGGTCAGTAGCGTGGATTCCTGATCAAGACAGTCAGTGGAATACTAATACCCAATTATCATTCTTATGAGGAAATGAATGCGCTTGCACAGGTCATTATTGTGCAGTTCTGCCTTGAAACAGTCTCTGGTCTACTGCTATTGCACTGCCTCCCTTATGAGGAGATGAAGAGGCATGCACAAGGTCAGTAGCATGCAGTGCTGCATGAAACATACTGTCTGGACTACTACTACTGGATTGCCGTTCTTATGAGGAAATTAAGAGGCTTGCACAGGATCTGTAGCATACAGTGATGCATCAGAACAGTTCCTGGACTACTATTACTGGATTGCCTTTCTTATGAGGACATGAAAAGGCTTGCACAGGGTCAGTAGCGTGGATTCCTGATCAAGACAGTCAGTGAAATACTAATACCCAATTATCATTCTTATGAGGAAATGAATGCGCTTGCACAGGTCAGTATTGTGCAGTTCTGCCTTGAAACAGTCTCTGGTCTACTGCTATTGCACTGCCTCCCTTATGAGGAGATGAAGAGGCATGCACAAGGTCAGTAGCATGCAGTGCTGCATGAAACACACTGTCTGGACTACTACTACTGGATTGCCGTTCTTATGAGGAAATTAAGAGGCTTGCACAGGATCTGTAGCATACAGTGATGCATCAGAACAGTTCCTGGACTACTATTACTGGATTGCCTTTCTTATGAGGACATGAAAAGGCTTGCACAGGGTCAGTAGCGTGGATTCCTGATCAAGACAGTCAGTGGAATACTAATACCCAATTATCATTCTTATGAGGAAATGAATGCGCTTGCACAGGTCAGTATTGTACAGTTCTGCCTTGAAACAGTCTCTGGTCTACTGCTATTGCACTGCCTCCCTTATGAGGAGATGAAGAGGCATGCACAAGGTCAGTAGCATGCAGTGCTGCATGAAACACACTGTCTGGACTACTACTACTGGATTGCCGTTCTTATGAGGAAGTTAAGAGGCTTGCACAGGATCTGTAGCATACAGTGATGCATCAGAACAGTTCCTGGACTACTATTACTGGATTGCCTTTCTTATGAGGACATGAAAAGGCTTGCACAGGGTCAGTAGCGTGGATTCCTGATCAAGACAGTCAGTGGAATACTAATACCCAATTATCATTCATATGAGGAAATGAATGCGCTTGCACATGTCAGTATTGTGCAGTTCTGCCTTGAAACAGTCTCTGGTCTACTGCTATTGCACTGCCTCCCTAATGAGGAGATGAAGAGGCATGCACAAGGTCAGTAGCATGCAGTGCTGCATGAAACACACTGTCTGGACTACTACTACTGGATTGCCGTTCTTATGAGGAAATTAAGAGGCTTGCACAGGATCTGTAGCATACAGTGATGCATCAGAACAGTTCCTGGACTACTATTACTGGATTGCCTTTCTTATGAGGACATGAAAAGGCTTGCACAGGGTCAGTAGCGTGGATTCCTGATCAAGACAGTCAGTGGAATACTAATACCCAATTATCATTCTTATGAGGAAATGAATGCGCTTGCACAGGTCAGTATTGTGCAGTTCTGCCTTGAAACAGTCTCTGGTCTACTGCTATTGCACTGCCTCCCTTATGAGGAGATGAAGAGGCATGCACAAGGTCAGTAGCATGCAGTGCTGCATGAAACACACTGTCTGGACTACTACTACTGGATTGCCGTTCTTATGAGGAAATTAAGAGGATTGCACAGGATCTGTAGCATACAGTGATGCATCAGAACAGTTCCTGGACTACTATTACTGGATTGCCTTTCTTATGAGGACATGAAAAGGCTTGCACAGGGTCAGTAGCGTGGATTCCTGATCAAGACAGTCAGTGGAATACTAATACCCAATTATCATTCTTATGAGGAAATGAATGCGCTTGCACAGGTCAGTATTGTGCAGTTCTGCCTTGAAACAGTCTCTGGTCTACTGCTATTGCACTGCCTCCCTTATGAGGAGATGAAGAGGCATGCACAAGGTCAGTAGCATGCAGTGCTGCATGAAACACACTGTCTGGACTACTACTACTGGATTGCCGTTCTTATGAGGAAATTAAGAGGCTTGCACAGGATCTGTAGCATACAGTGATGCATCAGAACAGTTCCTGGACCACTATTACTGGATTGCCTTTCTTATGAGGACATGAAAAGGCTTGCACAGGGTCAGTAGCGTGGATTCCTGATCAAGACAGTCAGTGGAATACTAATACACAATTATCATTCTTATGAGGAAATGAATGCGCTTGCACAGGTCAGTATTGTGCAGTTCTGCCTTGAAACAGTCTCTGGTCTACTGCTATTGCACTGCCTCCCTTATGAGGAGATGAAGAGGCATGCACAAGGTCAGTAGCATGCAGTGCTGCATGAAACACACTGTCTGGACTACTACTACTGGATTGCCGTTCTTATGAGGAAATTAAGAGGCTTGCACAGGATCTGTAGCATACAGTGATGCATCAAAACAGTTCCTGGACTACTATTACTGAATTGCCTTCCTTATGAGGAGATGAAAAGGCTTGCACAGGGTCAGTAGCGTGGATTCCTGATCAAGACAGTCAGTGAAATACTAATACCCAATTATCATTCTTATGAGGAAATGAATGCGCTTGCACAGGTCAGTATTGTGCAGTTCTGCCTTGAAACAGTCTCTGGTCTACTGCTATTGCACTGCCTCCCTTATGAGGAGATGAAGAGGCATGCACAAGGTCAGTAGCATGCAGTGCTGCATGAAACACACTGTCTGGACTACTACTACTGGATTGCCGTTCTTATGAGGAAATTAAGAGGCTTGCACAGGATCTGTAGCATACAGTGATGCATCAGAACAGTTCCTGGACTACTATTACTGAATTGTCTTTCTTATGAGGAGATGAAAAGGCTTGCACAGGGTCAGTAGCGTGGATTCCTGATCAAAACAGTCAGTGGAATACTAATACCCAATTATCATTCTTATGAGGAAATGAATGCGCTTGCACAGGTCAGTATTGTGCAGTTCTGCCTTGAAACAGTCTCTGGTCTACTGCTATTGCACTGCCTCCCTTATGAGGAGATGAAGAGGCATGCACAAGGTCAGTAGCATGCAGTGCTGCATGAAACACACTGTCTGGACTACTACTACTGGATTGCCGTTCTTATGAGGAAATTAAGAGGATTGCACAGGATCTGTAGCATACAGTGATGCATCAGAACAGTTCCTGGACTACTATTACTGGATTGCCTTTCTTATGAGGACATGAAAAGGCTTGCACAGGGTCAGTAGCGTGGATTCCTGATCAAGACAGTCAGTGGAATACTAATACCCAATTATCATTCTTATGAGGAAATGAATGTGCTTGCACAGGTCAGTATTGTGCAGTTCTGCCTTGAAACAGTCTCTGGTCTACTGCTATTGCACTGCCTCCCTTATGAGGAGATGAAGAGGCATGCACAAGGTCAGTAGCATGCAGTGCTGCATGAAACACACTGTCTGGACTACTACTACTGGATTGCCGTTCTTATGAGGAAATTAAGAGGATTGCACAGGATCTGTAGCATACAGTGATGCATCAGAACAGTTCCTGGACTACTATTACTGGATTGCCCTTCTTATGAGGACATGAAAAGCCTTGAACATGGTCAGTAGCGTGGATTCCTGATCAAAACAGTCAGTGGAATACTAATACCCAATTATCATTCTTATGAGGAAATGAATGCGCTTGCACAGGTCAGTATTGTGCAGTTCTGCCTTGAAACAGTCTCTGGTCTACTGCTATTGCACTGCCTCCCTTATGAGGAGATGAAGAGGCATGCACAAGGTCAGTAGCATGCAGTGCTGCATGAAACACACTGTCTGGACTACTACTACTGGATTGCCGTTCTTATGAGGAAATTAAGAGGATTGCACAGGATCTGTAGCATACAGTGATGCATCAGAACAGTTCCTGGACTACTATTACTGGATTGCCTTTCTTATGAGGACATGAAAAGGCTTGCACAGGGTCAGTAGCGTGGATTCCTGATCAAGACAGTCAGTGGAATACTAATACCCAATTATCATTCTTATGAGGAAATGAATGCGCTTGCACAGGTCAGTATTGTGCAGTTCTGCCTTGAAACAGTCTCTGGTCTACTGCTATTGCACTGCCTCCCTTATGAGGAGATGAAGAGGCATGCACAAGGTCAGTAGCATGCAGTGCTGCATGAAACACACTGTCTGGACTACTACTACTGGATTGCCGTTCTTATGAGGAAATTAAGAGGCTTGCACAGGATCTGTAGCATACAGTGATGCATCAGAACAGTTCCTGGACTACTATTACTGGATTGCCTTTCTTATGAGGACATGAAAAGGCTTGCACAGGGTCAGTAGCGTGGATTCCTGATCAAGACAGTCAGTGGAATACTAATACCCAATTATCATTCTTATGAGGAAATGAATGCGCTTGCACAGGTCAGTATTGTGCAGTTCTGCCTTGAAACAGTCTCTGGTCTACTGCTATTGCACTGCCTCCCTTATGAGGAGATGAAGAGGCATGTACAAGGTCAGTAGCATGCAGTGCTGCATGAAACACACTGTCTGGACTACTACTACTGGATTGCCGTTCTTATGAGGAAATTAAGAGGCTTGCACAGGATCTGTAGCATACAGTGATGCATCAGAACAGTTCCTGGACTACTATTACTGGATTGCCTTTCTTATGAGGACATGAAAAGGCTTGCACAGGGTCAGTAGCGTGGATTCCTGATCAAGACAGTCAGTGGAATACTAATACCCAATTATCATTCTTATGAGGAAATGAATGCGCTTGCACAGGTCAGTATTGTACAGTTCTGCCTTGAAACAGTCTCTGGTCTACTGCTATTGCACTGCCTCCCTTATGAGGAGATGAAGAGGCATGCACAAGGTCAGTAGCATGCAGTGCTGCATGAAACACACTGTCTGGACTACTACTACTGGATTGCCGTTCTTATGAGGAAGTTAAGAGGCTTGCACAGGATCTGTAGCATACAGTGATGCATCAGAACAGTTCCTGGACTACTATTACTGGATTGCCTTTCTTATGAGGACATGAAAAGGCTTGCACAGGGTCAGTAGCGTGGATTCCTGATCAAGACAGTCAGTGGAATACTAATACCCAATTATCATTCTTATGAGGAAATGAATGCGCTTGCACATGTCAGTATTGTGCAGTTCTGCCTTGAAACAGTCTCTGGTCTACTGCTATTGCACTGCCTCCCTAATGAGGAGATGAAGAGGCATGCACAAGGTCAGTAGCATGCAGTGCTGCATGAAACACACTGTCTGGACTACTACTACTGGATTGCCGTTCTTATGAGGAAATTAAGAGGCTTGCACAGGATCTGTAGCATACAGTGATGCATCAGAACAGTTCCTGGACTACTATTACTGGATTGCCTTTCTTATGAGGAGATGAAAAGGCTTGCACAGGGTCAGTAGCGTGGATTCCTGATCAAGACAGTCAGTGGAATACTAATACCCAATTATCATTCTTATGAGGAAATGAATGCGCTTGCACAGGTCAGTATTGTGCAGTTCTGCCTTGAAACAGTCTCTGGTCTACTGCTATTGCACTGCCTCCCTTATGAGGAGATGATGAGGCATGCACAAGGTCAGTAGCATGCAGTGCTGCATGAAACACACTGTCTGGACTACTACTACTGGATTGCCGTTCTTATGAGGAAATTAAGAGGTTGCACAGGATCTGTAGCATACAGTGATGCATCAGAACAGTTCCTGGACTACTATTACTGGATTGCCTTTCTTATGAGGACATGAAAAGGCTTGCACAGGGTCAGTAGCGTGGATTCCTGATCAAGACAGTCAGTGGAATACTAATACCCAATTATCATTCTTATGAGGAAATGAATGCGCTTGCACAGGTCAGTATTGTGCAGTTCTGCCTTGAAACAGTCTCTGGTCTACTGCTATTGCACTGCCTCCCTTATGAGGAGATGAAGAGGCATGCACAAGGTCAGTAGCATGCAGTGCTGCATGAAACACACTGTCTGGACTACTACTACTGGATTGCCGTTCTTATGAGGAAATTAAGAGGCTTGCACAGGATCTGTAGCATACAGTGATGCATCAGAACAGTTCCTGGACTACTATTACTGGATTGCCTTTCTTATGAGGACATGAAAAGGCTTGCACAGGGTCAGTAGCGTGGATTCCTGATCAAGACAGTCAGTGGAATACTAATACCCAATTATCATTCTTATGAGGAAATGAATGCGCTTGCACAGGTCAGTATTGTGCAGTTCTGCCTTGGAACAGTCTCTGGTCTACTGCTATTGCACTGCCTCCCTTATGAGGAGATGAAGAGGCATGTACAAGGTCAGTAGCATGCAGTGCTGCATGAAACACACTGTCTGGACTACTACTACTGGATTGCCGTTCTTATGAGGAAATTAAGAGGCTTGCACAGGATCTGTAGCATACAGTGATGCATCAGAACAGTTCCTGGAATACTATTACTGGATTGCCTTTCTTATGAGGACATGAAAAGGCTTGCACAGGGTCAGTAGCGTGGATTCCTGATCAAGACAGTCAGTGGAATACTAATACCCAATTATCATTCTTATGAGGAAATGAATGCGCTTGCACAGGTCAGTATTGTGCAGTTCTGCCTTGAAACAGTCTCTGGTCTACTGCTATTGCACTGCCTCCCTTATGAGGAGACGAAGAGGCATGCACAAGGTCAGTAGCATGCAGTGCTGCATGAAACACACTGTCTGGACTACTACTACTGGATTGCCGTTCTTATGAGGAAATTAAGAGGCTTGCACAGGATCTGTAGCATACAGTGATGCATCAGAACAGTTCCTGGACTACTATTACTGGATTGCCTTTCTTATGAGGACATGAAAAGGCTTGCACAGGGTCAGTAGCGTGGATTCCTGATCAAGACAGTCAGTGAAATACTAATACCCAATTATCATTCATATGAGGAAATGAATGCGCTTGCACAGGTCAGTATTGTGCAGTTCTGCCTTGAAACAGTCTCTGGTCTACTGCTATTGCACTGCCTCCCTTATGAGGAGATGAAGAGGCATGCACAAGGTCAGTAGCATGCAGTGCTGCATGAAACACACTGTCTGGACTACTACTACTGGATTGCCGTTCTTATGAGGAAATTAAGAGGCTTGCACAGGATCTGTAGCATACAGTGATGCATCAGAACAGTTCCTGAACTACTATTACTGAATTGCCTTCCTTATGAGGAGATGAAAAGGCTTGTACGGGGTCAGTAGCGTGGATTCCTGATCAAGACAGTCAGTGGAATACTAATACCCAATTATCATTCTTATGAGGAAATGAATGCGCTTGCACAGGTCAGTATTGTGCAGTTCTGCCTTGAAACAGTCTCTGGTCTACTGCTATTGCACTGCCTCCCTTATGAGGAGATGAAGAGGCATGCACAAGGTCAGTAGCATGCAGTGCTGCATGAAACACACTGTCTGGACTACTACTACTGGATTGCCGTTCTTATGAGGAAATTAAGAGGCTTGCACAGGATCTGTAGCATACAGTGATGCATCAGAACAGTTCCTGGACTACTATTACTGGATTGCCTTTCTTATGAGGACATGAAAAGGCTTGCACAGGGTCAGTAGCGTGGATTCCTGATCAAGACAGTCAGTGGAATACTAATACCCAATTATCATTCTTATGAGGAAATGAATGCGCTTGCACAGGTCAGTATTGTGCAGTTCTGCCTTGAAACAGTCTCTGGTCTACTGCTATTGCACTGCCTCCCTTATGAGGAGATGAAGAGGCATGCACAAGGTCAGTAGCATGCAGTGCTGCATGAAACACACTGTCTGGACTACTACTACTGGATTGCCGTTCTTATGAGGAAATTAAGAGGCTTGCACAGGATCTGTAGCATACAGTGATGCATCAGAACAGTTCCTGGACTACTATTACTGGATTGCCTTTCTTATGAGGACATGAAAAGGCTTGCACAGGGTCAGTAGCGTGGATTCCTGATCAAGACAGTCAGTGAAATACTAATACCCAATTATCATTCATATGAGGAAATGAATGCGCTTGCACAGGTCAGTATTGTGCAGTTCTGCCTTGAAACAGTCTCTGGTCTACTGCTATTGCACTGCCTCCCTTATGAGGAGATGAAGAGGCATGCACAAGGTCAGTAGCATGCAGTGCTGCATGAAACACACTGTCTGGACTACTACTACTGGATTGCCGTTCTTATGAGGAAATTAAGAGGATTGCACAGGATCTGTAGCATACAGTGATGCATCAAAACAGTTCCTGGACTACTATTACTTGATTGCCCTTCTTATGAGGACATTAAATGCCTTGCACAGGGTCAGTAGCGTGGATTCCTGATCAAAACAGTCAGTGGAATACTAATACCCAATTATCATTCTTATGAGGAAATGAATGCGCTTGCACAGGTCAGTATTGTGCAGTTCTGCCTTGAAACAGTCTCTGGTCTACTGCTATTGCACTGCCTCCCTTATGAGGAAATGAAGAGGCATGCACAAGGTCAGTAGCATGCAGTGCTGCATGAAACACACTGTCTGGACTACTACTACTGGATTGCCGTTCTTATGAGGAAATTAAGAGGCTTGCACAGGATCTGTAGCATACAGTGATGCATCAAAACAGTTCCAGGACTACTATTACTGGATTGCCCTTCTTATGAGGACATTAAAAGCCTTGCACAGGGTCAGTAGCGTGGATTCCTGATCAAAACAGTCAGTGGAATACTAATACCCAATTATCATTCTTATGAGGAAATGAATGCGCTTGCACAGGTCAGTATTGTGCAGTTCTGCCTTGAAACAGTCTCTGGTCTACTGCTATTGCACTGCCTCCCTTATGAGGAGATGAAGAGGCATGCACAAGGTCAGTAGCATGCAGTGCTGCATGAAACACACTGTCTGGACTACTACTACTGGATTGCCGTTCTTATGAGGAAATTAAGAGGCTTGCACAGGATCTGTAGCATACAGTGATGCATCAGAACAGTTCCTGGACTACTATTACTGGATTGCCTTTCTTATGAGGACATGAAGAGGCTTGCACAGGGTCAGTAGCGTGGAGTCCTTATCAAGACAGTCAGTGGAATACTAATACCCAATTATCATTCTTATGAGGAAATGAATGCGCTTGCACAGGTCAGTATTGTGCAGTTCTGCCTTGAAACAGTCTCTGGTCTACTGCTATTGCACTGCCTCCCTTATGAGGAGATGAAGAGGCATGCACAAGGTCAGTAGCATGCAGTGCTGCATGAAACACACTGTCTGGACTACTACTACTGGATTGCCGTTCTTATGAGGAAATTAAGAGGCTTGCACAGGATCTGTAGCATACAGTGATGCATCAGAACAGTTCCTGGACCACTATTACTGGATTGCCTTTCTTATGAGGACATGAAAAGGCTTGCACAGGGTCAGTAGCGTGGATTCCTGATCAAGACAGTCAGTGGAATACTAATACACAATTATCATTCTTATGAGGAAATGAATGCGCTTGCACAGGTCAGTATTGTGCAGTTCTGCCTTGAAACAGTCTCTGGTCTACTGCTATTGCACTGCCTCCCTTATGAGGAGATGAAGAGGCATGCACAAGGTCAGTAGCATGCAGTGCTGCATGAAACACACTGTCTGGACTACTACTACTGGATTGCCGTTCTTATGAGGAAATTAAGAGGCTTGCACAGGATCTGTAGCATACAGTGATGCATCAGAACAGTTCCTGGACTACTATTACTGAATTGTCTTTCTTATGAGGAGATGAAAAGGCTTGCACAGGGTCAGTAGCGTGGATTCCTGATCAAAACAGTCAGTGGAATACTAATACCCAATTATCATTCTTATGAGGAAATGAATGCGCTTGCACAGGTCAGTATTGTGCAGTTCTGCCTTGAAACAGTCTCTGGTCTACTGCTATTGCACTGCCTCCCTTATGAGGAGATGAAGAGGCATGCACAAGGTCAGTAGCATGCAGTGCTGCATGAAACACACTGTCTGGACTACTACTACTGGATTGCCGTTCTTATGAGGAAATTAAGAGGATTGCACAGGATCTGTAGCATACAGTGATGCATCAGAACAGTTCCTGGACTACTATTACTGGATTGCCTTTCTTATGAGGACATGAAAAGGCTTGCACAGGGTCAGTAGCGTGGATTCCTGATCAAGACAGTCAGTGGAATACTAATACCCAATTATCATTCTTATGAGGAAATGAATGTGCTTGCACAGGTCAGTATTGTGCAGTTCTGCCTTGAAACAGTCTCTGGTCTACTGCTATTGCACTGCCTCCCTTATGAGGAGATGAAGAGGCATGCACAAGGTCAGTAGCATGCAGTGCTGCATGAAACACACTGTCTGGACTACTACTACTGGATTGCCGTTCTTATGAGGAAATTAAGAGGATTGCACAGGATCTGTAGCATACAGTGATGCATCAGAACAGTTCCTGGACTACTATTACTGGATTGCCCTTCTTATGAGGACATGAAAAGCCTTGCACATGGTCAGTAGCGTGGATTCCTGATCAAAACAGTCAGTGGAATACTAATACCCAATTATCATTCTTATGAGGAAATGAATGCGCTTGCACAGGTCAGTATTGTGCAGTTCTGCCTTGAAACAGTCTCTGGTCTACTGCTATTGCACTGCCTCCCTTATGAGGAGATGAAGAGGCATGCACAAGGTCAGTAGCATGCAGTGCTGCATGAAACACACTGTCTGGACTACTACTACTGGATTGCCGTTCTTATGAGGAAATTAAGAGGCTTGCACAGGATCTGTAGCATACAGTGATGCATCAGATCAGTTCCTGGACTACTATTACTGGATTGCCTTTCTTATGAGGACATGAAAAGGCTTGCACAGGGTCAGTAGCGTGGATTCCTGATCAAGACAGTCAGTGGAATACTAATACCCAATTATCATTCTTATGAGGAAATGAATGCGCTTGCACAGGTCAGTATTGTGCAGTTCTGCCTTGAAACAGTCTCTGGTCTACTGCTATTGCACTGCCTCCCTTATGAGGAGATGAAGAGGCATGCACAAGGTCAGTAGCATGCAGTGCTGCATGAAACACACTGTCTGGACTACTACTACTGGATTGCCGTTCTTATGAGGAAATTAAGAGGCTTGCACAGGATCTGTAGCATACAGTGATGCATCAGAACAGTTCCTGGACTACTATTACTGGATTGCCTTTCTTATGAGGACATGAAAAGGCTTGCACAGGGTCAGTAGCGTGGATTCCTGATCAAGACAGTCAGTGGAATACTAATACCCAATTATCATTCTTATGAGGAAATGAATGCGCTTGCACAGGTCAGTATTGTGCAGTTCTGCCTTGAAACAGTCTCTGGTCTACTGCTATTGCACTGCCTCCCTTATGAGGAGATGAAGAGGCATGCACAAGGTCAGTAGCATGCAGTGCTGCATGAAACACACTGTCTGGACTACTACTACTGGATTGCCGTTCTTATGAGGAAATTAAGAGGCTTGCACAGGATCTGTAGCATACAGTGATGCATCAAAACAGTTCCTGGACTACTATTACTGGATTGCCCTTCTTATGAGGACATTAAATGCCTTGCACAGGGTCAGTAGCGTGGATTCCTGATCAAAACAGTCAGTGGAATACTAATACCCAATTATCATTCTTATGAGGAAATGAATGCGCTTGCACAGGTCAGTATTGTGCAGTTCTGCCTTGAAACAGTCTCTGGTCTACTGCTATTGCACTGCCTCCCTTATGAGGAGATGAAGAGGCATGCACAAGGTCAGTAGCATGCAGTGCTGCATGAAACACACTGTCTGGACTACTACTACTGGATTGCCGTTCTTATGAGGAAATTAAGAGGCTTGCACAGGATCTGTAGCATACAGTGATGCATCAGATCAGTTCCTGGACTACTATTACTGGATTGCCTTTCTTATGAGGACATGAAAAGGCTTGCACAGGGTCAGTAGCGTGGATTCCTGATCAAGACAGTCAGTGGAATACTAATACCCAATTATCATTCTTATGAGGAAATGAATGCGCTTGCACAGGTCAGTATTGTGCAGTTCTGCCTTGAAACAGTCTCTGGTCTACTGCTATTGCACTGCCTCCCTTATGAGGAGATGAAGAGGCATGCACAAGGTCAGTAGCATGCAGTGCTGCATGAAACACACTGTCTGGACTACTACTACTGGATTGCCGTTCTTATGAGGAAATTAAGAGGCTTGCACAGGATCTGTAGCATACAGTGATGCATCAGAACAGTTCCTGGACTACTATTACTGGATTGCCTTTCTTATGAGGACATGAAAAGGCTTGCACAGGGTCAGTAGCGTGGATTCCTGATAAAGACAGTCAGTGGAATACTAATACCCAATTATCATTCTTATGAGGAAATGAATGCGCTTGCACAGGTCAGTATTGTGCAGTTCTGCCTTGAAACAGTCTCTGGTCTACTGCTATTGCACTGCCTCCCTTATGAGGAGATGAAGAGGAATGCACAAGGTCAGTAGCATGCAGTGCTGCATGAAACACACTGTCTGGACTACTACTACTGGATTGCCGTTCTTATGAGGAAATTAAGAGGCTTGCACAGGATCTGTAGCATACAGTGATGCATCAAAACAGTTCCTGGACTACTATTACTGGATTGCCCTTCTTATGAGGACATTAAATGCCTTGCACAGGGTCAGTAGCGTGGATTCCTGATCAAAACAGTCAGTGGAATACTAATACCCAATTATCATTCTTATGAGGAAATGAATGCGCTTGCACAGGTCAGTATTGTGCAGTTCTGCCTTGAAACAGTCTCTGGTCTACTGCTATTGCACTGCCTCCATTATGAGGAGATGAAGAGGCATGCACAAGGTCAGTAGCATGCAGTGCTGCATGAAACACACTGTCTGGACTACTACTACTGGATTGCCGTTCTTATGAGGAAATTAAGAGGCTTGCACAGGATCTGTAGCAGACAGTGATGCATCAAAACAGTTCCTGGCCTATTATTACTGGATTGCCCTTCTTATGAGGACATGAAAAGCCTTGCACAGGGTCAGTAGCGTGGATTCCTGATCAAAACAGTCAGTGGAATACTAATACCCAATTATCATTCTTATGAGGAAATGAATGCGCTTGCACAGGTCAGTATTGTGCAGTTCTGCCTTGAAACAGTCTCTGGTCTACTGCTATTGCACTGCCTCCCTTATGAGGAGAAGAGGCATGCACAAGGTCAGTAGCATGCAGTGCTGCATGAAACACACTGTCTGGACTACTACTACTGGATTGCCGTTCTTATGAGGAAATTAAGAGGCTTGCACAGGATCTGTAGCATACAGTGATGCATCAAAACAGTTCCTGGACTACTATTACTGGATTGCCCTTCTTATGAGGACATGAAAAGCCTTGCACAGGGTCAGTAGCGTGGATTCCTGATCAAAACAGTCAGTGGAATACTAATACCCAATTATCATTCTTATGAGGAAATGAATGCGCTTGCACAGGTCAGTATTGTGCAGTTCTGCCTTGAAACAGTCTCTGGTCTACTGCTATTGCACTGCCTCCCTTATGAGGAGATGAAGAGGCATGCACAAGGTCAGTAGCATGCAGTGCTGCATGAAACACACTGTCTGGACTACTACTACTGGATTGCCGTTCTTATGAGGAAATTAAGAGGCTTGCACAGGATCTGTAGCATACAGTGATGCATCAGAACAGTTCCTGGACTACTATTACTGAATTGTCTTTCTTATGAGGAGATGAAAAGGCTTGCACAGGGTCAGTAGCGTGGATTCCTGATCAAAACAGTCAGTGGAATACTAATACCCAATTATCATTCTTATGAGGAAATGAATGCGCTTGCACAGGTCAGTATTGTGCAGTTCTGCCTTGAAACAGTCTCTGGTCTACTGCTATTGCACTGCCTCCCTTATGAGGAGATGAAGAGGCATGCACAAGGTCAGTAGCATGCAGTGCTGCATGAAACACACTGTCTGGACTACTACTACTGGAATGCCGTTCTTATGAGGAAATTAAGAGGCTTGCACAGGATCTGTAGCATACAGTGATGCATCAGAACAGTTCCTGGACTACTATTACTGGATTGCCCTTCTTATGAGGACATGAAAAGCCTTGCACAGGGTCAGTAGCGTGGATTCCTGATCAAAACAGTCAGTGAAATACCAATACCCAATTATCATTCTTATGAGGAAATGAATGCGCTTGCACAGGTCAGTATTGTGCAGTTCTGCCTTGAAACAGTCTCTGGTCTACTGCTATTGCACTGCCTCCCTTATGAGGAGATGAAGAGGCATGCACAAGGTCAGTAGAATGCAGTGCTGCATGAAACACACTGTCTGGACTACTACTACTGGATTGCCGTTCTTATGAGGAAATTAAGAGGCTTGCACAGGATCTGTAGCATACAGTGATACATCAAAACAGTTCCTGGACTACTATTACTGAATTGTCTTTCTTATGAGGAGATGAAAAGGCTTGCACAGGGTCAGTAGCGTGGATTCCTGATCAAAACAGTCAGTGGAATACTAATACCCAATTATCATTCTTATGAGGAAATGAATGCGCTTGCACAGGTCAGTATTGTGCAGTTCTGCCTTGAAACAGTCTCTGGTCTACTGCTATTGCACTGCCTCCCTTATGAGGAGATGAAGAGGCATGCACAAGGTCAGTAGCATGCAGTGCTGCATGAAACACACTGTCTGGACTACTACTACTGGATTCCCGTTCTTATGAGGAAATTAAGAGGCTTGCACAGGATCTGTAGCATACAGTGATGCATCAAAACAGTTCCTGGACTACTATTACTGGATTGCCCTTCTTATGAGGACATGAAAAGCCTTGCACAGGGTCAGTAGCGTGGATTCCTGATCAAAACAGTCAGTGGAATACTAATACCCAATTATCATTCTTATGAGGAAATAAATGCGCTTGCACAGGTCAGTATTGTGCAGTTCTGCCTTGAAACAGTCTCTGGTCTACTGCTATTGCACTGCCTCCCTTATGAGGAGATGAAGAGGCATGCACAAGGTCAGTAGCATGCAGTGCTGCATGAAACACACTGTCTGGACTACTACTACTGGATTGCCGTTCTTATGAGGAAATTAAGAGGCTTGCACAGGATCTGTAGCATACAGTAATGCATCAAAACTGTTCCTGGACTACTATTACTGGATTGCCCTTCTTATGAGGACATGAAAAGCCTTGCACAGGGTCAGTAGCGTGGATTCCTGATCAAAACAGTCAGTGGAATACTAATACCCAATTATCATTCTTATGAGGAAATGAATGCGCTTGCACAGGTCAGTATTGTGCAGTTCTGCCTTGAAACAGTCTCTGGTCTACTGCTATTGCACTGCCTCCCTTATGAGGAGATGAAGAGGCATGCACAAGGTCAGTAGCATGCAGTGCTGCATGAAACACACTGTCTGGACTACTACTACTGGATTGCCGTTCTTATGAGGAAATTAAGAGGCTTGCACAGGATCTGTAGCAGACAGTGATGCATGAAAACAGTTCCTGGACTACTATTACAGGATTGCCCTTCTTATGAGGACATGAAAAGCCTTGCACAGGGTCAGTAGCGTGGATTCCTGATCAAAACAGTCAGTGGAATACTAATACCCAATTATCATTCTTATGAGGAAATGAATGCGCTTGCACAGGTCAGTATTGTGCATTCTGCCTTGAAACAGTCTCTGGTCTACTGCTATTGCACTGCCTCCCTTATGAGGAGATGAAGAGGCATGCACAAGGTCAGTAGCATGCAGTGCTGCATGAAACACACTGTCTTGACTACTACTACTGGATTGCCGTTCTTATGAGGAAATTAAGAGGCTTGCACAGGATCTGTAGCATACAGTGATGCATCAGAACAGTTCCTGGACTACTATTACTGAATTGTCTTTCTTATGAGGAGATGAAAAGGCTTGCACAGGGTCAGTAGCGTGGATTCCTGATCAAAACAGTCAGTGGAATACTAATACCCAATTATCATTCTTATGAGGAAATGAATGCGCTTGCACAGGTCAGTATTGTGCAGTTCTGCCTTGAAACAGTCTCTGGTCTACTGCTATTGCACTGCCTCCCTTATGAGGAGATGAAGAGGCATGCACAAGGTCAGTAGCATGCAGTGCTGCATGAAACACACTGTCTGGACTACTACTACTGGATTGCCGTTCTTATGAGGAAATTAAGAGGCTTGCACAGGATCTGTAGCATACAGTGATGCATCAGAACAGTTCCTGGACTACTATTACTGAATTGTCTTTCTTATGAGGAGATGAAAAGGCTTGCACAGGGTCAGTAGCGTGGATTCCTGATCAAAACAGTCAGTGGAATACTAATACCCAATTATCATTCTTATGAGGAAATGAATGCGCTTGCACTGGTCAGTATTGTGCAGTTCTGCCTTGAAACAGTCTCTGGTCTACTGCTATTGCACTGCCTCCCTTATGAGGAGATGAAGAGGCATGCACAAGGTCAGTAGCATGCAGTGCTGCATGAAACACACTGTCTGGACTACTACTACTGGATTGCCGTTCTTATGAGGAAATTAAGGGGCTTGCACAGGATCTGTAGCATACAGTGATGCATCAGAACAGTTCCTGGACTACTATTACTGAATTGTCTTTCTTATGAGGAGATGAAAATGCTTGCACAGGGTCAGTAGCGTGGATTCCTGATCAAAACAGTCAGTGGAATACTAATACCCAATTATCATTCTTATGAGGAAATGAATGCGCTTGCACAGGTCAGTATTGTGCAGTTCTGCCTTGAAACAGTCTCTGGTCTACAGCTATTGCACTGCCTCCCTTATGAGGAGATGAAGAGGCATGCACAAGGTCAGTAGCATGCAGTGCAGCATGAAACACACTGTCTGGACTACTACTACTGGATTGCCGTTCTTATGAGGAAATTAAGAGGCTTGCACAGGATCTGTAGCATACAGTGATGCATCAGAACAGTTCCTGGACTACTATTACTGGATTGCCCTTCTTATGAGGACATGAAAAGCCTTGCACAGGGTCAGTAGCGTGGATTCCTGATCAAAACAGTCAGTGGAATACTAATACTCAATTATCATTCTTATGAGGAAATGAATGCGCTTGCACAGGTCAGTATTGTGCAGTTCTGCCTTGAAACAGTCTCTGGTCTACTGCTATTGCACTGCCTCCCTTATGAGGAGATGAAGAGGCATGCACAAGGTCAGTAGCATGCAGTGCTGCATGAAACACACTGTCTGGACTACTACTACTGGATTGCCGTTCTTATGAGGAAATTAAGAGTCTTGCACAGGATCTGTAGCATAGAGTGATGCATCAGAACAGTTCCTGGACTACTATTACTGAATTGTCTTTCTTATGAGGAGATGAAAAGGCTTGCACAGGGTCAGTAGCGTGGATTCCTGATCAAAACAGTCAGTGGAATACTAATACCCAATTATCATTCTTATGAGGAAATGAGTGCGCTTGCACAGGTCAGTATTGTGCAGTTCTGCCTTGAAACAGTCTCTGGTCTACTGCTATTGCACTGCCTCCCTTATGAGGAGATGAAGAGGCATGCACAAGGTCAGTAGCATTCAGTGCTGCATGAAACACACTGTCTGGACTACTACTACTGGATTGCCGTTCTTATGAGGAAATTAAGAGGCTTGCACAGGATCTGTAGCATACAGTGATGCATCAAAACAGTTCCTGGACTACTATTACTGGATTGCCCTTCTTATGAGGACGTGAAATGCCTTGCACAGGGTCAGTAGCGTGGATTCCTGATCAAAACAGTCAGTGGAATACCAATACCCAATTATCATTCTTATGAGGAAATGAATGCGCTTGCACAGGTCAGTATTGTGCAGTTCTGCCTTGAAACAGTCTCTGGTCTACTGCTATTGCACTGCCTCCCTTATGAGGAGATGAAGAGGCATGCACAAGTTCAGTAGCATGCAGTGCTGCATGAAACACACTGTCTGGACTACTACTACTGGATTGCCGTTCTTATGAGGAAATTAAGAGGCTTGCACAGGATCTGTAGCATACAGTGATGCATCAGAACAGTTCCTGGACTACTATTACTGAATTGTCTTTCTTATGAGGAGATGAAAAGGCTTGCACAGGGTCAGTAGCGTGGATTCCTGATCAAAACAGTCAGTGGAATACTAATACCCAATTATCATTCTTATGAGGAAATGAATGCGCTTGCACAGGTCAGTATTGTGCAGTTCTGCCTTGAAACAGTCTCTGGTCTACTGCTATTGCACTGCCTCCCTTATGAGGAGATGAAGAGGCATGCACAAGGTCAGTAGCATGCAGTGCTGCATGAAACACACTGTCTGGACTACTACTACTGGATTCCCGTTCTTATGAGGAAATTAAGAGGCTTGCACAGGATCTGTAGCATACAGTGATGCATCAAAACAGTTCCTGGACTACTATTACTGGATTGCCCTTCTTATGAGGACATGAAAAGCCTTGCACCGGGTCAGTAGCGTGGATTCCTGATCAAAACAGTCAGTGGAATACTAATACCCAATTATCATTCTTATGAGGAAATAAATGCGCTTGCACAGGTCAGTATTGTGCAGTTCTGCCTTGAAACAGTCTCTGGTCTACTGCTATTGCACTGCCTCCCTTATGAGGAGATGAAGAGGCATGCACAAGGTCAGTAGCATGCAGTGCTGCATGAAACACACTGTCTGGACTACTACTACTGGATTGCCGTTCTTATGAGGAAATTAAGAGGCTTGCACAGGATCTGTAGCATACAGTGATGCATCAGAACAGTTCCTGGACTACTATTACTGAATTGTCTTTCTTATGAGGAGATGAAAAGGCTTGCACAGGGTCAGTAGCGTGGATTCCTGATCAAAACAGTCAGTGGAATACTAATACCCAATTATCATTCTTATGAGGAAATGAATGCGCTTGCACTGGTCAGTATTGTGCAGTTCTGCCTTGAAACAGTCTCTGGTCTACTGCTATTGCACTGCCTCCCTTATGAGGAGATGAAGAGGCATGCACAAGGTCAGTAGCATGCAGTGCTGCATGAAACACACTGTCTGGACTACTACTACTGGATTGCCGTTCTTATGAGGAAATTAAGAGGCTTGCACAGGATCTGTAGCATACAGTGATGCATCAGAACAGTTCCTGGACTACTATTACTGAATTGTCTTTCTTATGAGGAGATGAAAAGGCTTGCACAGGGTCAGTAGCGTGGATTCCTGATCAAAACAGTCAGTGGAATACTAATACCCAATTATCATTCTTATGAGGAAATGAATGCGCTTGCACTGGTCAGTATTGTGCAGTTCTGCCTTGAAACAGTCTCTGGTCTACTGCTATTGCACTGCCTCCCTTATGAGGAGATGAAGAGGCATGCACATGGTCAGTAGCATGCAGTGCTGCATGAAACACACTGTCTGGACTACTACTACTGGATTGCCGTTCTTATGAGGAAATTAAAAGGCTTGCACAGGATCTGTAGCATACAGTGATGCATCAGAACAGTTCCTGGACTACTATTACTGAATTGTCTTTCTTATGAGGAGATGAAAAGGCTTGCACAGGGTCAGTAGCGTGGATTCCTGATCAAAACAGTCAGTCGAATACTAATACCCAATTATCATTCTTATGAGGAAATGAATGCGCTTGCACAGGTCAGTATTGTGCAGTTCTGCCTTGAAACAGTCTCTGGTCTACTGCTATTGCACTGCCTCCCTTATGAGGAGATGAAGAGGCATGCACAAGGTCAGTAGCATGCAGTGCTGCATGAAACACACTGTCTGGACTACTACTACTGGATTGCCGTTCTTATGAGGAAATTAAGAGGCTTGCACAGGATCTGTAGCATACAGTGATGCATCAGAACAGTTCCTGGACTACTATTACTGGATTGCCCTTCTTATGAGGACATGAAAAGCCTTGCACAGGGTCAGTAGCGTGGATTCCTGATCAAAACAGTCAGTGGAATACTAATACCCAATTATCATTCTTATGAGGAAATGAATGCGCTTGCACAGGTCAGTATTGTGCAGTTCTGCCTTGAAACAGTCTCTGGTCTACTGCTATTGCACTGCCTCCCTTATGAGGAGATGAAGAGGCATGCACAAGGTCAGTAGCATGCAGTGCTGCATGAAACACACTGTCTGGACTACTACTACTGGATTGCCGTTCTTATGAGGAAATTAAGAGGCTTGCACAAGATCTGTAGCATACAGTGATGCATCAGAACAGTTCCTGGACTACTATTACTGGATTTCCCTTCTTATGAGGACATGAAAAGCCTTGCACAGGGTCAGTAGCGTGGATTCCTGATCAAAACAGTCAGTGGAATACTAATACCCAATTATCATTCTTATGAGGAAATGAATGCGCTTGCACAGGTCAGTATTGTGCAGTTCTGCCTTGAAACAGTCTCTGGTCTACTGCTATTGCACTGCCTCCCTTATGAGGAGATGAAGAGGCATGCACAAGGTCAGTAGCATGCAGTGCTGCATGAAACACACTGTCTGGACTAATACTACTGGATTGCCGTTCTTATGAGGAAATTAAGAGGCTTGCACAGGATCTGTAGCATACAGTGATGCATCAAAACAGTTCCTGGACTACTATTACTGGATTGCCCTTCTTATGAGGACATGAAAAGCCTTGCACAGGGTCAGTAGCGTGGATTCCTGATCAAAACAGTCAGTGGAATACTAATACCCAATTATCATTCTTATGAGGAAATGAATGCGCTTGCACAGGTCAGTATTGTGCAGTTCTGCCTTGAAACAGTCTCTGGTCTACTGCTATTGCACTGCCTCCCTTATGAGGAGATGAAGAGGCATGCACAAGGTCAGTAGCATGCAGTGCTGCATGAAACACACTGTCTGGACTACTACTACTGGATTGCCGTTCTTATGAGGAAATTAAGAGGCTTGCACAGGATCTGTAGCAGACAGTGATGCATCAAAACAGTTCCTGGACTACTATTACTGGATTGCCCTTCTTATGAGGACATGAAAAGCCTTGCACAGGGTCAGTAGCGTGGATTCCTGATCAAAACAGTCAGTGGAATACTAATACCCAATTATCATTCTTATGAGGAAATGAATGTGTTTGCACAGGTCAGTATTGTGTAGTTCTGCCTTGAAACAGTCTCTGTTCTACTGCTATTGCACTGCCTCCCTTATGAGGAGATGAAGAGGCATGCACAAGGTCAGTAGCATGCAGTGCTGCATGAAACACACTGTCTGGACTACTACTACTGGATTGCCGTTCTTATGAGGAAATTAAGAGGCTTGCACAGGATCTGTAGCATACAGTGATGCATCAGAACAGTTCCTGGACTACTATTACTGGATTGCCTTTCTTATGAGGACATGAAAAGGCTTGCACAGGGTCAGTAGCGTGGATTCCTGATCAAAACAGTCAGTGGAATACTAATACCCAATTATCATTCTTATGAGGAAATGAATGCGCTTGCACAGGTCAGTATTGTGCAGTTCTGCCTTGAAACAGTCTCTGGTCTACTGCTATTGCACTGCCTCCCTTATGAGGAGATGAAGAGGCATGCACAAGGTCAGTAGCATGCAGTGCTGCATGAAACACACTGTCTGGACTACTACTACTGGATTGCCGTTCTTATGAGGAAATTAAGAGGCTTGCACAGGATCTGTAGCATACAGTGATGCATCAAAACAGTTCCTGGACTACTATTACTGGATTGCCCTTTTTATGAGGACATGAAAAGCCTTGCACAGGGTCAGTAGCGTGGATTCCTGATCAAAACAGTCAGTGGAATACTAATACCCAATTATCATTCTTATGAGGAAATGAATGCGCTTGCACAGGTCAGTATTGTGCAGTTCTGCCTTGAAACAGTCTCTGGTCTACTGCTATTGCACTGCCTCCCTTATGAGGAGATGAAGAGGCATGCACAAGGTCAGTAGCATGCAGTGCTGCATGAAACACACTGTCTGGACTACTACTACTGGATTGCCGTTCTTATGAGGAAATTAAGAGGCTTGCACAGGATCTGTAGCATACAGTGATGCATCAGAACAGTTCCTGGACTACTATTACTGAATTGTCTTTCTTATGAGGAGATGAAAAGGCTTGCACAGGGTCAGTAGCGTGGATACCTGATTAAAACAGTCAGTGGAATACTAATACCCAATTATCATTCTTATGAGGAAATGAATGTGCTTGCACAGGTCAGTATTGTGCAGTTCTGCCTTGAAACAGTCTCTGGTCTACTGCTATTGCACTGCCTCCCTTATGAGGAGATGAAGAGGCATGCACAAGGTCAGTAGCATGCAGTGCTGCATGAAACACACTGTCTGGACTACTACTACTGGATTGCCGTTCTTATGAGGAAATTAAGAGGCTTGCACAGGATCTGTAGCATACAGTGATGCATCAAAACAGTTCCTGGACTACTATTACTGGATTGCCCTTCTTATGAGGACATGAAAAGCCTTGCACAGGGTCAGTAGCGTGGATTCCTGATCAAAACAGTCAGTGGAATACTAATACCCAATTATCATTCTTATGAGGAAATGAATGCGCTTGCACAGGTCAGAATTGTGCAGTTCTGCCTTGAAACAGTCTCTGGTCTACTGCTATTGCACTGCCTCCCTTATGAGGAGATGAAGAGGCATGCACAAGGTCAGTAGCATGCAGTGCTGCATGAAACACACTGTCTGGACTACTACTACTGGATTGCCGTTCTTATGAGGAAATTAAGAGGCTTGCACAGGATCTGTAGCATACAGTGATGCATCAGAACAGTTCCTGGACTACTATTACTAAATTGTCTTTCTTATGAGGAGATGAAAAGGCTTGCACAGGGTCAGTAGCGTGGATTCCTGATCAAAACAGTCAGTGGAATACTAATACCCAATTATCATTCTTATGAGGAAATGAATGCGCTTGCACAGGTCAGTATTGTGCAGTTCTGCCTTGAAACAGTCTCTGGTCTACTGCTATTGCACTGCCTCCCTTATGAGGAGATGAAGAGGCATGCACAAGGTCAGTAGAATGCAGTGCTGCATGAAACACACTGTCTGGACTACTACTACTGGATTGCCGTTCTTATGAGGAAATTAAGAGGCTTGCACAGGATCTGTAGCATACAGTGATGCATCAGAACAGTTCCTGGACTACTATTACTGAATTGTCTTTCTTATGAGGAGATGAAAAGGCTTGCACAGGGTCAGTAGCGTGGATTCCTGATCAAAACAGTCAGTGGAATACTAATACCCAATTATCATTCTTATGAGGAAATAAATGCGCTTGCACAGGTCAGTATTGTGCAGTTCTGCCTTGAAACAGTCTCTGGTCTACTGCTATTGCACTGCCTCCCTTATGAGGAGATGAAGAGGCATGCACAAGGTCAGTAGCATGCAGTGCTGCATGAAACACACTGTCTGGACTACTACTACTGGATTGCCGTTCTTATGAGGAAATTAAGAGGCTTGCACAGGATCTGTAGCATACAGTGATGCATCAGAACAGTTCCTGGACTACTATTACTGAATTGTCTTTCTTATGAGGAGATGAAAAGGCTTGCACAGGGTCAGTAGCGTGGATTCCTGATCAAAACAGTCAGTGGAATACTAATACCCAATTATCATTCTTATGAGGAAATGAATGCGCTTGCACTGGTCAGTATTGTGCAGTTCTGCCTTGAAACAGTCTCTGGTCTACTGCTATTGCACTGCCTCCCTTATGAGGAGATGAAGAGGCATGCACAAGGTCAGTAGCATGCAGTGCTGCATGAAACACACTGTCTGGACTACTACTACTGGATTGCCGTTCTTATGAGGAAATTAAGAGGCTTGCACAGGATCTGTAGCATACAGTGATGCATCAGAACAGTTCCTGGACTACTATTACTGAATTGTCTTTCTTATGAGGAGATGAAAAGGCTTGCACAGGGTCAGTAGCGTGGATTCCTGATCAAAACAGTCAGTGGAATACTAATACCCAATTATCATTCTTATGAGGAAATGAATGCGCTTGCACTGGTCAGTATTGTGCAGTTCTGCCTTGAAACAGTCTCTGGTCTACTGCTATTGCACTGCCTCCCTTATGAGGAGATGAAGAGGCATGCACATGGTCAGTAGCATTCAGTGCTGCATGAAACACACTGTCTGGACTACTACTACTGGATTGCCGTTCTTATGAGGAAATTAAAAGGCTTGCACAGGATCTGTAGCATACAGTGATGCATCAGAACAGTTCCTGGACTACTATTACTGAATTGTCTTTCTTATGAGGAGATGAAAAGGCTTGCACAGGGTCAGTAGCGTGGATTCCTGATCAAAACAGTCAGTCGAATACTAATACCCAATTATCATTCTTATGAGGAAATGAATGCGCTTGCACAGGTCAGTATTGTGCAGTTCTGCCTTGAAACAGTCTCTGGTCTACTGCTATTGCACTGCCTCCCTTATGAGGAGATGAAGAGGCATGCACAAGGTCAGTAGCATGCAGTGCTGCATGAAACACACTGTCTGGACTACTACTACTGGATTGCCGTTCTTATGAGGAAATTAAGAGGCTTGCACAGGATCTGTAGCATACAGTGATGCATCAGAACAGTTCCTGGACTACTATTACTGGATTGCCCTTCTTATGAGGACATGAAAAGCCTTGCACAGGGTCAGTAGCGTGGATTCCTGATCAAAACAGTCAGTGGAATACTAATACCCAATTATCATTCTTATGAGGAAATGAATGCGCTTGCACAGGTCAGTATTGTGCAGTTCTGCCTTGAAACAGTCTCTGGTCTACTGCTATTGCACTGCCTCCCTTATGAGGAGATGAAGAGGCATGCACAAGGTCAGTAGCATGCAGTGCTGCATGAAACACACTGTCTGGACTACTACTACTGGATTGCCGTTCTTATGAGGAAATTAAGAGGCTTGCACAAGATCTGTAGCATACAGTGATGCATCAGAACAGTTCCTGGACTACTATTACTGGATTTCCCTTCTTATGAGGACATGAAAAGCCTTGCACAGGGTCAGTAGCGTGGATTCCTGATCAAAACAGTCAGTGGAATACTAATACCCAATTATCATTCTTATGAGGAAATGAATGCGCTTGCACAGGTCAGTATTGTGCAGTTCTGCCTTGAAACAGTCTCTGGTCTACTGCTATTGCACTGCCTCCCTTATGAGGAGATGAAGAGGCATGCACAAGGTCAGTAGCATGCAGTGCTGCATGAAACACACTGTCTGGACTAATACTACTGGATTGCCGTTCTTATGAGGAAATTAAGAGGCTTGCACAGGATCTGTAGCATACAGTGATGCATCAAAACAGTTCCTGGACTACTATTACTGGATTGCCCTTCTTATGAGGACATGAAAAGCCTTGCACAGGGTCAGTAGCGTGGATTCCTGATCAAAACAGTCAGTGGAATACTAATACCCAATTATCATTCTTATGAGGAAATGAATGCGCTTGCACAGGTCAGTATTGTGCAGTTCTGCCTTGAAACAGTCTCTGGTCTACTGCTATTGCACTGCCTCCCTTATGAGGAGATGAAGAGGCATGCACAAGGTCAGTAGCATGCAGTGCTGCATGAAACACACTGTCTGGACTACTACTACTGGATTGCCGTTCTTATGAGGAAATTAAGAGGCTTGCACAGGATCTGTAGCAGACAGTGATGCATCAAAACAGTTCCTGGACTACTATTACTGGATTGCCCTTCTTATGAGGACATGAAAAGCCTTGCACAGGGTCAGTAGCGTGGATTCCTGATCAAAACAGTCAGTGGAATACTAATACCCAATTATCATTCTTATGAGGAAATGAATGTGTTTGCACAGGTCAGTATTGTGTAGTTCTGCCTTGAAACAGTCTCTGTTCTACTGCTATTGCACTGCCTCCCTTATGAGGAGATGAAGAGGCATGCACAAGGTCAGTAGCATGCAGTGCTGCATGAAACACACTGTCTGGACTACTACTACTGGATTGCCGTTCTTATGAGGAAATTAAGAGGCTTGCACAGGATCTGTAGCATACAGTGATGCATCAGAACAGTTCCTGGACTACTATTACTGGATTGCCTTTCTTATGAGGACATGAAAAGGCTTGCACAGGGTCAGTAGCGTGGATTCCTGATCAAAACAGTCAGTGGAATACTAATACCCAATTATCATTCTTATGAGGAAATGAATGCGCTTGCACAGGTCAGTATTGTGCAGTTCTGCCTTGAAACAGTCTCTGGTCTACTGCTATTGCACTGCCTCCCTTATGAGGAGATGAAGAGGCATGCACAAGGTCAGTAGCATGCAGTGCTGCATGAAACACACTGTCTGGACTACTACTACTGGATTGCCGTTCTTATGAGGAAATTAAGAGGCTTGCACAGGATCTGTAGCATACAGTGATGCATCAAAACAGTTCCTGGACTACTATTACTGGATTGCCCTTTTTATGAGGACATGAAAAGCCTTGCACAGGGTCAGTAGCGTGGATTCCTGATCAAAACAGTCAGTGGAATACTAATACCCAATTATCATTCTTATGAGGAAATGAATGCGCTTGCACAGGTCAGTATTGTGCAGTTCTGCCTTGAAACAGTCTCTGGTCTACTGCTATTGCACTGCCTCCCTTATGAGGAGATGAAGAGGCATGCACAAGGTCAGTAGCATGCAGTGCTGCATGAAACACACTGTCTGGACTACTACTACTGGATTGCCGTTCTTATGAGGAAATTAAGAGGCTTGCACAGGATCTGTAGCATACAGTGATGCATCAGAACAGTTCCTGGACTACTATTACTGAATTGTCTTTCTTATGAGGAGATGAAAAGGCTTGCACAGGGTCAGTAGCGTGGATACCTGATTAAAACAGTCAGTGGAATACTAATACCCAATTATCATTCTTATGAGGAAATGAATGTGCTTGCACAGGTCAGTATTGTGCAGTTCTGCCTTGAAACAGTCTCTGGTCTACTGCTATTGCACTGCCTCCCTTATGAGGAGATGAAGAGGCATGCACAAGGTCAGTAGCATGCAGTGCTGCATGAAACACACTGTCTGGACTACTACTACTGGATTGCCGTTCTTATGAGGAAATTAAGAGGCTTGCACAGGATCTGTAGCATACAGTGATGCATCAGAACAGTTCCTGGACTACTATTACTGAATTGTCTTTCTTATGAGGAGATGAAAAGGCTTGCACAGGGTCAGTAGCGTGGATTCCTGATCAAAACAGTCAGTGGAATACTAATACCCAATTATCATTCTTATGAGGAAATGAATGCGCTTGCACAGGTCAGTATTGTGCAGTTCTGCCTTGAAACAGTCTCTGGTCTACTGCTATTGCACTGCCTCCCTTATGAGGAGATGAAGAGGCATGCACAAGGTCAGTAGCATGCAGTGCTGCATGAAACACACTGTCTGGACTACTACTACTGGATTGCCGTTCTTATGAGGAAATTAAGAGGCTTGCACAGGATCTGTAGCATACAGTGATGCATCAGAACAGTTCCTGGACTACTATTACTGAATTGTCTTTCTTATGAGGAGATGAAAAGGCTTGCACAGGGTCAGTAGCGTGGATTCCTGATCAAAACAGTCAGTGGAATACTAATACCCAATTATCATTCTTATGAGGAAATGAATGCGCTTGCACAGGTCAGTATTGTGCAGTTCTGCCTTGAAACAGTCTCTGGTCTACTGCTATTGCACTGCCTCCCTTATGAGGAGATGAAGAGGCATGCACAAGGTCAGTAGCATGCAGTGCTGCATGAAACACACTGTCTGGACTACTACTACTGGATTGCCGTTCTTATGAGGAAATTAAGAGGCTTGCACAGGATCTGTAGCATACAGTAATGCATCAGAACAGTTCCTGGACTACTATTACTGGATTGCCTTTCTTATGAGGACATGAAAAGGCTTGCACAGGGTCAGTAGCGTGGATTCCTGATCAAGACAGTCAGTGGAATACTAATACCCAATTATCATTCTTATGAGGAAATGAATGCGCTTGCACAGGTCAGTATTGTGCAGTTCTGCCTTGAAACAGTCTCTGGTCTACTGCTATTGCACTGCCTCCCTTATGAGGAGATGAAGAGGCATGCACAAGGTCAGTAGCATGCAGTGCTGCATGAAACACACTGTCTGGACTACTACTACTGGATTCCCGTTCTTATGAGGAAATTAAGAGGCTTGCACAGGATCTGTAGCATACAGTGATGCATCAGAACAGTTCCTGGACTACTATTACTGAATTGTCTTTCTTATGAGGAGATGAAAAGGCTTGCACAGGGTCAGTAGCGTGGATTCCTGATCAAAACAGTCAGTGGAATACTAATACCCAATTATCATTCTTATGAGGAAATGAATGCGCTTGCACTGGTCAGTATTGTGCAGTTCTGCCTTGAAACAGTCTCTGGTCTACTGCTATTGCACTGCCTCCCTTATGAGGAGATGAAGAGGCATGCACATGGTCAGTAGCATGCAGTGCTGCATGAAACACACTGTCTGGACTACTACTACTGGATTGCCGTTCTTATGAGGAAATTAAGAGGCTTGCACAGGATCTGTAGCATACAGTGATGCATCAAAACAGTTCCTGGACTACTATTACTGGATTGCCCTTCTTATGAGGACATGAAAAGCCTTGCACAGGGTCAGTAGCGTGGATTCCTGATCAAAACAGTCAGTGGAATACTAATACCCAATTATCATTCTTATGAGGAAATGAATGCGCTTGCACAGGTCAGTATTGTGCAGTTCTGCCTTGAAACAGTCTCTGGTCTACTGCTATTGCACTGCCTCCCTTATGAGGAGATGAAGAGGCATGCACAAGGTCAGTAGCATGCAGTGCTGCATGAAACACACTGTCTGGACTACTACTACTGGATTGCCGTTCTTATGAGGAAATTAAGAGGCTTGCACAGGATCTGTAGCATACAGTGATGCATCAGAACAGTTCCTGGACTACTATTACTGAATTGTCTTTCTTATGAGGAGATGAAAAGGCTTGCACAGGGTCAGTAGCGTGGATTCCTGATCAAAACAGTCAGTGGAATACTAATACCCAATTATCATTCTTATGAGGAAATGAATGCGCTTGCACAGGTCAGTATTGTGCAGTTCTGCCTTGAAACAGTCTCTGGTCTACTGCTATTGCACTGCCTCCCTTATGAGGAGATGAAGAGGCATGCACAAGGTCAGTAGCATGCAGTGCTGCATGAAACACACTGTCTGGACTACTACTACTGGATTGCCGTTCTTATGAGGAAATTAAGAGGCTTGCACAGGATCTGTAGCATACAGTAATGCATCAGAACAGTTCCTGGACTACTATTACTGGATTGCCTTTCTTATGAGGACATGAAAAGGCTTGCACATGGTCAGTAGCGTGGATTCCTGATCAAGACAGTCAGTGGAATACTAATACCCAATTATCATTCTTATGAGGAAATGAATGCGCTTGCACAGGTCAGTATTGTGCAGTTCTGCCTTGAAACAGTCTCTGGTCTACTGCTATTGCACTGCCTCCCTTATGAGGAGATGAAGAGGCATGCACAAGGTCAGTAGCATGCAGTGCTGCATGAAACACACTGTCTGGACTACTACTACTGGATTGCCGTTCTTATGAGGAAATTAAGAGGCTTGCACAGGATCTGTAGCATACAGTGATGCATCAGAACAGTTCCTGGACTACTATTACTGAATTGTCTTTCTTATGAGGAGATGAAAAGGCTTGCACAGGGTCAGTAGCGTGGATTCCTGATCAAAACAGTCAGTGGAATACTAATACCCAATTATCATTCTTATGAGGAAATGAATGCGCTTGCACTGGTCAGTATTGTGCAGTTCTGCCTTGAAACAGTCTCTGGTCTACTGCTATTGCACTGCCTCCCTTATGAGGAGATGAAGAGGCATGCACATGGTCAGTAGCATGCAGTGCAGCATGAAACACACTGTCTGGACTACTACTACTGGATTGCCGTTCTTATGAGGAAATTAAGAGGCTTGCACAGGATCTGTAGCATACAGTGATGCATCAAAACAGTTCCTGGACTACTATTACTGGATTGCCCTTCTTATGAGGACATGAAAAGCCTTGCACAGGGTCAGTAGCGTGGATTCCTGATCAAAACAGTCAGTGGAATACTAATACCCAATTATCATTCTTATGAGGAAATGAATGCGCTTGCACAGGTCAGTATTGTGCAGTTCTGCCTTGAAACAGTCTCTGGTCTACTGCTATTGCACTGCCTCCCTTATGAGGAGATGAAGAGGCATGCACAAGGTCAGTAGCATGCAGTGCTGCATGAAACACACTGTCTGGACTACTACTACTGGATTGCCGTTCTTATGAGGAAATTAAGAGGCTTGCACAGGATCTGTAGCATACAGTGATGCATCAGAACAGTTCCTGGACTACTATTACTGAATTGTCTTTCTTATGAGGAGATGAAAAGGCTTGCACAGGGTCAGTAGCGTGGATTCCTGATCAAAACAGTCAGTGGAATACTAATACCCAATTATCATTCTTATGAGGAAATGAATGCGCTTGCACAGGTCAGTATTGTGCAGTTCTGCCTTGAAACAGTCTCTGGTCTACTGCTATTGCACTGCCTCCCTTATGAGGAGATGAAGAGGCATGCACAAGGTCAGTAGCATGCAGTGCTGCATGAAACACACTGTCTGGACTACTACTACTGGATTGCCGTTCTTATGAGGAAATTAAGAGGCTTGCACAGGATCTGTAGCATACAGTAATGCATCAGAACAGTTCCTGGACTACTATTACTGGATTGCCTTTCTTATGAGGACATGAAAAGGCTTGCACAGGGTCAGTAGCGTGGATTCCTGATCAAGACAGTCAGTGGAATACTAATACCCAATTATCATTCTTATGAGGAAATGAATGCGCTTGCACAGGTCAGTATTGTGCAGTTCTGCCTTGAAACAGTCTCTGGTCTACTGCTATTGCACTGCCTCCCTTATGAGGAGATGAAGAGGCATGCACAAGGTCAGTAGCATGCAGTGCTGCATGAAACACACTGTCTGGACTACTACTACTGGATTGCCGTTCTTATGAGGAAATTAAGAGGCTTGCACAAGATCTGTAGCATACAGTGATGCATCAGAACAGTTCCTGGACTACTATTACTGAATTGTCTTTCTTATGAGGAGATGAAAAGGCTTGCACAGGGTCAGTAGCGTGGATTCCTGATCAAAACAGTCAGTGGAATACTAATACCAAATTATCATTCTTATGAGGAAATGAATGCGCTTGCACTGGTCAGTATTGTGCAGTTCTGCCTTGAAACAGTCTCTGGTCTACTGCTATTGCACTGCCTCCCTTATGAGGAGATGAAGAGGCATGCACATGGTCAGTAGCATGCAGTGCTGCATGAAACACACTGTCTGGACTACTACTACTGGATTGCCGTTCTTATGAGGAAATTAAGAGGCTTGCACAGGATCTGTAGCATACAGTGATGCATCAAAACAGTTCCTGGACTACTATTACTGGATTGCCCTTCTTATGAGGACATGAAAAGCCTTGCACATGGTCAGTAGCGTGGATTCCTGATCAAAACAGTCAGTGGAATACTAATACCCAATTATCATTCTTATGAGGAAATGAATGCGCTTGCACAGGTCAGTATTGTGCAGTTCTGCCTTGAAACAGTCTCTGGTCTACTGCTATTGCACTGCCTCCCTTATGAGGAGATGAAGAGGCATGCACAAGGTCAGTAGCATGCAGTGCTGCATGAAACACACTGTCTGGACTACTACTAGTGGATTGCCGTTCTTATGAGGAAATTAAGAGGCTTGCACAGGATCTGTAGCATACAGTGATGCATCAGAACAGTTCCTGGACTACTATTACTGAATTGTCTTTCTTATGAGGAGATGAAAAGGCTTGCACATGGTCAGTAGCGTGGATTCCTGATCAAAACTATCAGTGGAATACTAATACCCAATTATCATTCTTATGAGGAAATGAATGCGCTTGCACAGGTCAGTATTGTGCAGTTCTGCCTTGAAACAGTCTCTGGTCTACTGCTATTGCACTGCCTCCCTTATGAGGAGATGAAGAGGCATGCACAAGGTCAGTAGCATGCAGTGCTGCATGAAACACACTGTCTGGACTACTACTACTGGATTGCCGTTCTTATGAGGAAATTAAGAGGCTTGCACAGGATCTGTAGCATACAGTGATGCATCAGAACAGTTCCTGGACTACTATTACTGAATTGTCTTTCTTATGAGGAGATGAAAAGGCCTGCACAGGGTCAGTAGCGTGGATTCCTGATCAAAACAGTCAGTGGAATACTAATACCCAATTATCATTCTTATGAGGAAATGAATGCGCTTGCACAGGTCAGTATTGTGCAGTTCTGCCTTGAAACAGTCTCTGGTCTACTGCTATTGCACTGCCTCCCTTATGAGGAGATGAAGAGGCATGCACAAGGTCAGTAGCATGCAGTGCTGCATGAAACACACTGTCTGGACTACTACTACTGGATTGCCGTTCTTATGAGGAAATTAAGAGGCTTGCACAGGATCTGTAGCATACAGTGATGCATCAGAACAGTTCCTGGACTACTATTACTGGATTGCCTTTCTTATGAGGACATGAAAAGGCTTGCACAGGGTCAGTAGCGTGGATTCCTGATCAAAAGAGTCAGTGGAATACTAATGCCCAATTATCATTCTTATGAGGAAATCAATGCGCTTGTACAGGGTCAGTAGAGTGCAGTTCTGCATTGGAACCTCTCTTATGAGGAGATGAATAGGCTTGCACAGGCTCAGTATCATGCGGTCCTGCATAAAATCCGTCTCTGGGCTGCCACTAGTGGAATGTCCTTCTTAAGAGGAGATGAATAGACTTGCACAGGGTCAGTAGCGTTCACTGCTGCAATCAAACCGTCTCTGGACTACTACTATTGGACTGCACTTCTTATGACGAAGTGAAGAGCATTGCACGGGGTCAGTGGCGTTCATTCCTGATAAAAACAGTCTCTGGACTATTACTACTGGATTGCCTTTCTTATGAGGAAATGAAAAGGCTTGCTCAGGATCTTTAGGATGCAGTGATGCATCAAAACAATTCCTGGACTACTACTACTGGAGTGCCTTTCTTATGAGGAGATGAAAAGGCTTGCTCAGGGTCAGTAGCATGTACTGCTGCATCAGAACAGTCTCCAGACTACTACCAAAACAGTCTTTCGACTGCTACTACTACGTTGCCATTCTTATGGGGTGATGATGAGGCTTGCATCGAAACAGTCTCTAGACTACTACTATTGCATTGCCTTTCTTACGAGGAGATGAAGAGACTTGCACAGCTCAGTAGCGTGCAGTGCTGCATCAAACTGTCTCCGGACTACTACTAGTACAAATACTACTACTACTACTATGACGACGACGATGATGACGTGTCTAGGTGAGGAGTGGGTTTACTTTACCGCTGGAAAGCCACTCTCCCACCGAAATAGGGCTTGGGGGCCATGAACAACAATGGGAAAGAACCAGGGCAACATACCTGCCTGAACTGTCAGCTTAACTAGCAACAGATTTGCTGCACTTTTCAAAAATGTTCAAATGTTTGTTTAGCTTATGGGACTTAACTACGGGGTTATCAGTCCCTAAACTTACAAACTACTTATGAACTACCTACAACTAAGGACGGCACAAATATCCATGCCCGATGGGGGATTCGAACCCCCGACCGTAGTGACCGTGCAGACCGTGACTGGAGCGCCTCAGTCCCCTCGGCCACCGCGGCCGGCTGCTGCACTTTCCTCGTTGCAATAACTGGTAGGACTAAATACATTAATAGTGGTCAAGAGCAGTTTGTCATTTATTGATCCCACCTCCTCTACCCCAAGATAGCGATTTGGGGAAAACCTACCCCAACCCCATCCTCCCCTGGAAAATGCTGCTCCTCTCCCAACAAAGGAAACTGCCCAGGATGATTGACATGTAACGACATTGCAATTACCATCCATCTCAAATAAAATGGATTGCACTTAATCCCCCACGTAACCACAATCGAGAGCTGACATGATAGCCGCTTGTGCCACCGCCACTACATCAACTCACCTGGAAGACCACCAATCCTACCACCACCGGCTTCAGGTCATCTCACTTACTGAACCACCACCCCCAAGCAGTCTACCTCTTCGACCACGACTTTTTCGATCCCTTTGCGTAATTAAGCACGTAACTCCCCCGCCCCCAAACACCCGCTCCTGACACCCCTCACTTCGCTCCATACAGTAAATGAAATGACACTATCAATAAATATAGACTTTGGTCAGAAATCTGTAGCAAAGGTAGAATATTCAAAAATTTTAGATGTAAGCATCAGTGGCGTAACTACGGGGGGGGGGGATGAGGGGGATAGAACCCCCCCCCCCCAAACCAAAACCCGACCAAAAAAAAAAGAAATCGTATAACAGCAATCTGGTACAAGTAAAGATTGGAAACTTGGGGTGTTTTACCATAAGCTTTCATTGGATGGGAGTGAATTAGTTTCTTCAACGGGAGTGGTAGATGGTAGTCTGTCTGGAAACTGACTAAAATTTTGCTCGTCAAGCAGATCTATCTCCCCCCCACCCCAAAGCCAAGTCCTAGTTACGCCACTGGTAAGCATTGATGAGGGGTTGAACGGGAAAAAACACATTGCAGATCTGTTGAAACGTTTGAATTCAGCATCTTATGCTATTGGGGTAATTGCAAATTTTGGTGATATACGTCTCAGTAAATTAGCTTACTATGCCTATTTTCATTCTCTGCTTTCGTATGGCATCATTTTCTAGGGTAATTCATCATTGAGTAAAAAAGTATTCATTGCACAAAAGCGTGTAATCAGAATAATTGCTGGAGCCCACCCAAGAGCATCCTGCAGTCACTTATTTAAAGAGCTAGGAATCTTCACAGTATATATATTCACTTATGAAATTTGTTATTAAAACCCACCGAACTGAAAAGCAGTAGCAGTGTACATAACAACAACACTAGGAGAAATAATGATCTTCACTATTCAATGTTAAATCTGGCTTTGGCACAGAAAGAGGTGAATTATGCTGCCACAAAAGTCTTTGGTCACCAACCAAACAGCATCAAAAGCTTGACAGATAGCTAACTAGCATTTAAAAATAAATTAAAAGAATTTCTGAATGGCAACTCCTTCTACACTATAGATGAATTTCTAGATATAAATTAGTAAATCTGAAAAAAAATTACAGAAATATTTTGTCATGTAATATTTAGTAAAAAGAAAGTAAAGCAGTCAACAATCCGAGGATTGGTTTGACAACCGCAGTGCTTTCCTAGGCATGGTCCTGTTTGGAGGTGGTATGCCGTTGCCTTCCTCCAACCTTGGAACTGACTTACGCAGCCAGTTATAGGGGGACCTACAGTTTAACGTGGGTTCCGAACCACGGTGCTACTCGGCATTTTTCACATGAGCAATACTGCCAGAGGTGAAAGAAGTGGAAAGTGACAGATAAAAATCCTAGGACCTTTTTTTCTTTCTTAAATAACGTTTATTAAAATTTGATGTACAAATAAGAATATTTACACTGATAAGTAAGTTTTATTTATGTTTTTACATTTTATCATTTTTAGTGTCCCTGAAAGAGAAGAAAAATATTTATGAACTATTTTTTTGTAATGATAGAAATGCATTAATGAGTTCTTTTATTACTTTGTCTTTTTTTCACTGATTTAGTTTCGCTTTATTCTGTCTTATGCAGTTATTTTGCTTGATATTTTTTTTTTCCATCCCTTTCGATATTTATGGCAGAAGAAAAACACGAGTAAGTAAATAATTGTAAGATAAAATTTTAATAAAGGAAAAACTTGGGCAACACACTAAGAAAAATTGTGATAAAGGAAAAACTTGGGCAACACACTAAGAAAATGCATGAACAATGACATCAATCGCAAAGCCCTCCCTGGCGGGGATCGAACCCGCGACCTTTGGATTTGTAGTCTGGCAATCTACCACTGTGCAACCGAGGCGGTACAAAGTAATAATTCGTAAAGACACGTTTCATTAACCTGACACGTTCCACATCATTACGAAGTGTTGTATTCATGATCTATGGAACAACTACTAATCTAATCTAATCTAAACTACGAAAACATTTTTTCAGCATCAAACTTCTTCACAATCCAGTTCAATGTACGACACCGAAAAAAACACTACCTATTTCTTTATTAAATTCTGTTTGTTAACCATGTATCACATTCATTGTCACGTGAGAATTACTTAAGAACATAACACAAGAGAAGGAAGTACCGGTACATTAACATGAATGCGTGTGACACTCAGATTATTTCCCGTTGAGAATCGTGAACGTAGGTGTAACCCAAAGACCTATATAAACAACATAGACGGGACACAGCGCCGCCATATTTGAAGCCAATTGGAAAGGCAGCCGCCATCTTTGAGAACATCAGTGTCACGCCAGGTGTTTACTGGGCGTCTGCTAACGCTGAATCATAGCTTTTATATTAATCATTGCCAGTTTTTATTTTTCCTTAATTTGTGGGCGACACATTTCGGAAAGTAATTCCCACTACGAATAGCATTTCTCATTTACTACTGCATTCTAGGTGTAATGTTTACAGTCGTCAAACTGCTGCATTATTTGATGTTACTATAAAGTCAATAATCGTTTGTATTTGCCGACATATCTCCCCTATAAATACAGGCGAATTCCTTTAAAATCGTTAATTACCTTTATTCTGCCTGTGGTTCAAATGATGTTTCATGCTTTGAAGTACATTCCGTATTTATCAAGCTCTCCACAGTTTCATGTTTCCTTGGTACTCTCCTTACAGCTTTTGGTTTCTGTAGGTGCCCAGGAAACGAAAATAGTATTGGAATGGCATTTGCAAGTAGCCACTTTCTATCGGTGGTAGCATCCATAACTGTTCTTCGAAATGACAAGAGCATATATATGTAACTACACTTTGTAGGCTGCCACTTATCACGCCTCATACTGGTTACCCATTGGGTTAGCAACTCCGTGTTTTTCAAAAGAAATCTGTATAAAGAATAGTTTAATTACAGTTCACATACCTAGGCTAATTACCCAATGGTTAATACGCTTTTATACGCTATATAAAGAACTGTCATTATATTAAAACACACCAAATACATCCGTCCTCTGCCTAGGTTTTTGATGGTCCTGAAGTAAACATAATTTGGAAACTTGGTAAATGCGAAAGTTAAGTATAATGAATGTTTATAGGAAATACACGGTGATACAGATCGGCCTATATAATTATATATCACTTTCTTTATGAATGATATTCTTATTGTTGGTTCCTGCAGCTGTACGCCGAACATACTCTGGGTATGCGTTACCACTAATAGTAGCACTTACACGTTAGTTTAGATGACAAACAGAAGCGTCTGCTCATGCTGCTGCTTCAGACTGACGTTCTCAAATATGGCGGCCAGTGTTGCTTAGTGCTGCCACCCAGAGCGCTGTAGCTTGCCTGTAGCTTTTTTTTTTTTTTTTTTTTCCTTTATTGTTGTTTTAAAGCCAGCCGTAGAAACAGCTGGCAGTCTGGCAGCAGCTGCGGTGGCTGCTCTTCAGCCATGTGATACACAAGCATTTGACAAAGAAGAGATAAAATATAAAAAGATGAACAAAATTGCGGAAATTAAAAACTTGACAGACAGATTTTTCGACAGAGTAAAACGGACATGTATAAATGGGACAAAACATATGGCAGAGAACAAAAAAAGAGACGAGTAGTGATAAAACACACACACAGTCAGTAAAAACAACCGGCCACGGTGACAAGTTTAAAAGTACATTGCGGAGACACGAAGTTCACACACGGAGACAGCTGACGGCGTAAAGAATAAAACATGGGGACGGCGATTATGGAGGCACTGAGTAAAACACACGACACTGGAGACACTTGCACTGAACACATAGATAAAAAGTCGAGACGCCCCCGCAGGGAGTGGGGAGGGGATGGAGGGGGGGAGGTGGGGCAGGGACGGGGGAAGTGCGGGGGAGGGGGAGAAGGGGAGGGAAGAGAGCGTAAGGATGGAAGGAGTGACGAGACTCTGGGCATGGGAGAGGGGTAGCCAAGCGGGCGGGAAGGAAAAGGGACGGGAGAGAGGGGAGGTGCGCTGATGCTACGGGGAAGGGATCAGAGTTGGTAGGAGGGGTAGATATCGGGCCGAAGTTCGGTATCCGGTAGAGGAAGGGTGCGGAAATTGCCTTGGGAGAGGATACGGAGCGTATGGAGGTGAAGGCCGGGAGGGACGGTTTGGCGGAGGCGTGGCAGAGGCCCGGGATTCGTAAGAATAGGGTAGACCAGAGGGTTTTGGGACTCTATTTTGCGGGATGCGTAAAGGAGCCGGAGATGTTCGAGGTGTTGTAGGAGAGGAGGGAAGGGGATGAGGTCATAGAGGATCCGCGTGGGGGAAGGGAGTCTGATACGGTATGCGAGGCGGAGGGCGTGGCGTTCTAGAATCTGGAGGGACTTGTAGAAAGTAGGAGGGGCTGATATCCAGGCGGGGTGGAAGGAACAAAGGACGGGGCGCATGATTGATTTGTAGGTGTGAAGGACAGTGGAAGGGTGGAGGCCCCACGTCCGGCCAGTGAGGAGTTTTAGGAGGTTTAGGCGGGACAGAGCTTTCTCACAGAGGGATTTGAGGTATGGAGTCCAGGACAGTTGGCGGTCAAGGGTAAGGCCAAGGTACTTGAGGGTGGGGGTGTGACGGATGGGTCGGTTGTGAAGGGTAAGATAGAAATCGTGGAGGCGGAAGGTGCGGGTAGTACGACCTATGACTATTGCCTGGGATTTGTCGGGATTGACGGAGAGGAGCCACCGGTTACACCAGGAGGCGAACTCGGTGAGCTGGGACTGGAGCAAAACCTGGGAACGGGCAAGGGAGGGGGCGAGGGCCAGGAAGGCGGTGTCGTCAGCATATTGGAGGAGATAGACGGGAGGTTGGGGTTGAGGCATGTCGGCAGAGTAGAGGAGATAGAGGAGGGGAGAGAGGACTGAGCCTTGGGGCACCCCGGCGGAGGGGTAGAAAATACGGGAGTTGGAGTTGCAGACAGTGACGTAGGAGGGGCGGCGGGTAAGGAAGGAAGCGATGAGGCGGACGTAATTAATGGGAAGGGCGTAGAGCTGGATCTTGAAGAGGAGACCGGAATGCCATACTCGGTCGTAGGCTTTTTGGATGTCGAGGGATACAAAAATTGCGGAGCGACGGGAGTTGAGTTGGACGGAGAGGAGATGAGTCAGGCGAAGGAGCTGGTCGTCGGCGGAGAAGGAGGGTCGGAAGCCACATTGGGAGGGGGGGAGAAACTGGTGGCGGTGGAGGTGCTGGTGGATTCGACGAGAAAGGATGGTTTCCAGGACCTTGCTGAACACGGAGGTAAGACTGATGGGACGGTAGGATGAGGTCTGGGACGGGGGCTTGTCAGGCTTGAGGAACATGAGAATGCGGGAGATTTTCCACAGGTCGGGGTAGAAGCCAGTGTAAAGGATGACGTTGTAGAGTTTGGCAAGGACTTCATGAAATGAGAGGGGGCATGCGCGAAGGTGGCGGTAGGTTAGCCGGTCGTGACCAGGGGCGGTGTTTCGTTTCGTGCGAAGAGTGTCTATTATGTCACGGGCAGTAATGGGAGTGTTCAATTCTGAGGGAGGAATGCGGTCCAAGTACTGGAAGCCAGGGGCGAGCGGAGGAGAGGAGGTGTCGGTGCGCTCATGGACATCCGGGAAGAGAGAGTAGTCAAAGAGGGGATCATCAGGAATGGAAAATACATCAGAAAGGTAGGAGGCAAAATGTTCTGCCTTACTGGCGTTGTCAGGGAAAGGACGATCATCATGGAGAAGTGGGTAGTGGGGGGAGGAGTGACTGCCAGTAAGGCGGCGGAAGGCACGCCAGTACTTGGCGGAGTAGACCGGGAGGAGCGAGTTAAGGCGGGTGCATGTCTGACGCCAGTCCCGGCGTTTCTTCGCGGTCAAAAGGTTTCTTATGTGTCGTTGGAGTTGCCGGTGGCGTTGGAGAGTATCCCGGTCACGGGTCCGGAGAAAGGAGCGGTACAGACGGCGGGATTCGCGGAGGAGAAGGACGGCCTGTGGAGGAAGGGTAGGGCGGTGAGGATAGATCGCCCGGGTAGGGATGTGGGCATGGACCGCGTCAGCAACGGTCTGCTGGAGAAAGGAGGAGGCATGGTCAATATCGGCGGGAGTATGGAGGGGTAGTGGGTGGCTTTCGACCGAGGTGTCAATGGAGCGACGGTAGGCATCCCAGTCGGCACGGGAATAATCATGGACGAGTTTGGGAGGGGGCATGGGACGAGGAGCGCGGGCAGGGCGGGGGCGGTGGTCAAAGGTAAGTAGGACAGGGGCGTGGTCACTGCCTATTAGGTCTAGGACGTCCGCCGTGATGCGCCCAAGGAGGTTGGGAGACACCAGTACTGCATCGGGTGTGGTGTTGCTTTCGGGGCGGGTTGGGCGGGGAAGGAGAAGGATGTCGCCCCGGAGCGAGGTGGTGACGAACTGACGCCACTGCCGGAGTTCAGCGGGGTGACGGGAATGAAGGTTGAGGTCAGCGGCAATGACATAGGTCGGGAAGGTGCGGTCGACATGGGAGAGGAAATCGTACGGGAGAGGAGAGGTGGAGCGAACGTAAATGGTGGCGAGAGTGACAGTGAGGGAGGGAAGAAAGAGGCTGAGGATCAAGTGTTCAGTGGGGTCATTGAGGAGAGGGTGTAGCCGGACGGGGTGGTGACGGAGATGGCCGATCGCCACTCCGCCTCGGGCCAGGGGTGGGGGTCCGTCGGTGCGGTGGAGAAGGTAAGGATTGGTGTTGACTGGTCGGCGGGGTTGCAGGAAGGTCTCGTTGAGTAGGAAGGCATCCACGCGGTGTTGGGAGAGAGTGTGGAGGAAGAGGTTCTTATTGGCTGGGAGGGAGCGGATGTTGTGGTAGAGGAGGGTATAGGATGGGCCTGCCATGATGGGATAGAGGGAGGGTTGGGGAGGGTAGAGGAGGGGTGGGGAAAGGAAGGGGACCGGAGGGACTTAAACTTGGGTCTCGAGGCGGGAAAAGGCGAAGTGGGAGTGGGCACGGGAGAAGGTGGCAAAAGTGTCCAGATTGAACACGGACCTGGCGGCCAGTGCAATCTGTTGGAGGGTGTGGGGACGCTGGAAGGGGTGGATGTTGGCGAGGACGGTGGTGACGAACCGGATAACGTCTTCGGCGGTGGGGGGAGGGACCAAGGATTGATTGGGGTGCATGGGAGGATCTATGGGGCGGATGGGGACGGTGAGTTCGGGTTTGGAGGGAGCAGGTGGAGGGACGGATTTGCACTTGTAGGAGTAGGTAGGGTGAGGGCCGCCACAGGTGTTGCAGGTGGGAGGAGAGGTGAGGTTAGGACAGTGTTTATGGAGGTGGGAGTCTTTGCAGTGGGGACATGTGGGAGGGTTTTTGCAGTTCTGCGTCAGGTGATCATTATAAACGAGGCACCTGGCGCAGCGGTAGGCTTGCGGGGGGGATCGGGAGGGTTCTACCGTGTGGCGGCGATCGTATATCAGCGCACCCTCGAGGAAGAGGTGGTCAAGGGAAGATGCGGATTCAGTAAATATCCGCATCAAACGGGTGGGGCCAGAGGCATTGTTGATCCGCTTGGCGGAACGGATGGAGATGTCGGGGTGAGAGTTGAGTTGCTCCAACACCTCTTCCTCCGTAATCAAAGGACTAAGCCTTGTGATCACGGCGGTGAGGGTCGGAGGGCGGCGGGGGGGAGGTGGTTGGCGGGCAGAGGAGGCTGTATAGTAGGGGGTGAGGGTGGCATGAGGGCCGAAAAGGACCTTGGGGATGCGAGCGAGGATGTCTGTGTGGAGGGTGGGGCTGGGGGACTTCAGGAGGACAGAGTCTCGGCGGGGAATAATTTGGGAGATGGGGGCGGAGGGGAAATACTTCCGAATTTGGAGGGAGAGGTTTTTATGTTCAAGGAATCGGGGATCAGGATGGGACAGTACATATGTGAACAGGTCGGGTTGGGGGCGTGGGAGAATGGGGGCGGTGTCCATAGGGTCGGTAAGGGGGGGAGGAGGAGGGGGCGGGGGAGGGGGGGAGCTTTCTTCGATTTGGTGGAGGCGGAGGAAGGGTCCGCACTTCCCCGTTTCTGGGTGCGCTTGGGGATGGCGCCAGTAGAGGCATGTAGGGATGCTGGAGCAGAGGCGGCGACGGAGGCATAGGTAGGAGGGGCTGGGAGGGAAACACGATCAAGTGGGATTTCGATGGGAGGCGGATGGTGGGGTAGAAGGTGAGAAGGGGGCGGGGGCGACAGCGGCGTATCTGCCACCGTGGCTCGGCGGTGCGTCACATGGGCGGGGTTGACCGGTGCAGTGTAGGGGGTGGTGAGGGGGAGGTAGATCGGAGGGGGAGGGGGGACCTCATGGGATGGTGAAGCGGAGAGGATGACATGGAGCGGGAGAGTAGTTTGGGGAAGGCTGGAGGGGCTCCAGGTGATTGTTGTGGAGGCGAGGGAGGGGGTGGTAGTAAGAATGATGGGTGCAGTATGGACGGGGGGCAGGGTTATTGTGGGAACTGCGGAGAGGGAGGAGGAAGTTGACGGGGTGGACGATGAGGTCGCCATGGGCAGCTCTTACGACAGGGGCGCAGTCCAGGGCGACGAGCGGAGACCGGCAGGGCGGCAGGGCGGCAGCGATGACGGCGGCGACGGCGGAGGCAGCGTGGACGTTGGTGCTGCTACGACGGCGGCGGCGGCGGCGGCGGCGGTGGCGGCGGCGGGGGGCCAGGGGCTAGGCCTGGGCGGCGGCGGCGGCGGCGGCGGCAGCGGCGGCGGCAGCGGACCGGGTGCGGGGCCTGGGCGGCGGCGGCGACGGCGGCGGCGGCGGCGGAGGACCAGGTGCGGGGCCTGGGCGGCGGCGGCGGCGGCGGCGGCGGCGGAGGAGGACCAGGTGCGGGGCCTGGGCGGCGGCGGCGGCGGCGGAGGAGGAGGACCAGGTGCGGGGCCTGGGCGGCGGCGGCGGCGGCGGCGGCGGCGGAGGAGGACCAGGTGCGGGGCCTGGGCGGCGGCGGCGGCGGCAGCGGCGGCGGCAGCGGACCGGGTGCGGGGCCTGGGCGGCGGCGGCGGCGGCGGCGGCGGCGGAGGAGGACCAGGTGCGGGGCCTGGGCGGCGGCGGCGGCGGCGGCGGCGGCGCAAAGCAGGAACGGAAGGAAGTAGCGGGAACAGGGAACCAACTGAAGTAGCCGAGATCAGCCCGGCAATAGCTACAGTCGGGGGGATTCGATGTGCCTGTAGCCTCTCTATGTTGTTTATATACCTCTTTGGTGTAACCTAACAATTTCATATCGCCGTATTCCGTTTTACGATGGATGCGCTGCTGATTGTTGACGTGTTCTGCTACAGGTTGTTTGGAAGACGAACGAGCGTTATATTCGCGCTCAGTCTAAACGGAACACGGCTCTAAACTCCCTTCGCTATTAGGGTTACTAGATGTCCGTCTCCAGAAAAGAGGACATTTCTATATTCATAAAAGAACCTTCTTTCGCTCTCTCTTACTGACAAGTACTAGTGATGTCTCTACTGTATTATCAGTCTTGTTTGTGATTCAACTTACGCATCTTACGAAATTTGTTCATCTTCTTACAAATTAAGAAGCATGAAATGTTGAGACCCGTAGAACGACTTACATAAACAACATAGCAGTGAAGCCCTATTATTTTATCACTTCCCCACTTGTAATTATCGTCTTAAGTGCTGAACATGTTTTCCATACTATTTTCACCTGAAATTTTTAACGATGCATTATTTACGGAAGCCATAGTACTATTGACTGTAAAATTGTCACGAATAAAGTAACTGTAAAAATTATCTAAGCGTTCCTTGATATAGCTATGCTCCCATTTCGTATCAGAACGACGTGAATATATACATGATTAGCTTATAGATTCTAGTGAGTGATTGGAAAATGTAAGGCCTAGTTGAAAAAAGCAGTGAATAAAAGAAACTTTTTATTTACCATACAAAGGCTCGCAATGAATTATTCAAAACTACTCAGATTTTAGGACAAGCTTTAAATTGATTTTTTTCAAAACACTGTTTATGTAGTTACGCCTCTTTGGTCCTAAACAAGCGAATGGTGAAACAGCAATGGTGACTGTGGCATCTGACATTATTTGTATGAAGTTTTGAACAAGATTTTAATTCATGTGTAACGAACATTGCACTAGCTTTTGATCGTGAAGGCATAAGTGTGGTTGACAGACAACACACAGAACTGCCGAGTCCCAGCACGATAGACTACAATACTGTGTGTATTGTACTATCTTGCATTGTTGCAGACGTATGTCTTTAATTGGCCACCTCGAACGTCGTATTCCGTGACAATTATTTAAATTGTTCCGAAGTAGGTTGACGTCAGGGCATCGGCGGCACAGAAACGAGAAAATAAAAAAAATTAAAATTACATTGTTTCAAGAAAGGTTAACTTCTCTAGAGTTAGTGATTGTGACAGTTCAGAGTGTTATATTTACGGACTTTCAAGTTGAAGCAGTTGCACAACGCAAAAAAGAGGACATTTTCCCATTTTGTTAAAAACCCGGCCGGACCATTTTTAGGGTCCAAAAAAGAGGACATGTCCGGATAAAAGAGGACGTCTGGTAACCCTATTCGCTATGTATGCACCATATGGCGAGATTGCAACAGATAAAACTACCTTCACCCTCAACTCAGTTACTATCGTTATTTTTCACTATCACAACTGCTATGTGGGGTTACTAGTGACCCCAAAAATTATAATATTTCAATTTACTTAGAGTCAATTTCTTTTGTAATTGTTGGATAACTCATTTCAACTTGTTTGCAACTGCTTTAATCTAAATGAGGTATGAGAAAGCCAGACATTCATACAATATATTTTTTTAAATGTCTACATGTTTCTCAATTCTCAATGCATAGTAATTTTGTTGTTGTTGTTGTTGTTGTCTTCAGTCTGGAGACTGGTTTGATGCAGCTCTCCACAATACCCTATCCTGAGCAAGCCTCTTCATCTCCTCATAAGAACGGCAACCTACATCTATCTGGATCTGCTTACTGTATCCATCTCTTGGTCTTCCTCTGCGGTTTTTACCTCACACACTTCCCTCCAACGCTAAATTCTCAATTCCTTGATGTCTAATAATGTTTCCTACTAATCGATCCCTTCTTTCAGTAAAGGTATGCCAGAAATTCCTTTTCTCCCCTATTCTGATCAGTAACTCCTCATTAGTTACGCGATCCACCCACCTAATCTTCATCATTCTTCTGTAACACCACATTTCAAAAGCCTCTATCCTCTTCCTGTCCGCAGTGTTTATCGTCCATGTTTCACTCCCATACAAGACAACACGGACTTCCTTAGGCTTAAATCGATATTTGATGTTAACAAATTTCTCTTTTTCAAGGACGCCTTTCTACCCATTGCCATTCTCCATTTTATATCCTCTGTTCTGCGACCATTATTTGTTATTTTACTGCCCAAGTAACAAAACTCATCTACCTCCTTTATTGTTTCGTTCCCTAATCTAATTCCTTCAGCATCACCTGATTTTCTTACACTGAACTCCATTACCATAGATTTGCTCTTGTTAATGTTCATCTTATATGCACCTTTCAGCACACTGTCCATTCCGTTCAACTGCTCTTCCAGGTCAAAGGTATCTGTGGAGAGGCCAGACAAACGTGTGGTTCCTGAAGAGGGGCAGCAGCCTTTTCAGTAGTTACAAGGGCAACAGTCTGGATGATTGACTGAGCTGGCCTTGTAACATCAGCTAATGTGGCTTTGCCACACAGTTACTGCGAACGGCTGAAAGCAAGGGGAAACTACAGCCGTTACTTTTCCCGAGGACATGCATATGCAGGAAATTTTAGAGCAACAATTTTTTTTCATTTTAGTAGTAAGTAACTCTTTTTTTGCTTCATTTGTATTGTTGATTAAGGACCAACGTAATCTCTAAAAGGGGAATAGTAATTTTTTATGCATAGTAAAGAAATCAGGAACCATGAAAAATAATATTAAATTTTCTCGTTCTAGAAATACTGCTCGATTTCTGCCACCATTTCAACCTTTTTTCCGATTATAGTAATTACAAGAATCATTTTCGAAGATTTCGTCTTCTGAAACATTCAAATCAGAAATTATTGTGTCTGTGTTGTAAGTATTGTCTTGACTTTCACAACCAGTTGTATCGGAATCATGTTCCTGGCTCCGTCTTTCTCTTGCAGATTCATTTTCTGTATTACCTAAATAGTCCATAACCTCTTCCTCCATCACAACATGACCGTCGACACGAACAGATTACTCATTGTTAGATTGCAGACACAACTCAGTAAACACAATAATGTCTACGTAAGTACTATCCTGGCGTCTTCAATGACCCCCAAAGTCCAATAACTCCATAACAAACAATGTCACAATTTACCAACGAGCTTAAATTTCATATAATGGCTAACACATGCATTACAGCGCTGTTTGCGGCAAATTCTGTAAACTCGGCCGCCATATTGTTCGTGGTCAATACACGTGACAGGACTCTAACGTATATTGTTGTATTGTATTTAGTTTATATATTATTTTGTATGTATTGCCTATACAATCATTGCTGATGAAATATGCCTAAGGTGTGTTCAGCATTTAAATGCACAAATCGAAGTGATATAACGGCAAGTACGGTACCTCGTTAAAGAAGATCGAATTTTTTGCCTTCTTTGATCTCATTCTGTCTATACTCAAATAAAATTCCTGACTGATGGCACTTAGCTGCCCCAAAAGTCAAGCTTCAGATGACCTTTCTGCAATTCCCTTGAAGTATATGCCATAAACAAGTGCTTAGTTTTCTAACTAGTGTGGTTCGAGGTATTTCTTCTTCTGTCGCTCCTGTGGTTGACGAAACCGCACGTTTGCGTGTCTGTCTACACCTTCTTTAAAAGTATTTTCATTTGTTGTTGACAATACTTGATCGAGCATGGTTGACATGCAACCAGTGCAAAGTTTGGAAACAGTAGCGACATAAAGAATTTTTTCACCTATATATGTCTGTGATCTTTGCAACAAATATGTACTTATTTCAGCGTGGAAACAACGAAAGTTATTTATGGTAGGTAATTCGGTGTGGAATGCTTTTGTGTCAGCTGAACCAGCCGCATTTTTATTACAATATTCTACTGTCACTTCTTTGTACTCAAATTTCACGTACCAAACTTAACTTGTTTCAGCATGGCAACAAGGAAACTTATTAACAACATCTTATTTCGACGTGTAATGCTTTTGTAGCAGATGACCTAGGCGCAGTTTTAACTGCAGTATTTTGTTGTCATTTTCATCTTTGTACGCAAATTTCGTCCACCAACGTTCGCAACTAAACCCTTTAAAAGCAATTTTACAAGTTTGTAGACGTAATAGTTTTAGTACACACAAGATAAATGTATACTATACTTTATGAAAGCAGTTGTTACGACACATTAACAAGAGGTACAAATCCATTGTCATGATTGTTCGTCATAAAAAGTACTACTCACTCTATGTTTCGCAGCTCGTTTAGCCAATTTTCTTGCATTAAAATCTACACAATTATTTTCGCAGCGGCATTTTCGTTGTTATTGCAAACCGCATCTAACTGTTGTACTTCGAAATGGAACTGTAATACTGACAGGTTCGTGATATTTCATTACCGCATTTTAGGAAATTTAGTACCAGGCTCGTCAATTCGCAGCTTCGATAAAGTCTGACGGAACGGGATGCGCATACTCAATCTATATTTAAAACGTGGAACTGTAAATAGGCAAAATTATGGAGTGGGTGTGTCATACCAGCTGTCTCCCGATACCCCAAATAACATGGCAGACGCCATTTCAATTTGCCTCAAACATGGCGGACCTATCGCCACCAATAAAGCTCTGTATAGGGAAGTACGGCCATCCTTTTCCGCGCCGCGTGCCGCCGTCTGCGGCTCGTGATTGGCTGAAATCCAGTCACGCGTTTTTTTCCGCCATGTTGGTCCTATACGTTTCTTGGCTGCCAGGGTGTTTCTATTTATACTTCGGTAAAATCAGACGTGACGTCATTATGACGTATCCACACTATCGACGTCCAGAAGAGCGGCGCATCGACTTTTGCGATCATTCGAGACGTTGGTTTTGGGTGGGACAACATGCTTAATTCGACATTCTTTCTGAACTGCATACTTTTTTCCTTCGTAGTTTAGTGACAATTTTAACTAGGCCTTACTTAATATTGGTATCATGTTTTGGAAAGCACTGACGGAAATTTCAGTAAATTTAAATTGAAAATTATGTCAGAAATAACGCAGACCGAGCCTTAAGAGAACGACAACTTCACACATTTTCGAAAAAAAGAACTAGCATGTTGCAGCAACTTGGCGGTAGATGAGTACCCAGTTTTACGAAATGTTTTACCTGATGTTCGCAGAGCCTCTGTAACAAATGACTTTATTAATATCCAGCTCATTTGATTTATAGAAAACATACATACACCTACGGCGACTATATGTTGTTTTTGTATGTCACATATTTTAACATGTCCAAGTACACATTCTCGCTTCATAGCTTGGTAACCGTATTTTGTCCTCCAAGTTTAACGTAAACTCCGTACTACAATGCAACTCGGTAGCATTTTTCGCTCAGAGAAAAAGTTTCCATTAGTTTTAAACACAACCTTCACAAATGGGCCACGATGACAACATCAGATTTGGCTGAATAACGTTTCAGAGCTTACAGTGTAGGTCCTTTTTCGGAAAGTTTATAGTTTCTTACTTCCAAAAAAAGAAAGCAAAGTTATAGCTTCCGAAACTCTACTGAATATACCATTACCAACTGAAGATATTATCAGCTACTCCTTTAATTCGTCTGCTACAATTGCAACCGCAGTTTTGCGTCTAGAACGACCACACAAGTCGATTATGGCTCTAGTCGTCTTCGATAGTGTGGATACGTCATAATGACGTCACGTCTGATTTTAACGATGTGTAAATAGAATCACCCTGGCTGCCATGAGAAGTCTTGTGAATATTCATATGTCTGGGTTTGAAAAATGCCACAGTGTTCTTTGTACTTTTGGGTGTTCTTAAGAACCCAAGAAGGGAGGTAAACATTGTAGTACTTTCCTTAGATATCAGAAATGTAGAAAGATGAACAGTCTGATGAAAGTCGTCAGAGAAAACTAGGAGTCCAGAAGCGACATTCGGTTCTTGTGCTGTGATGATTTTAATTCATAATGTAAATTAATATTCACTGACGGATGGATCAGCAGCAGACACCTACATATTTTTAACTTGAATGAATTTGTGAAGAAAATTCCTGCATAATGTCGTGAGGTTAAAGTATTCACGCGTCGTTGGTTTTATCTGCAGGTAGTTGCCGAAAACACACAAATTTTGGACATACTGGCGAGTGAACTAGATTCTAGTTGAGATACGAAATTAATATACAGTTTCTGATGCAAGCTTTACTCATTCGTTTTCATGTGTTAAATGTATCATTACAGGAAACAAAGAATTGAAACAAGACATTTAAATGTAATTGGCGTTGTAAAGGCACCTTTACTTTCGGATTTTTGTAAAAATCATGTAGTTGTTATTCCCTTGTATTTTTCTTAGTTCATGTGGAAAATAAGTATTCATCAAAGACTTATCCATAATATCAATTCTTTTCTTAATTTACACTATGCTCCGATAACAACATGTTCGCCGTCTATTGGAATATTTGTCTACGGTACAGGTCAATCTGGATTTATAGGTGAACTCTTTAGATCTGGGGCCACAAACCAAACAGTTTTCTTAAAATCGAACGATAAGTATTCCGTAGAGCAGCCAGGTCCGCATGGACAGAACTACGCCAAGTTCCCGCATCTCTCCGTCGGATATAACACCCTGTATCTCGAGAATGAAAAGAGTTATCGTTCTGCTCTAAACCTTAAACAAAATTTCGATATCTTATCATCCGCGGCATTGTATGTGCTAAAATCAACCATACGCAAAGTCTACGCAATGCGATTTTTCCTCTGCAAACTCTTCAAAATTTTGCGCAGCAGTTTATTTAATTTGATGTAGCATGGCAATTATAAGTAATAATGAATAGAAAATCAGATAATTATCGAGATAATATATAATACTATAACACGTGAAAAAGTTAAATTTTTTTCATTGAATAGTTTTCTGAAAATCGGTCGATAAGTATTGTTAAACGCTGGGAACGTTGCAGCGGTCGGTGCGTAAGCAGCAGAGGAATATAATAGGCACAGCATGGCCATACTTTCCCTATACACAGGTTTTTATAGGTGGTGTTGCTAGCACGCCGTAACTGAGAAGCCACGCAACCGTCCCCTAATTGAAGTAGCTGACCGACGCCATTTGCACGGCAAAATCTCAGTACTGGGCAGGGTTGCCAACGTCAGTGGTTTCCCACCGAATCTGGTGGTTTTTTTAAAGCCGGCGGTGGGAAAAAATGTGAGTCAGTGGGAGGGGGGAAAGTTTTCTTAAAATAAAAAATAAAAAAATTCAAAGATATTAACAATGGTATGACTCATTGCTCATTGTTGTAGGCTGTTAGCAGGGTTGCCAGGTGTGGCGATTTTTCGTATTCTTGGCTATCGTTTTCTTACAATAGTGGCCATTCTAGCAGGCTCACGACTGGCGATTAAATTTGGCTATTAAAGGAATTGGTTGGCGACTTAATGACTATTTTATTTTACTTCAAATACAACGAATGTAAAGCGATCACACTCTTTAGACATTGCGTGAATGATACCGGCTAAACCTCGGTAGAATGCTGGGGAAATGTAATCAACCTACAAAAGTTAGCACAAATGTTTTCAAGTATCATGGATGTGTGGGAGAGTGTCATAGAGATGTAAACAAACTCAGCTTTCGGACTCTTGAAGATAGACGTAAACTACCTCATGTAGCCTACTTACGATGGTTCGAGAACAGGCTTTAAACGATATCTCGAAGTATACTACAACACCGTTTGTATGGCTCCCGCAGAGAACATGAGGATAAGGTTATATAAATTACAGAATGCAAGGAGGCATTCAGACAGTAATTTTTTCCGCGTTCCATACGTCAACACAACAGAAATTCGTAACAAATGTTACTGTGAAGCGAGCCCTTTGCTTCGCACTTCACAACTCTTAACAATGGTTTGCAGAGCATAATTGTCGATGGAGAACACGAGGTGATTTCCCAGTAGTCCTCATGGCTAATTTTTCATTGTGTCGTGACGCATTATTATAAATTATCCCACTCAAAATGTTGTAATGATTTTGTGTGTATTAAAGAAATGTTTGAACGAGTCAACAACTCTATTTAACGTCTGTAAACATTTGTTTTTAAGAAGATGAAAGTGATTGATAATCGAAACTATGTATGAGAACATCCCTTGTGTAACTTTCATAGAATGATTCTGGAACAGTTTTGTGTTGTAATTTTTGTAAGTTATGAAGTTAATAAATGTGATAGTTAAATGTAACTGAATTTCCGGAGTCTCTCTATTATATTTACAATGTGACACTATTTTGACTGCCCTCATTGTCAGTTGGTAGTGTGTCTGGGTTCACTTCTTGGATGGACTCAGATAAATGTTTCTGTGATGTATGAGCTTCCTTGGAAAGTTGTCTGATGTCTGTGAATGTGAGAGTTCCACAGTTTGTGTTACCTTTTACTCAGTAACCAGCTTACTCCATGAATTTCAGGATTATTATTGTCGAGTAACATTCCATAATTACCAGAGCTTAATAATGTTAACAGATTAATGGTTGCGATATTTGGCTATTTTTACTGATGAAAAGATGGTTATATTTTGGCATTTTATTGATGAAAAGATGGCGATTTTATGGCTACTTATTGTTTAAAATTTGGCGACAGAGTAAGGGAAAAACGTGGCAACTCTGGCTGTTAGTTCTGTGTTGACTTCTCCAATCTCCATGGAGAGGAAGTGTTGTACTTGCATCACACACTGGCATTGTGCTAATGGTATGTATCTGTTGCTACAGCACTTTATCAGATTTTTCTTGTTGTGACTGAACATTGCAGACACTTAATATGTGACTGTACTTTCATTGTTAACTTTCTTTTTTCTCAGATGTGATTACATTGGAATATAGCTGAAATCTAGATCTTCCGACATAAAATAAAGACAATAGAATGACTGACGCTGACCTCCTTTCCAGACTGGATTACTTTCTGTTTTCAAGTTCAAATATTCCACAATTTGCTGTCTGTACGCGACAAGCATTGCAATGGCTCAAAGTAATTATTGTTTGTTTTTATATATAATATGTTTACTGAAGTGCTTTTGAATAAACAATATTTTTTTTGTATTTCCGTCTAGTGTGTATACAGATAAGTCAGGTACATAAAAACTCCTCCTTTAAAATGCATAGTTGCGTCCAAATTTCAAATCAATCGGTCAAGAACAAACGAATAGACAGTGTTTTTTTTGCTTGGGAACTCCGGAAAGTTCGGTGGTTTTTGGTGGGATTTTACGGTCACTTCGGTGGTTTTTATCATGACCTCGTTGGCAACCCTGGTACTGGGGTTGGATTTTGAAGTATGTGTGACGCAACAAGAGCAAAACGAAGCACAAAATAAACGCATGTTTGTTTAAAAAAAATACTGAGTATTGCAGTCTGTTTAAAAAGTACTCTTAAATGAATGAAGTTTCCCCATTTCTGAAATCTGTCTGCATAGATCCACGAAATTTAAGAATGTAGACAGCAAAGGATCTGGAAGAGCAGTTGAATGGAATGGACAGTGTGTTGAAGGGAACATATAAAATGAACATTAACAAGAGCAAAACAAAAATAATGGAATGCGGTCTTAGAAAATCTGCCAATGTTGAAGGAATGAGACTACGTAACGAAACAATGAAGGTGGTAGATGAGTTTTGTTACTTGGGTAGTAAAATAACATGCGATGGTCGCAGTACAGGGGATATAAAATGCAGATTGGCAATGGGGAGGAAAGCATTTTTGAAAAAGAGGAATTTGCTAACATCGAATATTAATTTAAGTGTAAGGAAGTCTTTTCTGAAGGCATTTGTGTAGAGTGTTGCCTTGTATGGGAGTGAAACATGGACGATAAGCAGTGCGGACAGGAGGAGAATATAGGCTTTTGAAATGTGGTGTTACAGAAGAATGCTGAAGATTAGGTGGGTGGATCGCATAACTAATGAAGAGGTACTGAATAGAATTGATGAGAAAAGGAATTTTTTGCATACCTTGACTGAAAGAAGGGATCGCTTGGTAGAACACATTCTTAGACATCGAGGAATCGTAAATTTAGCGTTGGAGGGAAGTGTGTGGGGTAAAAATTGCAGAGGGAGCCCAAGAGACGCGTATAGTAAGCAGATTCAAGTAGATGTGGGTTGCCATTCTTATGAGGAGATGAAAAGGCTTGCTCAGGATAGAGTAGGGTGGAGAGCTGCATCAAACCAGTCTCCGGACTGAAGACCATAACATACAACACAAGGCACTTTTCTGACAAGGTGAGCGATATTGCAATGAGATACTTTCATAAGATAATTTCATGAAACTTGTAAGGTAGCAGAGACTACGATTATTATTTAGTGCACGTAATTTTCTATCAAGTCCGGTTTACTTTTTGCCGACTTCTCTGTACGTTATGCACGTTTACTTTGGATAGCACAGTTTTATCCACATTCCTTTCCATATTACATAGACGTTTTCTTTCGGTTTGCTTGAATTTGAGTATGAATAATTGTAATAACCCATAAAACTTTAAATAGACATTTCATTAGCAAATTACTTTTTAACAGAGACAGTACCTCTCAAAGTGGTCGATTATGCAACATCCGATCAAATATTTGACCATTTACGAAGTACAATCACCACCTATTAAATTATAAAAGAAGTTATTCGGCCTACCTCTGCATCATACTTACATATAGGCTAAGATTAAATATCTAAATACCTCTTATATGCCTAGTTCTTCATTCGGCTCAACTTAGTACAATAATCCTGTTAGTGTTTTAGTAATTTATATGCAAATTAAAAATAAGTACTTGACATGCAACAAAAGCACTTTTCTCGGTTTTAGAGGATCATTTGTAAGACGAAATCTAAACAAAAATAAATGCTCATCATTTATTATTTCTCCACGAAAATACTATACAGTATACAAGTAATGACTGATCTGTGAAATGTAACAGTGTTTGCGACTCCGTCTTTGCTTCCTTTCTCACTGTTACAATAAGAGATCACGCACTGAAATGTGGCCCCTAAGTGGAGAATGTTGGCAGCTGAAGCTTGCGCTCAGCTGGTAGCGCATTGGCTGCTAGAACAAGCCCCGCCTCTTTCTCCCAGTGCCGCCAACTAACCACTATAGCTTACAGGATTTAAAAGAAGCAACATATAAGGGGTTAAAGCGTCGCAGATGTAACACGAAATTATCACTTTAATATTTCAGTAACAGAAAACGAACATGTGTCTTAGTAATATAAATAATTTAAAGGGACTTATTAAGTGGGTGTAGCGACGCTTTCTGCCTATTTTTATTTTCGAAACTGAATAACAATCGGAATTAACATTCTTCATACCACTTTCAAGGACAGCCTTCCTTTTTCTCAAAGCAGTGGACTTATTTTATCAAATAACAAAGTGGAAAACAATAATCAATACCAAGCATAAATCAACAATACACTGTAATGTTTACGGTGTACAATGCTGTTACGACGTAAGGTTAGTAGAGAGCATAAACATTCCGTAGACACACGAACTCAGCCGACTTCCGCCGATCACAGAGGAGCCACGAAAAAGTTCGTGACCTGTAAAAGCAGCACACGAACGAACCATGTTTACGCAGTTACCCTGCAAATGGCGGATTCTGTAACATTCAATGCGACACTAGCGCCAGCCAGCGGTCTGGTTTTCATTTACCAAGTCTATGATCGCCACTCTATGAAATATAAGCTCGTTGCAATTCACAGTATCAAGTTTCCTTGAAGACAATTGACTTTCAAGAGAATCATTGATCTCTATAGTCTCTGGATGTTGAACTTCTGCTGTCTGAGCGTGCCAGCTATGGACGTTCATATTTCGTTTCCTGCCAAATTCAAATATGGCTGCTATTATCTATTGCAAGAAAACGAAAGGAAAACACGTTTCCATTGTGTTCCCATATTAGCCTATTACATAAAGTATTCAGGTCGAGAAGTAAGCAAGCACTTTTTTATCACGTAATAAGTGTTGGGAATTCGTTTGCCAAATTTAAACATGGCGAACAGTACGGAAACGTATGTAAAACAATTGAATGTGTAGACACGCTGCAGTCCTACCATTGATCTCCATACTACAGATCACTGAGTCCTACGCTCAGACACCAGAGTTATACATCCAGTTAATATAGAGATCAGGGTGATTCTATTTACACTTCGGTAAAATCAGACGTGACGTCATTATGACGTATCCACACTATCGAAGACGACTGGAGCCATGATCGACTTGTGTGGTCGTTCTAGACGCAAAACTGCGGTTGCAATTGTAGCAGACGAATTAAAGGAGTAGCTGATATTATCTTCAGTTGGTAATAGTAATTCATTACAGTTTCGGAAGCTATAACTTTGCTTTCTTTTTTTGAAAGTAAGAAGCTATAAACTTTCCGAAAAAGGACCTACACTGTGAGCTCTGAAACGTTATTCAGCCAAATCTGATGATGTCATCGTGGCCCATTTGTGAAGGTTGTGTTTAAAACTAATGGAAACTTTTTCTCTAAGCGAAAAATGCTACCGAGTTGCATTGTAGTACGGAGTCTACGTTAAACTAAGTGGACAAAATACGGTTACCAGGCTATGAAGCGACAATGTGTACTTGGACATGTCAAAATATGCGATATACAAAAACAGCATATAGTCGTCGTAGGTATATGTATGTTTTCGCCGAAATTATAAATCAAATGAGCTGGATATTAATACAGTCATTTGTTACAGAGGCTCTACGAACATCAGGTAAAACATTTCGTAAAACTGGGTACTCATCTACGGCCAAGTTGCTGCAACATGCTAGTTCTTTTCTTTGAAAATGTGTGAAGTTGTCGTTCTCTAACGCTCGGTCTGCGTTATTTCTGACATAATTTTCAATTTGCATTTACTAAAGTTTCCGTCAGTGCTTTCCAAAACATGATACCAATATTAAGGAAGGCCTAGTTTTGTCGCTAAACTACGAAGGGAAAAAGTATGCAGTCCAGAAAGAATGTCGAATTAAGCATGTTGTCCCACCCAAAACCAGCGTCTCGAACGATCGCAAAAGTCGATGCGCCGCCCTTCTGGACATCGATAGTGTGGATACGTCATAATGACGTCACGTCTGATTTTACCGAAGTGTAAATAGAATCACCCTAGAGATCATTGAAGAGAATACACAAAATCTCTGGCGCAAGAGTGGCGCCATTCCAGAGTTAAATAAGAATGTTTATTCTGGGGTATTCATAGTAACCGGTGGTTCATACCATGGACGTAAGAATAAAGGGAGGTGGCTCTACAGAGCCCCTGGGCGAATAATGGGAGCTGTAGCTTGCATTCAGCTCGTAGCGCATTGGCTGATAAAACAAGCCCCGCCTCTTTCCCCCAGTGCTGCCAGCATACGGCGTATATAGCTTACACGTTTTAAAAGAAACAACATGTAAGGGGTTAACGCGGCACAGATGGAACACAAAATTAAGTATAGTTTTAATGATTGAGAAAAAAGTGGAACGTATATCTACGAAATATTGATATTTTGAGCGACTTATTGAGCCGCTATAGCAATGCTTTCTGCCTCTTTTTATTGTCGTAACTGAATAACAATCGAAATCAGTGTCTCCAGATTGAGATTTCGAATGTTACCCATACCAGACAATTAAAAAAAAAAAAAAAAAAAAAAAAAAAAAAACAGTAATTTGGCAACTTTTGCCAAAATAGATTAAAACTACCTTTTTCTTCAAATTAACATTTATTGTCAGTAATGGCTACTTGAAGGGGTGTAACTACGTGTTCAGGGCCATAAAATTATCGTATGTATAAGAAATTATAGTACATAAAACAAAATTATTAATTTTATGGCAACAATGTTAATATTATTGCATATGCTTTTTATATTAATCGTACAAAAACCCACAGGGCAAACCAGGAATGAAACCAGTCTTACATATTTCATCACGTTTCTCAAAGATCTCAATAAGTAGGTATTAAATAATTTTGTATGGTCTAATTTCGCTGTAACTGTACTAATCCTAAAATTAAAGTAATTTATTCCAGTTTCGTTGCTTTACTTCAGACAAGATTTTCAAGCTAGTAGGCCTATGCATCAGATGAAGCACGTAGAAAATGTAGAAATGTATTAACTTACCAGAAAATTGTGGTTCGGTTTCCCATGCAGGTCGATATCTTCGCATGATAATTTTTTGATGCCTACTTCCTCACTAATTCTCAGATGCTGTGTTCGTAGTAAACTACTTCTTTGTGAAGAGCTAACAATGAAGGTTCTGCCTTGTACTAGTTTGGGGAAATGACAACCAGTTGTCAAATGTTGGCAGAAATCACTGCTTACTATCATATAAACATACTTCTCTGTTTACGCCGTAAGCAACTATGTATTAGGGATTGCATAGTATGCCAGTCTCAGCTAGCAAAGTTAGGCGTGACATCTTGCAGCGGTTGATATACAGCTGACACCAAACACAAGTGAAATCTTACTTACGGCAGTGTAGTGTGCTAATCAGAATGAAACTTTCACTCTGCAGCGGAGTGTGCGCTGATATGAAACTTCCTGGCAGATTAAAATTGTGTGCCGGAACAGGGACTCGAACCTGGGACCTTTGCCTTTCGCGGGCAAGCGCACTACCGACTGTGCTATCCCGACACGACTCACGATGCCGCCTCACAACTTTACTTCCGCCAGTACCTCGACTTCTACTTTCCAAACTTCACAGAAACTCTCCTGCGAACCATGCAAGACTAGCACTCCTGGAAGAAAGGATATGGTGGAGACATGGCAAAGGTCCCAGGTTCGAGTCCCGGTTCCGGCACACAATTTTAATCTGCAGGAAGTTTCATATTAGTGTGCTAATGTTTTAACGACCATTGAATGCTCTTTGGAAACGCAATAGAATGTGGAAATAATCTTCCGTGTTGACCGTGAAGTAGATAATTAATGCTTTCCCTGCTCTGTGGTTGACAGTTTCTTGTATCTAAGTTACCCTTTGATGCTCAGTAAATTAATTACTCTCGTAAAAGAAACATTTCTTTGCCAACATGACCACACAACACTGTCACTGCCGAAAATAAGAATTTAACCCCAAATTTCCTCAGTACAGAATTTTTTTACCCAACAATTTCCCCACGTTCTTTGTTTCCCCAAAAGTTCCCCGCAAATTTTTCCCCCAAAAATGAGGGAAAAAACCCCCAATATGGAGACACTGATTCGGAAGCAACATTCTTGACACTACTTTCAAGGACAGTCTTCCTTTTCCTAAAAGAAGTCGTCGGGGTATGTGGACTTATTTGAGCAAATAACAAAGTGGAAGACAATAATTAATTCCAAGCACAAATCAACAAAACATTGACGATGTCTAAGGTGTACATTGCTGTTTTTTATAGCTGTGTCTTTATTTAAAGTCGCTAACTGCATCATATACGCATGTAACATCCTCAAGCTGGTTGTTTCAAGTTTTTGTTTAAAATAAAATCTCGAAAAACGAAAAAATTTGCGCGTTTATTCATTTTAAAAACAGTTGTTACTACAATATTACGAATCACAAACGTGGGTTCTTTCTTTAGCTAATCTGACGGTCGTCAGATAAAATAATTCGATTGAGCGAACCAACGCCAGATTTACGAGCTCTGTGACGATATATTTTCTTTGTGTAGTAAGATAATTAATATTGAAACTAGGTTTTGCTTTCGAAATCATTCTCTTAATAAAAACCAAAATTATACTTTATTCCTTATTCATTCGTAAATAGTATGTTACGTGGGGGAAATAACTTTCATCTTAGGGAAATCGAAAATCATAAGAGAAAAATACGCTGCATCACAAGTAAAGATGTTGTATTAGGTTCGTTCACAATAAAAGTAGTAAAATGACACGTTAGCGAGGCAATTTTTTCGTGAAATGGCATTTCCTTCGATTTCGCGTACAATCATAACGAGTCGTACACATAAACATCACACAAGTCACCATGACGGTGCAAAACCATTCCAAAAACGAGTGACAAGCATACGCAAACAAGTAAAATGCAGCAGTGTTTTGTCTTGCAGCGGTTTTCATCTTCAAATGATTTTACTAGACGGTAAATGACGGCGTCATCTGCAAACAACCTAAGAGAGATACTTAGATTTTCTCCCAAATCGTTTATGTAAATAAGGAACAGCAGAGGACCAATAACACTATCCTGTGGAACGCCCGATATCAACTCTATTTTAGTCGATGCTTTACCATCGATTACTACGAACTGTGTCCTCTCTGACAGGAAATCCCCTATCCAGTCGCAAATTTGGGGCGATATACCATAACCACACTTTGCACTGGTTGCATGTCAACTACACTCGATCAAGTTTTGTCAACAAAAAATGAAATATTTCTACCGAAGGTGTAGATATTCAAAAGTGTGGTTTCAACAACCAGCGGAAGGAAAGAAGAAGAAATATCTCAAAAACATAACACTAGGTAGAAAACTGAGCATTTTTCACAGTGTATACTTCAAGAGAATTGCAGGGTAAGTCATATGAAGCTTCACTTTTGTTACAGCTAAGTGTCTTTGTATGAGTATAGACAGACTGAGATCAAACAAGGCAAAACATCTGGTGTTCTTACACAAAGTATCTGCCGTTTTATCACTTCGATTTGTGTATTTAAATGCTGAACACACTTTAGGCATATTTCATCAGCAAAAATTGTACAGGCAATACCCACAACTACAATATACATTAAACACAACCGTAGGGACTTTTGACTCTTTTATCCAGTCTGTAGGGACGGATTTTCAAACCGTAGGGACTTTTCTCAGGTATGATGCAGAACGAAAGTACCTTCTTTTAATTCAAAACAGTAACAATACATTGTACAATAATATTAATGAATCGGAAGTCATCCTACATGTAAGTTTTCTTTCTTTTTCTCTCCATCAATTTTTTATTATTATTTATTATTATTATTATTATTATTATTATTAGAAATCAGTTTGGTGCCTAGGGACTTTCATGGCGAACGTAGGGTTTTTTGAAACGTCATGTAGGGACATGGTTGGAAACGAGTTGGCAACACTGAATTTAAGCTCGTTGGTTCATACACTTTACTGAAAGCGAATGTTGCGTGAGCCTTCTACCCAATGGGATTAATCACGTTATGACGAGTAAAATCTTAGCTAGCAGTCGCTGATTTCAATAACGATGGTTGAATATTTGTCACGAGTTAAAGGTAACAACTGAATCATCTGTTTTTCACCGCCATATTAAGTGGTACAGGAAATCCGATTCAGGCTCACGACAGCGAAAACGGTGTAGAAAATTCGGTTTTCGTTTTCCGGAAGATGCATGTAAACGTAGTGAATGTTACATCATTGCTAACCGTTATTACGGGGAAAATTTAGGTTGTTATGAAAGAAGAGCATCCTGTGTGTGGCAATCATCAAGAAACGAATTCAATATATCAAGTCGGAAATTAAGTGGGCCACCAGAAATGTTTCCAAATAAGAGACAAAGGATTATTTTCGTGACAGACTGAATACAGCACAAAGATACTGCTTGCTCTTTCTTTGTAAATACAAAAAAAAATAAAAAAAAATAAAAAAATTGTTTGTTAAGCTTATGGGACTTAACTACGGGGTCATCAGTCCCTAAACTTACAAACTACCTTATACTAAAGACGGCACAAACATCCATGCCCGAGGGGAGATTCGAACCCCCGACCGTAGTGGCCGTGCAGACCGTGACTGAAGCGTCTCAGTCTCCTCGGCCACCGCCGCCGGCTTTGTAACTACACTAACGACAGTTGAAAATATAAAGAAACGAAAAGTCGTTAACTCCGGTCTTTTGAAAAAAAAAAAAAAAAAAAAAAAAAAAAAAAAAAAAAAAAAATTTAAGCGTAGTTTTATTGTTTGAATTTCTAGTACAAATAAATTCGATTCCCGATCGGCGATTAATAATCTATAATTGCTTCGAGAGAGTAACGATTCGAGAAGAATTAAAATTTCTGGGGAAAAGAAACGGCTGAATAGCAGCTGCTTCAAATTTACAGCGCCACTTAATCACTTTATTGCTCCGAAGTCGAACTAGTTCACTAGCGAGAGGCTTTTGTTCCCAGTCGTTTCATTCCGGTGTTCAGAGCGAAAATGGCCCGGCGCATATTTTAACTCTTGTGCTCGTCGCAAGGAAAAAACCGTTAAAGAAGCGAAGCGAGCCTTTTTTTCAGTTAACGTTTTTCATTCCATTACAGCGGCGATAAGCACCGTCTCTCCACGGACGCTCGTTTTAAATCAGCCGGATTATTAAAGCGCTCATATCTGTCCGTTACACGCTATAAGGATCTCCGGTACGGGCGCCGCGGAGTCCCCGACATCTGGCGGCAAATTTTACAACCGGCCGGCGGTGTTCCGCAGCGCGCAGACCCCTCTAGCGGCATTACTCCGAACTAAATGTAGCTCTTCGGCGAGAGCCTGGCGTGAGTAATTCAATTAGGCTTTGTATTAATTAGGGGGAACGATATTGTGTGTTAATTTTGAGGAGTTGGAGCGCTTGTTCTCGACAAGTGGGCTGACGCGACGTGGAAGCTTTCTGGGTAAACGGGCTCGCTGTCGGAGTAAATAGGCAGCAAAAGGCGAGCCGATTTTGAGAGGCGTTTCTGTGTATTTCTAAACAATGGCCGACGCAACGACTCACGGCAGCCGACGAGGGGCGGTTTCATTAAGTGAAAAGCTTTGGCAATTACCGCTGTGCGTGTGTGCTATTACAGGCACAATTTGTCGCTTAATGCCGCCCGTCACATTCGAGGCAAGGTGTTTATGTTTATATGTTGTTGTTACGGTCTTCAGTCCGGAGACTGGTTTGATGCAGCTCTCCACCCTACTCTATCCTGAGCAAGCCTTTTCACCTCCACATAAGAACGGCAACCCACACACTTCCCTCCAATGCTAAATTTACGATTCCTCGATGTCTAAGAATGTGTCCTATCAATCGATCCCTTCTTTTAGTTAGGGTATGCCAAAAAGTCCTTTTCTCGCCAATTCTGTTCAGTAACTCTTCATTAGTTATGCGATCTACCCACCTAATCTTCATCATTCTTCTGTAGCACCACATTTCAAAAGCCTCTATCCTCTTCCTGTCCGCACTGCTTATCGTCCATGTTTCATTCCCGTACAAGGCAACACTCCACACAAATGCTTTCAGAAAAGACTTCCTTACACTTGACTACAGTGCCCCGTTGTCCCGACAAAACACGTACGGGACGTAATTTGTTCCGTTTGTCGTTAATCGTCCCGTATTTTTGAAACGTTGTGTTTTTAAGTAACATGTATCATAATAAAACGGAAAATTTTATATGTCATTTTAGCCAAAGGATAAAGAAAAGAACACTTTTTGACTAAAGCAAAGTGTACGAGGAAAGAATTATAAAGTTCTCTGTTTGGTATTATGTAATGCTTTCACCACAGACATATATTAATAGTATATAATTTTGACGACTATACAGCGTTTATTTGATGAAATAAATCACAATTTGCGATCAATTATGGCTTCACTGTACTAGGTTTAGATGGAGTACGAAAGTGCAGCGAGCCGCGGTGGAGTAGCCGAGCGGTCTAAAGCACCTCGCTGCGGAGCGCGCGGTTGCTCGCCGTGGAGGTTCGAGTCCTCCCTGGGGCATGGGTGTGAGTGTTTGTCCGTAGGTTAGTTTACCTAGGTTTAAGTAGTTTGTAAGCTACGGACTGATGACCACGCAGTTTGGTCCGATAGATTTACAGACATTTTGAAAGTGCAGCGAATGGAAATTTGTGCCTGGCCGGGAAGAGTCCTCTGCAGTCGGGCTGGTCACTGTGTCCTCGGTGGCGGAGTGGTCAGCGAGACTGCCTAGTAAGCAGGAGATCCCGGGTTCGAATCCCGGCCGGGCACAGATTTTCATTCGCTGCACTTTGGTATTCTATCTAAACCTAGTACATTGAAGCCATAATGGATCGCAAATTCCGATTTATTTCATATATTACTATACTGGCAATGCCATATATAATATCATTGGTTTCAGTGAAGTCTAACCGCCATATTTCAATACTATAAGCTTGTAAGCTGTCGTTTGCGGTACTACGGAAAACAGTTGAAAAATACCGATGAACTGACGTAACTAGGCTGTCTTTAGACTTTTGACATATGTGTGTATGGGCTACACTTTTTTCTGCTGGAGTGATTTTTGACACATGCCGTAGAGTAATGAGTTGTATTGATTTTATGTAATAATAACAGTACCAATTTCATTCAACTTCAGAGAGTCTTTCAGTAGTATGGTCATAAAAAAATGTTTATTGTGGTTAACACGTACGTATAGGGAAAGGAGAGTTATTTACAACTTGTACAAAAGCCAGACCGCAGTTTTTAGACTCGAAGGGCATGAAAGGGAAGCATCAGTTGGGAAGGGAGTAAGACAGGGTTGTAGCCTTTCTCCTATGTTATTCAATTTGTACATCGAGCAGGCGGTGAAGGAAAGCAAGGAAAAATTTGGAATAGGGATTAAAGTTCAGGGGGAAGAAATAAAAACATTGCCTTTTGCTGATGACATTGTAATTCTGTCAGAGACAGCAAAGGACCTGCAAGAGCAGTTGAATGGAATGGACAGTGTGTTGAAGACAGCGTATAAAATGAAATTAACAAGAGCAAAACAAAAATAATGGAATGCGGTCTTAGAAAATCAGGCGATGCTGAAGGAATTAGATTAGGCAACGAAACAATGAAGGTGGTAGATGAGTTTTGTTACTTGGGTAGTAAAATAACATGCGATGGTCGCAGTACAGAGGATATAAAATGCAGAATGGCAATGGGAAGAAAAGCATTTTTGAAAAAGAGAAATTTGCTAACATCGAATATTATTTTAAGTGTAAGGAAGTCTTATCTGAAGGCATATGTGTGGAGTGTTGCCTTGTACGGGAGTGAAACATGGACGATAAGCAGTGCGGATAGGAAGAGAATAGAGGCTTTTGAAATGTGGTGCTACAGAAGAATGCTGAAGATTAGGTGGGTAGATCGCATAACTAATGAAGAGGTGCTGAACGGAATTGGTGAGAAAAGGAATTTTTGGCATACCCTGGCTAAAAGAAGGGATCAGTTGGTAGGACACATTCTTAGACATCGAGGAATCGTAAATTTAGCATTGGAGGGAAGTGTGTGGGGTAAAAATCGCAGAGGGAGACCAAGAGACGCGTATAGTAAGCAGATTCAAGTGGATTTGGGTTGCCGTTCTTATGAGTAGATGAAGAGGCTTGCTCAGGATAGAGTAGGGTGGAGAGCTGCATCAAACCAGTCTCTGGACTGAAGACCATAACAACAACAACACGTAAGTTATTGTTTTGAGAGTTCTTACGAAATCTACAGCCTGCTTTGACACATATACTATTGAGTCGCATTTTCTGCTTTTATTATTCGGTTACTAGTTTCGATCACCTTCGGTTTTTTAATTGTATGACCGTTATAAATGTGATATTTGTCGTGGATAACACACATCTTTATTCTTCTGAGTGTTCTTCAGATAAGTACAGTCTGCTTTAACTGTACGCAAACAGTAAAATTTTACTTACCGTCCTAGTGGACTCACATGATTATGTTGGCAACATCAACGAAACGGTAGAAAGCCCTCACCAAGATGTTAATATTCTTAGAAATCCACACAGACTAACTTGATTAGTGTCTCGTATAAACTACGAAGTAAATAAATAATGCTGTTTCTGCTCTATGGTTGACAGGTTCTTGTATGTGCCCTCGTTCACTAAGTAAAACTAATTTCCCTCGTAAACGAAGACTTCATGACAAAATATTTGCGTTGTTATGCGATTGGCTAATGCGAACGTCACATGACTGACAACATTATCACTCGAGGCCGCCAGAACGCTAACTAAAATTTAACCGTACGTAACACATTCTTCTCCTAACAAGATTCAACAAGGTACGCCTATGTGTTAAACTAAATTATAGGCAAGTATTATCCCAAACGCATATCATGTTCAAACCAATCAGTAAAGTTTACAACGTCATATCCTATCAGAAGATCATATAGTATCGTACGAAAGTTTTTTGACGTGAGGTGAGGCAAGATGGTGGCATCAAACTTCAGTCACAGAGGGGGGTTTGCCAGTCAAGTAATGAATATATGTGGCTTTCACATAGCGAGCAGTTACACACTAGTTATTGCGTCAGAACGTATAATTTGTATCTTTTGTTAACCCATTACTTTTTGACATGAGTATGACAAGGAATGTGTATTGTTAATGACAGAATTGAGACGAGTTTACATTTCCGAAAGCACAACAGCAAAGCGAGAAATTATTTTATCGTTGAATAGAAGTACTTTTTCGGACGAGGTCCGTTTGGTGTTGTGCAACGCACCCGACCTTACTCTTTAAACCAAACCCGAGTAATAAAGGGTGATATCTATTGTTGCAAAACGTGAAAACTGCGTCATTATAAATGATGAAGTAGCCGCCTTGCTGCCGAGGAAGGTTTCCTTGGTTTCCATGTAATGGAACATATTGTATACTCAAGTCAAGGGATTGCACTAACCTACTGGAAAGAACACGTAGATAATATCGTGGGAAAGGCGAACCAGAGACTGCGTTTTATTGGCAGAACCCTTAAAACATGCAACAGAATTACAAAAGAAACTGCATACACTACGCTTGTCCGTCCATTTCTGGAGTATTGCTGCCCAGTGTGGGATCCTTATCAGGTGGGTTTGACGGAGGACATCGAAAGAGTCCAAAGAAGGGCAGCTCGTTTCGTATTGTCACGATACAGGGGAGACAGCGTTACGGAAATGATACAGGATCTGGGATGGGAATCATTACAACAACGGCGCTTATCGCTGCGGCGTGGGCTACTTGCGAAACTCCAGTCGCCAACATTCTCCTCCGAATGCGAAAATATATTGTTGACTGCCACTTACATAGATAGAAATGATCATCAGAATAAAATACGAGAAATCAGAGCTGGAACAGAGAGATTCAGGTGTTCATTCTTCCCACGCGCTATTCGAGAATGGAATGGGAGATAAATAGTATAATTGTGGTTCGATGAACCCTCTGCCAGGCACTTAAATGTGGTTTGCAGAGTAACCCATGTAGATGTACATGTAGCTGTAGATGCCATTGCTTTATAGACTGCTGAAACCAAAATGTTTAGTATTGAATGTGATAAGGATATTATTCTCTTGCTTAGGATTCTTCATGTGTTAGCCGCGGTGGAGTAGCCGAGCGGTCTAAGGCGCCTCGCTGCGGAGCGCGCGGTTGCTCGCCGTCGGGGTTTCGAGTCCTCCCTGGGGCATGTGTGTGTGTGTTTGTCCTTAGGTTAGTTTAAGTAGTTTGTAAGCTACGGACTGATGACCACACAGTTTGGTCCGATTGATTTACAAACATTTGAACATCTTCATGTGTTACTGTCAACAAATTATCATACTCCTGAATGATGTACATCTTTTTAAAAATATAACTGAAAGAGTGAGAAATAAGTAATATATGTCAGTTGTCAGTACGTAGGAAAGATGTCGTTATACAAAATTGTCATGTGTTTGCATGTGCTATCATCATCATCATCATTAGAGACTGATTATGCCTTTCAGCGTTCAGTCTGGAGCATAGTACCTCTAATAAAATTCATGGTATGGGTTCCTGTATATTCTAGATTCACTTCATACAACCCTTGTTCTGAGAATAACAAAAAATAAAAAAGGATCTGTGAAATCGGTCGAGCAGTTCTCAAATTATAGCGCGACCAAGGTATTTAGGGATCCATTTTTGTTGCCAAGTACCAGCCCCCATGCACAGTATGAAACTTAAGGTAGATGGTAACGTTGCTCTTGTTTTGAAGGTCAAGCATGCAAAATTTCGTGAAGATCGGAATGAAATTTCGTGAGTCTGTAGGAGAAGTATGCTCCGCCATGCACCTTAAAACATTTTTTTTTTTTATATTTTTAAGTCATTTAAGTTTATTCTACCGATACTCAGCTTTTCAACATTGGGGGTTCTGCTCGCTGCAACATTATTCTCCTGGGGCGTCGTGGTAGAAATAAATACTCGATATATACAATTTTTCACTTCTTCTTTAATTTGAAATTAATCTCCTTCCCCGCCAAAACATTACAAATTCAAAACAAATGCAAACAACAGAACTTAGAGCAGACAGTACTTCCACTTTAAAATGCAGACTGACGTAGCTTTCAGAGCACATGACAACCGACTAAAACTCGAACTCCCCCACGCAAGGCGGTGAGGCAAATATATAACATCGCCAATAATGACCTTACATTAAGGATTGTTCATAACAATAGAATATACTAATTTACAATTAACGAACACAACAGTAAAACATTTCATGAATACAAAAATAATCACAATATAAAATGAAAACTATGCATACAATAATTTTAGATGGCACATGTATTTTTAAGACGAAATTTCCGATCTTTCTGTTGACAACAAAGCCAAATGTAAAATGTCAATTAATTAGTTAATGAGTCCATCATACATGTTCCTAACATATATTGAGCTATCAATTATCTTGTCAATTCTGAAACTAGGTTTAAAATCTCAATTGAGTCAATATATACAAAGAAACGCAATATACAAATTTCGACTTTACAGTAATTAAAACAATTAGCTGATCTACACAACTTGTTTATGAGCCTAACATACATACAATGCTATTAATTTTCATTTCTTTTTGTTTTTTACAAAAGATTTTACAATTCGTCTGTTTTAGTCTTGAAATAACATACAATGATGCAACTATTGTTTATAGAACTGTCTGGAAAGAAAATATATGAATCTCTTAATTAATGAAATTTATCACTTGTTTTAATCACAGTATCACTGAGACACTGTTCTACACTGATTCCTAGGCTGTCTATTACGTTTTTAACTTCACACGCAACATATATCACTACTGAACCACACGATTTCCGATCCGAAGCAGACGGTATCGTAGGATGACATTGAGATTAGAGGACCAGGCAGATGGTATCGTACGGTAACAGTGAGATGAGGGAGTCAGCAGTATGGTTACAACCTGTAACAAAATACTTTCTTAGCTGACGTTTTCTACCTATAAACTACATTCCTGCCAAATTTCAGCTTCCTAGGTGAAGTAGTTTTCGAGATTTCGTGTTTAGTCAGTGAGTGAGTGTCCTTTCGCTTTTATATAGGTAGAGATTAAGAAAATAGATTGCTTAATTGTGGATGCAAGAGAATTAAGGGAGACTTGCAGACAAAAATAAATAGTAACATGCAAATCTGTAATGATAACTTTATTTGATACAAGGTCATGTCTGATGCGACAGTTTTACGGCATCTACAGCGAAACTGTTGTGAGCGGTAGACTTCTTTCATAATTTTGCGGACGGGTAGGGGGTCAATTACAAAACGCTTCATACGTCCGAAATTACATGTAAACTTTGTTGCAGGTCCCTAATTACTCCCATTTCCCTAACTATTTCCATTTTCCAATAATTGACGCATAAATCTGGGTATTCTCACGCGGTGGCCTCTTATTATTTATGACGTCATATCTCCTGAGCTATGTGTCGTGCTCTTTTGTTTTTGGGTCAAGAACCTCTGTAGGCGTACGGTGAACAATTCACCAAAGTATCATTGCAATCGAATGAATGGTTTATGAACACATAGAGGACATTCAATGAAAGTTTACGTTCGGCACTTAGAACGGCAGCCGCTATCCTAGCGGAGAAAGAGCCCACCGCTTGTACCATGCCATTTTCCGTAACTGCAACGATTAGTCCAGGACCTTTATGCATTGAATACGAAAAAAAAAATAGGGTAGTGATGAAACCTTCTGCAATAGTCTCGGTTTGGTGGCCTAGTTAACATACTAAAAGATCCCGAAGATCCCTGCTGTGGGATCACGATTATGACGTCATCAATATGGCTGACCTAAGAATTCGTGCTGTAATTTTTGAACGGCCATAAATTCGCACAGAATTAACACAAAAAGGTCATTTTTGCAACAAATTACAAAGGAAGGGGTGAAATTTTTTTTATGTAGCAGTATATCACGTATATATAACATTTCTTCTGAGTTATATTAATCGAAAACAAGAAAATATCATTTTTTCAAACATTTTATGGAGTTTCTCGATGAATAAGTGGGTAATTATGCAACAAAATGACGATTTCTTTCCATTAATCATGTAGTACATTCTTAGAGCTTTAAATTAATACCAATATTGTTTTCCTACCATTAATAATACGGGACTTATCTGAATTTGTTTACCGAAGGGTGTAACTGTTCACTAAGTCAGATTCACGTTGTGTAATACAATTTTTCCACAGTTTCTCAGGGCCAGCTTACGCTTTATTAGAATAGTGACATAATGTGAATGTGTAGCCATCGTGCAGCAGTTAACAATGGACTCCTTCCCGATTTGTGTGTGTGTGTGTGTGTTTCCTGGTTAGGAGTATCCAAAAATGTGAATTGGTGTGGGTACATGCATATCTTAACTCATTACCTGCCAAAACTTGTTTAGTTATTTTTTGCCACATTCTTTTAAATTAATATTATACCTTGGGTGACAAATGAAAGAAAAAGCAGTTTGAATAAATTTCAGTACACTATAACAAAAATTACACACCATCAAATTTCTGTGAAATTTTCGTCACTATCTTCTTCATCTCACATTTTATCTGCATCGAAAGGAATAAACACTACTTTTAAGTTCAAATGTTTGTAGAGCTTATGGGACTTAACTACGGGGTCATCAGTCCCTAAACTTACAAACTACTTATTAACTAGCTAAGACTAAGGACGGCACAAATATCCATGCCCGAGGGGGATTCGAACCCCCGACCGTAGTGGCCGTGCAGACCGTGACTGAAGCGCCTCAGTCCCCTCGGCCACCGCGACCGGCTACTTTTAAGTCATTATTAACCTCATATTTACTTACTTCTTCGTTATGCAGTTCCGCTAGAATTTCTTGAAGTGTAAGTCCATGCGATGTGTTTTCTTCTTATTGGAATTATAAAATGTGGATGAGGAAAAATTTCATATGATATATACATTAAAAAATCTCAAGTACGCATACAGTAATTTTTGTATAACTTATAAGACGTATATATCCTAATAGGGAACTTCAACAAAATACTGATAATGTAACATGATTGTCCCTTTATTGGGAGACATAAGATAAACTGATATTGCATTTACTTCAGTGTATCTGAGAAATGTTTAATTTTATATGGATGTCCGTATACTCATAAACACACCCAAACTACTAAATAAAAATTCATTGTTGTACAGCAGCCACCATCAGCAACAGTGGTAGTAAGAGAAACTACAGAAAATAGGCAAATTCAGTCCTTTCCTGAACCTAACTAATTAACAGAAAATTATTTATTTCGTATTTCCAGGTCTTATACAAGTCAATTCCTCTTTCATGCAACACAATCAAAGCTAAAAGTTACATTGCTCATGTAGAATTAAATAAAGTATTTGCGTCCCAAGAACGGGACTATGGCCCGTAATGGGTTAAGTAGACACATGAGTGAATATAATACGTCTGCTGCATTAATACTCCCCATTCTCAAAAATAAAATGTTCAAATGTTTGTAAATCTATCGGACAAACACACACACACACCCATGCCCCAGGGAGGACTAGAACCTCCACGGCGAGCAACCGCGCGCTCCGCAGCGAGACGCTTTAGACCGCTCGGCTACTCCACCGCGGGTTTTCTCAATATGAGGCCAACTATTATAGATACCAGCTACAGTGTTTTACTATATACAGTAGATGAGTGTAAACGTACCGCGGTGGAGTAGCCGAGTGGTCTAAGGCTCCTCGCTGCGGAGCGCGCGGTTGCTCGCCGTCGGAGGTTCGAGTCCTCCCTGGGGCATGGCTGTGTGTGTTTGTCCTTAGGTTAGTTTACCTAGGTTTAAGTAGTTTGTAAGCTACGGACTGATGACCACGCAGTTTAGTCCTATAGATTTACAAACATGTGAACATTTTTTTTTTTTTTTTCTTTTAGTGTAAACGCCTGCAGCAAAGCACCTGCGTTATCGTATTTGATCAAGCTTTTGTTTTCAGAGGCTACACAACTTGTGACCGAAAGAGAAAACACAGGAGAATGGTCAAATGTTGTACTGAGAGTCGGCGGATTCCACGCAATTGGATTCGTCATGGATGGACGTTGACGCAGAGATTTATGGTCCATTATGTACGCTCCTGACAGCATTGACAATATGCCAACTCGACAGGAGTAACCCACTAAACTACAGGCCTATTTCACTGACGTCAATTTGCAGCAGGATTTTGGAACATGTCCTGTATTCAAATATTACGAATTATCTCGAACAGAATGATCTATTGACACAAGGTCAACACGGATTTACTCACACGAAGTGATGGGTGCTATCGACAGGGTTTCTCAAATTGATTCCGTATTTGTTGATTTCCAGAAAGCTTTTGATACCGCACCTCACAAACAGCTTTAACTCAAATTGCGTGGTTACAGTATATCGCCCCAAATTTGCGTTGGATAGGGGATTTCCTGTCAGAGAGGACACAGTTTGTAGTAATCGATGATAAGGCATCGACTAAAACAGAGGTGATATCGGGCGTTCCATAGGGTAGTGTTATTGATCTTCTGCTGTTCCTTATTTACATAAACGATTTCGGGGAAAATCTCAGTAGCTCTCTTAGGTTGTTTGCAGATGACGCCGTCATTTACCGTCTAGTAAAATCATCTGAAGATCAAAATTAACTGCAGAACGATCTAAATAAGATATCACTATGGTGTAAAAATTGACAATTGACTGTAAATAATGAGAAGTATGAAGTAGTTCACATGAGTACGAAAAGAAATCCGTTAAACTTTGATTACAAGACAAATCAATCAAACGTGAAGGCCGTTAACTCCACAAGATATCTAGGAATTACTATTACTTCAGACTTAAACTGGAAAGAACACGTAGATAATGTCGTGGGAAAGGCGAACCAGAGACTGCGTTTTATCGGCAGAACCCTTAAAAGATGCAACAGAACTACAAAAGAAACAGCATACACTACGCTTGTCCGTCTTTTTTTGGAGTATTGCTGCCCAGTGTGGGAACTTATCAGGTGGGTTTGACAGAGGACATGGAAAGAATCCAAAGAAGGGCAGCTCGTTTCGTATTGTCACGATACAGGGGAGACAGCGTTACGGAAACGATACAGGATCTGGGATGGGAATCATTATAATAACGGCGCTTATCGCTGCGGCGTGGGCTACTTGCGAAACTCCAATGGCCAACATTCTCCTCCGAATGCGAAAATATATTGACTCCCACTTACATAGGTAGAAATGATCATCGGAATAAAATACGAGAAATCAGAGCTCGAACAGAGAGATTCAGGTGTTCTTTCTTCCCGCGCGCTATTCGAGAATGGACTGGTAGATGAGTAGTATAAAGGTGGTTCGATGAACCCTCTTCCAGGCAGTTAAATGTGATTTGCGGAGTATCCCATGTAGATGTAGTTTTGTTCGCTGGTTAAGAGCTCATTTTATCACTCAGCTCGGCCGTGGAGTTCATTTCATGCAGAAACTGAACATTGATCAAACTACCTCGGCAAACCTGCAAGCATTACGTGCTGCCACATTAGACAACGTTCAGGCTATTGAAGGTTTCCACAACGTGCCCACGATAATCACGTCAATGGAGAAGTCACAGGATTTTATGAAGGAAGCAATCGGACTGACACATTGTGGGGCTAGTACTATGGACAAGTTAGCATAATAAGGCTTTTTGTCCGTGCTGAGAGCACAGCTGATTGGAGATTGCATGTAGAATGGTGAAAAATATGATTGTTTTTCCCCATGCAGCTGGCCACCTTGAATATGCAAAGTATGCACGCATTTATACGTACAGCAGATGTCAACACTGAAAGACAGGCTGACACCACAAGAGTTCGAAAAATTTGCGATTAGACGTACCGACAACATGTGGGCTGGTAGTTTGGAGTGACTGACGTTATAATAAGTATTGATGATATCGTTCAAATCATCTGGTGGCCTGACACACGGACGTGGGATAACGAGTAGTACCCTGAATCGATGGGTGCAGGGGATGTATGCATGTTCAGAGCTCATTCATAACTTGGAGGAATTTTGTGGTATAGAAGTAACCTCCTCTGGCCAAACACGTTCAGCTAAAGAAATCACGACAAGCACGTGATAATATTCATTGTTCAAAAGTCGTGGTGTGGTTCGCCTCACATTCTCCGCTCACAAATCGTTCTGAGCTCACATCATGGTCAAGTGGTATTATAGCAAGTTATGGCGGTACTGGCTTGCTACTCAGAAGCCATTGCTTCATTTTATTTCATAATTTTATTTATTTACTAGCTGAACCCCCGCTGCTTCGCATGCGTAGGCTGGTTGGTCTGCACCAGTTGTTTCTTTTTAATCCTGATGAAGAATCCATATCTTAAGTTTCGAAGTTATAGCTTGAAATTTGAGTTAACAGCACCACATTTTTGAAAATAAATTTTTGCATCTCGTATTTCACCCCCATATTGGTCGAATTTCCAAAAATATCGAATCACGTGTCTTTTAAATTCGAACCCCGAATCCAAATCCGAAAATTTGTAGTTCTAACTTCAAAATTGCCTAAATAGCAAAAGATTTTCAAAAACATCCCCTCTCCAATTTAACCCCCTTGATTACTGAATTTCCAAAAATACCGAAACACGTATTTTTTTAACGTCTAACCATCTATGAAAATATCAATTTTTGCAGCTATAGCTTCAAAATTGTCTTGACAACAAAGTGTTTTCGAAGAGAATTATTGATCCCCTCTTTTACCCCCTTAGTTTTTGAATTTCCAAAAATACCGAAACTCGTGTCTTTTTAATCCTGATTAAGAGTCCATATCCTAAGTTTCGTAGTTATAGCTTAAAATTTGAGTTAACAGCAACATATTTTTGAAAATCAATTTCACCCCTTATTGGTTGAATTTCAAGAAATGCCGAAACACGTGTCTTTTAAATTCGAACCCCGAATCCTAATCCGAAAATTTGTAGTTCTAACTTCAAAATTGCCTAAATAGCAACATATTTTCGAAAAACACCCTCTCTCCAATTGAACCGCGTTGATGATTGAATTTCCAAAAATACCGAAACACGTATTTTTTAACGTCTACCCAACTATGCAAATATCAATTTTTGCAGCTCTTGCTTCAAAATTGTATCAATAGTAACGTTATTTCAAAAAGAATTTTTGATCCTCTATATAACTCTCTTACTTGTTGGATTTCCAAAAATACTAAAAATCATGGATTTTTAAAGCTGACCAAGTTTCGTAGTTTTAGCTTAAAATTTGAGTTAACAGCAAGATATTTTTGAATATCAATTTTTTGCGTCACCTATTTTACCCCCTTATTTGTCGAATTTCAAAAAATGCCGAAATACCTGTCTTTTAAATTCGAACCCTGAATTAAAATCCGAAATTTTGTAGTTCTATCTTCATAATTGCCTAAATAGCTACGTATTTTCAAAAAACGTTTCACCCCCTATTTCACCCCCTTACGGACGGAATATCGAAAAATCGCTTCTTAAATGACGCCTACAGAGTAAGATCAACACCCTCCACAAATTTCAAGTTTCTATCTTCAGTGGTTTGGGCTGGACGATGATGAGTCAGTCAGTCAGTCAATCGGTACGCTTCCTTTTATATATAGAGATAGAGAAGAAGAAGATAATGAAATAGACATGGGGCAGTAGGAAGAGGCTGTGCCAGGTAGTAGCCAGATGGTACTGTAAGTACGGTCACGTGGGAAAACTCCGCCCCCTTTGTCTAAGAGTGATCTGATTGGCTGTTGCTATATCTCTACGCGCCACAACCTCCCAGTTATTTTATTAATTATTTAATAAATAAAACTTCAGTTATTAATTTTATTACTATGTTGTTGCTGTCGTGGTCTTCAGTCCGGAGACTGGTTTGATGCAGCTCTCCACAATACCCTATCCTGAGCAAGCCTCTTCATCTCCACATAAGAACGGCAACCTAGATCTGTCTGAATCTGCTTACTGTATCCATCTCTTGGTCTTCCTCTGCGGTTTTTACCCCACACACTTCCCTCCAACGCTCAATTCACAATTCCTTAATGTCTAAGAATGTGCCCTACCAACCTATCCCTTCGTTTAGTCAAGGTATGCCAGAAATTTCTTTTCTTCCCAATTCTGTTCAGTACCTCCTCATTAGTTACGCGATCCACCAACCTAATCTTCAGCATTCTTCTGTAGCACCAAATTTCAAAAGCCTCTATCCTCTTCCTGTCCGCACTGTTTATCGTCCATGTTTCACTCCCATACAAGGCAACACTCCATACAAATGCCTTCAGAAAGGACTTCATTAGGCTTAAATCAATATTCGATGTTAACAAATTTCTCTTTTTCAAGAACGCTTTTCTACCCATTGCCATTCTGCATTTCATATCCTCTATACTGCGACCATCGTTTGTTATTTCACTGTCCAAGTAACAAAACTAATCTACATCCTTTATTGCTTCGTTACCTAATCTAATTCCTTCAGCATCACCTGATTTTCTTAGACTGCACTCCATTACCCTAGTTTTGCTCTTGTTAATGTTCATCTTATATGCACCTTTCAGCACACTGTCCATTCCGTATAATTGCTCTTCCAGGTCCTTTGCTGCATCTGACAGAATTACTATGTTGTCGGCAAAACGGAAAGTTTTTAATTCTTCCCCCTGAACTTTAATTCCTTCACCAAATTTCTCCTTGCTTTCCTTTATAGCTTGCTCAATGTACAAATTGAATAACATTGGAGAACATTACTATAATGTGTGTTAATTAATTGTTTGTGATTACACTATTGTTTTGTATATTTATTAGATTAAGTATTTTAGGTAAAGAGTGAGTGTGGCGTTCTAGAAAAGTCGGTTGTCGCCAAAACTCTAGGAGTTGGCGTGGAGCCCAGCTCCACTGCTCGTCAGTTCACTGCGAGCTCCGACACGGTAAACGTCTAGCGGCACTTGCCATAACCAGCCTTGTGTTAATCGGTCGATAATGGGGCTAAAAATATTTGAAAAGCGAGTGCAATGTATATCAAAGTGTGTTATGACTGCAACAACTTTAGTTTTGACGTCAACATGCAGTTTGTGGCTTCTGTATTCGTGTGATTCGTAAAAATAAAAGAGCCACTGGCATCTCTGAAGGAATTCGTCTACTTCGTTAATGATAGGTAGACAGCCACAGTATCCACCACTTTCAATTTCAGCCAAAAATATTTTAATATATTTTAAGTAATTTACAGTTCATTCTACCGATACTCATCTTTTCAACATTGCGATGTATGGGGGTTCTGCTCGCTGCAACATTATTCTCCTGGGGCGTCGTGGTAGAAATAAATACTCGTAGGTACAATTTATCACTTCTTCTTTAATTTTCATTCAAACTTACTCTCCACCAAAACATTACAAAGTCAAAACGTCTACAAAGCATCAGAACGGCAATACTTCCATTTCAAAACTAAGACTGACATAGCTTCCAGAGCACTTGACAAACGACTGAAACTCGAACTCCCCCACGCAAGGCGGTAAGGCAAATATATAACATCGGCAATAATGACCTTACATTATGCATTGTTCATAACAATTGAATATACTAATTTACAATTACCGAACATACAAATGAAACATTTCATGTACACGAGAATAATCGCAATATGAAATGAAAACTATGGATACAATAATTTTAGATGGCACATCTTTTTAAGACGAAATCGTGGTACTATTTGTTTCACAACAAAGAATAATTTGTTAATGAGTACATCATACATGTTCCATTCACAAAATATACTCAAAATCTCACGTCAGTCAATATATACAAAGAATTCAATATTGATAATTAATGTAATAGTCGAAATAACAGAATTAGCTGGTCAACACAACTTGTTTATGAGCCTAAACATATATACAATGCTATTTATTTTCATTTCTTTATGTTTTACAAAAGTTTTTACCCTTCATCTGTCTATTTATTGAAATAATGTACATTGACGCAACTATTGTTTATAGAACTGTCTGGAAAGAAAATATATGAATCTCTTAATTAATGAAATCTATCACTTGTTTTAATCACAGTATCACCGAGACACTGTCCTACACAGATTCCTAGACTGGCTACTACGTTTTTAACTAACTTCACACGCAACTTTTATCACTATTGAACCACACGATTCCGGGTCCGACACAGATGGTATCGTACGGTAACATTGAGATGAGGGTGCCAGCAGTATCGTCATAAGCCTCACCTCAGAAAACCTCGAGTGTACGACCTGTGTGCTGCTTCTACACTGGGGACATCTACGAGAGAGAAGACACCAGGTTAGTCAAATATTAAGTTACAACCGCCTACGGGCCTCACGTGCAACGTCCGGTCTATTACAACTACACGAGTTAGCACGTAACGTGAGTGAGGTAAAGCGAAGATAGGAAAGTGTCAAGGAAACTGTCACAAGTTGGCTTGATAACATAAACTTTAACCATAACAATGAATTGGTTTATAGAATTTTTTTTCCCTATCTCCACCCGCGCCGTAAGTCGTAGTGTTGGTTTACGGTGTTCTGTTTTGTGTGGATATTGCAATGGCAGTGGGTGTAGCAACGCAAATATTCCCGATTTTGATGAAGGTGGTGATGAACCGTCAGTGTAGGAGTGTGATGAGAAAGATGATTCAGATGTTCAACATGTGATTCATATTTTTAACAGCAAATTTATGAGACATTTAGCTACTGATATTGTAACAATTGTGTTTGTGTGTGGCACTCCGTATTGGCATTCAGTGTGCAATCTGTTCATTTTGTGCACATATACGTTAATTATTGCTGGTCAGAATGCACCATTATTAGTTGATTCAGTGACAAAATAATATTGTTAGTAATGTTTCCTTTTTGGCAAAATAATTTATTTATATATAAATGAATGAATCCATATCATTCATGTACATTTTAATACAACTCAGCGCTTTGTATATTTATATATATATATTATTTATTTTTGTAAAAATAAATACTGAAATGTGTGCAATGTTTCAATAAACAGTCCTTTCACTATCTTTTGAAAATATGAATCCATACCATTCATGTAAATTTTTAATACAAATCAGCGCTTTGTATATTTAGATATGTATTATTTGTTTTTGTAAAAATAAATGCTGAGATGTGTGCAATGTTTATAGAAACAGTCATTCCACTATCTTTTGAAAATATGAATCCATATCATTCATGTAAATTTTAATACAAATAAGTGATTTGTATATTTAGGTACATATTATTTATTTTTGTAAAAATATTCAAATTTACTTGCTAGTCTTGGACAAGATTTTAAGAAATATCTCCTTACAATTTTAACATGCAGTCTGACTAGTGACTAATCACACCTTACAGTAAATAATTTTCGGTAACTCCCTTATTATTGATGATAGGAAAAAGATACTACTATTGTTTTCAATCTCCAAGAATGGGTTACACAAATAATTTATAAAAATCATCATTTTGTTGTATAATTACGCAGTCATTATTAAAGAAACTTCAAAAAAATGGTTGAAAAAATTATATTTCTTCCATTTTTGTTAGTAAAACTCAAGAAATGTTACACAGGATGTTACAAAAAGGTACGGTCAAACTTTCAGGAAACATTCCTCACACACGAAGAAAGAAAATATGTTATGTGGATATGAGTCCGGAAACGCTTAATTTCCATGTTAGAGCTCATTTTAGTATTTACAGATGACGCTTCATTCCAACGTGATCAAATTGTAGATTTTCACAATCAACATGTGTGAGCTGGCGACAATCCGCAAGGAATTGTGCAATCACGTCATCAACACAAAATCAAAATGTTCAAATGTTTGTATAGCTTATGGGACTTAACTACGGGGTCATCAGTCCCTAAACTTACAAACTACTTATCAACTAGCTTATCCTAAGGACGGCACAAATATCCATGCCTGAGGGGAGATTCGAACCCCCGACCATAGTGGCCGTGCAGACCGTGACTGGAACGCCTCAGTCCCCTCAGCCACCGCGGCCGGCTCATCAACACAGATTTTCTGTGAACGTTTGGGCAGGAATTGTTGGTGATGTCTTGATTGGGCCTCGTGTTCTTCCATCTACGCTCTCAGGAGCACGTTACCATGATTTCATACGGGATACTCTACCTGTGCTGCTAGAACATGTGCCTTTACAAGTACGACACAACATGTGGTTCATGCACGATGGAGCTCCTACTCATTTCAGTCGACGTGTTCGTACGCTTCTCAACAACAGATTCGGTGACCGATGGATTCGTAGAGGCGGACCAATTCCATGGCCTCCACGCTCTCCTGACCTCAACCCTCTTGACTTTCATTTATGGGGGCATTTGAAAGCTCTTGTCTACGCTACCCCGGTACCAAATGTAGAGACTCTTGGTGCTCGTATTGTGGACGGCTGTGATACAATACGCCATTCTCCAGGGCTGCATCAGCGCATCAGGGATTCCGTGCGACGGAGGGTGGATGCATGTATCCTCGCTAACGGAGGACATTTTGAACATTTCCTGTAACAAAGTGTTTGAAGTCACGCTGGTACGTTCTGTTGCTGTGTGTTTCCATTCCATGATTAATGTGATTTGAAAAGAAGTAATAAAATGAGCTCTAACATGGAAATTAAGCGTTTCCGGACACATGTCCACATGACATATTTTCTTTCTTTGTGTGTGCGAAATGTTTCCTGAAAGTTTGGCCGTACCTGTTTGTAACACCCTGTATATACATGTGATATTGCTGTATAAATGTCTTTCATTTCTTCCTCTGTAATTTGGCGCAAAAAGTACCTTTTTATGTCAATCCAGTGACAATTCATAGCCGTTCTGAGATTGTGTTGTGTTGTGTTATGGTCTTCACTCCGGAGGCTGGTTTGATGCAGCTCTCCACCCTACTCTATCCTGAGCAAGCCTTTTCATCTGCTCATAAGAACGGCATCCCACATCCACTTGAATCTGCTTACTATACGCGTCTCTTGGTCTCCCTCTGCGATTTTTACCCCACACACTTCCCTCCAATGCTAAATTTACGATTCCTCGATGTCGAAGAATGTGTCCTACCAAGCGATCCCTTCTTTTGGTCAAGGTATGCCAAAAATTCCTTTTCTCACCAACTCTGTTCAGTACCTCTTCATTAGTTATGCGATCTACCCACCTAATCTTCAGCATTCTCCTGTAGCACCACATTTCAAAAGCCTCTATTTTCTTCCTGTCCGCACTGCTTATCGTCCATGTTTCACTCCCGTACAAGGCAACACTCCACACAAATGCCTTCAGAAAAGACATCCTTACACTTAAATTAATATTCGATGTTAGCAAATTACTCTTTTTCAAAAATGCTCTTCTTCCCATTTGCATTTTATATCCTCTGTACTGCGACCATCACATGTTATTTTACTACCCAAGTAACAAAACTCATCTACCACCTTCATTGTTTCGTTACCTAATCTAATTCCTTCAGCATCGCCTGATTTTCTAAGAGCGCATTCCATTATTTTTGTTTTGCTCTTGTTAATGTTCATTTTATATGTTCCCTTCAACACTGCTCTTCTAGGTCCTTTGCTGTCTCTGACAGAATCACAATGTCATCAGCAAAACGCAATGTTTTTATTTCTTCCCCCTGAACTTTAATCCCTATTCCAAATTTTTCCTTGCTTTCCTTCACCGCCTGCTCAATGTACAAATTGAATAGCATCGGAGAAAGGCTACAACCCTGTCTTACTCCCTTCCCAACTAACGCTTCCCTTTCATGCCCTTCGAGTCTAATAACTGCGGTCTGTCTTTTGTACAAGTTGTAAATAACTCTCCTTTCCCTGTATTTTACCCCCGTTGACTTCAGAATTTGAAAGAGTGTATTCCAGTCAACATTGTCAAATGCTTTCTCCAAATCTACAAAAGCTAAAAATGTAGGTTTGCCTGTCCTTAATCTATCTTCTGAGATTACTCTACAGTTTCTTAGGCCGCCATATTGATGAAGTCATAATCGCGAATCCACAGCCCGGAGCTTCGAGAACTTTTAGTATGTTAACTAGGATGATGATGATGATTGGCGTTTTAGGGCGCTCAACTGTTAACTAGGCCATCAAACTGAGACTATTGAGAGGTTTCATCTCCCCCCTAATTTTTTCCTATTCAGGCCTTTTTTTCCATCGAGGTCCTGGACTAGGTGCTGCTTGGAGCGTAGCGTGCTTCCGTGACTCAAGGTCTACATAGACCTCTGGTCACGCCACACCAAGCTGCACTCGTGTAACGTAACGTTTGTCACTAGAAAGTTTGTTCCTTTAAGCCGTGAATGTAACATTACAATGGAGTATGTGGATTACAGAGAGTGTGCACATTCTCTTTGCACTAACTTCTAATATATAAAGCACAGTGTCCGTATGTGTGTACGTGTTGAATTCTGAAATATTTTCAAAGATTGTTAGTAATTACAGTTTATTCTACCGATACTCAGCTTTTCAACTTAACGATGTAGGGGGGTTCTGCTCGCTGCAACATTATTCTCCTGGGGCGTCGTGGTAGAAATAAATAGTCGATATGTACAATTTTTCACTTCTTCTTTAATTTGAATCAAACTTCTTCTCCATCAAAACATAAAAGCTTCAAAACATATACAAATTACAAAGCATCAGAACTGTAGTACTTCCATTTCAAAACAACTGACATAGCTTCCAGCGCACTTCAGAAAAGCCAAAACTCGAACTCCTCCACGCAAGGCGGTCAGGCAAATATATAACATCGGCAATAATGACGTTACATTAAGCATTGTTCATAACAATAGAATATACTGATTTACAATTGACAAACATAACAGAAAAACATTTCATGTACACAAAAATAATCACAATATAAAATGAAAACTATGCATACAATAATTTTAGATGGCGCATGTATTTTTAAGACGAAATTTCCGATTTTTCTGTTAACAACAGAGTGCGATGTTAAATATCAATTAATTTGTTAATATATACATCATACATGTTCCTAACATATATTGAACTATCAAATGCCATGGCCATTCACAAAATATATTCAAAATCTCTTTTCAGTCAATATATACAAAGAATAACAATATTGATAATTAATGTAATAGTCGAAATAACATAATTAGCTGGTCAACACAACTTGTTTATGAGCCTAACATATATACAATGCTATTTATTTTCATTTCTTTACGTTTTACAAAAGTTTTTACCCTTCGTCTGTCGATTTATTTGAAATAATGAAGAATGACAAAAGTATTGTTTATAGAACTGCCTGGTAATAAACTATGTGAATCTCTTAATTAATGAAATCTATCACTTGTTTTAATCACAGCATCACCGAGACACTGTCCTACACTGATTCCTAGGCTGGCTATATCGTTTTTAACTAACTGCACACGCAACATTTATCACTACTGAACCACACGATTCCGGATCCGACGCAGACGGTATCGTAGGATGACATTGAGATGAGAGGACCAGGCAGACGGTATCGTACGATAACATTGAGATGAGGGGGCCAGCAGTATCGTTACCATTCAAATCTACAGTTTTGTTCCAATCTTTAGGAAATTTTGTACACGTAAGCTTCAATCCACGAGGACGGTCGCCGTAAGTGTAAGAATCACATACGATATATAGTTCACGAGATATGACGTCATAAACAATGAGATGCCCGAAAAACTGCTGCATTTTGCGACAATGCTGCTCATTTTGTCCTAAACCATTGGACCGATTTCAATCAAATTTGGTACACACATTCCTTGCCAAGGGGTAACAATTGCTGCGTGGTTAAGAATCACATACGGCACACGGTTCAAAAGATATTACGTCGTAACCAATAGAATTCGCAAAAAATACCATATAATGCGGCGAGACTTTCGTAATACACTGTATGAGAATGACAGTACTTAGCGACTTGCAACAAACTTTAAGCATAATTTCATACCTTTATTAAACTTTTTCTCGCTGGCAACCATAGTAAAATGATGAAAGAAAAAAAAGTTTCTCGGTTACTACTTTTCCTCTGTTTATGGAGTAAAACTACGGCTTTCGGTATGACGTCACAATTTATAATTTGGGCACTACAAATTGTAGCCGTAGGAAATTTTACAGACAATATACACGGATATAGTTGAGTGTGCCTTCTATATTGTATCACAGTACGACTGGTAGTTCATGAGATATGAGTACATAAACGGTAATGTTCATGGAAAACCGCCTCATCACGCACCAAGTTTTAATCTATTACTTCTTTACTACTAATTGTATTCCCAAGACATTTTACAGACATACAGCCCTTATACAAATGAATACATACCTGAAAAATGTCAGGAATAAATAAATAAATACTCGGCCAACGCCGGGTTTTTTAGCTATATATCTGAAGATTTCATCGAAATTGCTTAGGCCACTTTGAAGTCCATTGGAATAACACATACACAAAACAACACACACACCTTTTTTAGATTTAGGTTCCTTTTACACATTATATACATGATGTGTAATGCCAGGAAAAAGTTGCGTTTTCATTAACAAAATTATGCTTTCGCCAAATGTGACAAAAGCGTGATGAGTGTTGATTTGAGTTTTTTTTATTATTGTTATTTTTTTTGGGGGGGGGATAAAATTTTTATTCGGTATGGTATAGACGAAGGATGAACGAATCAGACTTTTGTTGAACGATCCGAAAACAGAATCTTACATGAAGTGTTGACTTCACTTACATGAAATTTTCCCGGTGTGTACGTGACAAATGATTCGAAATGACGTAAATTTGAGAAATTTCGTCATATAAAAATAGGGCTAGAACCTAGCGTTTCAACTGAAATTACAGAAGGTAGGAAAAAAATTGGAAGAGATGACCGAGAAAGTCATTGCACCAAAGAGATAGTCGTGTTCAGAAAAAAAAAAAAAAAAAAAAAAAAAAAAAAAAAAAAAAAAAAAAAAAAAAAAAGAAAGAAAAAAGAAAAAAAAACATGACGAAATATAGAATTTTCATCACTTTATTAATTCATAAAATTCAGCAACAGGTTGCTTGTGATTATTTATTTTTGACGACCGGTTTCGGGCGCTTGAATGCCCTTCTTCTGGCCTGTACACAGGCAAACAAGTGCATTGGTATTACAGTTATAACGTAACAATTTAGATAATTAATAATTAGTGAAAAAATAATAATTTGCGGTCAAAGAAAGGACGATGTTCGTCATAGTTCCCCTTAGTTGAAGTTTCGTTTTGATGTGCGAAAAGTTTTCTCCAAGAATATTGTTAATTGATCCGGCTAGACTTGTCATTACCAGTACCTTTTCTCAAGGTCGAGGGCACTTATTACTTTAAGACCTTGATATAGTTAAAATAAAAATAAAACTGAAATGCACTACTAGCCGGCCGCGGTGGCCGAGGGGACTGAGGCGCTTCAGTCACGGTCTGCACGGCCACTGCGGTCGGGGGTTCGAATCCCCCCTCGGGCATGGATATTTGTGACGTCCTTAGTTGTAGCTAGTTCATAAATAGTTTGTAGATTTAGGGACCGATGACCCCGTAGTTGAGTCCCTTAGGCTCTACAAACATTTGAACATTTTTTTGAAATGCACTACTTTACAAGTGAAAAGACGAAACTTCCACTTTAAAATTTAGTTAGTCATCAGCTACGCTGTCACATCTTCGTTACCAAAACAGCATCAGATCTACTTAACCACTAACTAACTTAAAGAAAGATGTAATACTGCGTTTTCTTTCTTCCGATCAGGTGTTGGAGTAGTAGTTACTGTTCGTAGCCGCTATTAAAGTTCACTAACTGTGCAATAATACAAGAAAATAATTTGGTGGATCTGACACATTTAGGTAACTTTATAATTAGAAGACTCAAAAAAGGAAGCGGAACCTGACTTTAAAGTTTAGCGGCAGTAGTAATTTCGACTGAAAGCAAGTCCTGAGCACAATATTACACAGGATTCCGCGATGACCTTTCTTACCAAGATGATTATGTTGACTGGATGTAGCAGATGAAGCTGTAAAAACTCTTGCTGCATTGTGTAAAATGATGCTTGGTTGGCTTGGAGCAGATTGTACTAACTGAATGACCGTTTAAAAAAAATGTTAAGTTAACTTTCGTGACAAAAGGCTCTTTAAATCGATCGGATTTCGTTTAATTCCGAAGATTTCTTTGCAGGCATTACTAGAAAGTCGCATTCATGAAAATTACAAATAATGAAATTTCGAAGTAAATCTAGTAAATTATAGATACAAGTCCAACAATGGCTCCAAGCATCATGTTACATAATCAAGATTACTGCTGGAAAAATAGAAACACTTCAGAATCATTAGAAGGTGGGTAATTTTAAAGAAGTAAAAGATTTTAATTGTACCAACTGTTGTTGTTGTCTTCCGTCCGGAGACTGGTTTGATGCAGCTCTCCACCCTACTCTATCCTGAGCAAGCCTTTTCATCTCCTCATAAGAACGGCAACCTACATCTGTCTGAATCTGCTTACTGTATCCTTCTCTTGGTCTTCCTCTGCGGTTTTTACCCCACACACTTCCCTCCAACGCTAAATTCACAATTCCTTGATGTCTAAGAATGTGTCCTACCAATCTTTCCCTTCTTTTAGTCAAGGTATGCCAGAAATTTCTTTTCTCCCCAATTCTGTTCAGTACCTCCTCATTAGTCACGCGATCCACCCACCTAATCTTCAGCATTCTTCTATAGCACCACATTTCAAAAGCCTCAATCCTCTTCCTGTCCGCACTGTTTATCGTCCATGTCTCACTCCCATACAAGGCAACACTCCATACAAATGCCTCCAGAAAGGATTTCCTTAGGCCTAAATTAATATTCGATGTTAACAAATTTCTCTTTTTCAAGAACGCTTTTCTACCCATTGCCATTCTGCATTTCATATCCTCTGTACTGCGACCATCATTTGTTATTTTACTGCCCAAGTAACAAAACTCATCTACCTCCTTTATTGCTTCGTTTCCCAATCTAATTCCTTCAGCATCACCTGATTTTCTTAGACTGCACTCCATTACCCTAGTTTTGCTCTTGTTAATGTTCATCTTATATGCACTTTTCAGCACACTGTCCATTCCGTTCAATTGGTCTTCCAGGTCCTTTGCTGTATCTGACAGAATTACTATGTCATCGGCAAATCGCAATGTTTTTAATTCTTCACCCTGAACTTTAATTCCTTCTCCAAATTTCTCCTTGCTTTCCTTTGTAGCTTGCTCAACGTACAAATTGAATAGCAATGGAGAAAGACTACAACCCTGTCTTACTCCCTTCCCAACAACTGCATCCCTTTCATGCCCTTCAACTCTGACAACCGCTGTCTGGTTGTTGTACAAGTTGTAAATAACTTTACACTCCCTATATTTTACCCCTACTTCCTTCAGAACTTGAAAGAGTTTATTCCAAACAACATTGTCAAAAGCCTTCTCCAAATCTACAAAAGCTAGAAATGTAGGTTTGCCTTTTCTTAATCTATCTTCTAGGATAAAGTGAGTGTTGCCTCCCGTGTTCCTACATTTCTCCTGAACCCAAACTGATCTTCCCCGAGGTCGGCTTCTACCAGCTTTTCCATCCTTCTGTATATAATTCGTGTTAATATTTTGCAACCATGACTTATTAAACTGATGGTTCTGTAGTTTTCACACCTGTCTGCACCTGATTTCTTTGGAATGGGGATTATAACATTTTTCTTAAATTCTGAGGGTACTTCACCTGTCTCATACATCTTACACACCAGGTGAAACAGGTTTGTCATGGCTGGTTCTCCCAGAGACTTCAGTAGCTCTGAGGGAATATCATCTACTCCAGGGGCCTTGTTTCGACTTAGGTCTTTAAGGGCTCTGTCAAATTCTTCTCTCAGTACAGTGTCTCCTATTTCATCTTCATCTACATCCTCTTCCCTTCCTACAATATTGTCTCGAAGTTCATTTCCTTTGTAGAGCCTCTCTATATACTCTTTTCACCTTTCAGCTTTCCCTTCTTTGCTGAGAACTGGTTTTCCGTCAGTGTCCTTGATATTCATACAGCTGTTTTTCTTATCTCCAAATGTTTCTTTTATTTCCTGTAGGCTGTATCTATTTTTCCCCTATTTATACATTCTTCTACATCCTTGCATTTGCCTTCTAGCCACTCCTGCTTAGCCATTTTGCACTTCCTGTCAATTTCATTTCTTAGTCGTCTGTACTCCATTTTGCCTGTTTCATTTACTGCATTTTTATATTTTCTCCTTTCATCGATTAAGTTTAGTATCTCCTGTGATATCCAAGGATTTTTTGTAGGTCTTGCCTTCCTACTTATTTTTGTCCTCTGCTGCCTTCACTATTTCATCTCTCAAGTTCACCCATTCCTCCTCTACTCAACTATATTTTCATATTTATAGAGGAAAACGAACTCACACACTTACATTTGGTAGTAAGGAAGTCCCTGGCGTACGTCTAATCTTAGCGAAGGGGAAAACATAAAAGACGAAGTGCAAAAAAGCGTTCTAGGCAGCTCGTAAAAGACAGATGAAAAACAGAAATACACGAATAACGTAATTAGCTGCCAGAGAAAGCTGTGGTCAGCGATAAGCATCGTAAACAAATTATTTATCGAATGAAAATTTGTAATGTAATACTACAAAGAGAAGAGAGAAGTCACAGACATTCAGAGATATTCCTCAATGATAATGAGCTGCTTAATTAATGAAATCTATAATCTATGACAACGAATCTAAAAATGTATTGCCAACGAAATTATTTGCGTTATATTTTTATAAAATAGAAAATAAGAAAAATATCTCTCCATGAGAAAATAAATAAAAAATATAAATATAAAATAGCAAAAACAATTTTGTTTTATTACGTATTGCTGACCATTTTGTACTATCCTGCTATATTTATCGTTACACAGTAAAACATATAAAACGTACAAAGCCGGTTACAGAAATTTGAAATTGTGAGTTGCAAGCATTTGACATGATTGTGAACGTTTATAAAGCTAATACAATTAGTGATGCATCACTCAATGTGATGCATCACACCGGCAGCGTACAGTGTAGACGCGTCCACTTGCACAAGATGCACGCATACGATCGCTAGTAGACGGAATAGGATGGATCCTATTCCCACGCGTAGGGAAGTGCTTCGCGCATGCGCAGACGACCGAATGGGGAACCCAGCTGAAAACGAAGCCAAGTAGGGAATATGTTTGAGAATGTGTACTTGTCTCCTGCTCAGGGGAACGTAGTTGTTCGACTCAGCATATACCGGGTGATCAAAAAGTCAGTCACGGAAGAATGTAGATAGAGTGGTAAAAATTCACACACATGCTTGGAATGACATGGGGTTATATTAGAACAAAAAGTTCAAAAATGTCCGTCAGATGGCGCTTCATCTGATCAGAAAAGCAATAATTAGCATAACAAATTAAGACAAAGCAAAGATGTTATTTGCATGAAATGCTAAATATGTTCACCATCATTCCTCAACAATAGCTGTAGTCGAGGAATAATGTGAACATCACTGTAAAGCATGTTCGGAGTTATGGTGAGGCATTGGCGTCGGATGTTGTTTTTCAGCATCCCTAGAGATGTCGGTCGATCATGATACACTTGCGACTTCAGGTAACCCCAAAGCCAATAATCGCACGGACTGAGGTCTGGGGACCTGGGAGGCCAAGCACGACGAAAGTGGCGGCTGAGCACACGATCACCACCAAACGACGCGTGCAAGAGATCTTTCACGCGTCTAGCAATATGGGGTGGAGCGCCATCCTGCATAAAAATCGTACGTTCCAGCAGGTGTTTATCAGCCAGGCTGGGGATGATGCGATTCTGTAACATATCGGCGTACCTCTCACCCGTCACGGTAGCAGTAACAAAACCGGAATCACGCAGTTCCTCGAAGAAAAAAGGCCAGATAACGGTAGATGTGGTAAATAAAACCCATACCGTGACTTTCTCGTCGTGCAGTGGAGTTTCCACGACAGTTGTAGGATTTTCGGTAGCCCAAATTGTGCAGTTGTGGGCGTTGACAGATCCTCGGAGCGTGAAATGAGCTTCGTCGGTCCACAACACGTTACTCAACAAAACGTCATTTTCCGCCATCTTTTGAAATGCCCACACTGCAAATGCCCTCCGCTTCACTAAATCGCCAGGTAACAGTTCATGATGCCGATGGATTTTGTAAGGATAGCATCGGAGGGTACGCCTAAGTGCCAACCAAACAGTAGTGTATGGAATACCGGTGCGACTGCACGAGCTCTGACTTCCCCTTCCATAGACGAACCCGCTACAGTCTCCATTTCTTCCTGAACTGTCTTAGCAGCATTACGCCTTGTGCTCGGTCGGCCACTACGGGGTCTATCGTCTAAACAACCCGTGACTTCGAACTTCGTAATCATTCTCGCCACAGCTGCATTTGTCAATGGACCTTTACCCGTTCGAATCCCCTTCGTAAGGCGATAGGATCGAGCCGCTGAACTAGCACATTCCCCATTCTGATAATACAGCTTCTCTAAAAGCGCCTTTTCAGGTAACGTCAACATGCTGCGACTGCTGGTGCATCTGATTCTCATTACAGCTTCTTTCATACACGATTTTCATGCGCAGTCACTGACGTTTTGCTGTCCAGCGCCATTTGTCGGACATTTTTTTGACTTTTTTTGTTCTAATAAAACCCCGTGTTATTCCAAGCATGTGTGTCAATTTTTACCTCTCTATCTACATTATTCCGTGATTTATTAGGTTTTCAAATTTATACTGACTGTTTGATCAACCGGTAGATAGAGATTAAAAAAACAGATTGCTTAATTATGGATGCAAGAGAATTAAGAGAGACTTGCAGACAAAAATAAATAGTAACATCAAAAACAGCTATGTTAACTTTATTTGATACTAGTTCATGCCTGATGCTACAGCTTTACAGCATCTACAGCGAAACTGTTTTGATCTTAGACTTCATTTCGTTTCATCATTTTGTGTGTGTGTGAGAGGGTTGGGGGGTAGGGAGGGGGTCAGTTACAAAACGCTTCGTAACGACCGAAATTACATGCAAACTTCGTTGCAGGTCCCTAACTATTTCCATTTTCCAATAATTGACGCATATATTTGGATATTCTCATGAAGTGGCCTCTCATTATTTATGACGTCATATCTCCTGAGCTACATCTCGTGCTATTTGGTTTTTGGGACTCCTTTATACACCTGTCTCCTTTATACACCTTAATTTGTTGGGCACTTGTAGGATGCCTCCATTCAGTACTCCACAAACCAAGAACCCTACGGTGTAATGTTGAACTGAGATTGGTAGATGGGATGCCTATATAGAGGACAGGTTTAGGGGTAGCCTGTTTTGCCATCCTGTCAGCCAGCTAATTGCCTTATATCCTGACGTGACCTGGAGTCCAAGGGAATTCCAGAGTTCCCATGTTGTTCCATGGCATGGATGGACTCTTGAATGGCAACAATCAAGGGATTGCATGGGAAACACTGGTCGATGGCTCGCAAACCGCTCAGAGAGTCACTAAAAATGACGAAGGGCTCCACAGGCCAGGAACGGATAAGGTCGAGTGCACAGTGGATGGCTACCAGCTCTGCAGTAAATGCAATGTAGCCATTTGGCAAGAAGCGCAACTCATTGTGTCCTGCGAGCGTATAGGCAAAACCGACACGGCAATCTGCCTTTGAGCCGTAGGTATAGACTACTGCAGAGCCCCGGAATCCGTCAATAATTGATAGTAATTGGCAACGAAAGGTCTCAGGGTCTGAGGTTTTGGAGTACTGTGACGACTCCAGTCGAAGGTGACCAACGTATGCACTATGGTGGCGTATGCGACTGGAATTGGAAGAGAGATGGTAGGGAAACATATTCCAATTCACCCAAAAGAGACCTAACAAGGGCAACAGCTGTCACACCCGATTTCGGCCGCCATTGCAGAATGTGGAGTACTGTATTGGGTAAAAGGAGATGGTGGTTTGGGTGGTTAGGTAAGCCACGGATGGTAGCAGCGTAATTCGGCAGCAGTTGTTGCCACCTGATATGCAGAGGAGGCACACCAGCCTCCACAAGGAGACTATTCACAGGGCTTGTCCTAAAAGCTCCTGTCGCAAGCCTAAGCCCACAGCGATGGATCGGGCCCAACATCTGCAGAGCTGAAGGTAATGCTGAACCATAGGCAATGCTGCCGTAGTCAAGTCTGGACAGAACAAGTGTCTTGTAGCACTGCAGCAGCGTACTGTGGTCTGTAACCCAAATGGTGTTACTAAGGCATCGGAGGACATTAAGGTGCTGCCAGCACTTCTGTTTGAGCTGTCGAATATGGGGAAGGCATGTCAGCCGGTCGTCAAACACTAGCCCCAAGAAACGATGCCTTCCCACTACGCTGAGCAGTTGGCCGACAAGGTAAAGCTCTGGATTCAGGTGAACTGTTCGACACCGACAGAAGTTCATAACGCACGTCTTGGCGGCAGAGAATTGGAACCCATGGGAGAGTGACCATGACTGCGCCTTCCATATGGCTTCCCGCAGCAACACGTATACTTGGAGAACTAAAATAGATGCAGAAGTCGTCAGCATAGACGGAGGGAGATACGTTCTAGCAACTTGCAAAGAACGTTGGAGAGACTGATGGGTCCATAGCTGTCCAATTCGTGAGGGTTTTTGCCAGGTTTGAGCACTGGAACGATGATACTCTCTCTCCACTGAGAGGGAAGACACCACGATCCAAATGCGATTAAACATGGTGAGAAGTTGTTGTTTCGACTCCTATGACAAGTGTTGTACCATCTGGTTGTGGATGTGGTCTGGCCCACGGGCTGTGTCAGGGCACTAAAAAGAGCACTAAGGAGTTCCCATGCATTAAACGGAGCGTTGTACTGCTCCACATGGCAAGCCAAGAAGGAGAGCCTCTTTCGTTCCACGTGCTCTTTCAGGATGCGAAAGGCTGGTGGATAATGCACTGATGATCAGCTCTGAGCGTAGTGCTCAGCGAAGTGTTTGGCAACTGCATGTGGATCGGTGCAAACTACTCCATTTACAGAAATCCCAAGCTCACTGAAAGAGCTCAGGTAGCCGTAAACACGTTTTATCTTTGTCAGCAACTGGAATGGGGAAGTATGTGATCCAATGGTAGACACATACCTCTCCCAGCACTTTTGCTTCCATTCTCGGATTAGGAGTCGAGCTCGGGCAGGGAGCCTCTTCAAAACTATGAAGTTCTCCACAGATGGATGCCGCTTGTGATGCTGTAGAGCTCGCTTCCAGTCTCGAATTACTTGGGCGATCTCTGGTGACCACCAGGGCACTGTCTTTCGTCAGGGCGACCTAGAAGAAATAGGAATGGCACACTCGACTGCAGAAATAATGGCCGAGAACATACTGTCAGTTACCATATATATGTTTTCATGTGTTGGGGAACTAATTGTGGTGGCAGAAATGAAAGAGTCCCAACTTGCCTTATTAACAGCCCATCGGGGCAATCGTTCAGGGGACTGACCCTGTGGCAGTGACAGGAAGATCGGAAAGTGGTCACTGCCACACAAGTCGTCGTGCACTCTCCAGTGGATGGAGATAAATGATAAATTGATTGCTGAGTAGGTGCCATGTGCAACACTAGAGAGCGTGGGAGCACCATCATTTAAAAGGCAGAGGTCAAGTTGAGACAGTAATGCCTCGACATCTCTACCATGCCTAGTAGTTATAGTATCACCACACAATGGTTTAAAGGTAAAGCAGTCAAGAATCTGAAGATTGGTTTGAACACCACAGTGCTTTACTAGGCATGGTTCTGTTTGGAGGTGGTATGCCATTGCCTTCCTCTGAGCTTTGAACCGACTTACCCAGCCAGTTATAGGGGGACCTACAGTTTAATATGGGTTCTGAACCATGGTGCTACTCGGTATTTTTCACATCAGCAACACTGCCAGAGGTGAAAGAATTGGAAAGTGACAGATAAAAATCCCAGGACCTGGCAGGGATCGAACCCACGACCTATGGATCTGTAATCTGGCACGCTACCACTGTGCAACCAAGCCGCACAATGGGTTATGGGCATTAAAATCACCCAATACTAAGAAAGATGAAGGTAACTGAAAAATCGGTGTAGCCAGCACATGTTGGAATATTGCACCGTCAGGAGCCAGAGAGACATTGCAGATGGTAATATCCAAGTAAGCCCTTACCCTGATGACAGCCACAGCTTTCAAAGGCGTTTGGAGAGGAACAGGTTTGCTGTAGACAGAGGTAATGACATAGATGCAGACACACCTGATATCCTATCATAATCTGCACGATTACAATAGTAGCCCCGATAGCCGAGTAGGGCAGAGGTGTGTGATGTGGGAAACCATGTTTCCTGGAGGGTGATGCAAAATGAATGTGAGGTGCTGAAGAATTGTCAGAGCTCAGCTATGCGGGGGAAAAAGCCGCCGCAATTCCAATAGAGAATGGAATGTTTGGGACGAAAGGCCATAATGGGATAGAGAAAGTTTGTTATTCCATAGGTTCACCAGTAGCTTCTGAATGAGAGCCTACAGTATCAAGGACCTTGGTTCCAGAGTTTCAGTGAGGGCTAGATCCTTGGGGGATGTGAGGATCTCCACATCATCTTCAGAAGCAGATGATGTAGTTGGGTGTGACGTAGGAGCCATATGAGTTTCTTTTTCCTTTTGCTTCTTTTTCTTCGGTTCCTCTCGCTGTTACTTAGGCTGATACCGCTTGGAGGGCTTCTCTGCAGCGATGGATGATGTTCAGGAAGCCCTTCGAACAGCAGGCTATGGATCCATCAGCTACCAGCTTTAATCCTCTTTGGAGCTGACAGAAGCCTTGGAGAGTCCCAAGGGACCCCTTCCTAGCGAGAAGGGACAGAGAAGACTGATGCTTCTCTGGCTGGGGGTTGGGGACTGGTGTCCCCAACGGTTGGGGGGAGCATGCTCCCAACAGAAGGAGGTGTGTCCCCAACCTTCAGGGGGACAGTTGTAAAGTTATGGCCGTTAGGGCCCACAGATGGCGCGTGAACGGTGGTTACTGTCACCCCCACAGAGGGTGGTTACGACTTAAGTGCTGTAGCAAATGATGTAGCCATAGTAACAGGATGAATCAGTTCATACTTTTTCCATGCATCTGTGTATGTCATTCAGTCCAAGGTCTAAATCTCCATAATCTTCCTTTCTTTACATAGGATGGTGCAGTCCAGCGAATGGTGTTGGCCACAGTTCACATAAAGGGCAGGTGGTGTACACAGAGCACATGCATATGCTGGACACTCAAAGTCCCTAAAGGTAGAGCTGGAACTACAGTGGGAGAACGTGACCGAATTTCCAGTATTTGAAGCACCTAATAGGGGGAGGAATGTAAGGCTTCACATCACACCGATAAATCATAACCTTGGAATTCTCTGACAGTGTATCACCTTCAAAGGCCAGGATGAAAGCACCAGTGGCTACCCTTTGATCTTTTGGACCCCTATGGACATGCCAGATGAAGTGTACACCTTGTCGCTCTAAGTTGGCGCCCACCTCGTCGTCAGACTGTAACAGCAGATCTTTATGGAAAATGATGCCTTGAACCACATTGATGGACTTATGTGATGTGATTCTCACAGGGACATGACCCAGCTTGTCGCAGGAAAGGAGCGCCCGTGATTGGGCAGAGGATACTGCTTCTATGAGCACTGCAACACTTCTCATTTTTTATATGCCTGACACTTTGCCATACTTGTCCTCAAGATGTTCGATGAAGAAAAGGGGCTTAGTTGCTGTAAATGAATTGCCACCTGTTCATGAGCACACCAGGAATTTGGGAGAGTATGGCTCATCCCTGTTTTAGCCCTACGTTCCTCCCATAACGTGGCCAAGGAAGGGAACGTATGTGGGTCATATGTCTCTTAGAGATGGCATTTTGCGACTGCCCACACTCGTTTCATCCCATTCCCACGAGCAGCTAGGGAACTATACGTCCACCCAGGCAGAGCCCCGCTTGCCTGGGTAAGCCTTACACAACTGAGGTGCGGCAGGTTCCCCAGAGATTGCCTGTTAGCAACTGTTCAACCTCAACAGCCATGCGTCTCCTCAGCACGTAGCACACCTTGAGATTGAGGTTTTTTTTATAGAGGTTTGTACTGTCCTCGCGACCCAGTCGATTAAGCCAAGATCCCCAGGCTCTGAAACGACAATATTCCATCGTCACACCGAACAACAGTCATTGAAACAGGCACAGAGCTTACGGTGTAGTGGACTATTGGTGTGACACAGCCCACAGTTCAGGAGCCCGGGTTCGCCAAGTCCATACTCAGATAATTGATGCTGATCCCCTGAGGGGAATGCACTTCAGAAGGGGAGACAGTGTCACATGATAATATTATATTTGTTTGAGATATTGCCATGTTTCAACAATTTTCCACTCATTTTAATTTTTCCCATTTCAGCAAAACCCATCATGAAAGGAAAAAAATGCTTTTTTTTATTAAAAAAAAAGTTACACATTTTTTCATGGCAAATCCAAATCTGCAATAAAATATAGGGGCTACAAGCTAAAATTTCAATGTCCCTCCCTTCCCCTTCATGGGTGGTGCAGGGGGTTCGAGCTTCATGTTAATAGATGTCCCTCTTCAAGGTAACAACTCTCAACTTTTTCAAGTCCTTTTTGTATTTTGTCAAATATTCCAAAAAAACTGTTTGAAGTGCCTCACCCTGAATAATAGACATGAGATATGCCATCATTCTGAATTCAACACATTTTTGAGGTTATAATTTACATCTACAATTACTGGAAAGATTTAACCAACTTTTGGTTTCCAATAAACTTGCAATTTTAGCCCACAGATTCCGGACTATATCCCAAGACTGATATTTATCTTCCGAGTGCCACAATCTCTTTCACAAAACTTATCAGTTTCTCGCAGTTCTTATTTATAGTGTGAGAATGTTGGTTGATTTGAATGAAGAAAACAAACTGATTTGAATTTTACTGATTGTTATCTGCGTATAATGTATGTTCAGGTGATGAGATCGTCTACACTGTAACCATGCCTGTAGTGGAGTAGTGATTTGAAACAATCAGAACCCATTTGTCAGTAAAACTCGTAAATGTCGGAGCCACTGTGGGTGCAGTATGACGTGAAGTTATGCGGTGAGCACCAGCACCACATCAGTTGCCATTTAAATGACCTTGCTACGCAGCTGTAAGCCATCATTCATTGCCCCCGAGCTGTATTCTCTACAATGTCAACAACATTCTCAAGCACTCCATCGTTTACACAGGTCTGAAAGTCTACAACATCGTATATACCTTTTCACATGTTTGGCACTGGTGCAGCAGCTATACAAATAATTTTATAAGATCCCTCATATATTTCAAAGAACTTTTTTATTTCTTTATTTATATTTGAAGATTTGGCACTTGCTTCAACCAAAACAAGGTCCCCTAACTTGACTGGCCTTGCTGGTCTCCCTTAATTGCATCTCTCCTGCATTTTTGCTGTCTTTTTCTGCAATTTATTATTCAATGTCATTTTTCTAATGTTATCAGTTTACATCTGAGTTCTATCTGGGAATGACACAATTGAATCAAACGGAGCTGAAAAGCATCGAGTCCAAATGTGCATAATTTGTTTTATTTGTATTGCATACAAAATAGCACATACATATAGCTGGGAGATATAGAATGTCATCTGTAATGCCACAGGTATGTACTCCAATTGCAGTGCTATTTATGATATTATTTACTATTTCACCTGCATGCAGGCTTTCTGTGAGCCCTCTGATGGCAATCCTATGACTGTGGACAGTTCAACTTCACTGCAATAGTTTGCTGTTGAATGTGCCCCTTCCTTTTCCTCAACCACAAGGCCCCAAGAGGCTATTACTGAAAGCTGTTGTTGACCATACACCATGAATCATCCTACTTACGTCTCTTCTCCTCCTCTTACCATGACATTCATCTCTCAGCAAGCTACATAAACATTCTTACAGCCCATTAAACAACCATTTTATCCCGCTTTTGTTTTATTAAGCATTCACTTTCAAAACAACAGTGTAAACTGATTTATCAGACACTGCTATACTTTTTTTCTCCAAAAGATCTCACATACATCAACATCTTCTTTCGATAGACACCCCAGAAACGGACAGTATTTGATGTCAACAGGCTATGCATTGCAGTTATGGGAACATATACTTTAAATTCGTCATACAGCCTCAAGAATATTTTTCTCCCCACACTAGTTAGCAGGACAGCCTCAGATAGCACACACCTGCAACTACTGCTGGTGGTGGACAATACCTGCCTTTGGTCCATTGTATACACACACTTGTGATGCTACAGACTGGGCAGCAGTTCCCACTGGAGGTTGAAGTCCTCCCTTGAGCATGGGTGTGTGTTATCCTTAGTGTAATTTAGTTTGAGTAGTTTCTACATCGAGGGACTGATGACCATAGCACTTTGGTCCAATATGTTTACAAATATTTGAAAAAATATCATAAACAAACAATAACCAGATGTCCTTTTGTATTGTTGTTATTACCTCATTACTGGTGGATAATGTTGTTAACATTTCAAGTAATGGGTGCGTGATGCATTTGGTGTCAAATAGTTTAAAAGTTAGCAAACTGGGACATGACACTTATGTTAGTTGGGTGAGACAAAGTAATTCTATGCTACATTGCAATTGTTCCTTTGTCATTGTATTGGAGGTCTTTTCGGACATCTAATATCAATGCAAAATAGTTCTTAATGATAGAGGATACATAACTCACTGTAAAGATGTTCACTGGGCTGCAGACAGGCCCGTAAAATAAACAATCACATTCACAACTTAAATTTTTGGCCATGGCCTTCATCAGAAAAACACATTCATTGACACAATCACTATGGCATAACTAAGCACACACAATGACCATATCTGGCTGCTCCAGTGCTACAAGTGTCTTGACAGTGAGTGTCGAGGGATCAGAGGGGGAAGGATTCTGGGTAAGGGTGAGGATGGAAATATCCTCATTGCATGATGGATTGCAAAGTCCCTATCCTTGCTCTTACTCGGAGTACTTCCCCCACCGTTTCCTTCCTCACTCATTGCCAAGATGTTTGTAGTGCTAGAGTGGCTAGAGATGGAGGTTGTGTGTGGATATTTACATCTGAGCGATTGTTGCTTTTTCTGATGAACACCATGGCGAATGTGAATGTGTATTTTTCATCAAAAATGTTCAAATGTTTGTTAAGCTTATGGGACTTAACTACGGGGTCATCAGTCCCTAAACTTAGAAACTACTTATGAACTACTTACGAACTAGGACGGCACAAATATCCATGCCCGAGGGGGGATTCGAACCCCCGACCGTAGTGGCCGTGCTGACCGTGACTGGAGCGCCTCAGTCACCTCGGCCACCGCGGCCGGCGTATTTTTCATGCCTGTCAGCAGCTCAGAAAACATTTTTACAGGGAGTTATTGTCTATCCTCTAGTATTGACATTCTTATTTCTTTGCGGTCTGCTGTATTAATGTTAGGGGGTTCTTTTATTACTTACTGACAACGTTAACAGGTAGGAGATTTGTAAAGCAGCCACTGCTGTGTGTGCTAGGCATATCAAATAGTATAAAGTTCTCATTTAGGAACGTTAACAGTTATGTTCTTATGTAGGGTGAGTGATGGAGCAAAATAGTGGTGGATGTTGTTTTTTTAATTCCTCGTGCCAGTTAACTATCTTTCTTCTTCTTCTTTGCAAACTTATATATTTCTTAGATGTGCCTCGGTAGCACAGTGGTAGAGTGCCAGACTACAAATCCAAAGGTCGTGGGTTCGATCCCTGCCAGGTCCTAGGATTTTTATCTGTCACTTTCCACTTCTTTCACCTCTGGCAGTACTGCTCATGTGAAAAATACCGAGTAGCACCGTGGTTCGGAACCCACGTTAAACTGTAGGTCCCCCTATAACTGGCTGGGTAAGTCAGTTCAAAGGTTGGAGGAAGGCAACGGCAGTCCACATCCAGTACAGTACAGTATTCACTGTTTTCAGTGTGAGGGCTAGGATTCAGAAAGCTTACAGGTAACTAGAACTGTTAAAAAAGACTAGAACACAAGAATAGTGCTAGTGGGAGCTGAAGGTAAGTAGGTTGAATCGAAAGGGACAAATGCCATGCAGGATGGAACTGCAGAGAAGCTTTCAAATGATTGGTAAAAGAAAAAATATGCTAAGCATATAGGGGTGGAGATTATGGCACTGCTAACTTGAGCGGTTTGGCGAAATGCCATGTAAGTGTGTAATGTTCAATCCTCCTCCTACCCCCCCCCCCCTTCTGCAAGCAAATACTGGTTTCATAACTTGATAATGATATGACAAGTTGTAACACAGAGGTGTCACACAGTTGTAGATGCATATAAAGATACAAAGTATAATGGTTGTGTGAGAATGGTGATTTATACAGTTTGCCTTAGTGGTACTTGTCTTTCTTGATATTTCTATTTATAACTGTATTCAATTACAATGTAATGGCCTTACAATTGCCATTTCCCTGATCTACGGTAACCGAATCAAAAATTTCTGGTTTATTTGTCATCAGCAGATCTAAGGCGTAAACTCCACGAGTCCGCTCTCTATTTAACAGCTTGAGATCATTTTTGGATAAAGCGGTCTGAACAATATCACTCGATTCTCTGTCCCTGCCACCTGTCAAGAAATTGAGTCTGCCAGTCTACATCCGTTATGTCAAAACCTCATCCTGACCTATTGAGGGGATCCTACAGCTTTCCACTTGCCATCAGATGTCAAGAATGAAACATTCACTCTGCAGTGGAGTATGCACTGATATGAAACTTCCTGGCAGATTAAAATTGTGTGCCGGAACCGGGACTCGAACCTGGGACCTTAGCCTTTCGCGGGCAAGCGCACTACCAACTGTGCTATCCCGACGCGACTCACGATGCCGCCTCACAACTTTACTTCCGCCAGTACCTCGCCTCCTACTTTCCAAACTTCACAGAAGCTCTCCTGCGAACAAGCAAGACTAGCACTTCTGGAAGAAAGGATATGGTGGAGACATGGCTTAGCCACAGCCTAAGGGATGTTACCAGAATGAAACATTCACTCTGCAGCGGAGTGTGCGCTGATATGAAACTTCCTGGCAGATTAAAATTGTGTGCTGGAACCGGGACTCGAACCTGGGACCTTTGCCTTTCACGGGCAAGGGCACTACCGACTGTGCTATCATTCTGGTAACATCCCTTAGGCTGTGGCTAAGCCATGTCTCCACCATATCCTTTCTTCCAGGAGTGCTAGTCTTGCTTGTTCGCATGAGAGCTTCTGTGAAGTTTGGAAAGTAGGAGGCGAGGTACTGGCGGAAGTTAAGTTGAGAGGCGGCATCGTGAGTCGCGTCGGGATAGCACAGTTGGTAGTGCGCTTGCCCGCGAAAGGCAAAGGTCCCAGGTTCGAGTCCCGGTTCCGGCACACAATTTTAACCTGCCAGGAAGTTTCATCTGAGCCTCGGCTCGAAACCAGAGGACTCCTATAGGTTGTGGGAACAATGCTGTAAATCAACAGCTCCACTGCTACCCTGCAAACGAAGATAGTTGTTTTGACCATATCCACCAGCCCTCTGAAGGAACCGAGGATGACCTCTTAACCCAAAAAGCAGGAGTCATTGGTGATGCCACAAGCAATGATTTGCAGCCGGGTGCACCGAATGCTCTCTGATATCAGCAGCAGAACCTTCTCCACATCTTGGATGAAACCTCCCAGCAAAGAAGCAGAGTGTAAACTGGCCTTTTTTTTTTCTGAGCGACCCACTTTTTCTCATCCACCTAACAATTGAGTTACCAATGACAAGCAAACCCACCCTGTAGCTGTCTGCACCTTTCAGGATTGGCTACTGCCGCTAAAGGTAACGCAGCCTGGGGGCTCAGAGATATTATGAGCAACAGGCAACACCTCAAACCTATGACTGAGGCATATGGGGACAGCCTTACAGCCAGTCCTCTGTTTTGCCTTCCGCACAGAGATTCGCGACCTTGCTACAGTTTGTCAATCACCGTCAGGCAAGTGTCAACTGGAAGGAGTGTAGGAACTAGGGATGGGACTGTGAGGCATGGCGACTCGAGCACACCAAGAATTTCTCGAGCTGCGGTGCTCAAGTACTTCTCGAGAAGCTTGCGAGAAACGGTGTGCCGCCATGCCCTTTTATTTGAACTGCTCGCTGTGACTGTTATTCAAATATGGATACACGGATACGAAAGTCATGGAGCTTGCAGTACTTTTCAATTGTTGCAACACACATTTGAAAAAGCTCCACAATGTGCAAAAAATACAACAGTCGTGATAAGACATTCAAAACTGCACAACATATCTAGCAATATACAAACATATAAATTAATGAAATGCAGCAACCAGTTGCTTGTCGTTATTTATTTTGAACTTTAACGACCGGTTTCGGGCGCTTGAGAGCCCTTCTTCTGGTCTATTTTTGTACTGTTGCTTAATAAATAAACATGCTACTAGTGGAATCAACGCTAAGTGCAATCTTTGCCATAATCTTTGCACTTAGTGTTGATTCCACTAGTAGCATGTTTATTTATTAAGCAACAGTACAAAAATAGACCAGAAGAAGGGCACTCAAGTGCCCAAAACCGGTTGTTAAAGTTCAAAATAAATAAAGACAAGCAACTGGTTGCTGCATTTCATTAATTTATAATCTGAACAGTTGCTGTAATGGATAAAACACTTCAATATACAGACATCCACGGGTAAAGAAGCTCATTCTATTAACTCAAGTCAGACCCCAAACTACCCAATTATTTATGTATCGGTATTCGTTATCCATTTCAACTAAATAAATTTGCTACAAAGGTTGGATAGTGCCCGAAACAGTCCGCAAGTATCGGGGAAACTTAATTTTTAATTTGGCTCCAATAAAAAGAACACATGTCAAAATGAAAACTATTCAAACTTTTGAACAGTTTTTGGATAGAACAAGCAAAATTAATATCATAGTTGTAAACTGTGGTAGCTGTGTTCAGAAAGTACCAGAGCTTTAAGTGAAAATTGTAAGCACGAAAGCTATCTTTCCAGCTATTTAAAATGCTGGCAATAACCAAAGATACTGTTAGCTCTGCTGAAATTTTTTTTACACTAAATATATGTAAGGAGTTTTGGGTGTACGATGTAGCATTTCTCTCTTCTTTAATAGTAAATGCACGTGGATTACTTATTTGTTTCATGTGAGAAGCGTGTCTTAGTAATAATCCTAAAATTTTTCTCTTCTGATAAAAGTTCTACCAGTACTAATTCAGTACAAACAAAAGAAAGCCGTGAACTTGAAACCTATGTGTAAAGTAAAAACTCTTCCTTACACATACAGAAGACATTGCTTATAACTGCTCTGACTCAAAGCTTCCTTCTGGAGTAGTTTCACTCAGTCTCCACAGAGCGCAGCACGACCGACAATTTCTCAAGAGACCTCGAGAATTTGCCTTACAACCGCGCGTTTCTCAAGTGTGCTCACAGCCCATCCCTAGTAGGAACCTAAATGCACACTGTCATCAGGCATCCAACGCATTGAAATAGGCACCAGATAATACCCCAGCTATTGCCTCAGGGGTTCAGATGATACTGCATAACCAAACCAGTAGCAACTAACATTACATTCACATTTCTTTCACAAAAGACTTCATATTAACACTTTTACATATGTCAACAAAAGTTTTGCATCATTGCCTTATTTTGAAATTCATAACACTGATGATATTTGCTCTGAGGCAGGAAGTACTACTCATTACCAATGTAATGACACCATCAATAAATACAGACTTTGATCAGAAATCTGTAGCAAAGGTAGAATATTCAAAAAAATTAGGTGTATGCATTGATGAGGGGTTGAACTGGAAAAAACACATTGAAGATCTGTTGAAATGTTTGAGTTCAGCAACTTATGCTATTAGGGTAACTGCAAATTTTGGTGATATACATATCAGTAAATTAGCTTACTATGCCTATTTTCATTCACTGCTTTCGTATGGCATCTTTTTTTTTTTTTGGGCGTAATTCATCGTTGAGTAAAAAGTATTCATTGCACAAAAGCGTTTGATCAGAATAATTGCTGGAGCCCATCCACGATCGTACTGCAGACACTTATTTATAGAGCTACGGATCTTCACTGTAGCTTCTTAGTATATATAATCACTTATGAAATTTGTTATTACCAATCCCATCGAATTCAAAAGCAATAGCAGTGTACATAACTACAACATTAGGAGAAAGAATGATCTTCACTATTCAAGGTTAAATCTAGCTTCGGCACAGAAAGGGGTGAATTATGGTGCCAAGAAAGTCTTTGGTCACCTACCAAACAGCATCAAAAGCCTGACAGATAGCCAACAAGCATTTAAAAATAAATTAAAAGAATTTCTGCACGGCAGCTCCTTCTACACTATAGATGAATTTTTAGATATAAATTAGTAAATTTGAAGGAAAAAAAATTGTATCATGTAATATTTAGTATGAAGTGATAATTCGTAAAGACACCTTTCATTAACCTGACATGTTCCACATCATTATGAAGTGTCTTGTTCGTGATCTATGGAACAAGTACTAATCTAATCTAATCTGCCTGATTCAATAATATAAAACAAATGTGTAATGAAGAAAAAAAACTGTCCCTTTTCTATCGAAGGTTTCTCACTAAACTCCTGAGCAAATTTAAATATGTCTCGAGTTGTCCCTCACTCGGATGCAAAGTAGAATCTGTTGTATATTACTGATGAGATCAGCAAGCTAGCCCTCCTCCTAAATGTGTTGCTCTTCAATGGTAATTCACTCATGCAGAGTTACGAGGGTGGTCCTTACTGACAACCAGAAACAGCTAGTTGCAGCTGAACATGTTGGAATGGGTACGTCTGGTGATCCTAATATGCTGAAGCAATGTCCTCATGAGAACAGTATGGCAAAAACATGAGGTTTTTTTCATCAAGAAGAAATTTTCACCAAATTGGCAGTGATACAGTCTTTCTATCAGGTGTAGAATATCTTTTCTGTACAATAGACTAATGAGGTTGCCCTCAACAATCACAGAAGGAGCGTAGTGGTCCCATAGAAGAGGTCTAAGGTGTTTGATATTAACAGGTTCAGGTTTGTCTCCAAATATACTGTGTAAATTAGCAGGGTACTTACTGACTGCCCAACTGGGTAAGTCCATTGATTCTGTACTATTTCTTGTCCATTAATAATAGCATTCAAGGTCACCAGGAACAGAGATTTACACCATGCAGTCATCTCCTATCAGTCTGACAAGAAATATGAGTCCCAAAGCTGCTTCACACCAAATTCCGTTATGGACATTCAGCCCACAGTTACATCGACTCGACAGTTGAAGATTTCGATCATTAAGTGAATGTATTGATTGTGGACAGCCTGTGCGATGCAGGTCCTCGATAACACCTGTCAACCGAAACTGACACCGCGTGCATGTTGTGCAACTTCCGTGAGGAGTAGCCTTCTGCTTATAACACGGTGCTGCAGATTTAATCATCAGTTGCACTTCTCCTCCTTATAATGACAAAATGAGAGAGGGATTTATTACCTAGTACGAGCACAGATACCAATAGAATGGAGGGACAGCCCAGACCACACTGGCACACAACTAAAACCCATCTACAAAGAACTTACCTTGTTTTTAGTCTGCATGGCAGAGAAAAGTGGGATATCAGAAAAATAAGTGCTTGCAAATGCCTTGCTGAAGCTGCAGTTCAACAGCAGATTTGCGGCCAACTAATACGATCACAGCACAGCAACTGATGACCATAATGAAGACTAGCACTATCAGATCACAATATGCAGAAAAACAGTAACATTCCACAAACCAATATCTGTGACGCCCACCACAATTGTCTACATCTATATACCTGGAGATTAAATGTTGAATAATAAATGCATATTATCTCCCAGAATTTCACTCAAACTGGAAAAAATGGTCCTGTGATTTCTCATACAACATTAAATAAAACACAATTAAACTGAGATATCCAACACCAATCACCAGTTTATAAAAAAAAAAAAAAGGCTGCAAATGAGATAAATGTGACAAATCTATAGTCAAAATTGTCTTAAAATTGAAATAAACAGTGTTTGCACGTGGGTACATGTGAATTCATAATAGTTTCACAACTCACTGTGATTGCTGTTGCTCATTCAGTTATATCATATACTCTTCAACCAAGATGATATGTGCTGGACTAACCAAGAGACTACATGGGAATCAGATTTTAGAATTTCTTTATATTTATGGTATGTGAAGTTCAGAACTCTAACAACAATCAGCAAAAGCCATTCGATGCAACTCTAAAAAAAAAAAAAATCTGGAGAAAATCGACTCTGAAGTTTTGCAAGTAAGGGTAACTACCAATCACTAAACGAATTGCAGCATCTGTCGGCGTAGCTCAGGAGGTGCTCTGGCATAACGACCATAGGATCAGTGGTTTGTATCCTGTTGTGGCAGATTTTTTTATTTTTTTCAGTATGATCAAATACTTACATAATTTCAATATCTATTGATAATTTTTACGAAAGTGCACTTATTTTCGTATATTCGTAATTTTCTCTATTTTTTATATTTATTCGTAATTTTCTATATTTTATAGAAGGTTGTTAATAATGATGGTTTCAATAAAAAAATAAGTTATACTTTTTACAATATTGGCTTAATTATTAGTTGACGGCGGTAGTCTCTGTTCAGTTTGTGAAGAGCTATGGCTGTGGTTTTGGAAAGTCATCTCCGTAGCTACTAATGATTTTCCAAGCAGTTAACCTACCCAACAATCATTTTACATGACAACAATGTTTTCAGCTCGTCTAAGAGACCCCAAAATGTTTTATATAACTGAAATCTAAAATCAGAAATATTCTACCACAGTGGATTTGAACCCAGGACTATTGTTGTGAGGCGAGAACACTACCACGGGCTGGGACTGTATTAATTATTGGTACTTACGTGTACTTTGCAAAACTTCAAACTCGATTCTCTCAAGAATTTTTGAGAGTTGCGTTGAATGGCTTTGGACTTTGAAGATTATATTGTCGAAGAAATAATCTATATACATAAAAATGAATTGATAATTCTGAAGCATTGAATTAAAATTTGTGTTGCGTCCGGGAATTGAACCCGGCAGACGTCTTACCATTAGACCACCACACCACTAACGATTAAGGCGCCTTGGAATAGTCTAAGTACAATTTCCCTCCACATCTCACACTTTAATTCAGCTTCTGTGTTCCAAAGATAATTGCCACTACTGCCAAGGCTCTCCATGCAGCGGAATAGCACCTCAGGTTTGATTCCCGGCCGCATCACAAATTTTAATTCAATGCTTCAGAATTATCAATAATGTCTGACATATTCGAGATGAAAATCTGTCTCAGGGATTGTTTATTTGTATTAAATCGATATAAAAATGAACGTTTGTCTGTATGTCCTCTGTGTGTTCATAAACCATTCATTCGATTACAAGAAACTTTTGGTGATCTGTTCCCTGTATGCCCACGAAGGTTCCTGTCCCAAAACCAAAACAGCATGACACAAAGCTTAGGAGATATAACGTCATAAATAATGAGAGGCCACCGCGTGATAATACCCAACAGTTTTGCAGTAGATGTAAAACTGTCACATTGGGCATGACCTTGTATCAAATAAAGTTAACATTACAGATTTGCATGTTACTATTTATTGTTGTCTGCAAGTCTCCCTTAATTCTCTTGCAACCAAAATTAAGAAATCTGTTTTCTTAATCTCTATCTATATAATAGCTAAACGACATTCACTCGTTCACTCACTCACTGACTGACTAAACACAAAATCTCGAAAACTACTTCACCTATGAAGCTTAAATTTTGCAGGAATGTGGATTGTAGGTAGGAAACATCAGCTAAGAAAGTATTTTTTTTAATAGGTGCATGGCGGAGCATACTTCTCCTGCAGACTCACGAAATCTACAGTTTCATTCCAATCTTCACAAAAAAGTTGCACACTTGACGTTCAAAACAAGAGGAAGGTCAACGTCTACCTTAAGTTTCATACGGTGCATCTGGGAGGGTACTTTGCAACATAAAAATTGATCCCTAAATACCTTGGTTGTGCCACGAGAACGGTGCGGCCGATTTCACAGATCCTAATTTTTTTTCCTCCGTTATTCTCAGAATGAGGGCCGTATGAAATAAAACTGGAATAATTGAGAACAACAAAGTGCACTTTTCAAAGTGATCCTGCATTTCTACTGCATAGAAATCTATAGTTTTGTTCCGATATTGATGAAATTTTGCACACTCTACCTTAAAAACAAGAGGAATGTCACTGTCTGTATAAAATTTCATTTGGTGCATGGTGGAGGTTACTTAACTTGCGGAATGTTACAAAATGCATAGTTTGGCTCCAATCTTTATGAATTTTTGCATACACGACCTTTAAACCAAGAGGAAGATGACTGGGTACAAAAAATGTTTTTGCATGCTACATGACAGAGAGCACGTTGCAGAAAACTTTGCCTAGAGAGGGAAAGTAGAAAACGAACAGAGAGAGAGAGAGAGAGATTGGGGGGGGGGGGGGATATGGACTACTAGAGTGTAGGATAAATAAACACCCGGGCAACGACGGGTTTACAGCTAGTTACTAGTAAACCTAGATACCACACAGTAGTAGATATGCATAAGTCTTATAGGTGGCAAAGCATGCTAAATTTTAGAAGCAGAGGATCAAGTCGGTTATCACTTCCGTCTTTTTGTGTGCTTTGGTGTGTGTGTGTTTAGATTATTTTCCAAATTGATTCCCACTTCAGCTCAGGAAATTCCTCATTTTCTTCAACTCTTTCCTCTCATATTTCAGAGGACGGAAATCCGGATTTACGTAGCTACTGATTTTAGCATCTATACAGTTTTTTGGTAAAACCAACTGGTAAATAATGGTTTTTCTGTGTATTTGCATCACAGATTTGTTTGTGCAAGTGTTTCTGCATTTGAAATGGTTTCTATTTTGGAAACACACAAAGCAAACTAGACATGAAGATAATTTATCTTGAAATAAACATTTTTAACTCATATACAGTGGTTCAAATTAGCGGAATGTAACAATTAGACCACATTTTGTATTTACAATGGACACCATGAGATATTTGTCGAAATAATATCACCAAAAATAATATTTACATAAGATACAGCTTGTATACACTCTGCAGAATTGTTCTGTTATACAAAACAACAGCAATGCCCAATTTTCAAACTCTCAGCAGCTGTACAATGCACACACACAACAGAAGACTGAAATATTACATGGCAGTGGCACTCAACATTAAAACAAAAGAATACTCTCAGCACAGTTTAAATCTTTTAGAATTACAGTTTTACACACTTACTTCAGCCACTGAAACAAAAATTTCAGTTTACATGTTATCAGTTCAACAATTCATCATTTCAACTACACATATATATTTTAATACTGTTCTACAAAAGTTCCTTCTATTTACCCACTCTTCCACCTCCAATAATCCCAGAGTAAAGTGTATGAAGAGGTAACACTTTAACAAATCTTAGGATTGAATATATAAGTGAACACATGAAATGGACAAATGAAAGCAACCAGTCAATTTTACTGCCTGCTAACAGGATATTATATATATTTTACATTATTTTGTACCTACATTACTGACAACACCAACATATGAAGCCTAAAACCTACTGGCATGAGAACTTTTGCTTTTGCATTAATATGTGAGATACAGTAGGTGAATATTTACACAGGTAAGAAATGCACCTAAACCACCACACGGCACCTAACGCCTAGAACAAGATGTCTTCGTCCCCTTCGTCGAGCAGGCTCGGGGTGTAGGTGACGTCTTGGCCCGCCTTCAGGAGGGCCTGCTTCTGGGCTTCTGCTTTCGCCTCGGCTTTGGCTCTGGCTATGCGTTTCTTGTCTTGAATTTTCTTCAACCTACAACACGAGGAAAAATATTTAACATCTTTATATTTCAAAATAGTATGTTGCTGTTGTTGCTGCTGCTGTGGTCTTCAGTCAACAGACTGGTTTGATGCAGCTTTCCACGCTACCCTGTCCCAAGCAAGCCTCTTCATCATCATCATCATCATCATTAGAGACTGATTATGCCTTTCAGCATTCAGTCTGGAGCAAACTACCTCTAATAAAATTCCTTCACGATCCCCTATTCAATGCTAACGTTGATGTTTTACTTCAAAATCATTCTGCACCGAATCTAAGTACTTTCTTCTAGGTCTACCTCGACTTCTCTTACCCTCCACTGCCGAGCTCATGAGTCTCTTAGGTAACCTTGCTTCTCCCATGCATGTAACATGACCCCACCATCTCAGTCTGTTCGCTCTAACTGCTTCATCTATGGTGTTCATTCCCAGTTATTCTTTGATTTCCTCATTATGGACACCCTCCTGCCATTGTTCCCATCTATTAGCACCTGCAATCATTCTTGCTGCTTTCATATCTGTAACCTCTACCTTATGATTAAGGTAACCTGTAACCACCCAACTTTCACTCCCATATAACAAAGTTGGTCGAAAGATAGAGCGGTGCACCGCTAACTTAGTCTTGGTACTTACTTCCTTCTTTCAGAAGAGAGTAGATCTTAGCTGAGCACTCGCTGCACCTCGATTCCAGTTCTTTCGCTATGTTGCCAACCTGTGAGAAAATACATCCCAGGTACTTGAAACTATCTACCTGTTCTAACTTTGTTCCTCCTATTTGGCAATCAATCTGTTTGAACCTCTTTCCCACAGACATTACTTTCGTTTTGGAGATGCTGATCTTCATATCATAATCCTTGCACCTCTGATCGAGCTCTGAAATATTGGTTTGCAACCTTTCAATCGAATTGGCTATTACAACTAAGTCATCCGCATATGCAAGACTGCTTATTTTGTTTTCACCTATTTTAATCCCGCCCTGCCAGTCTACTGTTTTCAACATATGATCCATGAATAGTATTAACAACAGTAGTGACAGGTTACAGCTTTGTCTTACCTTTGAAACTACCTTGAACCATGAGCTTAATTTGCCATCTACTCTAACTGCTGCCTGACAGTCTACGTAAAGCCCTTTAATTGCCTGCAGAAGTTTGCCTCCTAAACCATAATCTTGTAGAACTGACATTAGCTTCCTCCTAGGAACATGGTCATAAGCCTTTTCTAGATCTATGAAACATAGATACAATTCCCTGTTCCACTCTTATCACTTTTCCATTACCTGCCGTAGGCTAAAGATCTGGTCCTGACAGCCTCTAAGAGGCCTAAACCCACACTGATTTTCATCTAACTTGTCCTCAATTAATACTCGCACTCTCCTTTCAACAATACCTGAGAATATTTTGCCTACAACGCTAATTAAGGAGATACCTCGATAGTTGTTGCAATCTTTTCTGTTTCTATGTTTGAAAATTGGCGTGATTACCGCTTTTGTCCAGTCAGACGGAACCTGTCCCGATTCCCACGTCTTTTCAATTATCCTGTGTAACCATTTGAGACCTGATATTCCACTGTATTTGATGAGTTCCAGCTTAATTTCATCCGAGAATGTGAATAAAAACCTACATCCTTTTGAACCTGCTTACTGTGTTTGTCCCTCTGTCTTCCTCTACGATTTTTACCCCACACACGTCCTTCTAATGCTAAGTTCCTTGATGTCTCAGAATGTGTCCCACCAACCTATCCCTTCTCTTTGTCAGGATATGCCAGAGACTCCTTTTCTCCTCAATTCTTTTGAGTACATCCTCATTAGTTATGTGATGTACCCATCTAATCTTCATCATTCATCTGTAGCACCACATATCAAAAGCTTCTATCATTTTTTGGTCTGAACTTCTTATCGTCCAAGCTTCACTCCCATACAATGCTACATCCCAGACAAATGTTTTCAGAAAGGACTGCCTAACATTTAAACTAATATTGGATGTCCGCTTCTACAGAAACGCTTTTCTTCCCATAGCCATTCTGCATTTTCTATCTTCTTTACTTCGGCCATTAGAAGTTATCTTGAATGAAGAAAACCTGCTTTAATGTGGTCTGGCACCTTAGGAGTGTTGAAGGTCACAATGAAGCACTCCTACTTGACCAATACGCCCTCCACCCTCCTCATAATATTCTGAACATCCACAATACCTTCGGACGCCCATTCAGCTTTCAGTTCCTCAAGAGGAATTTCAACAGGTCGCGGCATGTAACCACGCCTTTAATGTAATTTAATGTATCGTGTCTTTCAGTTTTGATGGCATACTCCCCAAGTTGCATGGCATTTTGAAGATTAATGGCCTGTTGGGAGGTAGCTTTCTCAACCAACAAAGTTCCGTTACACAACCTTTTCACAGATTTCAGTTCGCCTGCTATGCCCTCAAGACCCTTTTGTATGTAGAACGGTGACACCTTTTCGATGAACCATCTTTCCATTTAATGATCATAAATACATTTTGGTTAGCACCATGAGCTCTGTTACACTTTTCAGGAAGTGCTATATCTGGAGGACTGCCTAAGAGCGCTCTCTTTTTGGAGAGAGTGTTAGTACCTTCCAGTGGTACTCCCATCCCGCTGGAAGGTTCGAAGGACAAATTGGAAGTATTCATACAGGTCCCACGAGTAGCTAGGGAAAGATGTGTCCGCCTAGACAGAGCCCCGCGTGCCTAGGTAAGCCTTATACAACTGAGGTGCGGCAGTATCCCCAGAGGTTGCTCGCTAGCGACTGTTCCTCTTCAACAGCCATGCATCCCATCAGCAAGTAGCACACCTTGGGATTGAAGAGTTTTTTATAGAGGTTTATACCATCCTCGCGAACCAGGTGGTCAAGCCAAGATCCCCATTCCCTGGTCCACACAATGTTCCACCACCATGCCACACGGTGGTCGTTGAAGCGTGCCCAAAGGTTACGGTGTCTAGAGGACTGGCGGCACTTACCAGACCCCAGGTTCGTGAAGCCCGTACTCGGCGAATTTATGCTGAGACCTTGAGGGGAAGTTGTAAATAACCTTCCGTTCTGTTCCGTTCCCTATATTTTACTCCCGCTGATTTCAAAATCTGATAAGAGTATATTCCAAGCAACGGTGTAAAAAGCTTTCTCCTAATCCACAAAAGCTAGAAATGCAGGTTTGCCTTTCCTTATTTTTATTTTTCATGATTAATATTGAAAAGAAATGATACGGACTGAGTGTAGGAATTCTGTGAAGTTCTAAGGACCTCTGAAATATGGGCATATCATATTCGTTATTCTTACAACCTAGATTTCAAGCATGAGTACCCAATTCACTTTAGTGGCTGCGGGACAAAAAAATCATTTCAGAGGACAGCAAATGGTGAAAGTCTAAGAGAAAAGACTATGATATTATTAATCCAAAACATGAGAGATACTGAACTGAGGTATTCAACAATGTTGTACATGCAAGCTTAGGCTTCCGCAGCTGTTGTCACTATCGATAAAATTCTTCCGGGTACGAGACCGCGTCGTCATTTTATGAACTCCACCGATGTTTCGGCCACTGTTGCAGGTGGTCTTCATCAGGGTCTGTGCCTGTGGAGTTTATAAAATGACGACGCGGTCTCATACCTGGAAGAATTTTATCGATAATGTTGTACATGTTTCAAAGCACAAATGAATTTATGACATCAGCTACCACTGGAAAATCAATTACGTCAATTGAAAAAGTTGAAGATATGTGCTCGGGTGGGATTCAAAACTGTGTCTTCTGCTTACTAGGCAGCTGTGCTGTCCACTACGCCATCTGGACACAGTGATCACCACACCTAAGCAGACTACCATAACACTTTCCACAGGATGCAAATTCTCAAACTACCAACACACTACTTATGTAGTGCCCCTGTCCATTATCACTCAGTAAGTGAGGTATTTCACTAATTCCTGAAAGAGTTTGAGCCTTTTGTGCATAAAAAATGCACGTTAAAATTATGTATATATATTGTGTCTTAGAAATAATGTAATGGAACTAATTGCGAGAAGACATTTGCTTTTATTTGAAACGGCTTCTCCCCATACAAAAGTAAAGCTTTTCCTGGAAGTTTTTATACTTTTAGTTTACAGACAAATGCATCATGCTCATATGACATACAAATAAGGACAAAAAAATTGCTTACCGGTAAAACTCTTCTCTCTCCAATTCATCCAATTCAGATATAATGTAGGCAAGAGTACGTTCAATGCGTGGAATAATTACTGAAAAATTAATATTAATTATTATTGGATTATCATGTTGAGAAAGACAAAAAACAAACAAACAACTTAATTCCTACTCCAGTGTTTTGTTTACAAAGAACAACAATATAATGTGTTCACTTATGATAATCCAAACATTCAGAGAAGCAAAAGGACACAAAAATGCAGGCAACTGCTGAGAAAACTGAATAATTGAACAAACCTTTCAAACTCTACATCTACACTATCCAAACTGCTATGAACTACATGGCAAAGGTCTCTTCCCACCGTACCCTCAATCCATTTCTTTCCATTTCATTCGCAGGTGTGGCAGAAGTACAATTTCTTAAATATCAAACAATAATTCAATTTCCTTTGACATCTCATCTCAATATATCACGAATATTAAATAGGAGAGGCAATGAATTAAAATTTGTGCCAAAGCCAGGATTTGAACTCAAGACCTACTGCTTACTAAGGAGACACTTTTTCCACTTGGCTATCGTGACCTTATGTATAATGCAACTACACAGACTGTCTTACAGCACCTCTTCCTTCACAACACACATTTTTAATTCTGCCTCAATGTTCCCCTATGTAATATGTATCACTGTTGTCCAGGCTCTCCAATATTGGAACATAAGGGATCAACAAAAAAGAATTAAAGTTTGTGTTGTGGAGAAAGAGGTACACTATGACAGTCTGTGTAGCCCAATTATCCATAAGACCACAATAGCCGAGTGGATAAAGCATCTGCCTAGTAAGCAGGAGGTCTCGGGTTCGAATCCCGATCACAGCACAAATTTAATTCAACGCCTCTCCTTCCATGTAATATCTTAAATGACTCTGGCTACATACTGTAATTAGACTTATTATGCCTCTGTGGTTCCCAGAGTGGTGGTAGTTTGTATGACAGCAGTATATTCATACATTGTGCACTTAATGCTTGTTATCGAAACTTTGTAAAGTATGCTTTTGCAGTATAGGTGGTATCTACTTTCAAATAATTGTCACAAGTTTTTTTTTTCCAGTATTTCTGTGGCTCTCTATCATGGATTAAACAAACCTATTACCCTATGCACGTGACAACCTTCGTATAAATTCTTCACTGACTTAGCGAATGTCATGGGATAAGCACCTAACAGCATGTTGGGGGTCCCTTGGCCCTGCAAACTGCAGTGAGATGCCTCAGAAGAAAATATACAAGTCCTGATACTGCTACAGATGCAGCTAATACCATATTATGTACAGATTTGCAGCCAATTCTGGCCTGTTCTCGGGTAAAAAGCACCACGGCACAGAGCCTGCATTTCATGACATTCCAAATGTTCTCAATAAGGTTGAAATCTGGGCACGAGGGTGGTGGTTGTTGGAATTTTGAGAGGACTAAACAAAAAGGTCATCAGTCCCCTATTCTGAATATGTGACAACTAAAGTTGTACATATATTTTAGTGTAACAAGTGACACTACATTCCTTCCTACCGACTGAAGACGACCAAAGTAATTAATTTAAGGAATTTAGTGTGGCAGGGAATGAGATTCTGCCTAGGGTTTTCTGTCTTCCTATGTGGAAACTCCTGGTGGCACCTGGTACGGGCAGAGAAGTGTATGTGCAGGTCTACCAACATGAGATGCAGGAGCCTGCATAGAGGACACAGCATGGAGTCCTTAATTACATAAGTGTTCCACGGTGCAACAAAAAAACTGATAGAGTATAGTGTTGAAGGTGATTGTCATTGTTGTGATGTATGAGAAGATATATAGTCGGAACTATCTGAGACTGGAACTGATCATAAAATGCAATTTGATTCTATGTAAATGTATATAGTGTGAATGAAGTTCTGTAAGTCACAGTACAATAAAGGAGTACTGTTATTTGTTTCCATCATACAACTTTCATCTGTAAACACTTCCGGGCTGAGTTGCCGTGGTCGATCTATTAAACTTCCTCTCCCTGACGTATCATTCTCGACTACGGAGAACATCTTCCGAGGTTGAGTCGACGACTGGCTGCTGGGGGCTGAGGCCGCTCCTTATATCAGATCGTAGAGGGCGCCACCTCACGTCACGTGGCGTCGACGTGTGGCTGTCTCTGGCTATCGCCTGTTCTCTCGATTGTGAGCAATCGATTGTCACGTGATTTATGCAATGTCGATTGCCATATCTTGTCCAATTTTAATCCTTCTTCTTTACGATTACAATTGTATTGATGTTTGTAGATTTCAATTTTCTCCCTATACATACGTGTATAATAGTGTGACATCCTCGCCAGCACACTTTTATAGATCGACCACAGCAACTCAGCCCAGAAGTGTTTACTGATGAAGACGCCGGCCGTGAAAGCCTTCATGGGATGATACAACTTTCATTTGAGTAGGAGAAGTATTTATGGATTGAAATGATAATTTCTCTTCCTATAAAGCTCTGATCAACAACTTTGGATACGATTGTCAGATGCCTGCTACCTCAAGAAAGAGACTTCTTGGTTGAGGAACAGACTAGCTGGGCCTCATAAGCCAAGGAGTAAATTAAATAGCAGACTTCTAAAAACCCGACTCAACATACCTAAAAACCATTACTAACTTCTTGTGGTGTCTTTCAATGAACTGGCAAGGCTAACACGGTTACACCTCAAAATAAAACTGCCACCCAACACCTACAGGTGTAATCCACTAGGCGCAGAGTGCGAGAATGACCACTAAACTGATAAAAGAGAAACACAGAGGAAGAAAATACAAAAGACACAGACCTAGAGAGTAACTGAGATGAAACATTGCAGCAGAATACTGTGGTTGGCTGTTCATGAGAATAAGATCAGGCTAAGGAAGGAAGGAAGGAAGGAAGGAAGGAAGATTAGTGTTCAACGCACTGTTGACAGCGAGGTCATTAGAGGTGGAGCTTATGCTTGGGTTGTTTGGGTAAGGCTGCGGAAGGCAATCGGCCATGCCCTTTGAAAGTAACAATACTGGAATTTGCCTGGAGTGATTTAGGGAATTACAGAAAATGCAAATCTGGATGGCTGGAGGCGGATTTGAACCACCATCCTCCCGAATGTGTGTCCAGTGTGTTACCACTGTGACAGGCTAAGGTACCCACCATTAAATGATAAAAACCTGCTGTACGAATAAAACATTAACATACAGTCAGCCATACAGGAATCCAGACCATGGTGTTGGGGCCGGGGTATACGCGGTGCAGCCAAAACTGGAGGGTGTCATCTCTGTAGGAAAACTGGCCTCAGTATTCCAGGATGAAATCACTGCCATCAGGGCATGTGTGGAGGAGAAGTTGTGTATGTGCTACAAAGACCATAGCATCTATTCAGACAGCCAGGCAGCCCTGAGATCACTGGCAGATCCTGCAACAAGGTCTGAAATTGTTGCAGAATGTAAGAGGGTTTTGGTGGAGCTAGGGGAAAGCAATAGAGTAAACCTATGTGGGTCCCTGGCCACTTGGGGATCAGTGGCAATGTACATGCCGACAGATTAGCCAGGATGGGGGCAGAGACTCCATTTATTGGACCAGAACCTGTCCTGACAATCACCAAGGCAATGATCAAATTGGAGCGACGTATCTGGCTCAGAATACAGCACATAGGATTTTGGACTGAGGTCTGTAAACAAAAATATGGCAAGTTAAAGATGCCAAAGCCATGTTTTAAAAGAAGCTCTGTAATCCTGGGCTTGATCAGGAGAGAGATTAGACTCATGGTTGGATTGCTGACAGGCCATGGGAATTTCAAAAAACACTTACAAACAATGAGAATAACAGAAGAGGGCCCTAAATGTAGGATCTGTGATGATGGTGATTAAACTGCATCACATCTAATGTTCGAATACATTGCATTGGAGAGCAAAATGCACAGAACATTTGAGACAACCAGATCCGAAGAAATTGTGTCTAATAAAGAACTGGTAAAGTGACTCCTTGCACTGTTCAAGGGCATTGGTTGACTTTACTAGATACACAGGGAGCGATACCACACAATAAACTTAGTTTCGGTATGGGCAGTGGCGGGTTGGACCAAAACTGTTTTGTCTTCCCTGACAAAAATCAATCAATCAATCAAGCCATACAGGCATTGTGCCCGAGAATTATGTGCAGCACAGAGGGCAGACGGAAGAATTGCTGCAAAATGGCTAAAAGGAGGCAGCCCAGCAGGATCTGGCCTACTGCCAGGAGAGTGCCGCCACAGCGACACTCGGGTGAGTCTTCGCAACGAAGAAAATGGGCGTGCATTAGTCGTGTATGGCCACTACTCAAGTGAAAGAGGATGACCGAATCTCTGCAAGAAGACTTGAGGGAGGACTTCCATGTTGCTGTAAAAAATTTGATCGCACGGAGCTCGTTTGTCTGCATGCTCGAGGAAGACCATTCTGAATTCCAAGCCACAAAGATCTTGCGGTGCAATCCCAATTGGATATCCCTTTCCGGGCTACAAATATCCAGGGGCTAGGAGGTGGTGGCCTGCTTTGCCAGGTACTCAACACGCTCATTGCCTGGGGTGCAAGCGTGGCCAGGACCGAAGGCTATCAAGCAGCCACACCTACCCAGTGTAAAGATGCAGTTGTGAATTTATTGCACCATAGGATGGGAAGAAAAACAGGGTCGACAGCTTGTAGGCCACGAAGGGAGTCGCTACAGATGACCTATGACTTCCTGGGGCATGCTCGGAGGTGTTCAATAGCACTAGTTATTGCAATCAGCTTTGTAGTGAAAACGGCTACAGCCGGGAGGCAGGGAGTGTTGTTTAAGGTGGTCGCAGTGAACTTAAGCGTACCAAACTCGGCAGTCTACCAGGAAACCATCAGTATAGACCACTTCTGCACCACTGAAGATGTCGAGGATGGCAGGAACCGGCGACGGAGAGTTAATGGTGAAACTGATGCCTCTGAATCGCAGGTCTATTTGAGGCCAAGTTGCAAGTGGGAGATGGACCAAAGAGGGGTACAGTATTGGTAGGAGAAAGAGGGAGGGAGAGGTAGGGACTCTAGTGAGGAAAGAAGAGTATGAACCGGGACCGTGATAGGAAAACTGGACATGGGCTGACTTGGTGGAGAGGGAAGAGAGCAGCCAGAAAATGAAGCCTATAATTTAGATGGTGGAGTGTGACATGAACACTGGCAACATAAGACACTAAAAGCTGTTGCTGGTGAAACTGCAAGGGATGGATCCCAGCTTCAGCAAGATAGCTTGGCACAGGGCTCGAGCAGAGAGGCCCCGCCATGAGACGGACAACACTATGAAGGATGGGATCAAGGCTCTGCAATGCTGAATGTGCTGCAGAGTCGTAAACTGGCTCCCCTAGTCAAGCCGTGATTGAATTAGAGCCTTTAAAGTTACAGGATGGGCGAACAGGCAGCTCCCCCAAACAGTGTGGCTGGGGTAGTGAAGAATATTCAGGTATCGCTTGCATTTTTGTTTCAGCTGCCAAAGATGTGACACCTGAGCAAGCCGAGTGTCAAAAAGCTTGCCTAGGAATTGCTGCATCTTTTCGACACAAAGGAGTTTATCAGCCAGGTAAGACTCTGTATTGGTGTGAACCGCCCAATGACAACAGAAGTACTCAACTCCAATTTTAGAGCCCGAGAATTGGTAACCACGCGCAAAGGCCCATGGCTGTGGCTTTCAAATGGCTCCCTGCAGCTCTAGTTCAGTGACATTAAAGCTAGCAGAACTGAAATAGTTGCAGATGTCATTGGCAAATATGGAGTAGGAAACCTATGAGCTCACTGCTGCAGCAAGACTGTTATTGCGACTAAAAAGACAGGTACACTAAGGATGGATCCCTGTGGGATACCATTCTTCTGAACATGGAGTGAGCCGAGGAGGGCAAAACCCCAACTTGAGAAGAGTGAAGCCAGAGGTCAGAAGTGGACTCGCTAAGCCCAATTCATACAGTGTAGTGAAGATATGGTGCCAGGTGGTATCATACAGCTTCTGGAGAAAAAAGACAACAAGATGTTCACCGCGAGTAAAAGCTGCACGAATAGCCCACTCCAGTGGCACAAAATTATAAATAGTGGAGTGACAGCCCCCCTGTGGTGGGGCCAAGAGTTCCTGATCTTCTAGGATCCACACGAGCCACCGACTCGCCACACATTTGAGGAGCTTAAACAGAATGTTGGTGAGGCTAATTGGGGAGTAACTGTCAGCCATTAGTGGAACTGCACCAAGTTTCATCACCCAGATGATGAGGCCATCCTGCTGTTGGTTTGGGAAGACACCTTCTGCCCAAAAATTACTGAAAATGGCGAGCAGTTGACTAAGTCCACTGAGAGATAACGAAGGAATTATCTATGGATACAGTCTGACCACAGAGTCAGGGCATGCAATGTGGGAAGTTTGGAAGTCCCACTCACTAAACAGGGTATTGTAAGTTTCCTGGCAACACATGCCTAATAATAACTGTCACTGTTCGGTCTGTTCTTTGAGGGTGCAGAAGTCCACGCTGTAAGCTGAAGGCACAGAGCTAAAAGCATAATGCTCTGTCATGTGCTCACCAATAATGGTTGGATCTGTGCTGAGCATACCCTGAATGTGGAGACGGGGGATTGCTCAACACCACCTAGAGACAAGGCCTTACAACAGGCCGTGCCTTCGTCACACTTAGAGGCCGCCGCCGCGACCTCACTGGCTGTCCGCTGGGGCACGCCCACCGCCCGGCCAGTCAGATGGTGACCGCGGCCTCTAAGTGTGATGAAGGCAAGGCATGTTGTAAGGCCCTGTCTCTAGGTGGTGTTGGATTGCTGCTGGTAGGCAATATCCAAAGAGTCACCAAACATAGAACCACATCCAAGATGAGGAGGCGTAAGAACCAATGGTGGCTTCATACGTCTCTCAACAGTCCAGGTTACTCAGCTGGAGGAGTCGCCAAGCTCGGGCCTGGAGTTGTTTAAAAGCAATCAGATGCTCAATGGAAGGGTGGCTCCAGTCCTACTGAAGTGCCCACCGAAGTTCCTGGATGGCCTCAGCGATCTCCGGTGTCAACCAAGGCACTGACTTTTGCTGGAGTGAGCCAGGGACATTTGTGACAGATGCCTTAGTGGCAGAAACAATGGCCTCAGTGACCTGTTGAACCGGCATGTTGTCGTCAGCTGGAAGCGTAGTGGTAAGCACAGAAGCAGACGTGTAGGCCAGCCAATCAGCACTATGAAGAGACCCTCTGTGTAGATAGTCTGTACATCAAAACTGCAGGTGTTGGAGCGTGCCACTGCAAGCCGCATCCCGTCCGTCCGCGTCATCTGAAAGCCGTGCCACGGCCGAGTCCGCCGCACGATGGGGCCGCCTCTGAGGGCCTGCAGCGCCGCCACGACCGGGCGAGCATGCGGTGTGCGAGGCGTGCCTCAGTCATGTGTAGCTCTCACCGGTCTCACATGTAAACATTAGCTGTGTCCGTGACTTGCCACTACAGTAGCGTGCATTTGTATATATGTTGTACCGTCCATGAGTATTCAATAAATTATACTGTTACAACAGCAGGAGTGACAGATAGGGAGGAAAATGGTCACTATTGCAACGGTGATCATGGATCCTCCAACTCAGATGCAGTAGTAGGCTCGGGCTACAAAGTCACAGGTCTCTGAAGTGGATTCAGAGGCCGATGATCTGGTAGCCCTCCGATCAGCAGTTGTGAATCCTTCAGCCAGTGGTTGGGATCCTCCATTGTACCTTCTGGAGCATCACAAGGGAGTATCCCGAGGGGAGTCGGCAGGGGAAGATACACAAAACAGATGTGAGTTCCTGCCTTGAGAGTCATGTGAAGACCCCTTCCTGGCAAGAGGGGTTGGAAGAAGCAGTCACTTCAACTGGGCAGGGGGGGGGGGGGGACTGGCATCCCCTATGATGCAGGAAGGGGAGGGAAATTGCTGCCACAAGAAGTGTTCGGGGAGGGGGGTGGCAGTGGATGAAGAAAGGTCTCCACCCATCAAGGGGGCAGTGTGAGATTGACGGCCCATTGGGACCGCAGATGGAGGTTGTATTTGCTGTGCCATTGTCCCCAAGAAGATTGGTGACGATGTGACAGCAGCAAACAATGCTGCCATATGATCGAAACGGAGCTGCTCATACTTTTTGTGTACCTCAGTATATGTCAACCTGTCCAGGGTCTTCGTTTCCATTATATTTTATTCCTTATGCAAGATGGGACAGTCCAACAAGCAAGGTGCCAACAGTTCACACAGACAGGACGTTGGGTAGATGGAGCATCCGGATGGGATGGCAGCCCACATTCCCTGCACGTGGGGCTGGAAGTGCATCAGGAGAACATGTGCTTGAACTTCCAGCACTTAAAACATCGCACTGGGAGGCGGGACATGTGGCTAGACATCACACTGGTATATCATTACCTTGACTTTCTCAGGCAATGTACCACCTTCAAAGGCCAGGATGAAAGCATTGGTGCCAACCCTGGGAACTTTCGGTCACCTATACACACGCCAGACGAAGTGGAAAACGTCGTTGCTGTAAGTTGGTGTGCAACTCTTCATTGGACAGTAAACAGATCATGGTGGCATAATAAAACCTTAGCATCTTGTGGGTTGTGATACTCACGGGAACTTCACCCAGCATCTTGCAGGCAAGTACTGCCTATGACTAAGCAAAAAATGTCACTTGTTTCAAAACAACCCTGCTTCTCAATTTGTAAAATGACACTACCTCGCAAAACTTTTCTTCCAGGTGTTCAACAAAGAATTGTACCTTGGTTCAAAATGTTCAAATGTTAGTAAATCTATCAGACCAAACTGCGTGGTCATCAGTCCGTAGCTTACAAACTACTTAAACCTAGGTAAACTAACCTAAGGACAAACACACACACCCATGCCCCAGGGAGGACTCGAACCTCCACGGCGAGCAACCGCGTGCTCTGCAGCGAGACGCTTTAGACCGCTCGGCTACTCCACCGCGGCTGTACCTTGGTTCACATGCATGATTCCCCAGGAGAGAGAGCACAACCATAGTATTGGGGCAAGTACGTCTCTGATCAGTGGAGGGTCCTACATTCCTCCCATGGCATTACCAGGGAAGGGAACAACTTAGGGTCATATGTTGTCACATTGAACTCTGTCTTCGCACCTTAGAGATGGCAGTTATATGTTTGCCAATGTGACCAGATTTTTATCTCTTCACTGTGGATCATCTGCCCCAATGCCACACACTCCGACCAGAGGCTCTCCTCACAGGTGCATACCTGCCAACCTTCAAAACACAAAAATCAGGAGATCCAGTTTACAAAATCGGGAGATTCCTCAAAAAATCAGGAGATACGTTGTCAAAAACTGCGGCACACTTTACTGTAAACCTTAAGGTAACTGATTTTAGTCTTCTGTCATCTCACAACACTACATAATGACTACAAAAAACACTTGCATTAACCCAAATGTTGAATACATCTTTATTTGTAGCCAGTCCAGGTAAAGTGATCGATTTTTTTACTAAAAACAGTTCACAGCTGTATTTTTGTGCTATTGTGCTACCAGTGTGCCTTTTTTGAAGCAAGTGACCCACATGTTTATCGCATTCAATTGGTAAATGGTACTCTAAAATAAACAATGCAAATAAGCACTCTGCATGTATCACATGGTCACTTCCACTTTTCTCAGCAATTTCAGTCTCTTACTGTTACTCTCACACTTTTCATTTTCTTTGCATGTATTCCGGTACATCGCTTTTTTACCATGTGATGTGGAAATATCACATCGACAAAGAGCACAAAATACAAATAATGTTCCGAAAACTGCTTAAAAAAGGGATCATATTTTTTGCCATCCTAGAACACATACCACAAAACTGAAATCCAATAGTCACGTAAACTAACTGTATACACAAAAATTGACTTTCTGCAATTCGCATATGAAACTGATGCTCCTAGCTACCCACTCAAAAAATTTCCATCGATTACAAACGACTACAGTGATTTCACTTATGTAGAATGACAAAACAAAACATTCAAAAAGAGCACATCGAGACATTACAAGTGTATCTGCAAATAGCCGAAAAGAGCAAAAATAATCGTTATACAAGTCACGCGCAACTTCTAACTTCTATGAACTTTTATACGTATTTAGATTAAACTGATAAATGAACAAAGGACTTTTGACCATTGGCCAAAAAACGAATCTTGGGTTTCAGGATATAAGCTAAAAATCGGGAGAAATAATGGCAAAATCAGGAGGCGGGAGAAAAAGTGAAAAATCAGGAGACTCCCGCCTAAATCGGGAGAGTTGGCAGGTATGCAGGTGCCATCCAGCAACAGCAAAGGCCACCTGGTGGGATGACCATAGCTGGGCGTTCTGATGCCCCAGGGAGATGGTAATCTACTCCTTGGCGGCATGAGGAGTTCTCAGCTAAGGCACCAGGAATGCGAAACCTGTGTTGTCATGGAGCTAGAGCAACACCATCTAGAAGGCAAGGCCTCACAACTGGACGTGCTTACGTCACACTTACAGGCCGCGGCGACCATACGAATGGCCGGCCGCTACACGGCGGTGGGCGTGCTCCAACAGCCAGCCAGTGAGCTGGTGACCGCAGCGTGTGGTGAGACGCGGGCACAGCCAGTTGTGAGGCCTTGTTTTCTAGATAGTGTTGGTTAGAGCCAGGAGGGTACAGGACGAACTCACCACAACACACTTGCTATCGTGCTGGCTTTCAGGTGCTATGAGGAACATTATGATGGAGGGTACGTGGGGTGATAGTGCGCAATAGACACAACTTACGAAAATAAGAAAGTGTCCTGCCCAATGGCTGGATGGAAGCTGTGGTCACCATGCCATTGGAATGGTGAAGTTGAAATCAGGATATATCACACTGTATCATATTCCACTATTGTTATAGTGTCCACCACTGATTATAAATGTAAGCTATTGTGCAAGTTGCTAGACTGTATAATTGTAATTATTAAAAAATTTTAAGATCAATGTTCCATAAAAATGCTTTCAAAAATTACTGACAATCTGTCTCAGATGTTAACAGTCACATCCATTGAGGGTGGCCATGTCATCAGTAGTCATCTGTTAATTTACTCATTGTGGGGAATAATCTTATATTAATATAATTGACTACCCACCAGAATATTTTCAAAATATAATGTGAAGCACTTTAATAAACAGTTAAATGCCAATTACAGTAGAGAACAAATGATGACACTCTTTAATGATGAAACTGGTCTTTTCTCTTTATATTAGTTCATCTGTTATTGACTATAACACCCTAATTCAACAATTGGTGATAAACCGTGGGCATTATTCAACATGTGAAGGTAAATTCCTGCATTGCTACTGACCTTCCGGTGTCTCCTAACATCGTCCATGTGGTGTCGCACAAGTCCAAAGTGCGCGCCACCTACTTTCGCCGCGCGCCGCCATGCACGCACGGCGCGGCGTTCTTACGACAACAGCCACGAGCGCCCTCTGTTACAACTCCGCTCGTGGCCACCACTGAACGACATCGTTCACTTGGGACTGAGATAGGAACCAGTTAGCACTTCGTAATCAGATAGGCACCAGTGAAGACTTGGCTATCGGTTAGGCACTAGGCAGGCCTCTAGCTCAACTATGTATCAGCTTTCTGCAGTACTGATTTATGTAAAAGTTAAGTATTGTATAAATTCTGTGCAATATATATCTCGTTCTAATTTACTCTAGTGTTTCTAGTTTCTGGCTGCTCCCCTCCGTACCTGCACCAGCGTGCTATCTTTATTCCTGTGTCGGTCTCATTCCACTCGGCCACCGACACCTACGACGGAAACGAGACCCAAAGCGGCGACGAAGCTGGGACACAAAAGTCGACATATACAACCATCTTCCATGATTCTTAAAACCAGTTTTTCTTATGATTATCAATAACAGAGGAGAGGTAACAAACTCACTGTAAAGAGGCTCGCTGAGCTGCTGACAGACACAAAAATAGATAATCACATTCACACAACTTAAATTTTCAACCATGGCCGTCATCAGAAAAAGAAACACATTCGCGCAATAACTCAGACAACTGCGTTTCTTTTTCTAACGAAGGCCTTGGCCAAAAATTTAACTTGTGTGAATGTGATTATCTATTTTTGTGCGTGTAAACAGCTCAGCAAGCTTCTTTACAGTGAGCTGTTACCTATCCTCCATTATTGATTTGATTCTTTCAGGGAAGCCAAAGCAGTCTTGGTCTAACCCGCCACTGCCCGCACCGAAACTAAGTTTATTGTGCAGTATCGCTCCCTGTATGTCTAGTAAAGCCAACCAATGCTCTTGAACAGTGCAAGGAGTCCCTTTACCAGTTCTTTATTAGACACAATTTCTTTGGGTCTGGTTGTCCCAAATGTTCTGTGCCTTTTACTCTCCAATGCAATGCATTCGAAGATCAGATGTGATGCAGTTTCATCACCGTCATCACAGATCCTACATTTGGGGTCCTCTTCTGTTATTCCCATTGTATGTAGGTGTTTTTTGAAATTCCCATGGCCTGTCAGCAATCCAACCATGAGTCTAATCTCTCTCCTGTTCTCCGAAAACTGTCTTGAGCAGTTAAACCGGCAACCCACGTGCAATGGAAATATTCTAGACCTTATAGCCACAAACAGGCCTGACCTTATTAACGATGTCTGTGTAGAGACAGGAATTAGTGATCATGATATCGTCATAGCGTCGATGGTGACCAAAGTTCATAAACCAGTCAAGAAGGCTAGGAGCGTGTTTTTGTTGGGAAAAGCCGACAAGCAAATGTTACGATCGCACTTAGAAAATGAATGGGCATTGTTTAATTCTGGGACTATGGATGTAGAGGAATTGTGGACTAAATTTAAGTGCATTGTTAATGAAGGGTTAGAGAAATATGTGCCAGTAAAGACGATTAAGGATGGAAAAGATCCACCGTGGCATAATAATAATGTTAGAAAGCTGCTGAGAAAGCAAAGGCTTTTGCACTCTCGATTCAAAAGAGAACACACAAATGATGACAGGCAAAAGTTAGTAGAGATTCGTGCGTCTATAAAAAGATCGATGCATGAAGCATACAATAATTATCACAGCCATACCTTAGCAAAAGATCTTTCCGAGAACCCAAAAAAATTCTGGTCCTATGTAAAATCGATAAGCGGGTCAAAGCCCACTGTCCAGTGACTAGTTGATCATTCCGGGGCAGTAATAGAAGAAAGCAAACGGAAAGCTGAAGTTCTAAATTTAACCTTTAAGAAATCTTCCACGCAGGAGGACCGCACAAATATACCATCATTTGATCAACGTACTAATTACGAAATGGGGGACATAGCAATAGGTATTTCCGGTGTAGAGAAGCAGCTGAGAGAGCTAAATACGAAAAAGTCTGCTGGTCCGGATGGAATACCAGTTCGGTTTTACAAAGACTATTCTGCGGCATTGGCCCCCTACTTAGCTTGCATTTATAGCGAATCTTTAATTCAGCGCAAAGTTCCTAGTGATTGGAAAAAAGCGCAGGTGACTCCCGTGTATAAGAAAGGAAAGAACTGACCCTTACAATTACAGGCCAATATCGTTGACATCGGTTTCATGTAGAATTTTGGAGCATATTCTCAGTTCGAATATAGTAAATTTCCTTGAAACGGAAAAGCTTCTTTCCATGAATCAGCACGGGTTTAGGAAACATCATTCATGTGAAACTCAGCTTGCCCTTTTCTCACATGACATCTTGTGAGCCATGGACGAAGGGCAACAGGCGGATTGTGTTTTTCTCAACTTCAAAAAGGCATTCAACACGGTGCCACACTGCAGACTGCTAACGAAGATACGAGCTGATGGAATAGGTTCACAGATTTGTGACTGGCTGGAAGACTTCCTAAGTAATAGAACGCAGTACGTTGTTCTCGACGGCGAGTGTTCATCAGAGACGAGTGTATCGTCAGGCGTGCCCCAGGGGAGTGTGATAGGACCGCTATTGTTTTCTATCTATTTAAATGATCTGATGGACAGAGTAAGTTGTAATTTGCGGCTGTTTGCTGATGATGCTGTGGTGTATGGGAGGGTGTCGTCTGTAACTAACTGTAATAGCATACAGGTTGACTTAGACAAAATTTCTAGTTGGTGCGAAGAATGGCAGCTAGCTCTCAATGTAGAAAAATGTAAGGTGATGCGCATGAGTAGAAAAAACAATCCTATAATGTTCGAATACAGCATCAGTAGTGAGCTTCTTGATGCGGTCGCGTCGTTCAAATATCTAGGCGTAACATTTCAGAGCGATATGAAATGGAACGAGCATGTAAGGACAGTTGTGAGTAAGGCAGACAGCCGACTTCGGTTTATTGGGAGAATTTTGGGAAGATGTACTTCACCTGTAAAGGAGACCGCGTATAAAACGCTTGTACGACCACATCTTGAGTATTGCTCAAGTATTTGGGACCCGCAGCAGATCGGTTTGAAGGAAGACATAGAGGTGGTTCAGAGGCGAGCAGCTAGATTTGTTACCGGTAGGTTCGACCAATGCGCGAGTGTCACGGAAATGCTCCGGCAACTCAATTGGGGATCGCTGGAAGAAAGACGACGTTCTTTTCGTGAATTTCTGTTAAGTAAATTTAGAGGGCCGGAATTTGAAGTTGAGTGTAGTACGATCTTGCTGCCGCCTACTTACATTTTGCGTAGTGATCACAAAGACAAGATAAGAGAAATTAGTGTTCATACGGAGGCATATAGGTATTCCTTTTTTCCTCGTTCAATTTGGGAGTGGAATAGGAAAGGAAATGCGTAGTAGTGGTAGAGTGTACCCTCCGCCACGCACCTTACGGTGAATTGCGGAGTATGTATGTAGATGTAGAAACCCAGGATTGCAGAACTTCTTTTAAAACAAGGCTTTGGCATCATTACCTTGCCATGTTTTTGTTCATGGACTTTGGTCCAATATTCTACGTGCTGTCTTCTGAGCTAGTTACGTAGCTCCAATTTAATCATTGCCTTGGTGATTGTCAGGACAAGTTCCGGTCCAATAAATGGAGCCTCTGCCCCCATCCTGGCTAATCTGTCGGCATGTTCGTTGCCACTGATCCCCGAGTGGCCAGGGACCCACAATAGGTTTATTCTATTGCTTTCCCCTAGCTCCACCATAGCCCTGTGACATTCTGCAACAATTTTAGACCTTGTTGTAGGAGCTGCCAGTGATCTCAGGGCTGCCTGGCTGTCTGAATAGATATAGATGCTACGATCTTTGTAGCACCTACGCAAATTCTCCTCCACACATGCCCTGATGGCAGTGATTTCGGCCTGGAATACTGAGGCCAGTTTCCCTAGAGAGATGACGCCCTCCAGTCTTGGCTGCACCCCGTATACCCCGGCCCCAACACCTTGGTCTGATTTCAACTCGTCAGTGAACCAGACAATATCCCCCGTACAGTGTCGAACTATTTTCTCCCACTGCTCCCTACTTCCATTATACTGAAAGGCTTGTTGAAGCAGTATGGGGTTATAATATAGTCGGTTGGCATTTCCCCAACCTTTCCTATATTTACCTCACTCACTATTTTAGTGTGTGTTTCTGGATATCCCAAAGAGTTCCAGTTGTTGACAGATTTGAGTCTGTAGGCACCAGCTACCGCCTCCATCTTGACCCAAAGGTGTAATGGGGGCATATCCAGCATGATTTCCATCCCAGCAGTTGGTGTGCTGCTAATTCCGCCTGTTATGGCTAAGCAGGCTAGTCTCTGCTCCATTATTGATAGTCCTATCGGATTTTCCATTGTTAAAATTTTTGTTATGATTAAATTTTGTTCCATGTAAAATTCTAACAGGTGACTTTCTCGTTAGTTCCTTTTTCCCAGTCCAGACTCACCTACTATTTTCCCGTACCTTCCTTTTCCTACTACCGAACTCCAGTCCTCCATCATGGGGGTATATAAAACTGTACTACTGTAGTCCCAATGGAAATTCCAGCAAGGACACCAGCTGGAGATGGTGGTTATGTCTGTGTGAGTGTGTTTCTCTCTGACCGAGAAAGGTCTTAACAGTCAAAAGTATCAAGTTTGTTTATTCTTTTCCGTGACTCATCTGATGTCTCTGGTGAGTAAGCAACCTATCCTTCACGAAAGTATCTTTCCTGGTGGGATAAACAAATATAAAAAAAAAATAGAAAATGGATGACTTACCCAAAGGACTGGTTCGTCGATAGGCACAAATAAAAATCACACACAAGAACACATACAAGCTTTCGCAACCGTTGGTCGCTTCGGCAGGAAAAGAGGAAGAAAGGAGAGGAAAAGGGAAGGATATGGGTTTTAAGGAAGTGGAAAAGGAGTCGTTCCAATCCCAGGAGTGGAAGGACTTACCTTAGTGTAAAAAAAGGAAGGTAAACAAATACACATACACTCACACATATCCAAACGCAAACACACCTAGACAGACATTTGTAAAAAGCAAAGAAGTTGGACAGAGATACCACTTGAGGCAGAGGCTCTGTCCACAGAACCAAGGCAAAGATGCTAAAGATGGTGGGCAGGAATTTGAATTAGCGGAGATTGAGACCAGGTGGGCAACGGGAAGAGAGAATATGCCGAAGGGCAAGTTCCCATCTCCGGAGTTCTGAAAGGTTGGTGTCGGTGGGAAGTATCCAGATAATCCGGACGGTGTAACACTGTGCCAAGATGTGCTGGCCGTGTACCAAGGCATGTTTAGCCACAGGGTGATCCTCATTACCAACAAACACTGTCTGCCTGTGACCGTTCATGCGAACTGACAGTTTTTTGCTGGTCATTCCCACATAGAACGCTTCATAGTGCACGCATGTCAGTTGGTAAATCTCATGGGTGCTATCGCAAGTGGCTCTGCCCTTGATCATGTACACCTTCCAGGTTACTGGAGTGGAGTAAGTGGTGGTGGAAGGGTGCATAGGGCAGGTTTTACAACGAGGACAGTGGCATGGGTAGGAGCCAGAGGGTAGGGAAGGTGGTATGGGGATTTCATAAGGATAGACTAGGAGGTTACGAAGGTTAGGTGGGCGGCGGAAAGACACTCTTGGTGGAGTGGGAAGGATGTCATTAAGGATGGATCTCATTTCGGGGCAGGATTTAAGGAAGTCGTATCCCTGCTGGAGAGCCACATTCAGAGTCCGCTCCAGTCCCGGAAAGTATCCGGTGGCAAAAGGGGCACATCTGGGATTCTTCGGTGGAAGGTTCTGGATTTGGGGGGGATGAGGAGGTGGCTCTGGTAATTTGCTTCTGAACCAGATCAGGAGGATAGCTGCGGGCTGTGAAGGCTGTTATTAGGTTATTGGTGTACTGGTTCAGTGATTTGGGACTGGAGCAGACTCTTTTGCCACGAAGACATTATATATACACACAGAATATTGAATGAAACCTATATGGCTGCCAAAAATGGCAAAGTGTGGGGTGGGGGGTGGTGGTGGACATGAGGGACCAAACAACGAGGTCATCAGTCCCTTCAACCCCAAATTTTATACGCCACGGAACCCAACGAAAAATAGGTGAAAGCCAAAAGACCATTACACTAGGAAGTAAAATCGACTCGCCAACAAGACTAAGACCAACCCAGGGCAGCAAATGCTACAGTGTCCGAACCCACAGCTCTGGAAGCGACTGCCAGCCTTAACCACAAGGTACTAATGGCACAGTGGTCAACGTATCATAGCTCCAGAGCAGGGAGAAATAAAACTACATTAAAATGTAAAAGAGTGGGGGGGGGGCTGATGGTGATAAGGCTCTAAACCCCACAATCAGCCAAGAATCACAAACCCACTCACCCCGAACAAGCGAGTCCTAGAGCTGACAATAAAATCTACTTTCACGGAGGAAGGCAAGGACGCGATCAACCATCCGTGGGTCATCCGCCAAAACTGAAGGCAATGCAGGCGGTAGGCCATAGTCGCCACGGAGTGTGGAATGGAGAGGACATTCAGTCAGAATATGAGACACGGATTGTACGGCTCCACAATCACAATGTGGTGGATTGTCATTTCGTAAAAGAAATCCATGGGTCAGCCTGCAGTGTCCAAGACGGAGGCGACAGAGGACAATTGATTCTCTCCGGGAAGGGCGTAAAGATGAACTCCAAGCTGCAGTCGTATCCTTGATGGTGCGGAGTTTATTGGAAGGGGCAGTAGCTTTCCAACTGCTATCCCATGAGGAGTGAAGCAAAGATCTGATTTGCACCCGCAGATCCGCACCCGGAATTTGAAAGGGAGACGGGCAGCGAGTAATTGCCGATCTAGCCAACTGGTCAGCTACTTCATTCCCTGTAATACCAACATGGCTTGGCACCCAGAGAAAGGTAACTGAGCAGGCAGCACGATGAAGGTCAGCAAGGAGTTCATGGATGGAAATAACTAAAGGATGGGAGGGGAAACAACGATCAATGGCCTGCAGACTGCTCATGGAGTCAGCACAGATTAAACCACGTTCCACGGCAGAACGTTTAATAAAACAGAGGGTTCTATAAATCGCCATCAGCTCTGCCGTAAACACACTGCATGCCTCTGGCAGAGAATGGCATTCCGCCCCAACAGGAGACGTAAAAGCATATCCGGAGTGGCCCGCTGTTTTCGAGCCATCAGTGTAGAAGATAGAGGCTCCCTGAAACTCTTCTAGTACTGGGCGCACCAAACGCCGAAAGACCATGGGGGAAATTAAAGCTTTTGGGCCCTGGAAGAGATCCGTCCGAATTAGTGGTCGCGGCACCATCCACGGAGGTGTGCGTGCAGTAAAATGGGGGGCGCAATCTAGCGAAGGGAAATGGAAATCCCGGCAAAGAGAGGCAAGCCGCAGTCCGACGGGAAGGCCCGCCCGCGGCCGGGTATCAGGGGGTCGAAGCCCTTCATATGCAAAAAGAACCTGGTAAGCGGGATGAGCAGGATATTGCCGGATGGCGATGGCATAAGACGCCAGAAGCTGATGCCGCCTGACCTGAAGAGGGCAGATTCCCGCCTCAACAAGGAGACTGTCGACCGGGCTAGTCGGGAATGCACCTGTAGCCAAGCGGACACCATAATGGTGAACCGGGTCTAATAATTTCAGGGCAGAAGGAGCTGCCGAGCCATAAACTTGACACCCATAGTCCAATCGGGACAAGATTAGAGCCCGATAGATACGGAGGATAGTTGTTCGGTCTGCACCCCAAGATGAATGAGCAAGAAAACGTAGGGCATTGAGTTTCCTCATACAACTAATCTTTAGGTGGCGAATATGGGGCACCCAAGTCAATTTTTTGTCAAAGAGAAGACCCAGGAAACGATGCTGTGCTACAACTTCCAGGCGCTGATTACCCAAGAACAGTTCTGGATCAGGGTGAACTGTAGTACGACGACAAAAGTGCACCACCCTCGTTTTTGATGAGGAAAACTGGAAACCATGGGACGTAGCCCACACTGAAGCCCGCCGAATGGCGCTCTGGAGCTGACGTTCAGTAGAGGCTAATGAGTAGGAGCTGTACCATATGCAAAAGTCGTCGACATACAATGCCGGGGTTACCAGTGACCCAACAGAGCTCACCAACCCATTGATGGCGATTAGAAAAAGTGTAACACTCAACACTGAGCCCTGGGGGACACCGTTCTCCTGTATCCGAGGGGAGCTAAAGGAAGAGCCAACTCTGACACGGAACAGGCGGTGGGATAAAAACTGACGGATAAAAATTGGTAAGGAGCCTCTGAGGCCCCAGTCATGAAGAGAACGTAAAATATGATGACGCCAAGCAGTGTCGTATGCCTTATGCAGATCGAAGAAGACTGCTACCAGATGATGTCTTTTAGAGAAGGCCTGTCTGATCGCAGTCTCCAGTCGAAGTAAATGGTCAATAGGGGATCGTCCCTCCCGGAACCCACACTGGTAAGGTGAGAGAAGTCCCCGAGATTCAAGAACCCAGCATAATCTGCGGGCTACCATCCGCTCAAGTAGTTTACAGGGGACACTTGTCAGGCTTATTGGTCGATAACTGTCTAGCGCCGACGGGTCCTTGCCAGGCTTGAGGGCAGGGACCACAATACTCTCCCTCCACTGGGAGGGGAACACCCCTTGAAGCCAAATACGGTTAAAAACTTTTAGGAGAAATTGTCGTTGTGAGGGGTTAAGGTGTTTCAGCAATTGATTATGGATATCATCAGGGCCAGGTGCTGAATCACGGGAAGAGGAGAGGGCCAGCGACAGCTCCCAGTCAGTAAAAGGTTCGTTATATGGTTCCACCTGGTGAGAAGTAAAGCCTAATTTGAAGGTTTCGGCCTGGTGTTTCTGAAGGAGAAAGGTCGCCGGATATGAAGTTGTCGCCGAGACATTGGCGAAGTGAGTTGCAAGATGTTCTGCAACAACAGATGGCTCCGTGCAGACCCCATCAGGCAGGGCAAGACCAGGGACGGAAGACGGCCGCCAGCTACCTTGGATAGATCGGAGCATAGCCCACACTCTTGTCAAAGGGACAGAAGAACCCAACGAGGAGACAAAATGCTCCCAGCATGTCCGCTTACTTTGTTTGATTAAGTAACGAGCTCTGGCACGCAGACGTTTGAAATTTATTAGACCAGCGAGCGATGGGTGGCGCTTAAGATGTTGCAAGGCCCTTCGGCGCTCGCGAATGGCTGCGGCAACAGTTGCATTCTACCAAGGGACAGGCCGGCGAGAAGGAGGGCCTGTCGACCGGGGAACAGTGACGTTGGCAGCTTGGGTGATCATGTTGGTCATTTGGCTTATAATATCATCTATACAGCCTGAGGGGGAAGATGGGAACACAACCTGGGATGTATATAGCGGCCAATTAGCACGACGGAATACCCAGCGGGGTACCCTGGCTCGTGGTAGGCGTGAGGGAAGTGAAAGGATCAACGGAAAGTGGTCGCTATCGCAAAGGTCGTCATACGCCGACCAGTGAAATAAAGGAAGGAGAGAAGGAGAAGTGAGAGAGAGGTCTATGGCAGAAAAGGTGCCGTGAGCGGCACTAAAATGAGTTGGGGAACCATAGTTGAGAAGGCTCAGATTGTGGTCAGCAATAAACTGGTCTATGAGGCGGCCCCAGCTAGATGTATAAGCACTGCCCCACAAAGGATGGTGGGCATTGAAGTCCCCAAGGATGAGGTAAGGAGGGGGGAGTTGCTGAAGGAGGGCCACTAGGGACGTGAGAGTAGGTGGCCTGTCAGGTGGAAGGTAGAGGTTGCAAATGGTCAATGGAGTGTCCAAGTGAACCCGGACAGCAACCACTTCCAATGGAGTTTGGAGAGGAATCCAGGTACTGACAATATCTGTCCGGACCAAAGTACAAACCCCACCAGACGCCTGGAGGGGACCAACCCGGTTCCGACAAAAAGCACGGAACCCACGGAGGGTCGGTGAATGTGCATCCATAAACCTCGATTCCTGCAGGACGACACAGGCCGCAGAAGAGAGAGAGATTAGCTGTTTAATCTCCAAGAGGTGACGGTAGTAACCATTACAGTTCCATTGGATTATCACATCACGAGGATCTAGGCGGGAAGCGAATGGCATAACGTCTGTCACGCTGCTTTGTCAGCGTCCGTCACCAAAGAAGAAGGGACAACATCCATAAATAGCTGATCAGCCTCGGGCTCAATGGGATGAGCGAGTTGCGAAAGCACAGTCGGCACCTCCGGTGGTACCGGAGGGGCTTTATCTTGTAACTTTGGTTTCTTCTTCTTCTTCTCCTTCTCTTTCTCCTTCTCCTTCTCTCGTGTGGGACGGGCAGGACCCACCCCAGAGAGAGGACTTTTGTCAGTTAGGTCTGGTACTGACGAGGATCGGGCGACCTTTGAACTCACTGACTGGGAGTCCGATGGCCGGCTGGAGGTCGAAGATCTCCGATCTGGGGAACGCCGGGACGGAAGGCCCTGAGATAGGGCACTGTCACCGGCAGGCGACGGAGAAGGGGTGCACTTCTCCGGCTGGGAAGGGGTGGGACACAAAGGGAGGGCTACAGGAGCTACAGGAGAGGGAGATGTGAGGGAGGGGTGTGGACGGGGTGTAGGGGGGAGATGGGAGTGGGAAGGGGAGGGTGAAAGGCTAGACGATAACGTCGTAGCGAAGGTCGTCGCCATTTGCACGGGATGCAGACGTTCATATTTGCTGCGGGCCTCAGGGTACGTCAAACGCTCCAGGGATTTGTACTCTTGTATCTTCTTTTCTTTTTTGAACATAGGGCAATCTGGCGACCGTGAAGAGTGGTGTTGTTGACAGTTGACGCACACCGGCGGAGGAACACAGGGGCTCCCCTCATGTAGTGGGCGTCCACAATCACCGCATACTGGGACTGCTGTACAGCGAGAGGACATATGACCAAACCTCATACATCGAAAGCACCGCATGGGAGGTGGAATGTAGGGCTTCACTTCACATCGATATATCATGATCTTGACCTTCTCTGGGAGTGTGTCCCCCTCGAAGGCCAAGATAAAGGCCCCAGTATCGACGCGGTTATCTTTAGGTCCCCTCTGAACGCGGCGAACAAAATGTACACCACGCCGCTCGAGATAGGCCCTAAGCTCCTCATCAGTTTGAAGGAGGAGGTCCCGGTGGAATATCACACCCTGTACCATATTCAAGGATTTGTGCGGGACAATTGTGACTGGAATGTCGCCAAGGGTGTTGCAGGCGAGCAAAGCTTCAGACTGGGCTTCCGAGACTGTTTTAATGAGTAATGAACCAGATCTAAGCTTACCCATAGATTCCACTTCACCAAACTTGTCCTCTATGGTCTCGACAAAGAACAGAGGTTTGGTGGAAGTGAAAGTCCCTCCATCAGTCCTTGAGCAAACGAGATAGCGAGGAAAGGGTTTTGCTCCTAACCGGCGAGCCTGGCCTTCCTCCCAAGGGGTAGCAAGGGAGGGAAACATCCTCTTATCCGCAGTAGTAGCATTAAACGATCTCTTCCTGTCTTGAGAGACGGCCGATGCACGACCATTTTGGAGTCTAACTCTTTTCATGGGGCTAGACGTCCGCCCTGGTGTCACCCACTCCGAAACCGGGGCTCTCTCCATGGGCGCCACCCAGCCTCAGCAAAGGCCACCTGGCACGATGGCCATTGCCGGGAGTTCTGATACCCCCGAGGACAGGCATCAACTCCTTGGCTTGCATGGAGAGGTCGCAGCTCAGACACCAGTAGTGTGATCCCTGTGGTGTCAGGGGGCTCAGCCAAAGGGTACATAACAGCCCCCCCACACGGACTGGCTACACGTGCTGGGGACCTAGCGGGGGATGGGGGCTACAGCGAGGAAAGGAAGTGGAAAGGAAAGGATAGGACCCGCGCTGTAGGGGCTAGGTCGGGAGTTCTTCCCCAATTGGCTCACACATTATCGGACAATTTTGGTATGGAAGGTCAAACCCCGAGGGGGACCAAACTGGGCCAAAAACCGGTGTACACAGCAGACAAAACCAAAGTGCAGGACAATTGGTACCATGGGATAGCCAAGCCGTCATCCAGAGTACCACCGAGAGACGGGGTTGGAGAGGGTGGGAAGGAGGAATTAGGATGGGAAGGAGGGGGAACTAGGAGGGGTAATGCAGCCTGGGGAAAGCAGGAAAAAAGGCTGCAATGGCTCGGGGACCCGTGCGCGCCACACACGTACCCACAAAAGAGCTGTGGGCCCCCTGGGGGGGGGGGGGGGGGTGGCAAAGTGTGAATCCATCAGAACTCTTATCAAATGGCTCCTTACAAAACCCAAAGAAATTCTGGTATTGTCCATCGCAAATTTAGTGCGAGACATAAGAACATGAATTGAGTACGTAAATCAAAAGTACAAATTCTGAACTGAGTTTTCAAGTGTTCCTTCACATAGGAATGCAGGAATATACTGCTGTAGGTCAATGCTTTCAGTTCACTGAAAAAAACTGAAATTGCTAAAACTGCCCAAGACCACAGGACCCAAGGGCACCTCTATCAGATTCTATACAGAATTTTATCCTGAATTAGCCCCTCTTTTGACCTTACTGTATCACACACCCTTCAAAAAAAAGAAAGAACATGTCACACCCACCCACAAAAAAAAGTCATAATTGTAGACTGGGAAACCACCCGTCTGCTTTGACCCATGACATCATCAATATGTCGGAAAACCAGTATATGGGATATCTTAATATTTCTGTATTGTAGATACAAATAATCTGTAGTTATTATAGATAACAAAATGTACCACCAATCACGGGTCTTAGCCCAAAAATTCGCGCCTTCAGCACACACATAGGAAAAATAAAAATAAAATCTCTTGGTTAACCTACAGCTAACCACCAGAGAGAAGTTCAAAAATGTTCTAATGTTTGTATAGCTTATGGAACTTAACTACGGGGTCATCAGTCTCTAAACTTACAAACTACTTATAAACTAGCTAATACTAAGGACGGCACTAATATCAATGCCCGAGGGGGATTCGAACCCTCGACCATACTGGCCGTGCAGACCGTTACTGGAGCGCCTCAGTCCCCTCGGCCACCACGGCCGACAGACAGAAGATGCAGATGACTTTTTAAACACAAAATATTAATTGTTTTGTTTGTAAACAAACCATTGTCTTTAAATCAACCACCACATAATCAGTCACGCCTTGTACAAAGACGCACGCACCTAAAAACTGCAGCGCTGCGATGACGTCAGGGGTCAAAGCTGATGGATGGTATCCCCGTCTACAGGTGAGCCCAAAAAACTTGGCAGAAGTGACCCACAAAGCTATCACTAAATATACATTCATCTGTTGAAGAATTTTGGAAAGTGTTCTAAGCTCAAACTCAATGAGATATCTCCAATGAGGTTACCTCCTCCATGCCAACAACTATGTATTCTGAAACACCGGTCAACCAAAATCGAACATGTGTTTCTTTCATAAAAGGGATGGATCAGGAGAATAATTTAAATACCGTATTTCTTGATGTTGGAATCTAATTTGACTCCATTTGGTCAACTCGGTACAATTTAATGACGCAAATCCACCTGTCTGCTTTGACCCATGATGTCATTAAAAGGTGGAAAACCCGTATTTCAGCCATAGCCAACTGCAAATAATCAACATTTCAGTTGATTAGTATCTTTAAGTAATGGAGCTCCTTAAAAGACGGCCCCAACAGCCTCACCAGATTTGACAGCATGTTGATATTCTCAGAAATCCAAATGACATAAATTTACTTGCTTAGTGTTTGGTAGCAACAAAGTAAATAAATAATGCTGTTCCTGCTCTATGATTGCCTGGTACTATTTGTATCCTTGTCCACTCAGTAAAAGTAATTGCTCTCCTAAAACAAACAGCTCACCACCACATAGCCTACTACACAACACGTCGATGCCACGGGTTTTTTAAGGGTAGAATCACATTGTACAAATGACTCGCCAACTCCCCATGCTTTGTGTCCGCTATCCTACATATTCAACCTTTCAAGTCACTAAGATCTATAGCGAACTTAATTTATACTATCAGATGTCAAGCATTATAATGGTCCTCTACTAATATCTATTGCTTATGTCACTTACCATGTTCAATTGCATTAACTCTTCTATTAGTAATTTTGATGACCTCGTCAAGAGTAACAAAAGATGTCTGTAGAGAAGCTAATTCAACTAACAACTTTACTGCACTCTGGTAGTTCTTTTTTAGTTTGGCAAGCTGCTGTCCTCCTCTTGCCAAACCTGCCAGTTCATATGTGTCTGAACCATCTTGATAACTTTCAAATACTGGTAACATAACACCTACAACAAAATTAAGTACATGTAAATATGTGTAAGAGTAATAACAAGTAAGAAAAATAATCATAAGTGGACTTGCACTTCAGAATTCATTATTTTTATACAAATGATGAAAGACAATAGTGCATCTATAGTCAGCCAATCCGTTTACATTAGTATTTTAAAAGGACAGAATTTAAATATGCTTTGAGCAGATTTAGAAACTAAAACCAGGTGTTATTGGCATATTACAGAATTATCAGATAACCATAATCTAGGACAAGTGTGTGTGTTTTATTATTATTATCTGCCTCAAAACCCTAGAAAGCAAAGTTTTGTCACGTTCATTAAAATGTTTCTATTCTAATAATTTGATAATACCTTCAATCCCAGACTAACATAAATGGTACTACCTGCAACATTGTCCTTCTTTGTGCGAATCTTCACTTGTGCCCTATTTACGTTCTGCAGAACAACTTGGTTGAAATCTCCGGTAGTAAATTTTGCTTCAGCTAATGAGAAAGCAGCTTCTTTCATTACTTCTCCCATGAGCGTCTTAGTCTGAAAAATCAACATAAAATATCAAAGGCACTAAATAATATTTGAATTTTCATAATGTTTTAATATTAGTGGAATACATTACCTCTATGATTTTGCCCAGTATCTGCCGAAATCGCATTTGCAAAGCATCTGCCTTTTTCTTCAGTAAACTGTGACCTTTTTGTGCTCCTTTTAGTCTAGCTTTCATTAACATCTGCGCACTGTAAGATTTGAAATATTATGAAGGCATCCATTTGCTAACTATTTACACAATTTAACATAGTTTAAGAATATTTTACTCGTAACCCAATTCTATAAAGGGACACTCCCCCCATGTGGAAATTCAATTTACCAACATAATTTAATAATAGTCCCCGTTTTTTTTACATTGCAGATATCAATCAACTCTCATAATACAATAAATTAGTCCCTTTACGTACCCTCGCGAGGGAAATATTTGAATTCTGTCTTTTCCCGACATTTTTACTTCAGTTCTCAATACTCAAACCAACTATCTTCACTTGAAGTCAGCTGACAGCAGCAAAGATTTAAAAGGGAAGACACTACTTGCGATATGTGTAGTATCTCCGTTCTCAACAGCTTTGAATAGGTGTATCCGTCTTTTGTTAAACGAGAAACAATTTGCCGTATCACCGTGTGTTGTGGTTGTAGACTGTAACTTTGATATAGTTTGAAGGGAAAATATCAACATGAGCTCCATAGGAACGGGCGTAAGTAGATAATTGAAAGTTCGCCACCGTTTTCTTGCGATATCTTTATGTAAATGTTATTCGCTCAAAAACTGACACTTCGTTTCATCACAAGTAGTTCTATTTTTTCAAAATAATAGGCCTACATGTTCACTCTGCACTTGTATTAAAATGGATTGTTAGTACAGGTGTAGGGCCTATCATTTTTTCAAAACTATTTCCTCACTAAATTTTCGGAAACCACATTTTACTCCAGGCAAATCGTCCGAAAATGTATACAAACAATAGTGTTTTTGGTTTGTATGTGTTTTGTTATAACAGCACACATTCTATTTCACACTTTTTTTTCCCAGTATGATCTCTCCGCATCACAGTTCTCTCCAGATGGCCGTGTTTTCCAGGTAGAATATGCACAGAAAGCAGTGGATAACAGTGGGTAAGTGACTGATGTCGCGTACACAGTTTATTTCTTTTTACACATATTATCATCAATTAATGTTGTTAACATTTTTTCCAGTACTGTAATAGGCCTGAGGGGCAAAGATGGTGTTGTATTTGCTGTCGAAAAACTTGTCACATCGAAATTGTATGAACCAGGTGCTAACCAAAGAATATTCAATATTGACAAACATGTTGGAATGGTGAGTAAAACTATGGCTAAAGTATAAAAATATTTTGTAATTCACTTTTCTTCGTTTGATTATAACCTTCTAATTTTTGTTAGTACTCCCATGATCAAAATCGTGAAAGAGATAAGTGTCAACTAGCAAGTAAACATCATTTTGCAGAAATAGATTCTTCAAGTTAATGGTATGGAAATGCCGGCCAAAGTTTAGATTGTTCTCATTGGCATGCGACTTGTATTCACAGGTTAAATTTTACATCAGGTGATAATGTAAGCAGAAAATGTTCAGTTTAAAGGATGTTTGATTTATTGACTCGACAATGTTACCTGACAACCATACAGCAGGAATAACATTATTTTATGGTCAATATGGAAAAATTATACCCTCTCATTCTACATGATTCAGTTTTCAAAGAGCATTCAAAGGCTGTTCCCAAGATCAGCAAGCTATGCCACTGAAGCAATAAGTAAAATTTTATCTGTTGGCAGTAGGTAAATGATGTTAAATGCATTGCCGAAATGCCAGTGTCAAAAAGGTGGTAGGTGCAAAGACAGGTGACCAATGAGACAAAACAATGTACGCAAGAAATTCTGAAGATTTAGGTGCGCCTCGGTTGCACAGTGGTAGAGTGCCATACTACAAATCTGAAGGTCGCGGGTTCGATACCCACCAGGATTTTTATCTGTCACTTTCCACTTCTTTCACCTCTGGCAGTATTGCTCATGTGAAAAATACCAAGTAGCACCGTGGTTCGGAACCCACGTTAAACTGTAGGTCCCCCTATAACTGGCTGGGTAAGTCAGCTCGAAGGTCGGAGGAAGGCAACGGCATACCACCTCCAAACAGGACCATACCTAGTAAAGCACTGTGGTGTTCAAACCAATCTTAGGATTGTTGACTGCTTTACCTTTATCTGGCCACAATAGCCAAGAAAGTGTGAAATTTTATATACTACTTCACCAGAAAGGAAATACAGTGATAGTACAGGTGCCCTTAAATTTTAGCAGATTTTATTGATACTAACATACACATAAATGAATTCTCATAAGGAGAAGGCCTACTGTTTGCACTGACCTGGCCACCCAGAATGCAACACGCTGAGGGAAGCATCCAAATCGGATGAATTTTCAGCATGCATTTGTGGTAATGATAAATGCACACAATTTGGCATTTCAGTGCTGGCACTTATCATGGCCAGCATTGCTTTCATGTGAAAGCCCTATATAAATGGTGCACAGGTGTACTGGGGTAAAACTGCAGAGTCTGTTGCCTGTGTTGTTAGCTTTGCACGTATGTTGGCAACCTTGCAGCAAGCGACTATGGTAATGCAATACTTGTCTGCGTAAAATGAACATTTAAAATCACTTGATCACTGTTTCGTACAGATCATAAAATTAATAAACCATGCTATACCTGCTTGGTGGTTGACTGCTGAGGTGTAAATGTAGATATTCTGTAGTGTTTCCAACACTTGCAGCATGTGGGCAACAGACTCTACAGTTTAGCCCACAATTGTACTGGAATTGTTCTTTCATGCAGTTGTTTTGCATTGAAATCGGATTCATTTAGGAGCAACTATGCGATCCCCTTGCTGAACATATATCGTAAATGTTGGGAAATGAATTGAATTAAGTGAAATGGTACTGCACTTCACGTTCACCCATCCATCAACTTAGCCCCCAATCATTTGAAACATGGATTATTTTTGTTGTTCTTTACACTTCAAGCAGAACTAATACTTCACTTTGTAAAGTTTTACCAAATTATATATATATATATATATATATATATATATATATATATATATATATATATATATATATATATAGTATAAAATAAAGATTTTTGACTTACCTAAAGTACAGGCTTGTCGATAGAAACACGAAACACACAAAAACACACAACCATTCGAGCTTTCGCCACCAGTGGTGGCTTCTTCGGGAAAAAGAGGGAGGAAGGAGAGGAGAAAGGGAAGGATACGGGTTTTAAGGAAGTGGAAAAGGAGCCATTCCAATCCCAGGAGTGGAAGGACTTACCTTAGGGGACAAAAAGGAAGGTAAACAAATACACACACACTCACACATATCCACATCCAAACACACTTAGGCAGACATTTGTAGAAACCAAAGAAGTTGGACAGAGATGCCACTTCAGGCAGAGGCTCTGTCCACAGAACCGAGGCAAAGATTTTAAAGATGGCGGGCGGGAATTAGAATTTAGCGGAGGTTGAGACCAGGCGGGCAACGGGAAGAGAGAATGTGTTGAAGGGCAAGTTCCCATCTCCGGAGTTCTGAAAGATTGGTGTTGGTGGGAAGTATCCAGATAACCCGGACGGTGTAACACTGTGCCAAGATGTGCTGGCCGTGCACCAAGGCATGTTTAGCCACAGGGTGATCCTCATTACCAACAAACACTGTCTGCCTGTGACCGTTCATGCGAATGGACAGTTTGTTGCTGGTCATTCCCACATAGAACGCTTCACAGTGCAGGCATGTCAGTTGGTAAATCACGTGGGTGCTATCGCAAGTGGCTCTGCCCTTGATCGTGTACACCCTCCGGGTTACGGGACTGGAGTAAGTGGTGGTGGAAGGGTGCATAGGGCAGGTTTTACAACGGGGGCGGTTACAAGGGTAGGAGCCAGAGGGTAGGGAAGGTGGTTTGGGGATTTCATATGGATGGACTAGGAGGTTACGGAGGTTAGGTGGGCGGCGGAAAGACACTCTTGGTGGAGTGGGAAGGATGTCATGAAGGATGGATCTCATTTCGGGGCAGGATTTAAGGAAGTCGTATCCTTGCTGGAGAGCCACATTCAGAGTCCGCTCCAGTCCCGGAAAGTATCCGGTGACAAGAGGGGCACTTCTGGGGTTCTTCTGTGGAAGGTTCTGAATTTGGGGGGATGAGGAAGTGGCTCTGGAAATTTGTTTCTGTACCAGATCAGGAGGATAGCCGCGGGATGTGAAAGCTGATATTAGGTTGTTGGTGTACTGGTTCAGGGATTCGGGACTGGAGCAGACTCGTTTGCCACGAAGACCTAAGCTGTAGGGAAGGGAACGTTTGATGTGGAATGGATGGCAGCTGTCATAGTGTAGGTACTGTTGTTTGTTGGTTGGTTTGATGTGGACGGATGTGTGAAGTTGGCCGTTGGACAGATGGAGGTCGACATCAAGGAAAGTGGCATGGGATTTGGAATAGGACCAGGTGAATTTGATGGGACCAAAGGAGTTGAGGTTGAAGAGGAAATTCTGGAGTTCTTCTTCACTGTGAGTCCAAATCATAAAGATGTCGTCAATGAATCTATACCAAACTTTGGGTTGACAGGCCTGGGTGTCCAGGAAGGCTTCCTCTAAGCGTCCCATAAATAAGTTGGCGTACGAGGGGGCCATCCTGGTTCCCATGGCTGTTCCCTTTAGTTGTTGGTATGTTTGGCCCTCAAAAGTGAAGAAGTTGTGGGTTAGGATGAAGCTGGCTAGGGTATTAAGGAAAGAGGTTTTAGGTAGGGAATTGGGTGGTCGGCGTGAAAGGAAATACTCCATCGCAGCAAGGCCCTGGGCATGTGGGATGTTTGTGTACAAGGAAGTGGCATCAATGGTTACAAGGATGGTATCTGGAGGTAACTGGCTAGGCAAGGATTTCAGGCGATCGAGGAAGTGGTTGGTATCTTTGATGAAGGATGGGAGACTGCACATGATGGGTTGAAGGTGTTGGTCTATGTAGGCAGAGATTCGTTCAGTAGGGGCTTGGTAACCGGCCACAATGGGGCGGCCGGGATGATTGGGTTTGTGGATCTTGGGGAGTAGGTAGAAGGTGGGGGTACGGGGTGTCGGTGGGGTCATGAGGTTAATGGAGTTAGGTGAAAGGTTTTGTAGGGGGCCTAAGGTTTTGAGGATTCCTTGAAGCTCTGCCTGGACATCAGGGATAGGATTGTGTTGACAAACTTTGTAGGTAGTATTGTCTGAAAGCTGACGCAGTCCCTCAGCCACATACTCCCGCCGATCAAGTACCACGGTTGTGGATCCCTTGTCGGCTGGGAGAATGACGATGGAACGGTCAGCTTTCAGATCACGGATGGCTCGGGATTCAGCTGTAGTAATGTTGGGAGTAGGATTAAGGTTTTTTAGGAAAGACTGAGAGGCAAGGTTGGAAGTAAGGAATTCCTGGAAGGTTTGAAGAGGGTGATTTTGAGGAAGAGCGGGTGGGTCTAGCTGTGATGGAGGACGGAACTGTTCCAGGCAAGGTTCTATTTGAGTCATGTCTTGTGGAGTTGGATCATTAGGAGTAGGGTTAGTTTTTTTCGTGGCAAAGTGATATCTCCAGCAGAGGCTACGAGTATAGGATAGTAAATCTTTGACAAGGGCTGTTTGGTTGAATTTGGGAGTAGGGCTAAAGGTGAGGCCTTTGGATAGGACAGAGGTTTCAGTTTGGGAGAGCGGTTTAGAGGAGAGGTTAACTACTGAATTGGGATGTCGTGGTTCCGGATTGTGTGCAGTAGGATTTAAAGGTTTGGGGGGGAATGGAGCTGGAAGTGGGAGATTGAGTAGATGGGAGAGACTGGGTTTCTGTGCAATAAGAGGAGCTTGAGGTTTACTGGAGTGGTTGTTGAGGGAGTGTGTGTTGAGGGAGAGTGTATTGCCTTTCCGGAGGTGGGTGACAAGGAGTTGGGATAGTTTTTTTAGGTGGAGGGTGGCATGTTGTTCTAATTTCCGGTTGGCCTGTAGGAGGATGTTCTGAACTGTGGGTGTGGATGCGGAAGAGGAAAGGTTGAGGATTTTGATTAGGGATAGGAGTTGACAGGTGTGTTCATTGGCGGAGTTGATGTATAGGTTAAGGATTAGGCGGGTGAGGGCTGTGGATTGTTCTGTTTGGAATTGGTGTAGGGCTTGATGAAAGGATGGGTTACAGCCGGAGATGGGAACTTTTATTGTGAGGCCCTTGGGGGTTATGCCAAATGTTAGACATGCCTGAATAAACAAAATGTGGGACCGTAATCTGGCGAGGATGAAAGCATGCTTGCGGAGGGAATGTATGTAAAACTTGATGGGGTCCAGGTAGGGTAACATAATGTATGGAATGGAAAAGTGAGAACTATGCGTTGAATAAATGACTTCAAAGTATTTAGAAAGGAAAGAAAAATTTGTGAAGGTGGATAGATAGCGAAAGGATTCAGCAAAGAAAATAGAAATCTATAAAGTTGTTCAAGAGAGTTGTTGAAGTTGAACCTGGTGGAAACTGAGGTCAACTACAGTTGGTTAACAACGTAATGCACAATAGTTTGGTGGTTGTATTGGCGTCCAAAACAAGTTACAGGGAGGAGAAAATCAAAGGAAAGCGTGTTATAATGACTGATTAGTAGTGGCAGATTACGACTATGAGGTAGACAATAATCTGAGGAAGGAATAATAGGGTTAAAAACGTATGAAAGTTACTGAAAAATGAACGGGAATGTCGGAAGAATGAACGGAAATGTGGAAAAATGGGGTTCGGCAATAATAATAATAAGCTGGCGAAGGAATAATAGGGTTAAAACTTTATTGAAAAATGAACGGGAATGTCGGAAAAATGAACGGAAATGTGAAAAAACGGGAAACGGAAATAATAATAATAATCTGACGAAGGAATAATGGGATTAAAACGGATAGAAAGTTATTGAAAAATGAACGGGAATGTCGGAAGAATGAACGGAAATGTGGAAAAACGGAAATCGGAAGTAATAGTAATAATAAGCTGACGAAAGAATAATTGGGTTAAAACGTATAGAAAGTTTAGAAAAATGATCGCGAATGTCGGAAGAATGAATGGAAATGTGGAAAAACGAGAATCGGAAATAATCGCGAAGTTTCTAGGAAAAGCCGAAAATGGTTATTATAGGTTATTGTAAAATGGAGTTGTGAAATAGTATTACCACAGTAAATGTGGATAACGGGTAGATATTATACAGGAGATGCAGTGATGAAAGCGGTAAATAACAAAAAGTAAAAAATAATAAATAAAATAATAATGATGAAAAGCGTACACGAAAAGTCGTTAGTCGTATTATTAGTGAAGGTTCAGAAGTCAATACTGATTGTTGTATGTGGCTAATTTGGCCAGGAGAAAAATGAACTTTAATGAGAGCGAAATGAACTTAAATGAGAGCGAATATAGGGTGAGAATATAATGTAAAATTAAAAACAGAAGGAGAAAGTAAGAGTACAGAAAAGATTTCGAAAGGCAACAGAGCAATAATGAACGTAAGTAATTGTTAGGTTCAAAAGGATGAAACTAATATTATAGAAGGAGACCTTCCAGGTAGGAAAATGGTATAAAATAAAGATTTTTGACTTACCTAAAGTACAGGCTTGTCGATAGAAACACGAAACACACAAAAACACACAACCATTCGAGCTTTCGCCACCAGTGGTGGCTTCTTCGGGAAAAAGAGGGAGGAAGGAGAGGAGAAAGGGAAGGATACGGGTTTTAAGGAAGTGGAAAAGGAGCCATTCCAATCCCAGGAGTGGAAGGACTTACCTTAGGGGACAAAAAGGAAGGTAAACAAATACACACACACTCACACATATCCACATCCAAACACACTTAGGCAGACATTTGTAGAAACCAAAGAAGTTGGACAGAGATGCCACTTCAGGCAGAGGCTCTGTCCACAGAACCGAGGCAAAGATTTTAAAGATGGCGGGCGGGAATTAGAATTTAGCGGAGGTTGAGACCAGGCGGGCAACGGGAAGAGAGAATGTGTTGAAGGGCAAGTTCCCATCTCCGGAGTTCTGAAAGATTGGTGTTGGTGGGAAGTATCCAGATATAACCCGGACGGTGTAACACTGTGCCAAGATGTGCTGGCCGTGCACCAAGGCATGTTTAGCCACAGGGTGATCCTCATTACCAACAAACACTGTCTGCCTGTGACCGTTCATGCGAATGGACAGTTTGTTGCTGGTCATTCCCACATAGAACGCTTCACAGTGCAGGCATGTCAGTTGGTAAATCACGTGGGTGCTATCGCAAGTGGCTCTGCCCTTGATCGTGTACACCCTCCGGGTTACGGGACTGGAGTAAGTGGTGGTGGAAGGGTGCATAGGGCAGGTTTTACAACGGGGGCGGTTACAAGGGTAGGAGCCAGAGGGTAGGGAAGGTGGTTTGGGGATTTCATATGGATGGACTAGGAGGTTACGGAGGTTAGGTGGGCGGCGGAAAGACACTCTTGGTGGAGTGGGAAGGATGTCATGAAGGATGGATCTCATTTCGGGGCAGGATTTAAGGAAGTCGTATCCTTGCTGGAGAGCCACATTCAGAGTCCGCTCCAGTCCCGGAAAGTATCCGGTGACAAGAGGGGCACTTCTGGGGTTCTTCTGTGGAAGGTTCTGAATTTGGGGGGATGAGGAAGTGGCTCTGGAAATTTGTTTCTGTACCAGATCAGGAGGATAGCCGCGGGATGTGAAAGCTGATATTAGGTTGTTGGTGTACTGGTTCAGGGATTCGGGACTGGAGCAGACTCGTTTGCCACGAAGACCTAAGCTGTAGGGAAGGGAACGTTTGATGTGGAATGGATGGCAGCTGTCATAGTGTAGGTACTGTTGTTTGTTGGTTGGTTTGATGTGGACGGATGTGTGAAGTTGGCCGTTGGACAGATGGAGGTCGACATCAAGGAAAGTGGCATGGGATTTGGAATAGGACCAGGTGAATTTGATGGGACCAAAGGAGTTGAGGTTGAAGAGGAAATTCTGGAGTTCTTCTTCACTGTGAGTCCAAATCATAAAGATGTCGTCAATGAATCTATACCAAACTTTGGGTTGACAGGCCTGGGTGTCCAGGAAGGCTTCCTCTAAGCGTCCCATAAATAAGTTGGCGTACGAGGGGGCCATCCTGGTTCCCATGGCTGTTCCCTTTAGTTGTTGGTATGTTTGGCCCTCAAAAGTGAAGAAGTTGTGGGTTAGGATGAAGCTGGCTAGGGTATTAAGGAAAGAGGTTTTAGGTAGGGAATTGGGTGGTCGGCGTGAAAGGAAATACTCCATCGCAGCAAGGCCCTGGGCATGTGGGATGTTTGTGTACAAGGAAGTGGCATCAATGGTTACAAGGATGGTATCTGGAGGTAACTGGCTAGGCAAGGATTTCAGGCGATCGAGGAAGTGGTTGGTATCTTTGATGAAGGATGGGAGACTGCACATGATGGGTTGAAGGTGTTGGTCTATGTAGGCAGAGATTCGTTCAGTAGGGGCTTGGTAACCGGCCACAATGGGGCGGCCGGGATGATTGGGTTTGTGGATCTTGGGGAGTAGGTAGAAGGTGGGGGTACGGGGTGTCGGTGGGGTCATGAGGTTAATGGAGTTAGGTGAAAGGTTTTGTAGGGGGCCTAAGGTTTTGAGGATTCCTTGAAGCTCTGCCTGGACATCAGGGATAGGATTGTGTTGACAAACTTTGTAGGTAGTATTGTCTGAAAGCTGACGCAGTCCCTCAGCCACATACTCCCGCCGATCAAGTACCACGGTTGTGGATCCCTTGTCGGCTGGGAGAATGACGATGGAACGGTCAGCTTTCAGATCACGGATGGCTCGGGATTCAGCTGTAGTAATGTTGGGAGTAGGATTAAGGTTTTTTAGGAAAGACTGAGAGGCAAGGTTGGAAGTAAGGAATTCCTGGAAGGTTTGAAGAGGGTGATTTTGAGGAAGAGCGGGTGGGTCTAGCTGTGATGGAGGACGGAACTGTTCCAGGCAAGGTTCTATTTGAGTCATGTCTTGTGGAGTTGGATCATTAGGAGTAGGGTTAGTTTTTTTCGTGGCAAAGTGATATCTCCAGCAGAGGCTACGAGTATAGGATAGTAAATCTTTGACAAGGGCTGTTTGGTTGAATTTGGGAGTAGGGCTAAAGGTGAGGCCTTTGGATAGGACAGAGGTTTCAGTTTGGGAGAGCGGTTTAGAGGAGAGGTTAACTACTGAATTGGGATGTCGTGGTTCCGGATTGTGTGCAGTAGGATTTAAAGGTTTGGGGGGGAATGGAGCTGGAAGTGGGAGATTGAGTAGATGGGAGAGACTGGGTTTCTGTGCAATAAGAGGAGCTTGAGGTTTACTGGAGTGGTTGTTGAGGGAGTGTGTGTTGAGGGAGAGTGTATTGCCTTTCCGGAGGTGGGTGACAAGGAGTTGGGATAGTTTTTTTAGGTGGAGGGTGGCATGTTGTTCTAATTTCCGGTTGGCCTGTAGGAGGATGTTCTGAACTGTGGGTGTGGATGCGGAAGAGGAAAGGTTGAGGATTTTGATTAGGGATAGGAGTTGACAGGTGTGTTCATTGGCGGAGTTGATGTATAGGTTAAGGATTAGGCGGGTGAGGGCTGTGGATTGTTCTGTTTGGAATTGGTGTAGGGCTTGATGAAAGGATGGGTTACAGCCGGAGATGGGAACTTTTATTGTGAGGCCCTTGGGGGTTATGCCAAATGTTAGACATGCCTGAATAAACAAAATGTGGGACCGTAATCTGGCGAGGATGAAAGCATGCTTGCGGAGGGAATGTATGTAAAACTTGATGGGGTCCAGGTAGGGTAACATAATGTATGGAATGGAAAAGTGAGAACTATGCGTTGAATAAATGACTTCAAAGTATTTAGAAAGGAAAGAAAAATTTGTGAAGGTGGATAGATAGCGAAAGGATTCAGCAAAGAAAATAGAAATCTATAAAGTTGTTCAAGAGAGTTGTTGAAGTTGAACCTGGTGGAAACTGAGGTCAACTACAGTTGGTTAACAACGTAATGCACAATAGTTTGGTGGTTGTATTGGCGTCCAAAACAAGTTACAGGGAGGAGAAAATCAAAGGAAAGCGTGTTATAATGACTGATTAGTAGTGGCAGATTACGACTATGAGGTAGACAATAATCTGAGGAAGGAATAATAGGGTTAAAAACGTATGAAAGTTACTGAAAAATGAACGGGAATGTCGGAAGAATGAACGGAAATGTGGAAAAATGGGGTTCGGCAATAATAATAATAAGCTGGCGAAGGAATAATAGGGTTAAAACTTTATTGAAAAATGAACGGGAATGTCGGAAAAATGAACGGAAATGTGAAAAAACGGGAAACGGAAATAATAATAATAATCTGACGAAGGAATAATGGGATTAAAACGGATAGAAAGTTATTGAAAAATGAACGGGAATGTCGGAAGAATGAACGGAAATGTGGAAAAACGGAAATCGGAAGTAATAGTAATAATAAGCTGACGAAAGAATAATTGGGTTAAAACGTATAGAAAGTTTAGAAAAATGATCGCGAATGTCGGAAGAATGAATGGAAATGTGGAAAAACGAGAATCGGAAATAATCGCGAAGTTTCTAGGAAAAGCCGAAAATGGTTATTATAGGTTATTGTAAAATGGAGTTGTGAAATAGTATTACCACAGTAAATGTGGATAACGGGTAGATATTATACAGGAGATGCAGTGATGAAAGCGGTAAATAACAAAAAGTAAAAAATAATAAATAAAATAATAATGATGAAAAGCGTACACGAAAAGTCGTTAGTCGTATTATTAGTGAAGGTTCAGAAGTCAATACTGATTGTTGTATGTGGCTAATTTGGCCAGGAGAAAAATGAACTTTAATGAGAGCGAAATGAACTTAAATGAGAGCGAATATAGGGTGAGAATATAATGTAAAATTAAAAACAGAAGGAGAAAGTAAGAGTACAGAAAAGATTTCGAAAGGCAACAGAGCAATAATGAACGTAAGTAATTGTTAGGTTCAAAAGGATGAAACTAATATTATAGAAGGAGACCTTCCAGGTAGGAAAATGGTATAAAATAAAGATTTTTGACTTACCTAAAGTACAGGCTTGTCGATAGAAACACGAAACACACAAAAACACACAACCATTCGAGCTTTCGCCACCAGTGGTGGCTTCTTCGGGAAAAAGAGGGAGGAAGGAGAGGAGAAAGGGAAGGATACGGGTTTTAAGGAAGTGGAAAAGGAGCCATTCCAATCCCAGGAGTGGAAGGACTTACCTTAGGGGACAAAAAGGAAGGTAAACAAATACACACACACTCACACATATCCACATCCAAACACACTTAGGCAGACATTTGTAGAAACCAAAGAAGTTGGACAGAGATGCCACTTCAGGCAGAGGCTCTGTCCACAGAACCGAGGCAAAGATTTTAAAGATGGCGGGCGGGAATTAGAATTTAGCGGAGGTTGAGACCAGGCGGGCAACGGGAAGAGAGAATGTGTTGAAGGGCAAGTTCCCATCTCCGGAGTTCTGAAAGATTGGTGTTGGTGGGAAGTATCCAGATAACCCGGACGGTGTAACACTGTGCCAAGATGTGCTGGCCGTGCACCAAGGCATGTTTAGCCACAGGGTGATCCTCATTACCAACAAACACTGTCTGCCTGTGACCGTTCATGCGAATGGACAGTTTGTTGCTGGTCATTCCCACATAGAACGCTTCACAGTGCAGGCATGTCAGTTGGTAAATCACGTGGGTGCTATCGCAAGTGGCTCTGCCCTTGATCGTGTACACCCTCCGGGTTACGGGACTGGAGTAAGTGGTGGTGGAAGGGTGCATAGGGCAGGTTTTACAACGGGGGCGGTTACAAGGGTAGGAGCCAGAGGGTAGGGAAGGTGGTTTGGGGATTTCATATGGATGGACTAGGAGGTTACGGAGGTTAGGTGGGCGGCGGAAAGACACTCTTGGTGGAGTGGGAAGGATGTCATGAAGGATGGATCTCATTTCGGGGCAGGATTTAAGGAAGTCGTATCCTTGCTGGAGAGCCACATTCAGAGTCCGCTCCAGTCCCGGAAAGTATCCGGTGACAAGAGGGGCACTTCTGGGGTTCTTCTGTGGAAGGTTCTGAATTTGGGGGGATGAGGAAGTGGCTCTGGAAATTTGTTTCTGTACCAGATCAGGAGGATAGCCGCGGGATGTGAAAGCTGATATTAGGTTGTTGGTGTACTGGTTCAGGGATTCGGGACTGGAGCAGACTCGTTTGCCACGAAGACCTAAGCTGTAGGGAAGGGAACGTTTGATGTGGAATGGATGGCAGCTGTCATAGTGTAGGTACTGTTGTTTGTTGGTTGGTTTGATGTGGACGGATGTGTGAAGTTGGCCGTTGGACAGATGGAGGTCGACATCAAGGAAAGTGGCATGGGATTTGGAATAGGACCAGGTGAATTTGATGGGACCAAAGGAGTTGAGGTTGAAGAGGAAATTCTGGAGTTCTTCTTCACTGTGAGTCCAAATCATAAAGATGTCGTCAATGAATCTATACCAAACTTTGGGTTGACAGGCCTGGGTGTCCAGGAAGGCTTCCTCTAAGCGTCCCATAAATAAGTTGGCGTACGAGGGGGCCATCCTGGTTCCCATGGCTGTTCCCTTTAGTTGTTGGTATGTTTGGCCCTCAAAAGTGAAGAAGTTGTGGGTTAGGATGAAGCTGGCTAGGGTATTAAGGAAAGAGGTTTTAGGTAGGGAATTGGGTGGTCGGCGTGAAAGGAAATACTCCATCGCAGCAAGGCCCTGGGCATGTGGGATGTTTGTGTACAAGGAAGTGGCATCAATGGTTACAAGGATGGTATCTGGAGGTAACTGGCTAGGCAAGGATTTCAGGCGATCGAGGAAGTGGTTGGTATCTTTGATGAAGGATGGGAGACTGCACATGATGGGTTGAAGGTGTTGGTCTATGTAGGCAGAGATTCGTTCAGTAGGGGCTTGGTAACCGGCCACAATGGGGCGGCCGGGATGATTGGGTTTGTGGATCTTGGGGAGTAGGTAGAAGGTGGGGGTACGGGGTGTCGGTGGGGTCATGAGGTTAATGGAGTTAGGTGAAAGGTTTTGTAGGGGGCCTAAGGTTTTGAGGATTCCTTGAAGCTCTGCCTGGACATCAGGGATAGGATTGTGTTGACAAACTTTGTAGGTAGTATTGTCTGAAAGCTGACGCAGTCCCTCAGCCACATACTCCCGCCGATCAAGTACCACGGTTGTGGATCCCTTGTCGGCTGGGAGAATGACGATGGAACGGTCAGCTTTCAGATCACGGATGGCTCGGGATTCAGCTGTAGTAATGTTGGGAGTAGGATTAAGGTTTTTTAGGAAAGACTGAGAGGCAAGGTTGGAAGTAAGGAATTCCTGGAAGGTTTGAAGAGGGTGATTTTGAGGAAGAGCGGGTGGGTCTAGCTGTGATGGAGGACGGAACTGTTCCAGGCAAGGTTCTATTTGAGTCATGTCTTGTGGAGTTGGATCATTAGGAGTAGGGTTGTTTTTTTCGTGGCAAAGTGATATCTCCAGCAGAGGCTACGAGTATAGGATAGTAAATCTTTGACAAGGGCTGTTTGGTTGAATTTGGGAGTAGGGCTAAAGGTGAGGCCTTTGGATAGGACAGAGGTTTCAGTTTGGGAGAGCGGTTTAGAGGAGAGGTTAACTACTGAATTGGGATGTCGTGGTTCCGGATTGTGTGCAGTAGGATTTAAAGGTTTGGGGGGGAATGGAGCTGGAAGTGGGAGATTGAGTAGATGGGAGAGACTGGGTTTCTGTGCAATAAGAGGAGCTTGAGGTTTACTGGAGTGGTTGTTGAGGGAGTGTGTGTTGAGGGAGAGTGTATTGCCTTTCCGGAGGTGGGTGACAAGGAGTTGGGATAGTTTTTTTAGGTGGAGGGTGGCATGTTGTTCTAATTTCCGGTTGGCCTGTAGGAGGATGTTCTGAACTGTGGGTGTGGATGCGGAAGAGGAAAGGTTGAGGATTTTGATTAGGGATAGGAGTTGACAGGTGTGTTCATTGGCGGAGTTGATGTATAGGTTAAGGATTAGGCGGGTGAGGGCTGTGGATTGTTCTGTTTGGAATTGGTGTAGGGCTTGATGAAAGGATGGGTTACAGCCGGAGATGGGAACTTTTATTGTGAGGCCCTTGGGGGTTATGCCAAATGTTAGACATGCCTGAATAAACAAAATGTGGGACCGTAATCTGGCGAGGATGAAAGCATGCTTGCGGAGGGAATGTATGTAAAACTTGATGGGGTCCAGGTAGGGTAACATAATGTATGGAATGGAAAAGTGAGAACTATGCGTTGAATAAATGACTTCAAAGTATTTAGAAAGGAAAGAAAAATTTGTGAAGGTGGATAGATAGCGAAAGGATTCAGCAAAGAAAATAGAAATCTATAAAGTTGTTCAAGAGAGTTGTTGAAGTTGAACCTGGTGGAAACTGAGGTCAACTACAGTTGGTTAACAACGTAATGCACAATAGTTTGGTGGTTGTATTGGCGTCCAAAACAAGTTACAGGGAGGAGAAAATCAAAGGAAAGCGTGTTATAATGACTGATTAGTAGTGGCAGATTACGACTATGAGGTAGACAATAATCTGAGGAAGGAATAATAGGGTTAAAAACGTATGAAAGTTACTGAAAAATGAACGGGAATGTCGGAAGAATGAACGGAAATGTGGAAAAATGGGGTTCGGCAATAATAATAATAAGCTGGCGAAGGAATAATAGGGTTAAAACTTTATTGAAAAATGAACGGGAATGTCGGAAAAATGAACGGAAATGTGAAAAAACGGGAAACGGAAATAATAATAATAATCTGACGAAGGAATAATGGGATTAAAACGGATAGAAAGTTATTGAAAAATGAACGGGAATGTCGGAAGAATGAACGGAAATGTGGAAAAACGGAAATCGGAAGTAATAGTAATAATAAGCTGACGAAAGAATAATTGGGTTAAAACGTATAGAAAGTTTAGAAAAATGATCGCGAATGTCGGAAGAATGAATGGAAATGTGGAAAAACGAGAATCGGAAATAATCGCGAAGTTTCTAGGAAAAGCCGAAAATGGTTATTATAGGTTATTGTAAAATGGAGTTGTGAAATAGTATTACCACAGTAAATGTGGATAACGGGTAGATATTATACAGGAGATGCAGTGATGAAAGCGGTAAATAACAAAAAGTAAAAAATAATAAATAAAATAATAATGATGAAAAGCGTACACGAAAAGTCGTTAGTCGTATTATTAGTGAAGGTTCAGAAGTCAATACTGATTGTTGTATGTGGCTAATTTGGCCAGGAGAAAAATGAACTTTAATGAGAGCGAAATGAACTTAAATGAGAGCGAATATAGGGTGAGAATATAATGTAAAATTAAAAACAGAAGGAGAAAGTAAGAGTACAGAAAAGATTTCGAAAGGCAACAGAGCAATAATGAACGTAAGTAATTGTTAGGTTCAAAAGGATGAAACTAATATTATAGAAGGAGACCTTCCAGGTAGGAAAATGGTATAAAATAAAGATTTTTGACTTACCTAAAGTACAGGCTTGTCGATAGAAACACGAAACACACAAAAACACACAACCATTCGAGCTTTCGCCACCAGTGGTGGCTTCTTCGGGAAAAAGAGGGAGGAAGGAGAGGAGAAAGGGAAGGATACGGGTTTTAAGGAAGTGGAAAAGGAGCCATTCCAATCCCAGGAGTGGAAGGACTTACCTTAGGGGACAAAAAGGAAGGTAAACAAATACACACACACTCACACATATCCACATCCAAACACACTTAGGCAGACATTTGTAGAAACCAAAGAAGTTGGACAGAGATGCCACTTCAGGCAGAGGCTCTGTCCACAGAACCGAGGCAAAGATTTTAAAGATGGCGGGCGGGAATTAGAATTTAGCGGAGGTTGAGACCAGGCGGGCAACGGGAAGAGAGAATGTGTTGAAGGGCAAGTTCCCATCTCCGGAGTTCTGAAAGATTGGTGTTGGTGGGAAGTATCCAGATAACCCGGACGGTGTAACACTGTGCCAAGATGTGCTGGCCGTGCACCAAGGCATGTTTAGCCACAGGGTGATCCTCATTACCAACAAACACTGTCTGCCTGTGACCGTTCATGCGAATGGACAGTTTGTTGCTGGTCATTCCCACATAGAACGCTTCACAGTGCAGGCATGTCAGTTGGTAAATCACGTGGGTGCTATCGCAAGTGGCTCTGCCCTTGATCGTGTACACCCTCCGGGTTACGGGACTGGAGTAAGTGGTGGTGGAAGGGTGCATAGGGCAGGTTTTACAACGGGGGCGGTTACAAGGGTAGGAGCCAGAGGGTAGGGAAGGTGGTTTGGGGATTTCATATGGATGGACTAGGAGGTTACGGAGGTTAGGTGGGCGGCGGAAAGACACTCTTGGTGGAGTGGGAAGGATGTCATGAAGGATGGATCTCATTTCGGGGCAGGATTTAAGGAAGTCGTATCCTTGCTGGAGAGCCACATTCAGAGTCCGCTCCAGTCCCGGAAAGTATCCGGTGACAAGAGGGGCACTTCTGGGGTTCTTCTGTGGAAGGTTCTGAATTTGGGGGGATGAGGAAGTGGCTCTGGAAATTTGTTTCTGTACCAGATCAGGAGGATAGCCGCGGGATGTGAAAGCTGATATTAGGTTGTTGGTGTACTGGTTCAGGGATTCGGGACTGGAGCAGACTCGTTTGCCACGAAGACCTAAGCTGTAGGGAAGGGAACGTTTGATGTGGAATGGATGGCAGCTGTCATAGTGTAGGTACTGTTGTTTGTTGGTTGGTTTGATGTGGACGGATGTGTGAAGTTGGCCGTTGGACAGATGGAGGTCGACATCAAGGAAAGTGGCATGGGATTTGGAATAGGACCAGGTGAATTTGATGGGACCAAAGGAGTTGAGGTTGAAGAGGAAATTCTGGAGTTCTTCTTCACTGTGAGTCCAAATCATAAAGATGTCGTCAATGAATCTATACCAAACTTTGGGTTGACAGGCCTGGGTGTCCAGGAAGGCTTCCTCTAAGCGTCCCATAAATAAGTTGGCGTACGAGGGGGCCATCCTGGTTCCCATGGCTGTTCCCTTTAGTTGTTGGTATGTTTGGCCCTCAAAAGTGAAGAAGTTGTGGGTTAGGATGAAGCTGGCTAGGGTATTAAGGAAAGAGGTTTTAGGTAGGGAATTGGGTGGTCGGCGTGAAAGGAAATACTCCATCGCAGCAAGGCCCTGGGCATGTGGGATGTTTGTGTACAAGGAAGTGGCATCAATGGTTACAAGGATGGTATCTGGAGGTAACTGGCTAGGCAAGGATTTCAGGCGATCGAGGAAGTGGTTGGTATCTTTGATGAAGGATGGGAGACTGCACATGATGGGTTGAAGGTGTTGGTCTATGTAGGCAGAGATTCGTTCAGTAGGGGCTTGGTAACCGGCCACAATGGGGCGGCCGGGATGATTGGGTTTGTGGATCTTGGGGAGTAGGTAGAAGGTGGGGGTACGGGGTGTCGGTGGGGTCATGAGGGCCTGGTCATGAGGGCCTGGTCTCAACCTCCGCTAAATTCTAATCCCCGCCCGCCATCTTTAAAATCTTTGCCTCGGTTCTGTGGACAGAGCCTCTGCCTGAAGTGGCATCTCTGTCCAACTTCTTTGGTTTCTACAAATGTCTGCCTAAGTGTGTTTGGATGTGGATATGTGTGAGTGTGTGTGTATTTGTTTACCTTCCTTTTTGTCCCCTAAGGTAAGTCCTTCCACTCCTGGGATTGGAATGGCTCCTTTTCCACTTCCTTAAAACCCGTATCCTTCCCTTTCTCCTCTCCTTCCTCCCTCTTTTTCCCGAAGAAGCCACCACTGGTGGCGAAAGCTCGAATGGTTGTGTGTTTTTGTGTGTTTCGTGTTTCTATCGACAAGCCTGTACTTTAGGTAAGTCAAAAATCTTTATTTTATACCATTTTCCTACCTGGAAGGTCTCCTTCTATAATATTAGTTTCATCCTTTTGAACCTAACAATTACTTACGTTCATTATTGCTCTGTTGCCTTTCGAAATCTTTTCTGTACTCTTACTTTCTCCTTCTGTTTTTAATTTTACATTATATTCTCACCCTATATTCGCTCTCATTTAAGTTCATTTCGCTCTCATTAAAGTTCATTTTTCTCCTGGCCAAATTAGCCACATACAACAATCAGTATTGACTTCTGAACCTTCACTAATAATACGACTAACGACTTTTCGTGTACGCTTTTCATCATTATTATTTTATTTATTATTTTTTACTTTTTGTTATTTACCGCTTTCATCACTGCATCTCCTGTATAATATCTACCCGTTATCCACATTTACTGTGGTAATACTATTTCACAACTCCATTTTACAATAACCTATAATAACCATTTTCGGCTTTTCCTAGAAACTTCGCGATTATTTCCGATTCTCGTTTTTCCACATTTCCATTCATTCTTCCGACATTCGCGATCATTTTTCTAAACTTTCTATACGTTTTAACCCAATTATTCTTTCGTCAGCTTATTATTACTATTACTTCCGATTTCCGTTTTTCCACATTTCCGTTCATTCTTCCGACATTCCCGTTCATTTTTCAATAACTTTCTATCCGTTTTAATCCCATTATTCCTTCGTCAGATTATTATTATTATTTCCGTTTCCCGTTTTTTCACATTTCCGTTCATTTTTCCGACATTCCCGTTCATTTTTCAATAAAGTTTTAACCCTATTATTCCTTCGCCAGCTTATTATTATTATTGCCGAACCCCATTTTTCCACATTTCCGTTCATTCTTCCGACATTCCCGTTCATTTTTCAGTAACTTTCATACGTTTTTAACCCTATTATTCCTTCCTCAGATTATTGTCTACCTCATAGTCGTAATCTGCCACTACTAATCAGTCATTATAACACGCTTTCCTTTGATTTTCTCCTCCCTGTAACTTGTTTTGGACGCCAATACAACCACCAAACTATTGTGCATTACGTTGTTAACCAACTGTAGTTGACCTCAGTTTCCACCAGGTTCAACTTCAACAACTCTCTTGAACAACTTTATAGATTTCTATTTTCTTTGCTGAATCCTTTCGCTATCTATCCACCTTCACAAATTTTTCTTTCCTTTCTAAATACTTTGAAGTCATTTATTCAACGCATAGTTCTCACTTTTCCATTCCATACATTATGTTACCCTACCTGGACCCCATCAAGTTTTACATACATTCCCTCCGCAAGCATGCTTTCATCCTCGCCAGATTACGGTCCCACATTTTGTTTATTCAGGCATGTCTAACATTTGGCATAACCCCCAAGGGCCTCACAATAAAAGTTCCCATCTCCGGCTGTAACCCATCCTTTCATCAAGCCCTACACCAATTCCAAACAGAACAATCCACAGCCCTCACCCGCCTAATCCTTAACCTATACATCAACTCCGCCAATGAACACACCTGTCAACTCCTATCCCTAATCAAAATCCTCAACCTTTCCTCTTCCGCATCCACACCCACAGTTCAGAACATCCTCCTACAGGCCAACCGGAAATTAGAACAACATGCCACCCTCCACCTAAAAAAACTATCCCAACTCCTTGTCACCCACCTCCGGAAAGGCAATACACTCTCCCTCAACACACACTCCCTCAACAACCACTCCAGTAAACCTCAAGCTCCTCTTATTGCACAGAAACCCAGTCTCTCCCATCTACTCAATCTCCCACTTCCAGCTCCATTCCCCCCCAAACCTTTAAATCCTACTGCACACAATCCGGAACCACGACATCCCAATTCAGTAGTTAACCTCTCCTCTAAACCGCTCTCCCAAACTGAAACCTCTGTCCTATCCAAAGGCCTCACCTTTAGCCCTACTCCCAAATTCAACCAAACAGCCCTTGTCAAAGATTTACTATCCTATACTCGTAGCCTCTGCTGGAGATATCACTTTGCCACGAAAAAAACTAACCCTACTCCTAATGATCCAACTCCACAAGACATGACTCAAATAGAACCTTGCCTGGAACAGTTCCGTCCTCCATCACAGCTAGACCCACCCGCTCTTCCTCAAAATCACCCTCTTCAAACCTTCCAGGAATTCCTTACTTCCAACCTTGCCTCTCAGTCTTTCCTAAAAAACCTTAATCCTACTCCCAACATTACTACAGCTGAATCCCGAGCCATCCGTGATCTGAAAGCTGACCGTTCCATCGTCATTCTCCCAGCCGACAAGGGATCCACAACCGTGGTACTTGATCGGCGGGAGTATGTGGCTGAGGGACTGCGTCAGCTTTCAGACAATACTACCTACAAAGTTTGTCAACACAATCCTATCCCTGATGTCCAGGCAGAGCTTCAAGGAATCCTCAAAACCTTAGGCCCCCTACAAAACCTTTCACCTAACTCCATTAACCTCATGACCCCACCGACACCCCGTACCCCCACCTTCTACCTACTCCCCAAGATCCACAAACCCAATCATCCCGGCCGCCCCATTGTGGCCGGTTACCAAGCCCCTACTGAACGAATCTCTGCCTACATAGACCAACACCTTCAACCCATCATGTGCAGTCTCCCATCCTTCATCAAAGATACCAACCACTTCCTCGATCGCCTGAAATCCTTGCCTAGCCAGTTACCTCCAGATACCATCCTTGTAACCATTGATGCCACTTCCTTGTACACAAACATCCCACATGCCCAGGGCCTTGCTGCGATGGAGTATTTCCTTTCACGCCGACCACCCAATTCCCTACCTAAAACCTCTTTCCTTAATACCCTAGCCAGCTTCATCCTAACCCACAACTTCTTCACTTTTGAGGGCCAAACATACCAACAACTAAAGGGAACAGCCATGGGAACCAGGATGGCCCCCTCGTACGCCAACTTATTTATGGGACGCTTAGAGGAAGCCTTCCTGGACACCCAGGCCTGTCAACCCAAAGTTTGGTATAGATTCATTGACGACATCTTTATGATTTGGACTCACAGTGAAGAAGAACTCCAGAATTTCCTCTTCAACCTCAACTCCTTTGGTCCCATCAAATTCACCTGGTCCTATTCCAAATCCCATGCCACTTTCCTTGATGTCGACCTCCATCTGTCCAACGGCCAACTTCACACATCCGTCCACATCAAACCAACCAACAAACAACAGTACCTACACTATGACAGCTGCCATCCATTCCACATCAAACGTTCCCTTCCCTACAGCTTAGGTCTTCGTGGCAAACGAGTCTGCTCCAGTCCCGAATCCCTGAACCAGTACACCAACAACCTAATATCAGCTTTCACATCCCGCGGCTATCCTCCTGATCTGGTACAGAAACAAATTTCCAGAGCCACTTCCTCATCCCCCCAAATTCAGAACCTTCCACAGAAGAACCCCAGAAGTGCCCCTCTTGTCACCGGATACTTTCCGGGACTGGAGCGGACTCTGAATGTGGCTCTCCAGCAAGGATACGACTTCCTTAAATCCTGCCCCGAAATGAGATCCATCCTTCATGACATCCTTCCCACTCCACCAAGAGTGTCTTTCCGCCGCCCACCTAACCTCCGTAACCTCCTAGTCCATCCATATGAAATCCCCAAACCACCTTCCCTACCCTCTGGCTCCTACCCTTGTAACCGCCCCCGTTGTAAAACCTGCCCTATGCACCCTTCCACCACCACTTACTCCAGTCCCGTAACCCGGAGGGTGTACACGATCAAGGGCAGAGCCACTTGCGATAGCACCCACGTGATTTACCAACTGACATGCCTGCACTGTGAAGCGTTCTATGTGGGAATGACCAGCAACAAACTGTCCATTCGCATGAACGGTCACAGGCAGACAGTGTTTGTTGGTAATGAGGATCACCCTGTGGCTAAACATGCCTTGGTGCACGGCCAGCACATCTTGGCACAGTGTTACACCGTCCGGGTTATCTGGATACTTCCCACCAACACCAATCTTTCAGAACTCCGGAGATGGGAACTTGCCCTTCAACACATTCTCTCTTCCCGTTGCCCGCCTGGTCTCAACCTCCGCTAAATTCTAATTCCCGCCCGCCATCTTTAAAATCTTTGCCTCGGTTCTGTGGACAGAGCCTCTGCCTGAAGTGGCATCTCTGTCCAACTTCTTTGGTTTCTACAAATGTCTGCCTAAGTGTGTTTGGATGTGGATATGTGTGAGTGTGTGTGTATTTGTTTACCTTCCTTTTTGTCCCCTAAGGTAAGTCCTTCCACTCCTGGGATTGGAATGGCTCCTTTTCCACTTCCTTAAAACCCGTATCCTTCCCTTTCTCCTCTCCTTCCTCCCTCTTTTTCCCGAAGAAGCCACCACTGGTGGCGAAAGCTCGAATGGTTGTGTGTTTTTGTGTGTTTCGTGTTTCTATCGACAAGCCTGTACTTTAGGTAAGTCAAAAATCTTTATTTTATACCATTTTCCTACCTGGAAGGTCTCCTTCTATAATATTAGTTTCATCCTTTTGAACCTAACAATTACTTACGTTCATTATTGCTCTGTTGCCTTTCGAAATCTTTTCTGTACTCTTACTTTCTCCTTCTGTTTTTAATTTTACATTATATTCTCACCCTATATTCGCTCTCATTTAAGTTCATTTCGCTCTCATTAAAGTTCATTTTTCTCCTGGCCAAATTAGCCACATACAACAATCAGTATTGACTTCTGAACCTTCACTAATAATACGACTAACGACTTTTCGTGTACGCTTTTCATCATTATTATTTTATTTATTATTTTTTACTTTTTGTTATTTACCGCTTTCATCACTGCATCTCCTGTATAATATCTACCCGTTATCCACATTTACTGTGGTAATACTATTTCACAACTCCATTTTACAATAACCTATAATAACCATTTTCGGCTTTTCCTAGAAACTTCGCGATTATTTCCGATTCTCGTTTTTCCACATTTCCATTCATTCTTCCGACATTCGCGATCATTTTTCTAAACTTTCTATACGTTTTAACCCAATTATTCTTTCGTCAGCTTATTATTACTATTACTTCCGATTTCCGTTTTTCCACATTTCCGTTCATTCTTCCGACATTCCCGTTCATTTTTCAATAACTTTCTATCCGTTTTAATCCCATTATTCCTTCGTCAGATTATTATTATTATTTCCGTTTCCCGTTTTTTCACATTTCCGTTCATTTTTCCGACATTCCCGTTCATTTTTCAATAAAGTTTTAACCCTATTATTCCTTCGCCAGCTTATTATTATTATTGCCGAACCCCATTTTTCCACATTTCCGTTCATTCTTCCGACATTCCCGTTCATTTTTCAGTAACTTTCATACGTTTTTAACCCTATTATTCCTTCCTCAGATTATTGTCTACCTCATAGTCGTAATCTGCCACTACTAATCAGTCATTATAACACGCTTTCCTTTGATTTTCTCCTCCCTGTAACTTGTTTTGGACGCCAATACAACCACCAAACTATTGTGCATTACGTTGTTAACCAACTGTAGTTGACCTCAGTTTCCACCAGGTTCAACTTCAACAACTCTCTTGAACAACTTTATAGATTTCTATTTTCTTTGCTGAATCCTTTCGCTATCTATCCACCTTCACAAATTTTTCTTTCCTTTCTAAATACTTTGAAGTCATTTATTCAACGCATAGTTCTCACTTTTCCATTCCATACATTATGTTACCCTACCTGGACCCCATCAAGTTTTACATACATTCCCTCCGCAAGCATGCTTTCATCCTCGCCAGATTACGGTCCCACATTTTGTTTATTCAGGCATGTCTAACATTTGGCATAACCCCCAAGGGCCTCACAATAAAAGTTCCCATCTCCGGCTGTAACCCATCCTTTCATCAAGCCCTACACCAATTCCAAACAGAACAATCCACAGCCCTCACCCGCCTAATCCTTAACCTATACATCAACTCCGCCAATGAACACACCTGTCAACTCCTATCCCTAATCAAAATCCTCAACCTTTCCTCTTCCGCATCCACACCCACAGTTCAGAACATCCTCCTACAGGCCAACCGGAAATTAGAACAACATGCCACCCTCCACCTAAAAAAACTATCCCAACTCCTTGTCACCCACCTCCGGAAAGGCAATACACTCTCCCTCAACACACACTCCCTCAACAACCACTCCAGTAAACCTCAAGCTCCTCTTATTGCACAGAAACCCAGTCTCTCCCATCTACTCAATCTCCCACTTCCAGCTCCATTCCCCCCCAAACCTTTAAATCCTACTGCACACAATCCGGAACCACGACATCCCAATTAAGTAGTTAACCTCTCCTCTAAACCGCTCTCCCAAACTGAAACCTCTGTCCTATCCAAAGGCCTCACCTTTAGCCCTACTCCCAAATTCAACCAAACAGCCCTTGTCAAAGATTTACTATCCTATACTCGTAGCCTCTGCTGGAGATATCACTTTGCCACGAAAAAAACTAACCCTACTCCTAATGATCCAACTCCACAAGACATGACTCAAATAGAACCTTGCCTGGAACAGTTCCGTCCTCCATCACAGCTAGACCCACCCGCTCTTCCTCAAAATCACCCTCTTCAAACCTTCCAGGAATTCCTTACTTCCAACCTTGCCTCTCAGTCTTTCCTAAAAAACCTTAATCCTACTCCCAACATTACTACAGCTGAATCCCGAGCCATCCGTGATCTGAAAGCTGACCGTTCCATCGTCATTCTCCCAGCCGACAAGGGATCCACAACCGTGGTACTTGATCGGCGGGAGTATGTGGCTGAGGGACTGCGTCAGCTTTCAGACAATACTACCTACAAAGTTTGTCAACACAATCCTATCCCTGATGTCCAGGCAGAGCTTCAAGGAATCCTCAAAACCTTAGGCCCCCTACAAAACCTTTCACCTAACTCCATTAACCTCATGACCCCACCGACACCCCGTACCCCCACCTTCTACCTACTCCCCAAGATCCACAAACCCAATCATCCCGGCCGCCCCATTGTGGCCGGTTACCAAGCCCCTACTGAACGAATCTCTGCCTACATAGACCAACACCTTCAACCCATCATGTGCAGTCTCCCATCCTTCATCAAAGATACCAACCACTTCCTCGATCGCCTGAAATCCTTGCCTAGCCAGTTACCTCCAGATACCATCCTTGTAACCATTGATGCCACTTCCTTGTACACAAACATCCCACATGCCCAGGGCCTTGCTGCGATGGAGTATTTCCTTTCACGCCGACCACCCAATTCCCTACCTAAAACCTCTTTCCTTAATACCCTAGCCAGCTTCATCCTAACCCACAACTTCTTCACTTTTGAGGGCCAAACATACCAACAACTAAAGGGAACAGCCATGGGAACCAGGATGGCCCCCTCGTACGCCAACTTATTTATGGGACGCTTAGAGGAAGCCTTCCTGGACACCCAGGCCTGTCAACCCAAAGTTTGGTATAGATTCATTGACGACATCTTTATGATTTGGACTCACAGTGAAGAAGAACTCCAGAATTTCCTCTTCAACCTCAACTCCTTTGGTCCCATCAAATTCACCTGGTCCTATTCCAAATCCCATGCCACTTTCCTTGATGTCGACCTCCATCTGTCCAACGGCCAACTTCACACATCCGTCCACATCAAACCAACCAACAAACAACAGTACCTACACTATGACAGCTGCCATCCATTCCACATCAAACGTTCCCTTCCCTACAGCTTAGGTCTTCGTGGCAAACGAGTCTGCTCCAGTCCCGAATCCCTGAACCAGTACACCAACAACCTAATATCAGCTTTCACATCCCGCGGCTATCCTCCTGATCTGGTACAGAAACAAATTTCCAGAGCCACTTCCTCATCCCCCCAAATTCAGAACCTTCCACAGAAGAACCCCAGAAGTGCCCCTCTTGTCACCGGATACTTTCCGGGACTGGAGCGGACTCTGAATGTGGCTCTCCAGCAAGGATACGACTTCCTTAAATCCTGCCCCGAAATGAGATCCATCCTTCATGACATCCTTCCCACTCCACCAAGAGTGTCTTTCCGCCGCCCACCTAACCTCCGTAACCTCCTAGTCCATCCATATGAAATCCCCAAACCACCTTCCCTACCCTCTGGCTCCTACCCTTGTAACCGCCCCCGTTGTAAAACCTGCCCTATGCACCCTTCCACCACCACTTACTCCAGTCCCGTAACCCGGAGGGTGTACACGATCAAGGGCAGAGCCACTTGCGATAGCACCCACGTGATTTACCAACTGACATGCCTGCACTGTGAAGCGTTCTATGTGGGAATGACCAGCAACAAACTGTCCATTCGCATGAACGGTCACAGGCAGACAGTGTTTGTTGGTAATGAGGATCACCCTGTGGCTAAACATGCCTTGGTGCACGGCCAGCACATCTTGGCACAGTGTTACACCGTCCGGGTTATCTGGATACTTCCCACCAACACCAATCTTTCAGAACTCCGGAGATGGGAACTTGCCCTTCAACACATTCTCTCTTCCCGTTGCCCGCCTGGTCTCAACCTCCGCTAAATTCTAATTCCCGCCCGCCATCTTTAAAATCTTTGCCTCGGTTCTGTGGACAGAGCCTCTGCCTGAAGTGGCATCTCTGTCCAACTTCTTTGGTTTCTACAAATGTCTGCCTAAGTGTGTTTGGATGTGGATATGTGTGAGTGTGTGTGTATTTGTTTACCTTCCTTTTTGTCCCCTAAGGTAAGTCCTTCCACTCCTGGGATTGGAATGGCTCCTTTTCCACTTCCTTAAAACCCGTATCCTTCCCTTTCTCCTCTCCTTCCTCCCTCTTTTTCCCGAAGAAGCCACCACTGGTGGCGAAAGCTCGAATGGTTGTGTGTTTTTGTGTGTTTCGTGTTTCTATCGACAAGCCTGTACTTTAGGTAAGTCAAAAATCTTTATTTTATACCATTTTCCTACCTGGAAGGTCTCCTTCTATAATATTAGTTTCATCCTTTTGAACCTAACAATTACTTACGTTCATTATTGCTCTGTTGCCTTTCGAAATCTTTTCTGTACTCTTACTTTCTCCTTCTGTTTTTAATTTTACATTATATTCTCACCCTATATTCGCTCTCATTTAAGTTCATTTCGCTCTCATTAAAGTTCATTTTTCTCCTGGCCAAATTAGCCACATACAACAATCAGTATTGACTTCTGAACCTTCACTAATAATACGACTAACGACTTTTCGTGTACGCTTTTCATCATTATTATTTTATTTATTATTTTTTACTTTTTGTTATTTACCGCTTTCATCACTGCATCTCCTGTATAATATCTACCCGTTATCCACATTTACTGTGGTAATACTATTTCACAACTCCATTTTACAATAACCTATAATAACCATTTTCGGCTTTTCCTAGAAACTTCGCGATTATTTCCGATTCTCGTTTTTCCACATTTCCATTCATTCTTCCGACATTCGCGATCATTTTTCTAAACTTTCTATACGTTTTAACCCAATTATTCTTTCGTCAGCTTATTATTACTATTACTTCCGATTTCCGTTTTTCCACATTTCCGTTCATTCTTCCGACATTCCCGTTCATTTTTCAATAACTTTCTATCCGTTTTAATCCCATTATTCCTTCGTCAGATTATTATTATTATTTCCGTTTCCCGTTTTTTCACATTTCCGTTCATTTTTCCGACATTCCCGTTCATTTTTCAATAAAGTTTTAACCCTATTATTCCTTCGCCAGCTTATTATTATTATTGCCGAACCCCATTTTTCCACATTTCCGTTCATTCTTCCGACATTCCCGTTCATTTTTCAGTAACTTTCATACGTTTTTAACCCTATTATTCCTTCCTCAGATTATTGTCTACCTCATAGTCGTAATCTGCCACTACTAATCAGTCATTATAACACGCTTTCCTTTGATTTTCTCCTCCCTGTAACTTGTTTTGGACGCCAATACAACCACCAAACTATTGTGCATTACGTTGTTAACCAACTGTAGTTGACCTCAGTTTCCACCAGGTTCAACTTCAACAACTCTCTTGAACAACTTTATAGATTTCTATTTTCTTTGCTGAATCCTTTCGCTATCTATCCACCTTCACAAATTTTTCTTTCCTTTCTAAATACTTTGAAGTCATTTATTCAACGCATAGTTCTCACTTTTCCATTCCATACATTATGTTACCCTACCTGGACCCCATCAAGTTTTACATACATTCCCTCCGCAAGCATGCTTTCATCCTCGCCAGATTACGGTCCCACATTTTGTTTATTCAGGCATGTCTAACATTTGGCATAACCCCCAAGGGCCTCACAATAAAAGTTCCCATCTCCGGCTGTAACCCATCCTTTCATCAAGCCCTACACCAATTCCAAACAGAACAATCCACAGCCCTCACCCGCCTAATCCTTAACCTATACATCAACTCCGCCAATGAACACACCTGTCAACTCCTATCCCTAATCAAAATCCTCAACCTTTCCTCTTCCGCATCCACACCCACAGTTCAGAACATCCTCCTACAGGCCAACCGGAAATTAGAACAACATGCCACCCTCCACCTAAAAAAACTATCCCAACTCCTTGTCACCCACCTCCGGAAAGGCAATACACTCTCCCTCAACACACACTCCCTCAACAACCACTCCAGTAAACCTCAAGCTCCTCTTATTGCACAGAAACCCAGTCTCTCCCATCTACTCAATCTCCCACTTCCAGCTCCATTCCCCCCCAAACCTTTAAATCCTACTGCACACAATCCGGAACCACGACATCCCAATTCAGTAGTTAACCTCTCCTCTAAACCGCTCTCCCAAACTGAAACCTCTGTCCTATCCAAAGGCCTCACCTTTAGCCCTACTCCCAAATTCAACCAAACAGCCCTTGTCAAAGATTTACTATCCTATACTCGTAGCCTCTGCTGGAGATATCACTTTGCCACGAAAAAAACTAACCCTACTCCTAATGATCCAACTCCACAAGACATGACTCAAATAGAACCTTGCCTGGAACAGTTCCGTCCTCCATCACAGCTAGACCCACCCGCTCTTCCTCAAAATCACCCTCTTCAAACCTTCCAGGAATTCCTTACTTCCAACCTTGCCTCTCAGTCTTTCCTAAAAAACCTTAATCCTACTCCCAACATTACTACAGCTGAATCCCGAGCCATCCGTGATCTGAAAGCTGACCGTTCCATCGTCATTCTCCCAGCCGACAAGGGATCCACAACCGTGGTACTTGATCGGCGGGAGTATGTGGCTGAGGGACTGCGTCAGCTTTCAGACAATACTACCTACAAAGTTTGTCAACACAATCCTATCCCTGATGTCCAGGCAGAGCTTCAAGGAATCCTCAAAACCTTAGGCCCCCTACAAAACCTTTCACCTAACTCCATTAACCTCATGACCCCACCGACACCCCGTACCCCCACCTTCTACCTACTCCCCAAGATCCACAAACCCAATCATCCCGGCCGCCCCATTGTGGCCGGTTACCAAGCCCCTACTGAACGAATCTCTGCCTACATAGACCAACACCTTCAACCCATCATGTGCAGTCTCCCATCCTTCATCAAAGATACCAACCACTTCCTCGATCGCCTGAAATCCTTGCCTAGCCAGTTACCTCCAGATACCATCCTTGTAACCATTGATGCCACTTCCTTGTACACAAACATCCCACATGCCCAGGGCCTTGCTGCGATGGAGTATTTCCTTTCACGCCGACCACCCAATTCCCTACCTAAAACCTCTTTCCTTAATACCCTAGCCAGCTTCATCCTAACCCACAACTTCTTCACTTTTGAGGGCCAAACATACCAACAACTAAAGGGAACAGCCATGGGAACCAGGATGGCCCCCTCGTACGCCAACTTATTTATGGGACGCTTAGAGGAAGCCTTCCTGGACACCCAGGCCTGTCAACCCAAAGTTTGGTATAGATTCATTGACGACATCTTTATGATTTGGACTCACAGTGAAGAAGAACTCCAGAATTTCCTCTTCAACCTCAACTCCTTTGGTCCCATCAAATTCACCTGGTCCTATTCCAAATCCCATGCCACTTTCCTTGATGTCGACCTCCATCTGTCCAACGGCCAACTTCACACATCCGTCCACATCAAACCAACCAACAAACAACAGTACCTACACTATGACAGCTGCCATCCATTCCACATCAAACGTTCCCTTCCCTACAGCTTAGGTCTTCGTGGCAAACGAGTCTGCTCCAGTCCCGAATCCCTGAACCAGTACACCAACAACCTAATATCAGCTTTCACATCCCGCGGCTATCCTCCTGATCTGGTACAGAAACAAATTTCCAGAGCCACTTCCTCATCCCCCCAAATTCAGAACCTTCCACAGAAGAACCCCAGAAGTGCCCCTCTTGTCACCGGATACTTTCCGGGACTGGAGCGGACTCTGAATGTGGCTCTCCAGCAAGGATACGACTTCCTTAAATCCTGCCCCGAAATGAGATCCATCCTTCATGACATCCTTCCCACTCCACCAAGAGTGTCTTTCCGCCGCCCACCTAACCTCCGTAACCTCCTAGTCCATCCATATGAAATCCCCAAACCACCTTCCCTACCCTCTGGCTCCTACCCTTGTAACCGCCCCCGTTGTAAAACCTGCCCTATGCACCCTTCCACCACCACTTACTCCAGTCCCGTAACCCGGAGGGTGTACACGATCAAGGGCAGAGCCACTTGCGATAGCACCCACGTGATTTACCAACTGACATGCCTGCACTGTGAAGCGTTCTATGTGGGAATGACCAGCAACAAACTGTCCATTCGCATGAACGGTCACAGGCAGACAGTGTTTGTTGGTAATGAGGATCACCCTGTGGCTAAACATGCCTTGGTGCACGGCCAGCACATCTTGGCACAGTGTTACACCGTCCGGGTTATCTGGATACTTCCCACCAACACCAATCTTTCAGAACTCCGGAGATGGGAACTTGCCCTTCAACACATTCTCTCTTCCCGTTGCCCGCCTGGTCTCAACCTCCGCTAAATTCTAATTCCCGCCCGCCATCTTTAAAATCTTTGCCTCGGTTCTGTGGACAGAGCCTCTGCCTGAAGTGGCATCTCTGTCCAACTTCTTTGGTTTCTACAAATGTCTGCCTAAGTGTGTTTGGATGTGGATATGTGTGAGTGTGTGTGTATTTGTTTACCTTCCTTTTTGTCCCCTAAGGTAAGTCCTTCCACTCCTGGGATTGGAATGGCTCCTTTTCCACTTCCTTAAAACCCGTATCCTTCCCTTTCTCCTCTCCTTCCTCCCTCTTTTTCCCGAAGAAGCCACCACTGGTGGCGAAAGCTCGAATGGTTGTGTGTTTTTGTGTGTTTCGTGTTTCTATCGACAAGCCTGTACTTTAGGTAAGTCAAAAATCTTTATTTTATACCATTTTCCTACCTGGAAGGTCTCCTTCTATAAAATATATATATATATATATATATATATATATATATATATATATATATATATATATATATATATAAAAATAGAAAAGAGATGACTTACCAAAAGGACCGGCTCGTCGAGAGAAACAAATAAAATCACACACAAACACACATACAAGCTTTCGCCACCACTGGCAGCTTCTTCAGGAAAAAGAGGAAAAAAGGGGAGGAAAAGGGAAGGATATGGGTTTTAAGGAAGTGGAAAAGGAGTCATTCCAATCCCAGGAGTGGAAGGACTTTCCTTAGGGGGAAAAAAGGAAGGTAAACAAATACACACACACTCAGACATATCGAAACGCAAACACACCTAGACAGACATACAAATGTCTGTCTAGGTGTGTTTGCGTTTCGATATGTCTGAGTGTGTGTGTATTTGTTTACCTTCCTTTTTTCCCCCTAAGGAAAGTCCTTCCACTCCTGGGATTGGAATGACTCCTTTTCCACTTCCTTAAAACCCATATCCTTCCCTTTTCCTCCCCTTTTTTCCTCTTTTTCCTGAAGAAGCTGCCAGTGGTGGCGAAAGCTTGTATGTGTGTTTGTCTGTGATTTTATTTGTTTCTCTCGACGAGCCGGTCCTTTTGGTAAGTCATCTCTTTTCTATTTTTATTTTTGTTTATCCCACCGGGAAAGTTTCCCTCTATAATTTTCGTTTCATCAATTTGAATCTATATATATATATATCTTATAGAAGGAGACTTTCCTTGTGGGAAAAATATGTACAAAATAAAGGTTGTTTGACTTACCCAAAGCACAGGCTCGCCGATAGACAAAAAACACTCTGACATTCAAGCTTTCGCAACCGTTGGTCGCTTCTCCAAGGAAAGAGGAAGGAGGGGAGAAAGGAAGGATACAGGTTTTGAGTAAGTGGAAAAGGAGTCATTCCAATCCAGGAGTGGAAGGACTACCTTAAGGGGGGAAAAGAAAAGGTAAACAAGCGCACACACATGCACATGCAAACACAACAAGGTAGCTAGATTCCATTTTGTACCAGCCCACCACAGAATTATAATGAAATAAAAGGTTTTCGCTTGGTAGGCGATGTGAGATGTTTCTTTTATTAAACTTCAAAACATATCGATTTCGTCCCTATGATGGGACATCATCAGTGCAGAATTGCGAGTCATGATGACCTATGTGCTCTGCTTAAAACATTTTTATCAGTCATGCCATAAAAAACATTTAAAAGGTCTTGCCGGTACAAGCCACAAGAATAAAATCATTTTACTTTTGTACCGGCAAGTCCTTTTAAATGTTTTTAATGACATGACTGATAAAAATGTTTTAAGCAGAGCACATAGGTCATCATGACTCGCAATTCTGCACTGATGATGTCCCATCATAGGGACGAAATCGATATGTTTTGAAGTTTAATAAAAGAAACATCTCACATCGCCTACCAAGCAAAAACCTTTTATTTCATTACAACAAGGTAGTTTTTTTTTTACTGGTGAATCCCGATTCTGTTTGCCACCATTGTGGACAGTTTAGGATCTGGAGACACTGTAGTGAGAAACCGTTGAACGGTTGCCTGAATGCATTATCTTATGGGTCCTGCCTCTAGTACTATGGGCTTAGGATGATAATGGATTCCACTTCCATCCCCTTCTAGTTCACACTTTTGGAACACTATAATCAGCCAGCATTACATCTCAGAAGTGTTACCATTGAAATGAAGTGTATGCTTCACTGCATGCTGTGCCACAGGATGGTCTACCTTGTTTTTGGCCACAGTTTGGCGGTGGCCATTCATCCTAATGGACAGCAGGGTAGTGGTCATCCCAAAATAGAATGCTGTGCAGTGATTGCAGCACACTTGGTAAACTACATGTCTGGTTTCATAGGTGGTGCGGCATCTGATTGGGTAGGATAAGCCTGTGATGGGACCAGTATAGGAAGTGCTGGGTGGGTGAATTAGGCAGGTCTTGCAGCGGGGTCTTCCACGGGGATATGATAGTTGGGGCAGTGGGCTAGGTTTTTGGGTGGCATAGGGATGGGCTAGGATGTTATGGAGGTTGGAAGGGTGACTGAACACCACTTTAGGAGTTGTATCATCATCATCAATCACTGTGTGGCTTTCTATACTGGCATGACTACTAACCAGCTGTCCATTAGGATGAATGGCCACTGCCAAACTGTGGCCAAAAACAGGGTGGACCACCCTGTGGCACAGCATGCATCGGAGCATGTGCTTGATTTTAATGGCTGCTTCACAACCCGGGTCATCTGGATCCTCCCATTCACCACCAGCTTTTCTGAACTGCATTGATGGAAGCTATCTCTACAGTACATTCTTCAATCCCGAAATTGTCCTGATCTCAACCTACAATAACTTCCCTTTTTCAACACCTTACAGAGTATGTGCGTGTGTGTGCGCTCTCGCACAGTTGTGTGTATGCACGCGTGTGTACGTGCTGTGAGCACACGTTTTATATTTTTCATATTTCTTTTCTTTTTATATTTTTATACAGTTATTTTGTTTATTTTATTATTATAAATGAAACGAATATTATAGACGAAAAATTCCTAGCAGGAAAAATTATATGTAAAAAATAGACGAAGATTACTCACCAGCCGAAGGAGCACAGGTGTGACAGCAGCACAAATAAATAGAACACACACACACACACACACACACACACACACACACAAGCGCAAACTTTCTCAACCCAGTCGCTTCTTCAGGCAGAAGGGAAGGAGAGGAAAAAGGAAACGATGAGGGTTTTAAGGAAGGGGGTAAGGAGCCATTCCAATCCCGGGAGAGGAAAGACTTACCTTGGGGGAAGAAAAGGAAGGTAAACAAATACACACACACCCACACATTTGCACAGATGCAAACACACCTAGGCAGACATACTGTAGAAAGACAATCTACAGGATGTCTGCCTAGGTGTGTGTGTGTGTGTGGGTGTGGGTGTGTGTGTGTGTGTGTGTGTGCGCTATTTATTTGTGCTGCTGTCACACCTGTGCTTTTTCGCCTGGTGAGTAATCTTCGTCTATTTTTTATATATTATTTTATTATTGTTTTTATTTTTATTTTTTTTTTTTTTCCTCCCCTCACCTGCTTTTCCATTCCAATCCTAAGCTGCATCACTTTATTCCAATATAGGCGGTGCTGTATCCATCCCCACCACCGTGACGCAACCTTCCTATCCCCCTCCCCGATTTACATGCCACAAAGCATGATTCGAACTGCGGCAGCCGGAAATGATGATTATATGACTGTGTTGTGTGCTTTTGTGATTGCGTGAATGTTCTATTTTCTGAAGAAGACAGTGGCCGATAGCAGAAAGTGTTGTATGTGTGTGTTTTTTGTATGTGCCTGTCGCAGCGTGTTGCCACGTCTTTGCAACAAAATGTTTGCTTTACGAGGATAATTAATTTACTGATCAGACACGGATACATGCAAGCAGGTTAACTGGAACAGCATTAATTATTTATTTCATGTTCAACACAAAAGATAAATTCCCTCATTCTGTGTGATGGGGTTTTCAACTTCAGTTACCAACAGTAGTGCATTACTCTGTAAGTAAATTGTGCCCATTTTTAAGATTGACTTCAACATCAGTATACTGCCTTTTTTTTATTAGTATTTCATGCCTGTTGATTTCACTGGCCATTTATTCGGAACTATTCATGGAACATTTACATAAATCTCTTCATTTATCGGCCTGTAAGAAAGCTGTGACAATATCAAGGTGATGAGTGTCAAGACCGTGTTCAGCAGTCATTGCAAATAAGTATCTCAGTTACACATGGTGCATATGTTTTGTTATAGTTCAGACCTTTTTATCGTGAGCTGTGCTTTATGACGTACAATATGTCCTTTCAATTTTTAAAATTTAATTTTAATTTAAAACACTCCTTTCCACATTTATTGGCTTCTTATCTGAAGGTAAAACAGCAGATAACCATTTTTGCTTCTCGTTGTGAGATATTTCCTTTTTAACACTTTAAATGCAAGTTTAAGGTAACACTGCAAGCCTTTGGTTTCCACATAAAATTATCATAACTTGGGTCACTGAGGAAACGTTCTGGTTACAAGAACATGGGACTTTAAAAAGGGAAAGGAATTCGCTCAAGATGATTTGAGGAAATCTTGGAATTCTAATTCTAGAAGGCTGAGAGGGAATTTAAGCTATTGTGGATGGAAGCAGTAGAGAACAAGGGAGAGAATGGCAAAGAAGACACTCTTGTTCAATCTCTGATCAGGTATAGGTGGTGGTGATTTAATGATTATTAATATATATATATATAATTTTTTTTTCTTTGAAAAGTTTAATTTTTGCTGTAGATGTTACTGACACTTTGTGATCAAATTAATGACTTCTTCCCGATATTTGCAGGCTGTGGCTGGTCTGATCTCGGATGCGCGCCAGATCGTGGAGACAGCCCGGACAGAGGCAGCCAACTACCGTGCCCAGTACGGGGACGGAATCCCACTCCGTCACCTGGTGGACAGGGTGGCGGGCTACATGCACGCCTACACCCTGTACAGTGCCGTGCGGCCGTTTGGCTGTAGCGTCGTTCTTAGCAGCTACGAACCTGTGGATGGGCCTGCTATGTTCATGATTGATCCTTCAGGAGTTTCTTACGTAAGAATCTCTCTCTCTCTCTCTCTCTCTCTCTCTCTCTCTCTCTCTCAAGACACAATCACACTATCTTGTTAAACAGCATTAATACATCCATAATACCTATAAAGGTATTTTGAAAAAGCCCCCTCCTCATCCCCTTCCTCCCGCCCCCTCCCCCACACACACAGAAACAGCCTCCATCATCAATAACAAATTACAAAAGAGCATCCCTCATGATACCCAATAGCATCCTAGACTGAAACAACTACCTTTTATCTGTTAAAAGGAGCTCATATGCCACAATCACTTTTATTTTGGTAATTGTGAAGAACACTTGCATGGACGCCTGTTTCGATAAATCTCAAAAGTGCGACTACACTTCGATGTATGATGCATTTTGATATGTTCTAAGCAGGCGGGAGAATCTTATTTGTTGATGTACGAAACAGTGATCATTTTAAGAGAAAGTTAGGTTAGGTATAAGTTAAACAAGAAGTTTTTTTTTTTTTTAGTATGTGAGGGTGCGTAGCACCCGAATCTCCGGTTCTGAACGGTAGAATTGCGAAGTCTGTTGCTCATGTTATTTGCGTGGCGCTTATGTTGGCAATTTTGAGTGTTTCTGAACCGGAGATTCTGGCGCTACCCGCCCTCACATACAAAAAAAAAAAAAAAAAATTCTTGTCTAACCTACACTTAACCTAACTTCACTTAAAATGATAACTGTTTCGCACATCAACAAATCACATTCTCTCGCCTGCTTTGAACATATCAAAATGCACCATGTATCAAAGTGTGGTCGCGCGTTCGAGATTTATCGAAACGTGCGCCCATGCAAGCGTTCTTCACAATTACCTTTATTTTGGTATTTATTCAACCAGTTTCAATGGACTTTGCTGCCATTTTCAAATGCATATAAACTAATATCAGGTAGATTCCATGGCACAACAAAATGGATAAAGATTCAGAAAGGGGTCCGGCCAGGCTGCATATTGTCTCCGTTCTCATTCAATCTGTTTACAGAGCAAATTATGAGAAATGCCAGGATAGATGAAGAAGAGACAGGAATTAAAATAGCTGGAATAAATGTAAACAACCTCAGATATGCAGATGATACCATACTGCTGGCAGAAAGTGAAGAAGAGTTAAAGACTTTGTTGCTGAAGGTAAAAAACGGAAGTGAAAAGGCCGGTCTCAGGTTAAATGTAAAGAAAACCAAAATTATGGCAACTAAACCTATTAATTCGTGGGATATAAGAGGAGAATCCATAGAGGTGGTTTCCATATTCAATTATCTCGGTTCCCATATTTCTGATGATGGCGATTGCAGCAACGAAATCAGGAGACGCTTGTTGCTAGGAAAAGGCGATGTCAAACCTTGAAAATATAATAAGTCCAGAGACATAATTTAAGAACAAAGGTACGTAGTGTGAAGGCTATGGTCTCCCCAGTTGTAATGTATGGATGCGAGACCGGAACATTAGAAAGGCTGAACGGCGAAGAATTGACTCCTTTGAATTGTGTGCTGGAGGAAAATTCTTAGGATTCCATGGATGGCAAAAAGAACCAACAGATTTATATTAGAGCAAATAAAACCGGATTGCTCTCTGGAAGGTCTAATATTAATCTTTGGACACATAATGCGAAGACATGCCTCACTGGAAAATACATTAATGCTGGGGAAGGTTGAGGGCACTAGAAGAAAAGGTTCATGGTGTCACGAAGAGTTGGAATCGACTCAACGAATAGAGAGAGAGGGAGAGATTCCATAGAAAATCAGTTTGAACTAGTTAACATAAATACATAAGTATGTTAACTTACTGTACTAAAACACCAGTGTTGGGTATTATTAAGTCAGAGGAAGAACTTTTGAATTATGTTTTATTAAATGATGATTCATGCATGCACAACACAGATCAGTCCCCATAGTTAATATTGACACTGTATTGTCTATAGTCGCTCCTTCACTTTTTCACAAGACCACAGTTTCTTACAAGTGTTTCATGACTTGCAGTACTTAGGGGTTTGGTAAAAACATCAGCCAAAAATCTCCAGAAGGTAGATGTCCAATAATACCTGATTCCACATTTTATATCTATATGCTTTGATGCTAAATTGTAAATTTAGCATTGAAAGGAACTGTGTGGGGTAAAAATCGCAGAGGGAGATCAAGAGATGAATACAGTAAGCAGTTTTAAATGGATGTAGGGTGCCATTCTTATGAGGAGATGAAGAGGCTTGATCAGGATAGAGTAGGGTGGAGAGCTGCATCAAACCACTCTCTGGACTGAAGACCAAAACAACAATGCTTTGATCTAGAATTAACACTAGCTTCTTGGCTAACTGAAGCTCCTTTGTTGTAACAACATATTTTAAGTGACTCTCTGACAATACTTGGATCTGTTTGAGTGGTTAGTTACCTTAACCACTGTAAATCTTCAACAGTTGATGCCAAAGCTGTATATACTGCCTTACAATTACAAAGTGTGACAGTTTTTCATTTTTTTATTGGACCGCAAAATTAGTGTTTTGCATTTTTGTGCATGAACCAGTTGCAGAGTATCTCCTATAGATTTCTCCAATCTGCATCTCTGAAGGCAAAAGGCGAAGTTTGTCCCAGATTCGAATCCCAGTTTCAGCACACAGTTTTAATCCTACCAGACTGGACAATACATGGATCTGATTTTAAGTATTTTAAAGCACCTCAGTGAGTTAATCTAGTGGTTCGAGTTTAAATAAAATCTGAGCTACAAAATTTCAATGACTACAACCCCATGTTGTCAAATAAACTGAATAGTATTAGTGGGTTTATTTAATTTTCTCATTGATAAGTCTTTGTGGCTCAGTGATACACCCTGTATCACAACTGAGAAACTTCAACACATGTTCATCATTATCCCTAACTATAAGACTGAACCCAAAACCCATATTGAACCCTGCCTGCCTCAGTTCACTCATTCATCCAACAGTGACCCATCCCTTCTGCTCTCCAAAGCACTCCTTGTTAACTTTCCTCAATTTCATAACCTCAAACATTGCCTCACCCATGTTACCCAAATCTGTCAAGATGGAAAGCAACCATAGAGAATATCTGGTCATGTGAACAGACACCAATCATTTCCTCTGCTGACTGTGCACAGTTCATTTCCTTTACCATGTGGTACTCTGCCTGTCAGTGACACCACCTCCTACACTGACATACCAAATGACCATGGCCTTTATGGACTGATAACTGTTGTCATTTAGTCCCTTTCAAAATCAAACCTTCTTCATGAACACTGCCTTTCTCAACGCCAGACTACAAACTCACAACCTACTTCTTAGTCACCATAAGCGCCTGTAACTTCAACCACAGTTACAAATCTTGCAAAGCATCTTATATACTACTGACAATAAAAACCTATCCCGCTGTAGTTGTTTACTTCCTGTTTGTTGTCTTTTTGTGGAGTGGATGTATCGAGGAAATTGCCCATTGCTCTGGAATTTTTTCTGTTTTTCAGATTTCTTCAAAAAGTAGTTGTATCTAATTTACTACATTTGCCAAAGACCTCTTCTAAAGTTGAGCTGCAATAGAATCTTCCCCACTAGCTTTGTTTTTTTGTTTATTTTATTCATGCTTACGTTAATGAAAAAATTATAATAAATAATGACACAGCTTTAGAATAGTTAAAATATTTCTCTAAGCAGAAACTGTCTCTCACAAGGACACCATAGGGTATCGGATTATAAATTTTTTTGATATTCATGGTATTTGAAGTTCAGAACTCAAATAAAAATCAGCCAAAGCCATTCAAAGCAAGTCTCAAAAATTCACTAGAAAATCAACTTTGAAATTTGTCATCCGATCTTCGGTTATCCGACCTTCCGTTTTATCCGACCCTTTCTCCACGCCGCGACTGTACGCAGTAGCTGTGCGCCAGCTGACAGGTCAGTGACTACACGCATTGTTTATTTCGGTGCATGTCACTATCACACAGTTTATTTTCGCTGTCTGCTATTACTCACTTCTCAGTGCTGACCTAGATCTGTAATGGAGGGGACGTGTTGCGCTTTGTTTATAAAAATTTGCGGTGATGGCTTCAAAACGGAAAAAAGGTGGTCGTTTGAATGGAAGAAAAACTTAAAGAATAGACAACGATGAAACATTATTAAAACTGGCGCAAGATTATAACGTTGGGAAAACAACAGTTGGAGACTGGAAAAGCTATAGCAGTGAAACTGGGAAGTGGTGTTCTCAGTGAGCAATCTCGACTGTTTTGGAAGACAGGAAAACCATGGAAAAATATGATTATGAAAAAGCAAGTAAAGCTTAGTTCCTATGGTTTACCCAACAGACAGATAAACGTGTACCCATTTCGGGGCATTAAAAATAAATAAATAAATACCTTAAAGTTTCGTAACAAACTAAACGAAGGTGAATCTTTATATCTCATCACTTTTCTTTGACTGTCATCTAATGTATTTGAACGTTATATTCAGTTATTTTTCACGTATTTATTAAGATTTCTATGTTCAAATAAATTTTTCAAACATTTATGTATTATTTTCCGTGTTATCCGACTTTCCCACATATACGACCCTGCTGCGGCCGGTTTAAGTCGGATAATCGAGACTCTACTGTAAGTGTAATTACCAAACATTAAATGAATTGCAGCAGCTGTTGGCGTAGCTCAGGTGATAGCCTTCTGGCCTTAGAACCCTAGGGTTCATGATTTGAGTCCTATTCTGACAGATTTTTTTCTTTTCTTTCATTGTGTTCCAATACTTGCACAATTTTCACATCTAATTGTTATTTTTACGAAAAGTGCACCTATTTTTGTTTATTCATAATTTTCTGTGTTTTATAGAAGGTTTTTAATAATGATGGTGCAGTAAAAAAAACATCAGTTACATTTTTTAACAGTATTGGCTTCACTATCAGTTGATGACGGTATTCTGTGATTGTTCAGTTTATGAAGAGCTATGACACTGTTCTTGGAAAGTCATCTCCATAGCTACTATTGGCTTTCCAAGCAGCTAAGCTACACTCAACCATCATTTTATTTGACAAGTTTTTCAGCTTGTCTACATGCACATAAACAAAAACTGACACAACACATGGAATTAGAGATCCCAAAATGTTTAGTATAACTAATTCGGGGGGCGGAAAAAAAAAAAAAACCTGTTGCAGTGGGATTCAAACTATCGACTCTATTGCTGTGAGACCAGAACGCTACCACCTGAGATGCACCACCAGATGCTGCAACTGTTTTAATTATTGGTACTTGTGTGTACTTTGCAAAACTTCAAAGTCTATTTTCTCCAGAATTTTTAAAAGTTGGGTCAAATGGCTTTGACTGATTGCTATTTAAGTTCCAAACTTCACGTACCATAAATGTAAAGCAATTCTCAAATCCAATACTCATATGATCTCCTTGTCAGTAAAAAACTTCGTAATTTTCCTCAGTCAGTTCATGTTAATTTTTATTTATTTATTTATTTTTTTTTTTTTTTTAATCCGCAAGAACTCACGCCTTTCCTTTAAAAGTTATGCGATTGATCGCATGTATAGCATTTTTCTGACAGTGAAAGAAAAGTTTGTAATGTGCTTAATATGTATAAATAAGTATTTCTAGTATAGAAGGAAACTATCCTGGTGGGATAAACATATATAAAAAATAGAAAACCGATGACTTACCTGAAAGGACCGGCTCGTCGATAGACACAAATAAAAATAAAAATCACACTCAAACACACATACAAGTTTTCGCCACCACAGGCGGCTTCTTCAGGAAAAAGAGGAAAAAAGGGGAGGAGAAAGGGAAGGATATGGGTTTTAAGGAAATGGAAAAGGAGTCATTCCAATCCCAGGAGTGGAAGGACTTACCTTAGGGGATAGCATTGATAATGATCACACAGTGGTCGAAATCCGGATTTGCCAACAAATAAAGAATTTATATTTATGACGACTGATTGCTGAATAATTACCACATATGGAATCAAGCCTGAAAAAAAGAGAGGTAAACAAATACACACACACTCACACATATCGAAACGCAAACACACCTAGACAGACATTTGTCTGACCCAAATGTCTGTCTGTGTGTGTTTGCGTTTCGATATGTGTGAGTGTGTGCGTATTTGTTTACCTTCCTTTTTTTCCCCTAAGGTAAGCCCTTCCACTCCTGGGATTGGAATGACTCCTTTTCCATTTCCTTAAAACCCATATCCTCCCTTTTTTTCCTCTTTTTTCCTGAAGAGGCCGCCTGTGGTGGCGAAAGCTTGTATGTGTGTTTTGAGTGTGATTTTTATTTTTATTTGTGTCTATCGACGAGCCGGTCCTTTTAGGTAAGTCATCCGTTTTCTATTTTTTATATTTAAGTATTTCTAGTTGTGTTTATAAGAAAACACAAATATTTGAATATATAAAATTGGTAAAATGCAGTTTGTTTTGAAATTGTGTAAGCAAAATGCTCACGCGCAGGTCATCGCGGGTTAAGTGGGTAGTCATATACTTAGATAAATATGGTTAGCTGTTGTTTTTAAGTTCCTTGTTTGTCATCTTACTGAATTTTGTAAGGTGTATATAGTTCATTCACATTTAAAGAATGAAAACTATTTCAGGGCTACTATGGATGTGCTGTTGGTAAAGCAAAACAGGCAGCAAAGACAGAGATAGAAAAGCTGAAGCTGAGTTCCATAAGTATCAAGGACCTCGTGAAGGATGCTGCCAAAATGTAAGTGGTTCACTTCTCTATGTGCTCTTAAGAATACATGAGCTGAATAAAAGTTTGCCTTCTAGACTATTACATATTGATTAGTTTCCCTTGCTGTATAGCATTCTCATTTTTCATTGGTTACAGATGTTATTTTGGGAATTACTGTACTGTTGAATATGACAATTCATTTTGTCTCCAGCTTTCAAGTCAGTGGCTTGTGGTTGTGCCAATTCACATGTAAACCTAATGTTTTTTTCACAAAAAAGTGAATTCTGTGTGGGTTACGGGGAGCAAAGGAAGCTAGCTTCGCCCTCCAACTTGGACAATATTGACAGTGAGGGCAGAACAAGCAAGACTTATATCGAATGTTCCTGACACAACACTCGTGCTTCCGTATCATTATCAACTGATGCTCCGAGCTAGGTTTCAAACAGCATTGAATGATGGTACTTGTTGCTCATAATTTTGAATCAGTTCTGTTAGACAATCTCCAAACACACACACACACACACACACACACGGAGCAAGATCCTGTTTTTGAACATGGGGGCTAGGAGTGGCCCGACCCAAAACATAAGCAGACCGACTCTTGTTCTGCATATATTTCCACCAATTGTATTGTCCATAATTAAGGGAAAAAAATCTTGGATTCATTCAAGAATGATTTTGAAATAAAAGGCTTAACATAAGACGATGCTTCAGTGTTAGCATTGAAAAGAGGATTGTGGATTAATTTTATAAGGTGGACTATACTCCAAACTATTCGCACCCAATTAAACAGTCTCTGAGAATGCCAACCCACACATTACTATAGCAACCTCTTGTGTTTGTGACTCATCGCTCTTAGGAGATTATTGAACCTCTTATGCCCGTGTGCCATGGCATTTTGTGTACTTTTTTAAAATCATCCTGTTGTAACATAAATTTACATTTGAGATTAATGTGCCTGTAGGATTAGTAGTATTAGTGTATTTATCAAATCTAATCTTGGAGTCTGACGGCTCCTCTTCTCTCTTTCAGAATCTACCTTGTTCACGACGAGCTGAAGGACAAGCAATTTGAGCTTGAATTGAGTTGGGTAGGAAATGTAACAAATGGTTTGCACGAGCGAGTGCCCGCGCCTGTCTTCGCGGAAGCGGAGAAGGCAGCCAAGGCCGCGATGGAGGACGACTCCGACTCTGACACGATAGACACGTGATCGTCTTCTCCGGAGACATTTTTTGTGCTTGTCCAATTATAATGTGCTAATTCTCTATTTTAATAGTTTCTGGAATAAAATACTGTAAGCCATTCACAGTTTTTGATTCTTTATGATGTAGGACTTCTTGTTTAAGTCTTCCTTACCTTTTCTCCTATAGTTTCATTCATGTTCACTAACAATATTCCTTTGTTGGTTCTATTGCTTACCTGCATGTTTTGCCAGACAGTGTGAATTGTTTTTGTTTCTGTAGTTACTCAGACTAAGGAAGTGGAAGCTCCATATTCAGTATGTTATTGATTTGGAGCGCACAGTGTTTTAGAAATCTGAAATGGCCATGTTTTAGTGGATTGGATGGTAATCCTAAATGTAATGCATTTCTAAATAAATTTTGAACCATGTTTTAAAACACAATTCACAATGCAAATTGGAGAAGATTGCACCACTGTAGCATTGAAATAAATCAAGACAGTTACAATATGTTGTAAGAAAAGCTAGTTACATGAAACAAATGTTGATGCCTTTGAAAAGTAAAAAGAGCATAAAGAATTTTGGAATGCAGCAGCCGGAGGTGATGGTTGTGACTGTCCGTGAAGTGTGAATGAGAGTATGTGCTTTTCCTGATGAATTCTGTGGCCAAAAACTAAGCTGTGTGTGTAAAAATGTACATTATACTGTTGAATTAAAAGCATATCCCATTAAACTGTAGAAGCAGTAAAAAATAAATTGTTATGTATCCAGCACTGCTTTCAAGAATAATAATTGACCCTTATCAAAATGATGGGTTAGTCTTTTGAGGTGTACCATAATCTCTGGTCCTTCTAGGGTTAATGGAATGTTATGCAATTGAGTTAAGTCTGTAATAGGTATCAATCTCAATTTAGGTTAGAAATTGTGTATTGAAAATATACAGTTGTACATAATATTTTTGTGCACTGTCAATTCTGGCCCACATCAGGCCATCTTTAGGTTTCAGAAGTGTATTAACCTTTAATAGGGTACTGGTAAGTATACTTATCATTCGGTTCTATACACAGAAAAATCTGTTTACGCAGACCTTCATTATAAGAAGTCACTTCCTTTAACACTCTCTAGCACAAATAGTTTCCTAACTCACCGTCTGCTATAAATGTAGTAAGTAGGGAAAGTGATAAGCATTCTTACCATTGAGAGTCTCTGGATGTGGTATTGTTTAGAACAATAACAACTTGTGCAAATCAGAAAAGCCTGAGATTAGTGCATTCCAAGATAAGGAAATAATAATATGCTCATTTCTACATATATTGTGGTATATACAGTAAAACTTCTGAATAACGGACACCAATGGGGGAAAATAAAATTGTCCGCTGTTAAGAAAAGGGTAAAATAAAAAACAAGTTTACCACTTTTTATCAGAAATGATCGGGACGGTGGCCGGCTCGGATAACGAAAATCTCGGATAAACTGAAGTCCCCTATTTTCACGCATGAAACACACCGAATTGCATCAATACTGTGAAGTATGATCATAAAACGTCTGAATATCATGCCACTTCTTGAACTGATCCAGCCAGCAATCATTTCTGAGGCATTCTCACTCCTTTCCTTCAGTCAGCTCATAAAAGGTCATCGCTTTTTAACGAAGTAAAGGACCTGAAACTAGCACGCGTTTACTTGCATGGCTATCATTTCCAGACCATGACTTTAGAATGTCCTTTTTGTTTTATAAAATATCACTGACCTGTGTTTTTCCAATAGCAAACATTGTGGCCATATCTCTCACACTGAGATTTTCCTTTTCGTAGACGTTGATGATCTTGACCTTTTGTTTCAGCATTAACCATTTTTGTTTCTGCAACCTTTTATCACAACTACATACTTAAACTCAATTGTTCGAAGACAGACACAGTATTGTATGTAATTTTAACTTGCAAAACGTTCAGATGATGATGTTAAGTTTACAACCCTATCTTTCTATCATGCCGTCTGTTATTTGAAAGTTTTGATTGTTGTTGGGGGACATATTACAGTGTCCATGTTCGTTATTGAGAATGTCTGCTATTTGGAATAATTTTAGCGTAAGGGATAATGTTGTTTTGCAGGGGAATTTTAAAATGTCCGCTATTGATATATGTCTGCTATTGAGATAAGTCTGCTATTGGGTATTGTCCATTGTCCATTTCACTGTAACATTTACTTGTGTTGTATGCTGATTATGAAAATTTGATGATGCTTTGAGCAAGGCGGAAAGAATACTTAAAAGTTGTTCATTTCTGAACTACATTTTCTCAGACTTTCTAATGAATATCAGCTAAGATGTTACAGTATTATAATCATACACAGGTCACCCAAAGAAATTTTACAAACGATTTCAATAACAAATGTGAAAGTTTGTTGTAATGTACTGTAATGATTGTATAGCATTTTTGGCTGGGTGATCCCGTATGGGATTGTTCAGCCACCTAATGTAAGTCGTTTTACTTGACGCCACTTCGGCCACTTGCATGTTATAATATTTTAATATATTTTTAGTAATTATAGTTTATTCTACCGATACTCAGCTTTTCAACTTAACGATGTATGGGGGTTCTGCTTGCTGCACCATTATTCTCCTGGGGCGTCGTAGTAGAAATAAATACTCGATATGTAGAATTTTCACTTCTTCTTTAATTTGAAACAAACTTCTCCTCCACCAAAACATAACAGTTTCAAAACATATACAAATTACAAAGCATCAGATCCGTAGTACTTCCATTTCAAAACACAGAGTAACATAGATTCCAGTGCACTTTGTAAACGACTGAAACTCCAACTCCCCCACACAAGGCGGTGAGGCAAATATATAACCTTGACAATAATGACATTACATTAAGCATTGTTCATAGCAATAGAATATACTAATTTACAATTACTGAACATACAAATAAAACATTTCATGTACACAAGAATAATCACAATATAAAATGAAAACTACGCGTACAATAATTTTAGATGAAGCAAATATTTTTAAGACGAAATTTCCGATCTTTCTGTTGACAACAAAGTGCGATGTTAAATTTCAATTAATTTGTTAATGAGTACATCATACATGTTCTTAACATATATTGAGCTATCAATTATCTTGGCCATTCACGAAATATACTAAAAATCTCACATCTGTCAATATATACAAAGAATTCAATATTGATAATTAATGTAATAGTCGAAATAACACAATTAGCCGGTCTACACAACTTATTTATGAGCCTAACATATATACAACACTATTTACTTTCATGTCTTTTTTTTGTTTTTTACAAAAGATTTTACAATTTGTCTGTTTAAGTCTTGAAATAACATACAATGAGGCAACTATTGTTTATAGAACTGTCTGGAAAGAAAATATATGAATCTCTTAATTAATGAAATCTATCACTTGTTTTAATCGCAGTATCACTGACACACTGTCCTACACTGATTCCTAGACTGGCCATTACGTTTTTAACTTCACACGCAACATATATCACAACTGAACCACACGATTCCGGATCCGAAGCAGACGGTATTGTAGGATGACATTGAGATGAGAGGACCAGGCAGACGGTATCATACGATAACATTGAGATGAGGGGGTCAGCAGTATCATTACAATGTTGATGATGATGATAATGACAGCACACAATACCCAGTCCCCTGCCAGGAATCATCATCATCACCTAGCACAGTTTCCAGCAACAGGCTGGGTCTGTTTGGAACACAAGCCTCGCCATTTCATCCTGTCTTCCCACCGTCTCTCTGTTTTCACTCTGGCCCAGTCTTGTCCTCACTTCTCTACACAATCCTCCACTTCTTTCAATCATCTGTCCGTTGGTCTTCCTCTTGGTTGTTTCTTTTTTATCTGTATTTCGTGTATTTTCCTGGGGATCCTCTTTTTCTCCATTCTCTTTAAATAATCATACCACTGCAGTCTTGATCTCTCTATCTTGTCCTGTAAGGGCTCCTCTCTCACTATTTCCCTGATCTTCTCATTCTTCATCCTGTCTTTTCTTGTTACCTCTATTCTGCTTCGTAGAAATTTCATTTCCCCTGCTTGTATTTTGCTCCTGCTTCTGCTGGGAATATTTTTTGTAAACTCAAAACAATGGACTGGGAATTAGCTACATATTTTTTTTATAGAAACTTCCTGGCAGATTAAAACTATGTGCTGGAACTGGGACTCGAACCAGGGACCTTTGCCTTTCGCGGGCAAGCGCTCTACCGACTGAGCTATCCCGACACGACTCACGATGCCGCCTCACAACTTTACTTCCGCCAGTACCTCGCCTCCTTCTTTCCAAACTTCACAGAAGCTCTCCTGCAAACCGTGCAAGACTTTCACTCCTGGAAAGTAGGAGGCGAGGTACTGGTGGAAGTAATGAGGCGGCATCGTGAATCGTGTCGGGATAGCTCAGTCGGTAGAGTGCTTGCCTGTGAAAGGCAAAGGTCCCAGTTTCGAGTCCCAGTTCCGGCACACAATTTTAATCTGCCTGGAAGTTTCATTCTGGTATTTTTTCATAGATTTTTCCAGAGTGGGATTTTTATCTTTAAAGTAATATCCCGTAATGAGAATTTTCAACAGTTTGAAACAAAAAGAAGAAAAAATTTAAAAAGCCATGGTATAATATCTGCTATATTCCTAGTCAAGGGAATAATATTTTAAAATGTGATATTACTAAAGTAAAATTCTAAGTAATATTCATGAAATAAAGTAAGGGTTTTGAAAAGATGACTAAACATGTTAATACTTGTTTATAAATATTGTTGAAATGAGATAGAATGGCTGGCCAGTACTTACCATTGTGCTGTACCGCCGATAGTAACACAAAATGAAAAAACAGAAAAAAAGGGACAAAGGGACAAGCTTTCGGAACAGAGTTCCTTCGTCAGGTGGGAGAGAAGGGAAGAATAAAGGATGGGAATAGAAGGGAAAGGTGGTTCACGACCTAGGTCATGAAGGTGGTGTTTCGGAAGTGTGGGCGTCAGAGATACTGCATGTATGTACTGAGCCAAGCCAGAGAGGATAAATATAACTAAAAAGGAAAGATCAAGTAGTAAAGAGAAGAGAAGAGAGTGAAATTAATGATGCTGAGGGGTGTAGGAGGGGCGGGAGGGGGGGTGTCTAAAACGTTTTTCATAAACAGGGAAATATGGATGGATACACACACACACAAACACACACACACACACACACACACACACACACACACACACACACACGGAGAGAGATAGAGAGAATGACAGAGAGAGCGAGAGGGCGGTAGAGAGAGAAGGGGGGGTAAGGAACGGATAATGAATAGGTGAGCTGAGGATGGAGGAAGGGGAGGGGTTAGCGTAGATTTAGGCCAGGGGGGTGGCGGGAGGAGAGGATATGTTGGAGGGCAAGTTCCCACCTCCGTAGCTCTGAGGGACTGGTGTTGGTTGGTACTATCCAAATGGCACGTGTGGTGTAACACGTGCCCAGGTCCCTGGAGTTATGCTGGAGGGCATGTTCTGCCACAGGATATTGGGTGTCCCCCAGGCGAACAGTTCGTCTATGCCCATTCATCCGCTCAGCCAATTTGTTGGTAGTCATACCAACATAAAAGGCTGAACAGTGGACACATGTCAGCTGGTATATGACATGCGTTGTCTCACATGTGGCCCTGCCATGAATTGGGTAGGTTTTTCCTGTACTCCCACTACCACATACTCCAGTCCAATGCATCCTTCCACTACCACATACTCCAGTCCAATGCATCCTCCCACTACCACATACTCCAGTCCAATGCATCCTCCCACTACCACATACTCCAGTCCAATGCATCCTCCCACTACCACATACTCCACACAGGAAAAACCTACCCAATTCAAGGCAGGGCCACATGTGAGACAACGCATGTCATATACCAGCTGACATGTGTCCACTGTTCAGCCTTTTATGTTGGTATGACTACCAACAAATTGGCTGAGCGGATGAATGGGCATAGACGAACTGTTCGCCTGGGGGACACCCAATATCCTGTGGCAGAACATGCCCTCCAGCATAACTCCAGGGACCTGGGCACGTGTTACACCACACGTGCCATTTGGATAGTACCAACCAACACCAGTCCCTCAGAGCTACGGAGGTGGGAACTTGCCCTCCAACATATCCTCTCCTCCCGCCACCCCCCTGGCCTAAATCTACGCTAACCCCTCCCCTTCCTCCATCCTCAGCTCACCTATTCATTATCCGTTCCTTACCCCCCCTTCTCTCTCTACCGCCCTCTCGCTCTCTCTGTCATTCTCTCTATCTCTCTCCGTGTGTGTGTGTGTGTGTGTGTGTGTGTGTGTGTGTGTGTGTTGTGTGTGTGTGTATCCATCCATATTTCCCTGTTTATGAAAAACGTTTTAGACACCCCCCCTCCCGCCCCTCCTACACCCCTCAGCATCATTAATTTCACTCTCTTCTCTTCTCTTTACTACTTGATCTTTCCTTTTTAGTTATATTTATCCTCTCTGGCTTGGCTCAGTACATACATGCAGTATCTCTGACGCCCACACTTCCGAAACACCACCTTCATGACCTAGGTCGTGAACCACCTTTCCCTTCTATTCCCATCCTTTATTCTTCCCTTCTCTCCCACCTGACGAAGGAACTCTGTTCCGAAAGCTTGTCCCTTTGTCCCTTTTTTTCTGTTTTTTCATTTTGTGTTACTATCGGCGGTACAGCACAATGGTAAGTACTGGCCAGCCATTCTATCTCATTTCAACAATATTTATTATCTCTGAGGAGAATTTTCATCATTAATCTAATACTTGTTTATTACATTCTCAATACTTACAATTAATTTGTTGCTTGCCATAAGACTGCTGATGGTTGCAGCAGAGCTACTTGTCCTGCCTGCTAGTGGCCAGGCCACATGGCATTCAGTGTGTTAACCTTTATTTTATATCCACATTGGGTCACCCTGCTAATGTGATTATGGAACAAAATATAATTTTTTTTTTGAGATGACATAAAGATTAGTGCAAGAAATTTACTTACTGAATGGCCAGAGGCGATTGTCATTTGTACGTCAGTTATGCCCGAGTTGTGTGAACATACGTACGCTCCTTTGTAATGGACGCTGTGGCCGAAAATTTCAAGTTGTGTGAATGCGGTTGTGTTTCATACATGTCTGTCTGTCTGTTTCTCAGCGATCGTTTTTACAATGAGTTGTTACTTAGCCCCATATTATTTAATTTACGCTGAACTATGTGATGAGATAAAAACTGTCCATTACTTAAAGTGCTTAATCGGTTTTGGTTTTACCATATTTTTCCTCTATATTCATTTTGAACCAGAAAGCTAGCAGAGTAGTCATATTTTACCTGTTAAATGATATCCATCAAGGTACACTGCTAGTCACCCTGAAGGAAGAATCCAAATCTGGTGATATGCAGTGATGACAGTTGCACACGATTAACATTTCAGCTGAGGCGCACATAAAGGATACCAGTAGTTCCACCTGCCAGCACTATATAAAGGGGGAACACAGCTGTGTGAACATACTAAAATTGTTTATTCATGGATTTTTTTGGTGTAAGGTGTTTTAGTATATATCATAGACTAGCTGAACCCCCGCTGCTTCGCATGCATAGGCTGGTTGGTCTGCACCAGTTGTTTCTTTTTAATCCCGATGAAGAATCCATATCTTAAGTTTCGTAGTTATAGCTTGAAATTTGAGTTAACAGCACCATATTTTTGAAAATCAATTTTTGCATCTCGTATTTCACATCCGTATTGGTCGAATTTCCAAAAATACTGAAACACTTGTCTTTTAAATTAGAGCCCCGAATCCAAATCCGAAAATTTGTAGTTCTAACTTCAAAATTGCCTAAATAGCAACATATTTCCGAAAAACACACCCTCAAAAGTTAACCCCCTTGATGGTTGAATTTTCAAAAATACCAAAACATGTATTTTTTTAAATTCTAACCAACTATACGAATATCAATGTTTGCAGCTCTAGCTTCAAAATTGTCTCATAACGTGTTTTCAAAAAGAAAGGAGAGAGAGAGCCAAACGTAAGACTATGATCTTTCGTGTAATGTGTATATCGAGGTAACGTCCATGGTCTACATCAGCGACAGGGGAAACGTCGGGGCGACTCTGCCGCAGCGCGTTTAGGTTGGCAACGCAGTATTGTTTCGAGCGGCCAATAGCGTTTCACTTTGATGTAGCGAATGAGAGGCGAGAAACGTTTGATTTTGTATTACCTTTTATAGCGCCTGAATTAAAGGTACACTTTTTTTTTTGGCAGGATATACCAATTATAAAATGTATATTACTCTGCGAATGTGTCATTACTCTTTACGGTTAAATTTAAATTTGGACTCCGAATCCAAATCCGAAAATTTTTAGTGCTAACTTTGAAATTGCCTAAATAGCAATAGATTTTCGAAAAACATCCCCTCTACAATTTAACCACCTTGATGGTTGAATTTCCAAAAATACTGAAACACGTATTTTTTAAATCATAACGAACAATACAAATACCAATTTTTGCAGCTATAGATTCAAAATTGTCTTGACAACAAAGTGTTTTCGAAAAGAATTTTTGATCCCTCTTTTACCCCCTTAGTTTTTGAATTTCCAAAAATACCGAAACTCGCGTCTTTTTAATCCTGATCAAGAGTCCATATCCTAAGTTTCGTAGTTATAGCTTGAAATTTAAGTTATCAACAACATATTTTTGAAAATCAATTTTTTGCGTCCTCTATTTTACCCCCTTATTGGCTGAATTTCAAAAAATGCCGAAACACGTGTCTTTTAAATTCGAACCCCGAATCCAAATCCGAAAATTTGTAGTTCTAACTTCAAAATTGTCTAAATAGCAACATATTTTCAAAAACACCCCCTCTCCAATTTAACCCCGTTGATGGTTGAATTTCCAAAAATGCCGAAACACGTATTTTTTAACGTCTAACCAACTATACAAATATCAATTTTTGCAGCTCTAGATTCAAAATTGTATCAATAGCAATGTGTTTTCAAAAAGAATTTTTGATCCTCTATTTAACCCTCTTACTTGTTGAAATTCTAAAAATCATGGATTTTTAATCCTGACCAAGATTCCATATTCGAAGTTTCGTAGTTGTAGCTTAAAATTTGAGTTAACAGCAACATATTTTTGAAAATCAATTTTTTGCGTCACCTATTTTACCACCTTATTTGTCGAATTTCAAAACATGCCGAAACACGTGTCTTTTAAATCCTAACCCTGAATTAAAATCTGAAATTTTGTAGTTCTAGCTTCAAAATTGCCTAAACAGCTACGTATTTTTAAAAAACGTTTCCTCCCCTATTTCACCCCCTTATGGACGGAATATCGAAAAATCGCTTCTTAAATGACGCCTACAGAGTAAGACCAACACCCTCCACAAATTTCAAGTTTCTATCTTCAGTGGTTTGGGCTGTGCGATGATGAGTCAGTCAGTCAATCAGTCAGTCAAATGGGACACTTTCTTTTATATACAGAGAAAACAATGAACGACTTATCGAGCATGTTTTAGAGTTTTACAAAGGAAGGAAAGTTTCCTTGTAGCATGTAAAGTTTATCCTTCTGAGAAATCAGCAATTTTGACAGACATAACTGGGCAACTTTGTTGGAAATCTTTGTTGAGCTGCAACAGGAACATGAAAAGAACCTTGTACACACACAACTTGAAGCTTTCAGCTACGGCCTTCATCACAATCACACAGGCACACTTCAGACACATGGCAGTCATCTCTGACTGCTGCATTTTAATTCAGAATATTGCAGCTGGAGATGACGGATGGGTGTCTGTGTGATTTTGTCAAAGGCTGGCTGTGGCCAAAAGCTTAAAGTTGTGTGTATGTATGTATTTTACATGAGGCTGTCGCAGCTTGACGAATGTCTTTGCAGTGAGTTGTAAGCTATCTCCATTATTAATGATAAATCTGAAGCATTGAATTAAAATTTGTGATGCTATTCCACTCCATGGAGAGCTTGGCAGTAGTGGCAATGTTCTATAGAACACAGAAGCTGAATTAAAGTTTTTGCTGTGAAGGAAATCATGCTTAGACTATTCCGAGGTGCCTTAATCGCTAGTGATGCCGTGGTCTAGCGGTAAGATGCCTGCCTAGTAAGCATGGAGGTCCGGATTCGATTCCTGATCGCATCGCAGATTTTAATTCAATGCTTCAGATTTTTCGTTTATGTCTTTGACATATTTGAGACGAAAATCTGCCTCGGGGATTGTATATTTGTATTTATATCTTCATTGTTGTTGTTGTTGTGGTCTTAAGTCTGTAGACTGGTTTGATGCAGATCTCCACGCTACTCGGTCCTGTGCAAGTATCTTCATCTGAGAAGACGTTCTGCTTACAATATCCGTACCTCGGTCTCCCTCCACGATTTTTACCCCACATGCTTCCTTCTAATGCTAAGTTGACAATTCCTTGATGTCTCACAATGTGTCCAACCAGTCTATCCCTTCTCTTAGTCTGGATATGCCAGAAACTCACTTTTCTCCCCGATTCGGTTAAGCACCTCCTCATTAGTTACGAGATCTACCCATCTCATTTTCATCATTCGCCTGTAGCACCACATTTCGAAAGATTCTATCATCTTTTTATCTGAACTCCTTATTGTTCACGTTTCACTCCCATACAATCCAGACAAATGCTTTCAGAAAGGACTTTGTAACATTTAAATTAATATTGGATGTTACCAAGTTTCGCTTCTTTAGAAACGCTTTTCTTCCCGTAGTCATTCTGCATTTTACATTGGCTATCAGAAGTTATCTTGCTACCCAAATAACAAAATTCATCTACTACTTTTATTGTATCATTACCTAATCTAATTCATTCAGCATTGCCTGATTTTCTGACATTGCATTCCATTATTTTTGTTTTACTCTTGTTAATGTTCATCTTATATCTTCCTTTCAAGACACTGTCTATTCCATTCAATTGCTCTTCCAGATCTTTTGCGGTCTCTGATAGACTTACTATGTCATCAGCAAACCGCAATGTTTTTATTTCTTCTCCCTGCACTTTAATGCCCTCTCCAAATTTCTCCTTCCATTCCTTCACTGCCTGCTCAATGTACACATTGAACAACATTGGGGAAAGGCTACAACCCTGTCTTACTCCCTTCCCAACCTCTGCGTCCCTTTCTTGCCCTTCGACTCTAATAACCACAGTCTGGTTTTTGTATAGGTCGAATATAACTCTTCGCTCCCTATATTTCACCCCTGATACCTTCAGAATTTGGAAGAGTGTATTCCATTTGACATTGTCAAAAGCTTTCTCCAAATCGACAAACGCTAAAAATGTAGGTTTTCCTTTCCTTAGCCTATCTTCTAAAATAAGTCGTAATATATTGCCTCCTGTGTTCCTACATTTCTCCTAAATCCAAACTGTTCTTCCCTGAGGTCGGATTCCATAAGTTTAGACATTCATCTGTAAATAATTCGTGTTAGTATTTTGCAACCATGACTTATTAAACTGATAGTTCTGTAATTTTATCTTCATTCTATTGTTTAATTCCAACCTTAACTTTCCATTTTTAAATGTAGATCTGTAATTGATGAATGCTAGTGATGAAAGACATTTTGTTCACTTCTTAGTGGGAGATTGCTCTGCCACATCACCGACCAGATCAAAATAAATTCAGTCCCACTACACACAGTGTCCATCTGTAACATTTCAGGTCATCTGCAGCAATGTCCGCCTCTGTAGCTCAGCGGGAGCGTTGCTGACTATCAGGCAGGGGGCCCGGGTTCAATTCCCGGCGGGGGACTGGGTGTTGTGTGTTGTCCTAATCATCATCATCTCTTCATCATTGGCAAGTAAGTCGCTCACGCAGCGTCAAATAAAAAGACTTACACTAAGGTGGCCGAACAAACCCGCAAGGGTTCTCCCGGCCAATAAAGCCATACGCTCATTTCCATTTGCAGCAATGTGGACTGCCCACATGGCATCCAATTCTGCACTGAGCAAGGTGCTGGACTCGCATTCGGGAAGACGGTGGTCCAAATCCATCTCTGGCCGTCTGAATTCACTCCAGGCAAATGCTGTGTTGTTTCATTTGACATGTTATGGCCGATTTTCCTCCCCATCATTACTGAAAAATCCGACTATGAGCTGCATCTCTGATGACCACATTGTTGATGGGACGTTACACCCTAAGCTTGCTTCCTTCCTTCCATTTCCATGGCTGCATTATCACTGAGTCAACACCACAGGCATTTGTGCCAGCAATGGGATAATGAATGACAGATGTGGACAATTGAATGGAATTACTTATTTTTAAAAACAAATCCTGAGTCTTCATTTAAAACATCCGGGCTCATCTTCGGCTGCGAAAGACATCTTTAAAGGTAGAATGGCGAACTGCAATGAGAATTTGAAGGAGCGCCGTACATATAAGCGATGCAGAGGGCACGTGATGTTGGCTACGACACTATCTCTGGTATTGCCAGCATTCTTAGCAGAGAAGAATCGATTGTCATTCCACTGGTGTAAAGCAGAAGTCCAAATTCTGTCTAATTTAACAGCTTCCTCTTTCCTGTTAAAATTATTGCGATGTTTATAGGTCTCAATTGCTTCTCTATATGAGCGCGCATTATAGTGTGAAGTTTTTAAGATGACAATAGTTCATTAAATTTAATTTCGTGGTTGCCTTCTTGGTATACATGTTCTGCTATGGCTGATTTCTCCGTGTGCCCCAAGCGGCAATTCCTTTTATGTTTGACCAGTCGAGTGTTGATGCTTCTTTTTGTAGTTCCAATGTAGACTGAACCACAGCTGAAGGAAATTTTATATACACCTGGTGTATTCAATGGATGTCGTACATCTTTTGCTGATCTTAAATGTTCTTTTATCTTCCTCGTAGGTCTGAAAATGGTTTCTACCCCATACTTGTCCAGCACATTTCCAGTCTGTAACCTTATTTATGAACAGAAGAAAAACTTTCCCCTTGGGCGGTTGTTGTTCCTTGTTCACATTGACTTTCTTCGTATGACGAAGGGCTCTATCTATTTCTTTGGTATAATAGCCGTTCTTCTGGAAGGTGGATAGTAAATGCTGCATCTCATCTTTTAAATAAGTAGGTTCACAAATTTTATGTGCCCTGTCAACCAAAGTTTTAACCACACCTCTTTTTTGTCTGGGATGGCATCTATTTCCTCTGCTACCGTGTCCATACCACAAAAGTGTCATCGGCATATCGATACCACCTAGCTGGCTTTTTATTAGCAGTCTGCAACGCCTGTTATTCAAACGACTCCATAAATAGGTTGGCCACCGCTGGACTGCCCATAGCCACTCCGTCAATCTGTTCATAGAACTCGTTATTATAATGAAAATAGGTAGTGATGAGGCAGTGTCTAAACAATGATACTGTCAGGTGGAAAAATATCCGCTATGCATGAGATAGCTTCGTTCGTAAACAGAGACACCACGTCAAAGCTAACAAGAATCACTTTGGGCAACATTTATCTCTCTTAGTTTTTCAACGAAATGAGCCGAATTTTTCATATGGCTGTCAGTTTTCCCCAACGTAGGGTTGCAACAACCTATGAGCCCGGAAGTTTTAAATGAAGTTGGCGGCACACGTGAAAGCTTACATTGTAAAATCCTGATTCTGCACCACTAAAACGGTCGGATCAGAGTCTGTAGACACCGTTGCGAGAGAAAGTTGAACTTATGCATCGTCCTACTGATCTTGCACCCAGTATTACGATTTGTCATAGCTTTGTATTTGCCCCACCGTGTGCATTAACAGTACACTATCTAGTCAGCATTTCCCCTCTGAAGTACTGGAGCTTTTTTGCCCTTCATTGCCTTTGAAGCTAACCAACAGTCAACTGCGCAACCACTCATGGCATTCAATGTTAATTGAAAATTGAATTGCATTGCTGCCTTTATCTACCAAATCTCCCAATCTTTCACTTTTCGAAAATGATTGGTTGTCAATTCTGGAATGACTGCCATGGGATACACCATCCACCACTACATCCGAACAACTTTGGCAATGTGTCGGAGCAGTGGGGACTGTAGCAGTGGCAACATTCTATACTGCTTTCATCATCTTTGTCACTTGACAGGAACTGTATTTTCAATCACATCTAGTTTGTGTTCTCCTCAAATAATTTTGACTGATACCTCCAGTGGTCCTTGGTGTTACATTCTGTATGGTCAGCTGATAGATTGCACGTTGGTAACTTGGCCTGTCATCAATTAAGCTACTGTATTATTTTACGCTAATTAACCAGCATAAAAGTTTATTTATGGAATCCAATATGTTATCTCTGACAAACCATTTATTACATAGGTGGAGCTGCTCCCATAGCTCTATCAAAATAGCTGAGACACTGGACAGAGATGATTATACAAATAAATTAGGTCCTAAGTCTAAGACCTGCAAATGTGATACTAGTTTATGCATTTTACAAGTACACAAATAATAATAAAATTATATCTGTCATAATGTCATCTGTTGTGGCGACTTATAATCGAAAATAAGACCTTAAAAATCGAAATAAATGAAAAAAAAAAAAAAAAAACGATTCAAGAAGTATCATTAAACTTTTCAAATCTTTAATTTTGTAGGAAGAGAAAGATAAATGTCAGATATCGAGTCATCTTGTGTTCTTGGCAAAATAATTATTTTGCCCGTTTAAAAATCAATCATTTCGAATTCTGCTATGGTAATTTGTCGAGCTGTCTGCTGGTAATATTGAATTATGTAGTAGCGTTTCATAGGTACTGCACTGCGCTCTGTTTAGTGTCAAGAGTTGACGAATAGCGCCTTTCTTCGTAAATAAGTTAAGTTCCACATTGATAATGTAGAGCACAAGTTTGGAGTAGACTTATCAAACAATATTCTTCAAGTATCGCAATTCGAGAAAAAAAAAAAAAAAAAAAAAAAAAAAAAAAAAAAAAAAAAAAAAAAAAAAAAAAAAACTGCACGGATCGAAGTAAGAAATTGATTTGGTTCTGCGCTGGGTGTGGAATAAATTGTAAATTGGATTCTATGGGAGATTATACAGTTAGAAAACGGAATCTGTACCAAAAATCGAATGCATTTGTAGTTTCGCACTGCGTGGCTGCGTGCGTCGCCGTTCAGCGTCTTTATTCTTTAAGATGTTATTCCTGCCGAAATACAAAGATTCAACAGCTTGTGCCTTGTAGCTGCATAGTTGACTAGTGCAAAAGAACCATGTCATTTCCACATAAAGAGTAGTTTTGCAAGTAGTACTGCTGTATACTGATTAAGTTTCATAAAAATACAATAAATAATGTGTAAAATGTTGACGTCCATGTAGCCACTGTTTGTCGACAACCTAAACAGCGAAAGAACATCGCTGGCATTGCAATAAGTCGTGATGTATGGTGGAGGCGGAGTATTGTGCGTTGGCAAGAAGAAAATGATACTGTGTTTATTTAGCTGAACCTGCATTATTCTTTAAGGAAATGAAAACAAATAAGAGGTAACGACGTGATTGAAAACCTGTTGAAGGAATTCGATGTAACTGCTTAAAAAGGTATCTTCTTGTGTGCTACTGCGAAATAACAATACGAATAGGCCCTACCAATAGAGAAAACTGTGCCATCGATTTGTACTAGCGCGACCTGTTATGCTCATTGTTAAAAACAGACTGTTACAATAGAATTTGTTACCTATAAGTCCAAAGGGCTTATAGAAGCAATGGCGACAAATGGCGATATCAGTCATCTTGACAGCCAGCTAGACCGATTGAGTATAGCATCGGAGGAAAGCATATCACGTTCACATATTGATGGAGATTTAAGTAAGGAGGACGAGGAAGCCTTGGAAAAATGGGGATTCCATCTGAAAGATCTGTATCGTCTTGCCCTCAAGTTTTATAAAGGTAAGAATGTTCTTCATTTTTAATAAAACAAAATAGGCTAACAAGAAACATTAGCATCTGTATTCCTAACTGAGGATGGTTTTAACACTGATATTGAAAGTGGCATCTGTATTGTCAAGAAACATTTACCTATATTTAAATGTCCATGCCAGAAAATTGTCTAGTTGTATTTTTTTTGTCTGAAAGTAGTTGTTGGGGGGGGGGGGGAAACCTCCTATCAGATTAGCAAAATGTTGAGAGTACATAGGCTTAGTCTCAACATATTAGTACTATATATTACATGGGTGTGAGCACAGTGCATTATTGCCTGCTGTAGGTGGGGATAATTGAACAGATCTGAGGCAGGACTCGGCAACAGATTCCTCCTCCCATTATACCTGACATTGCTCTGAAAAATTGTGGTAAAATATTAGGTAGCCTATAGCAGCTGTGGAATAGTATGCTGAAAATTACTACGACTGTTGAATGCACTTTGAAAACCCAATCACACAGAATGATGGAAATAATGTTTGGTCGGCATTAAAGTAGGCCTATATAATGCTACTCTGTAGTTGACAGGGTCTTGTCCAGTCATTAAATTAATTATCATAAATCTCATTTGATTATCAACAATTAGCACACTATGCCACTGCTGCCGTAAGAAAAATTTAACAAAATTGCCACTGAACTCCCTCATTGTTTAAGCTGATCAGACAGTTCACACATGATTTTGGGCTCACCTGTAGACAGGGATACCGCCCGTCGGCTTTGACCCGTGACGTCATCGCATCGCGGTAGTTTTGAGGTGTGTGCGTGTTTGTAGAAGGCGTGAGTGATTATGTGTTCATTGAGTTAAAAACGATAGTTTGGTTACAAACAAAAAAGATTAATATGTTATGTTTAAAAGGTGATCTGTAGCTTCTCTCTGATGGTTAGGTGTAGGTTAACTGAGAGACTTACTTTTCGTATGTGAGCGCCGAGGGCGCGAACTTTTTGGGCTGAGATCTGTTATCTATAATAATTACAGATTATTTGTATCTACAATACGGAAGTAGTAAAATATCCCGTATACTGGTTTTCCGACATCTTGATTACGTCATGGAACAAAGCAGACGGGTGGTATCCCAGTCTACAATTATGCTTGATTTTGTATCTGATTAAATGAACTCCATTCCTAGGTCTGAAATGTCAGTTTGTTGCATAATTTGATTCCATTATATAGGCATAATATACTATTATGTTCCACCGCCCCCCCAATTGAGATGTGGCTGGTGGCTGAATTTGATTTCATGTTATGTATGGAGCTTGTTGTGTCACCAGAAAAATGTTGGTGAGGAGTACTGCCAATTTTGGTTTCTCCTAGATTGGTGCACTTCATAAATCAAAATATGACTTCCATTCCTTGTTTTACCAGAATGAAATCTGTTCCTTCACTTTCCTAGGTTCACTAGTTTGTGTTTTCTAATAAATTATTATTATACAATCCACTAGACAGGCCTTGAACTTCTTTGTTGAAGTCGAGGAGTCATATTGAGAGAGAGAGACTATTATCTTGCAAATGAAAATTCGGATACCATTTGAACTTCCATAAATACAATATATTGTGCCCCTCAGGCCAACAAATACAAAACAATGTCTCCTCACTTAGACATCTCAATAGATACGTCTGTTCACTTGAACATCTCATTGTATTCTGAACTTACAATTACTACTCTCTCATTTGTTGCAACTTAATAATGAGATGGTATAAATTCTGTGGCATGGAATGTCACAGAAGAATCAGCACTCTTTTACAGATGGGTCAACGGCCACTACTGCAGCAAATAGTTCAGTCTTTGGGCTGCACACACGAGTGCAAGAGTCACAGTACCCTACATGTCCTTTTCTCCACTTAATCTACAGTTATGTTGAATCCACACATCTCATGGTGAAATGGAATTGTAGTTCAACTCCAATGTAGCTGTTACGCTACAGATCCCCACCCTTAACCATGAGATTTGAATAACACTTTCTTCCTACATTCTACAAATACATATTTGAATTATTTAATCCAAAGTAATACTAACAAACTGATACATGCATTTTTATCTTTTAACTAACTAGCCTATTTGGTATAGTCTCTCATATGCATCTCATCATAACTTTAGTACACTCTTAGTATACACTTGTTGATAGAATGCCTAACTCATTTTCAATACTTGTGTTCACTACAGCCTGATTCATTTTCAATACATGTATTCAGTACAGTCAGTTCATTTTCAATACATGTATTCAGTAAAGTCTGCTCAATACATACGTCTTCATGTAGAGAGCGTTGTTCCATTTTACATACATATTAATGTATAGGGCCACCCAAATTTATTAACAGCACTTCCCAATGCTATTCCATATTGCTCATGCTACTGCACTTTTCATTGTTACGACTATTCAATTAAATAATTGTATTATCACACTTAACTTACTTACCGGTAGGCCTATGTTTCCAGCCCAAAACATCGCCACAGGAAATAATCTGTCTAAAGCTTACTTCTTTCTGTCCAACTGCCATCTAATCCATTGCCACTGAATTTTGTATATCATTTTCCCAATGGCTTATTTGGAAAAGGAAACCTTGGTCAGTAAGACCTACCTTGCTTAACCGTCGCAGTGGCTCGAAGCCTTTCTCATAGGTCCCTGATTACGGAATCTGTGCTTTCCTTATGTTCGTTTCCTATGCTATCCTACATCAATACACACATATAATAATTCACACATGATATGTGATCACAGGATTCGCAAGCATCTTCCTGTGAATAGGAAAATGTAATTTACCATCCTACTCTATTTCCAATACAGTTTCTATATTCAGATCATATTTTCTCTTTTAGTTGCACTTGTCAAAACGAACTAGCACACTTAAATTGTGCAGTGGGATCGTGGTGTTGTCCCTTACACATTCTCCCCGTACTTGAAAATGAGTGTCGAGTGAGTACAATAGAACTATCACTTGTTGGCTTCCTTTCAGTGAACATAATGTGAAATAGTCTGCATCTCTGTCATTACATCAAGGACCTTGGTACATCTAATCAAATGAGGTTTGTATCTCCCATCATCATGGTAAATCACAGTGTGGGCGTAAATAAGAAGGGTGTTAACAATAAACACATGAAGATGAAAAGAGGGAAAGATAGATTGGTATTCAAACAAGAAGAAAGAAAGGAAAATGAGGAAAAGGCGAATATTGGGAGGGAAGATGACAGACCCCAAAGACTGGAAACCCATCCCACCCCCCTACCCCGGGAACCCCTGTCCCTTCAGTACCCATCTGCAACACTGTAGGGCACAAGATGTTCATGGACCCACGACAGAACGGGAATTGCAGTGCCACTTACAGGACCCCGAAATGATGAGAGAAAGTTAATAATACGTGTCAGTCATCGTATTCTGTCTTGTGTCTGCATTCAATTATCCTCCCTTACAAAATTACATGATCCAATCCAATAATTCATATTCTTGCAGAAGACATATAAAAATCTCTAGGAAACCCCGTGTAACAATCATTGTTCTTACTCGCATGTTACAAAATATTATATAAGTTTCCATTTTTGTTGACATTTTCAGTCGGTAATCAGCGATATGTTTCATGAAGTCTTATTTAACAATCAATGGTATGTTTACATCTGCCAAAATATCAAAAAAAAAAAAAAAAAAAAAAAAAAAAATAAAAAAAAATAATAAAAAATCTCTGAACTATTAGTCCTTTAGAGTTAATCTTTGCCGGCCGAGGAGACTGAGGCGCTCCAGTCACGGTCTGCACGGCCACTACGGTCGGGGGTTCGAATCCCCCCTCGGGCATGGATATTTGTGCCGTCCTAGTTCGTAAGTAGTTCATAAGTAGTTTGCAAGTTCAGTGACTGATGACCCCGTAGTTAAGTCCCATAAGCTGTTCAAACATTTGAACATTTTAGTTAATTTTTGTATTGTTTCGGTTTTTTCAGCAGTTCACATATGATAGGACGATAAAAGAAAAACATATAAAGAGTAGTAAAAGAATGAAGATATGCCAGAATGAAACTTTCACTCTGCAGCGGAGTGTGCGCTGATATGAAACTTCCTGGCAGATTAAAATTGTGTGCCGGAACCGGGACTCGAACCTGGGACCTTTGCCTTTCGCGGGCAAGCGCACTACCGACTGTGCTATCCCGTCACGACTCACGATGCCGCCTCACAACTTTACTTCCGCCAGTACCTCACCTCCTACTTTCCAAACTTCACAGAAGCTCTCTTGCAAACACGCAAGACTAGCACTCCTGGAAGAAAGGATATGGTGGAGACATGGCTTAGCCACAGCCTAAGGGATGTTTCCAGAATGAAACTTTCACTCTACAGCGGACTGTGCACTGATATGAAATTCCTGGCAGATTAAAATTGTGTGCCGGAACCGGGACTCGAACCTGGGACCTTTGCCTTTCGCGGGCAAGCGCACTACCGACTGTGCTATCCCGACACGACTCACGATGCCGCCTCACAACTTTACTTCCGCCAGTACCTCGCCTCCTACTTTCTGTGAAGTTTGGAAAGTAGGAGGCGAGGTACTGGCGGAAGTAAAGTTGTGAGGCGGCATCGTGAGTCGTGTCGGGATAGCACAGTCGGTAGTGCGCTTGCCCGCGAAAGGCAAAGGTCCCAGGTTCGAGTCCCGGTTCCGGCACACAATTTTAATCTGCCAGGAAGTTTCATATCAGCAAACACTCTGCTGCAGAGTGAAAGTTTCATTCTGGAAACATCCCTTAGGCTGTGGCTAAGCCATGTCTCCACTATATCCTTTCTTCCAGGAGTGCTAGTCTTGCGTGTTTACAAGAGAGCTTCTGTGAAGTTTGGAAAGTAGGAGGCGAGGTACTGGCGGAAGTAAAGTTGTGAGGCGGCATCGTGAGTCGTGTCGGGATAGCACAGTCGGTAGTGCGCTAGCCCGCGAAAGGCAAATATCCCAGGTTCGAGTCCCGGTTCCGGCACACAATTTTAATCTGCCAGGAAGTTTCAATGAAGATATGTCTTACATAAAAATAAATTTCAGAAGAAATTAGATATAAAGCTTTTGTATTACTTCTAACTTCAAGAAATTATTCTTTTACCTCTTTATTACAATAGGTCACATTCAGCAAGATAAATTTGTTTAACTGTATCTAAGAAATCTATTTGAAAATTTTTAGGTTCTGTTATATGTTGAGCAATCTTTTTGACTTCCTCCTGACACAATTGTATGTGTTGAGTAACACTAGCATTGATTCCACTTACTATATCATCAAATGTTCCCTGTAATTGTTCCTGCATTTTCTCTTTAGTTAACTTTGCTAAAACAGTTGCAATAGTGTCAGTAATTTTTGTTTGTGTGATTGTAATTGTGTAATTGTAAAAATTTTTTGTCTGACTTAAATGCAGCATTATGCTTGCTTATCTGTTCTACAAGGGTTGTACCAAAAGTAAGGTTCCCATATTTTTTACACATAGAATACATTTTTTGTTGTTATTAATTTATACATCATTGAAAATCTCACATGTTTGTCTATTTTTCAACATTTTTCTGACACACTTTTGAAGACGATGTTCCAACTTTTGCATTCCTAAGTCGAAGAAGTCTCCCCCAACCTGTTGAGGAAGCGTGTGACCTCCGCTCGGACTTTTTTGCTATTGAAGCGTTTGCCACTTAATTGTTCCTTTAGCCTGGGAAGAGGTGATAATCGCTGGAGGCTAACTCTGGGCTGTACGGGGGATGGGGCATAACAGTCCACCAAAATTTCTTCAAAAGCTCCTGTGATGCCACTGATGAGATTGTTCCTTTGTTTCAGGTGGGTAATGGAAACACCCAGGTTTCATCACCCGTGACAATAGAGTCCAACAACCTCTTCTTGTTGCCTACCCCCTCACATTGTTGAAGAATCTTGCGAGTATAGTCAAGGCGTTGTTCCTTGTGTCCGTCAGTCAGCATCCAGGGGACCCAGCGTGATAACCCAACGTTTCTGTTTATGTTCTTTCAATTGTGCCGTGGGAAGCTTCAGGAATGCGTTCAGTAAGTTCACGGACAGTGACCCTCCGATCTTTGAGCAGCTCACTGTTGATCTTCTGGACAATCGCATCCGAAACCGGCGGTCTTTCACTCTGTTCTTCATTGTGAACTTCTGTGCTTCCCTCAGCGAAAGCCCTGCTTCGTTTTCAGGCGTGCTGAACAGATATGTACTCTTCACCACAAACCTCAGTCAGTTGTCGATGAATCTGCACAGGCGGTAACTTCCTTGCATGGAGAAACTGGATTACTGCTCGAACCTCGTACTTAGCGGGAGTGGTGAGTAGCACTTCCATCTCTGACGACTGCCAAGCCAACACTGAGCAACTTAGCGAATCGTGGACGGACGGGCTCGAGAAAGGGGAAACCGCTGGGCACGGCACTGTTGTCAGATATAGACTAGCACCTACCCTCGAGGCTGTAGCTCATTGGGAACCTTACTTTTGGTACAACCCTCGTAAAATGTCGCTAAGGGTCAAGTCTCTTTTGGTACTCGTACTTCTGGTCAGCACTGGCATTCACAACACAAAATGAATTAAATATCTTATCTACACGGTTTAACACTGGGCTAAGTTGACACTTCTGTATAAATCAGTTCACTGCTTATCCAGTGTCACAGTATGAATGGCGTAGACCCAGAACTGCTGCTGTGAAGTTGGCTGCCGTTGCTCGTAGTCAGCGATAGCTGTGCTGCTCATTGTTGTTTGTGTAACGAAGACTTGAAGTACCCTTTCGTTTGACGGCTATATTTCAGTATTATTCTTCTCGTATCAAAGTCAGTTTCTATGGGTTGTTGATTTGGCGCTGTTTATTTATCACCGAGGCAGCGACGTAACTTTTTGCATTGCATATTTATTCTTTAATAAAAATTACATTTCAAATTTATTTTCTTACTTCTCGCTCGTTAGTTCTCTGGATCAGTACTCAGATACGCTCACCAACTTATGCAGTGTGTCACCAAATGACTGTGCTGAAGAGAATTGTCACGTTTGGTTTCTATATGTCTGTTCAAAGTTCATGCATACTAGTCTTATGCCACCTGTGGTCTTACTAACCACGAAGAGGAGATCGGTAAAAACACTATTACTTTGCTCAATAACATTTTTGTCAATCATCTTTTTTTTTTTTCTGCACAGCTGTTTTAAGGCTAATAGGTATTGGGTATGGTCAACAGAAAAATGTCATATCATCTTATTGTGAAATGGAATTGCAGTGTAACACAAATTTAGCTGTTACTCTACAAGCTATTTGATGGGTTGCTTTTGATTTGTTTCTTTATGTAGATAACTGTTTGTAAAATGTATTTACATGAACAGTCAGTATTCCCATGGATATAAATAATTCTGTACAATGGGTCCTCGAGCTACAGTTTGTCATGACCCATACAGCCCTTTTTTTGTATGTTGCTTCAATATTGTTGCTCTGTTTTGTTGATTTGTTCCCCAGAAGGTTATAGCTAACTAATTAGGGGATGAACATATGCAAAATATGCTGTCCTAGTACATGAGCTGCTGCATTTGAATTCATTATTCTGAGCCCATAGCATGCTGAAGCTATTCACTTTTCGAGAACAGTAATGTATTTGGTCTGCTTAATTTGCGAATCAGTACACATTCCAAGAAATTTTGTTGTTGTTATACATTCAGTATGTTCATCTTTTAATTTTAGAATGTTAGTGATGGGTTTTTCTGTTTATGTGGAAGTTGATGCTAAATTGTGTGTGTGTGTGTGTGTGTGTGTGTGGGTGGTGTGTGTGTGTGTGTGTGTGTGTGTGTGTGTGTGTGTGTGTGTGGGTTTTTTTTTTTTTTTTTTTTTTTTTTTTTTTTTTTTTTTTTTTTGATGAGGGTTAATTTGTTATTTTCTATCCATATACATACCTGTATGAGTGTATCCGCACTTTCTCATTGACTTATATTGGTGCCTCATCTGTGATTATGATATTACTGTCATCGGCAAACAGTATTCATTCGTCAAGTTTCACACACTGTGTTAAATCATCAATAGAGGTTAGAAACAGGGTTTGCCCCTTAACACTTCCTTGGGGGACACCTATGTTGACATATTGGAAATGAAAACTAGAACACAAGCTTTTGAAAATATTTTCCTTCATAAGGTACAAGAGGAGGGAAGAGAAAGGGAACCATTTTTCTGGACGATGTAGCAGAGAGTATTAAGCTCATTATTTATTGATTCATCGGAAAGGGGGCACTCAGAAATACGTATTATAGCCTATCTGAAAAAAATGTAGCTTGTAGCTTCTAGGATGACAAGATGTCGACTGAATTATTGAAGCATTCTATGTTGGCCTCCTAAGTATGTAGAACTGTATTTTATTTTCCATCAACTTTAGAGATGTCAAATAATAAGCTTATTACTCTCTGCCATATTGCCCAGAAAAATGGTTACAGCCCATCTGTGGTCCACCAGCTATATAGGGAGCGTGTCAGGCTCATAGAAGAGCACAGACATACTGCGACTGCAAAATTAGTTGACGAAAAATACGAACTGCGCACCCCTTCCTAGGACCTTTCCCATATAATTAGCCAAATTGTTTCATAATACCAATGTACAAATTGTCTTTCCTCGTGGAACAAATATTCAGCAAATTCTTCAACACAACGAGCAACCTATGAAACAGCCATATGCAGCTACGGGTGTTTATAAGCTTAAATGTGTAGACTGTCCAGCTGAGTATGTGGGAGTGCATTCACAACACGTTGAAATGAACGTCTATTAACAAAAAAGGGGCAAATAAAGAAATCCTCTCCTTTTGCTGAGCATTTAAAGACTTCTGGGCATCAAACTCTCACCCTAGATAGGCCTAATTTAGAAATTTTGCATTATGCCCAAAAAGGACAGACGTTAAACAACATGGAAGAATTTGAGATATCTAAGTGGGTTTATTTTAAACACCCGAGGCTTCTAAACGATCAGTTGGCCTCAAAAGACCAAACATTTTTCAATACCTATATGGAAATTTTTAAGTAATATTTCTGTTATATAGCTTGACATCCTTTCGAATTTGATTTGTGTGATATTGGGTATTTTATGTGAATGGTGTCCATATTTGAAATTAACAACTGTTATCCAACGGGCGCAACAGCTACAGTGTTGTGGAGCACTACGCTTTATTGGTAGTTACTCGCAGTACACATTTGAACCAATACTGATGCATGTCGTATAAATGAGTTGAAGAGCTGCTCTATGGTACAGGGACATCAGATTAGGTAAATCTCGGAATATAAATTATTTCAATAGCCATTCAGTTAAACATTGCATCAATTTGTTTTTAACGGTCAATGTTACCGCAGATCAAGGGATTACACTATTATTGTTTCTGTAATATATCCTATGGCTGCATTTTAATCTAAACATCCTCTATCACAGAGTAGGTAAAACATTAGTACCGTACATTAATACAATTCCTTATTACCGATTTCAGCATTGTTTTGTAACTAAATTTTTTTTTTTTTTAATTTTTGAAATAGTGTCATGTAAATATTGTAAGTTCTGGTTCATTTTTCTTCTTTGTCAGATATCTGATGATGCCCTAACGGGGCGAAATGCGTCATTTAAATAAAATTTTTTTCATCCAAGACATTATTTTATTCATGAATTCAACTAAACACGGTTGCTGTACCATACCACGCATAAATGGAATGGGAAGACTTTTATTTCTATTGTTGAAATTTCTGTGTGTTTGTCCTCGTTTAATGCTATAACGCCATTCCTAACTTTAAATACAATCCTTTCCTTTACAAATATGAATGGTGGTTATATTATAATGACATGCTAGAACATAAGAGTTTAGTGCTATATGTGTTAGTTCTTCCCTCTTATGCTAATGCTCTGTTATGCAAACAAATGAGCTGTCTAAAGTCTGCAGTTTCATTCCCAGTCGTGGCACTTTATTTTTTATGGTCTGGGTTTTTTGATGGAACACTGAGCACTGTTTACCTTAGACATGTGTTGTTTTCTCTTGCTTTGGACTAAATACAATTTGGATGATGAATAGGTGCCATTATCTTATCATTCACCTCACGACTCATTTCTTCTGTTGACTCCTTGTTGTCTAGGGACATTTGCTGGGGCTAATCCTGTTGTAGATTCTTCTTCCAGTAGTGATGTATCTGTCCGGGCCGGAAGAGGGACTAATTTCTTTGTTTTTGATTTGTCATATTTGGTCAGAACTGATTGCACAGCAATTGATTTATCCTTGCATTGTGATCATATTTTGGTAGTGGTTTTGTTAACATTATACCGAGATATGACTTTCCAGCATTTTTATAGTGTTCACCATGCTTTGTGAATAGATCACCCAATGTAGATTTTAAAAACCATTTGGCATTTTTCTCTCATTTTGCTACATATCATTACTCCACCCATGATCACGACAATATCATTTATAGATAACTCATAAATTGAGTTACCAGTACTATTTCTCATTATCTAACTCAGAGGTGTGTTCGGATATGTTATTGATATGGCTGTAAATAGCACACTGTATTCATTTACTTTCTTGGAAATTCCCTGGCATGCCTGTCACCAAGTATCAGAACTCATTTTTCACTGTTTTGTAAAAAGAATACGATTTCTGGTCAGCACATTCTGATGGTAATTTTGCCGCTGGTTTTGGTTCGCCTCTTTCTGTTTCCGAATCAGAATCATTATCTATAGTGGAAAATTTATTTGAAAGTGTTATTGCTGGAGCTGCACCTACCATTCCTTTGCTGGTTTTATTCGGTCCACACCAATTTTTTGTGAGGAACAAACGTTACTATTTTCATGTGCTTGGCAATGATTTTGTTCCACTTCAGTGTGTTTCATGTCTAGTTATAGCAATTCACTACAAATGTTGTGCTATTTGTAACTGGTTGCTTCTCTTGTATTTTATGCAGTTTAATTCCTTAAAATTTGTTTGACTCCATGGGTAAATTGTAGACTGGAATACCACCCTGTCAGCTTTGACAAATGACATCATATCTTAGTCACAGTCAGGTTCATAGAATTTATTTGGGAATACAGATAGATACCAGAGCATGATTTGAAGTTCATAGGGACCAGTCACTACATGGGTGTATCAGTTTGTTTTAAGTAATCTAAGCTGGCCACATTTATTCAGTAATAACTTCCATTCCTATGACGTCATTGGTCAAATCCGATGGTCGGTATCACCTTCTCCAATTATCCGAACTTCATTGTGGACTGAAAATCATTATTAAATGATAAAATATCACTAGTTCCAATAATCTGCTACTCACAAAAGAAATTATGGTTGTCACTCGTAATATCATAGCTTACACGGTTCAATGAATGCCTGATTTGGCTTCTACTGAAGAAACAGGATTAAAAAGAAAATTAATGCCACTGTTTCTTAAATAGGAACCAAATGATGCCACATTCAGATGTGGCATTGGGTCAGCTACATATTCAGAATTTAATGTGAGTATTCCACAAAGCCCAATCATGGAGCATTACTATACTTGGTGCCAACTACAGTATGGGATAATAGCTCATTGGTTTTCTCATATTTAAATCAGAGATGATGATTCCGTTATTTTTGAGGAGGATAGATTGCTTACTCTCCACAGAGATGTCAGATGAGCCGCAGAAAGGCACAAATAACAGAAAATAACATTATACCTTTTGGCCGTTTAGGCATTCTTCGGTTAGACACACACACACACACACACACACACACACAACCGTTGACTGTGGCCGATGAGATCGCTCACAGCAGCCTGAGACGGCTGTCGTGTCTGTGTGACTGTGTGTTTGTTTGTCTTTCTAACCGACGAAGGCCTAAATGGCCGAAAGCTATAATGTTATTTTCTGTTATTTGTGCCTTTCTACGGCTCATCGGACGTCTCTGTGGTGAGTAAGCAATCAATGCTTCTGAAAAATATTGTTGAATACTTCCTTAAATTTCCATTGTTTAATTCTGTCATTTGTCATAGATAATATATTGGTTATCTTGGAGCTGTAAGTTGTTCTTATGTAGGTATTGGTTTATCTGTACCAATAATGAAGGATAACCTGACTGCTGCTTTGGATACATGTATGTTATCTGATACTTCCACTTTCATGTATGCCTTCCACGAATTCTCAGCAATACACAATAATTGTGAAGAAAACAATCGACATTTCACAGTACAGTGCACGTTTTCTCGAGCAGCTATATTGCGTGTGTACTAGTGTTTTCAGTTAGTGTACAAACGATAAGTGCAATGATTTATGTTTGATCAGTCATGTTTTGTTTTTCAGAAAAAGAAGGCAAAGCAGTACAGTTATCGTATGAAGCAAAATGCGGTTTAGTAGCGCTGACTTGCCAAGCGAGGCACGGGCGTTACAATCCGGGGACTCTTCCACCGCTAGGAGTGCTGGATGTAATTGGCAGGGATCGCAGGTAACATCCGATCTTGTAAAGTAAGGCAGCTGCATCAATTGTTACACTAAAAATATTCAACATGAGCTGAAAATTATGCCGTATATCTTTGAATGACTGCTGGTATGCAGCAAACTGGAAGAAAATGTGGTAAATAGAAACCGTAGTATCGAATGCTGAAGTGGACTTTAGCAGTGCTACAATCCATGTAGAATAGCACTGTAGCTGTCAGCTATCCACTGTGTGTTCTAATTCTGATGTCGTCACTGTGGACAGTAATTGTGTCTTGAGCACCACTGTACATTGCTGTTTAAAATATTGTGCACAAGCAACTTGTGAAATCTGTAGATCTGCTAAAAAAAAAAAGCCATTTTTTCACTCTCTCTCTCTCTCTCTCTCTCTCTCTCTCTCTCTCTCTCTCTCTCTCTGTGTGTGTGTGTGTGTGTGTGTGTGTGTGTGTGTGTGTGTGTGTGTGTGTCATATTGTTGTTATGTTGTTATAGCCTTTACCTAATGCCTAAGACAAGCAGTGTGGAAAAAAAGTGCTGAAAAAAAGTAATTGGATTCAATTAAAATTACTTGGAAAAATACATACTTAATACAATTGCTTTTCAGTTTGTGGCAATTACTGATGTTAAACAATACAGATTGTGAACATTTTAAGTATAAATGTACAGTTTTAGATTACTGTTGACTTTGCATAACACCTGCATTTCAAAGTGTTTGTCACCTTGTCTAACCCTCAGGGGTGTAAGAACCTCTTTATTCACACTAAAGAGAGGCTTCACAAGATGGTATCCTTTAATTTCAAAAATAACTATTTTAATGGAGTATATTGAAAGATAAGTTTCACATCATTTGATGCATTGGTGAGGTTGCCTCATCCAACACCATTTAATTCAAAATAATTCTTCAAGTAGGCCACACTCTAACCGCATTTTCATTTCTTTGTACTTCGCTGGCCGTGCTGCACATGCAAAGTACACCAAATGCAGAAAGAAAGATAAAAAAAGAACCTGAATTTCAAGAAAGAAACCTTGATCATAGATACTACAATGGTCAAAGTGAAGAATGAATGAAGATAGTGGCATAGAATATTGAAGTGACAGATCTTTCACTGCCTGCGAAATATGCACATAAGAGAACAACTTTTTACAAAGTAATGATTTCGGTGTACTAACAATTACTGTTTCATTCAAATAAGTAAATTATCAATACAAATTACATTTTCTATTTACAAGTATTGATATCAGAGAAAAATTACATAAAATGTAACTGTCACAAGTAATTCAATGATTTTTAATTATTGTCTTACCATCACTGAAAACAAGTATGTTGGTCACAAGCTTTAGATTTCTGCTTTTGTGTTGTTGTTGTGGTCTTCAGTCGGCAGACTGGTTTGATGGAGCTCTCCATGCTACCCAGTCCTGTGCAAGGTCCCCATCTGAGAATACCTACAGCAACCTACATCCTTTTGAATCTGCTTATTGTATTCATCCCTCAGTCTTCCTCTACGATTTTTACCCCATACACTTCCTTCTAATGCTAAGTTGTTGATTCCTTGATGTCTCGGAATGTGTCCAACTAACCTCTATCTCCTCTTAGTCAGGATATGCCAGAAAACTCCTCTTCTCCCCAATTCGGTTAAGCACCTCCTCATTAGTTATGTGATCTACCCAACTAATCTTCATCATTCGTCTGTGGCACCACATTTCGAAAGCTTCTATCATCTTTTTCTCTGAAGTCCTTATTGTCTACATTTCACTCCCATACAATGCTACCCTCCAGACAAATGCTTTGAGAAAGGACTTCCTAACATTTAAACTAGTATTGGACGTCAACAAATTTCGCTTCTTCAGAAACGCTTATCTTTCCATAGCTATTCTGCAGTTTATATCTTCTTTACTTTGGCCATCAGAACTTACCTTGCTACCCAAAAAACAAAACTCATGTACTACTTCTATTGTGTCATTACCTAATCTAATTCCTTCAGAATTGCCTGATTTTCTGACATTCCATTCCATTACTGTCCTTTTACTCTTGTTAATGTTCATCTTGTACCTTCCTTTCAAGACACTGCTTTTGTATGCATTGATATGTTCTAGATCTATCATTCCCCCTGTACCCAACACATCACTCTTTCTGAATAAAAGACATTGAGGGGGGGGGGGGGGGGGCGGAGTACATTGCGAAACTCAGATGCTCTCAGATCATACTGTCTCCATACACTTTCATATTAAATTTTCTTATATACTCGCTTTTATGGTCCCTGTTATTTTGCATTGAATGGTGCTACTCATTACTAAGGAGAATATATTAAAATTGATGTGCATAAATTGAATTGTGTAAACAAATTTGAATTTTTTAATTAATGATTTTATAAAACTTCCTGGCAGATTAAAATTTTATGCCGGAACCGGGACTCAAACCTGGAACCTTTGCCTTTTGCGGGCAAGCACTCTATCATTGAGCTATCCCGACATGACTCATAATCCGCCATCACAACTTTAATTCTACTAGTACCTCGTCTCCTACTTTCCAAATATCACAGAATGTCTCCTGCGAACCTTGCAGGACTAATACTTATGGAAGAAAGGATAGCTCAGCGGTAGAGCACGTGCCTGTGAAAGGCAAAGGTCCCAGGTTTGAGTCCCAGTTCCGTTACACAATTTTAATTTGCCAGGAAGTTTCATATCAGCGCACACTCCGCTGCAGAGTGAAAGTTTCATTCTGGAATAATTTTATAATTTGGAGTAATAAAATAACAATGGTAGCATTGGAAATAAATCCTTGACCATCAAATTGGAAATATGTGAGCTTAACCACTAAATCAAACCATTCACTTGACACGTTGCAGGCACTCTACTTGTAACGTCATACAGAGTTCTTTACCTTTCGCACAAACCATCCCATAGGGATATTTTATAAACTCGAATGGGGCATCCAACTGCCTCTACTCACACATTGAGCCTAAATCAGTGAACCTCACTCTGTGCCCTCTCGATATTACATTGAAATTTCGAGTAAGTTCACCTAACTCTTCCGTTTTCTCCTCAAAAAATAAACTGGAAAAGTGTCTTTATAGCAGATCACCTACAGAATTCACATGTCACCTGAAGAATATGTAAACAACTCCCAAATAGGTATGTAGGACCTTGGCTACATCCTTTTGGGAGTTGTTATTTAACTCAATTAGATCAGTTCCTGCGATGTCAACTAATGGTAATGAAGACTATTTTAAACGTAAAAGAGAGGAAAAGAATGCAATTACTGTTGGCAAAGACATCGCATCCGAGCACCTACAATGGAATGCTTGACGGGTACATCACCATTCTGTGTGGAATATAGCACTGCTGAATTCCGTTTCAGCACTTTAGACTATGTTTTCTATTTGTCACAGAAACTTTACTGCATGCCAGCATTCATTCAGAGATGTAGGTCATAATTTTAGTGTGATTTTCAGCCTGCGTTCGAAGAGAATTGCGTATTTTTATTGAATATTTATTGTGAACTGTAGCCTATTAGCATCTGATCACCGGCTGTAGAACAATTACTAGATTATGTTTTACACCTTGTCTGAATGATTAGCACCTTCTTATATAACTGTCACTATGTATACTAATATTATAGAAGGAGACTTTCCAGGTGGGAAAAATAGGTATAAAATAAAGATTTTGGACTTACCTAAAGTACAGGCTCGTCGACAGAAACATAAAACACACAAACATTCGAGCTTTCGCCACCACTGGTGGCTTCTTCAGGAAAAAGAGGAAGGAAGGAGAGGAGAAAGGGAAGGATACGGGTTTTAAGGAAGTGGAAAAGGAGCCATTCCAATCCCAGGAGTGGAAGGACTTACCCTAGGGGACAAAAAGGAAGGTAAACAAATACACACACACTCACACATATCCACATGCAAACACACCTAGGCAGACATTTGTAGAAACCAAAGAAGTTGGACAGAGATACCACTTCAGGCAGAGGCTCTGACCACAGAACCGAGGCAAAGGTGTTAAAGATGGTGGGCGGGAATTAGAATTTAGCGGAGGTTGAGACCAGGTGGGCAACGGGAAGAGAGAATGTATTGAAGGGCAAGTTCCCATCTCCGAAGTTCTGTAAGATTGGTGTTGGTAGGAAGCATCCAGATAACCCGGACGGTGTAACACTGTGCCAAGATGTGCTAGGCGTGCACCAAAGCATGTTTAGCCACAGGGTGATCCTCATTACCAACAAACACTGTCTGCCTGTGCCTTTCCACTGCCCACCTAACCTTCGTAACCTCCTAGTCCATCCCTATGAAATCCCCAAACGATCTTCCCTACCCTCTGTCTCCTACCCTTGTAACCGCACCCGTTGTAAAACCTGCCCTATGCACCCTTACACCACCACTTACTCCAATCCCGTAACCCCGAAGGTGTACACGATCAAGGGCAGAGCCACTTGCGATAGCACCCACGTGATTTACCAACTGACATGCCTGCACTGTGAAGCATTCTATGTGGGAATGACCAGCAACAAACTGTCCATTCGCTTGAACGGTCACAGGCAGACAGTGTTTGTTGGTAATGAGGATCACCCTGTGGCTAAACATGCCTTGGTGAATGACCAGCACAACTTGGCACAGTGTTACACCGTCCGGGTTATCTGGATACTTCCTACCAACACCAATCCTTCAGAACTCCGGAGATGGGAACTAGCCCTTCAACACATTCTCTCTTCCCGTTGCCCGCCTGGTCTCAACCTCCGCTAAATTCTAATTCCCGCCCACCATCTTTAACATCTTTGCCTCGGTTCTGTGGACAGAGCCTCTGCCTGAAGTGGTATCTCTGTCCAACTTCTTTGGTTTCTACAAATGTCTGCCTAGGTGTGTTTGCATGTGGATATGTGTGAGTGTGTGTGTATTTGTTTACCTTCCTTTTTGTCCCCTAAGGTAAGTCCTTCCACTCCTGGGATTGGAATGGCTCCTTTTCCACTTCCTTAAAACCCGTATCCTTCCCTTTCTCCTCTCCTTCCTTCCTCTTTTTCCCGAAGAAGCCACCATTGGTGGCGAAAGCTCGAATGTTTGTGTGTTTTTGTGTGTGTTTTATGTTTCAGTCGACGAGCCTGTACTTTAGGTAAGTCCAAAATCTTTATTTTATACCTGTCACTATGTATAGTAATACAAGTTTATTTCCTTTGTTCTGTCCTTCGCAGGTAGTAGTACTTCCCTTTAATCTCTGGTTTCTGTACGAGTTGTAAATAATCTTTTGCTCCGTGTATTTTACCACTGCAGATTTTTCAGAGTACAACATTGCCACAAGTTGCATCTAAATGTACAAATACTACAAACTTATGTTTGCCTTTCTTCAATAAGTCTTTCAAGATGAGTAATAGGATCAGTATTGGCTCATAGTTCCACATTTATGGAACCCAGACTGACTTAATGTTGTACTCTCCAACTTGTAGAATATCAGATTTGTTTTTTCTGACATATTCTCCTCCTCACGAACAGTCTACAAGTGGTCAAATCCATACTGGGGTGCCACCAACATTACACCATACAGCAGAGATGCATGTTCTCGTGAAATATAACAACTATAGTTCCACCTTGCTATCTGCTGTTAACAAATGTTGAGTAATTTTCTGTCTAGTAATCAGTAACACTGCAAGTCTTGTTTATAAATTCACCATTGTTCTAGGTATAGACTCTGAGATATTGAGAATAAATAGTATTTATCCTTTCAGCATAACATGATTCTGCACATTCTGTTGAAAATATTAGAAACGCTAGATCAACTAGTTTGTGAACAAAGGCTCATTTGTTCGGTCCCATCACAATTTTATTTGCTTTGGATATTTGTCATTTATGTGGATTGCCTAAGGTTGTAAATTAGCTGGAATAATTTGTTGGTTTAATTTTTATTTGAGCCTATTTCTCTTGCCAATCGTAAATGACAAAAATGTGCACTGCATCATCATTTAAGTATGTAGTAATTTCTACAAACTCTGTTACTATACACATTTTACGCAATAACTTTTCAGTAATTGATAATGTTAATCTTAACCTCATAGTTTACTCACTATAAAGAGGCTTGCTCAGGATTAGAGTACTGTGGATAGCTTCATCAAACTACTCTCCGGAGTGAAGACTACATCCTCCCCCCCCCCCCCCCCACCGGACAATGTTTTAAGTGAATGATTTGATGCAGTTTGGGGAGTAAACTGATACATCTTGAAACTTGAAAGTGTGTGTCATGTGGTCAATTTCTTAATTGCATAGAAATATTATTTATTTGTTAAATTCACACATCACCATTTGTAACATTTTTGAATGTGATCTGTCAATAGTGTATCTGACTAAGTTAAACAGTTTTTAACTAGAGTAGTGTTTGTTAATCTGTACAGTTGGAATTCATGGCACTAAGGGAATATTATTTTCACTTGTACAGGTTGGCATGGCAGCAGTTGGGTTCCATGACACCTCAGGAGGCAATGTGTAACTTTGTTGAGAAGCTAGACACTCTGTGTCCTTCTTTTGCCCCATTTATTGAAGCTCACAAACGAGATGTTGAAGAGAAGGAGAGGCTAGCGTAAGTAATTTATGGAATATGTAGTTAAAGTCAACATTTTACTTTGACATTTACTACTGTATTGTCTTTCATTGTGCCCTGTGTTCTTCGACTTGCCAAAAATGCAGAAAAGGTAAGTAAAAACTCTTTGGAATTAGTAGACAAATTAGTTATTGCGCTAAGACGGTATGTTTAATCTGCCAGTGGTAAATCCTGTTGAGCATAATCTCTCTTCTGTTTATGTGGTACTGTTATAAAATTTAAGAGAAAATCTCCAGGAAATCTTCAGATTAACTCAGTATATCATCATGTGAAGTTTGGTAGCGATAGGTCAAGATATTTATTAGCGTGTACGTAAAAGCTTACGTCTGGCACTTGGAATGACAGTAACCTCTCTAGTTGACAAAGAATTAACAGTTTGTATCATGTCATTCTTCTGTAACTGTTATGCTAGCATTGCTTCCGTGTTTGTTTGTATTGATAGTGCCGCTACAGTTGACTATTTCTCCCCTAGGGAGTGCTACTGTCTTTCAAATTACTAGATGTAAACGTTTAAATATACTGACACATTATTAGGTATACATGGATTGAATGTGCTGAGTATAGAACAAGCATGGTATGAATTGTGTTAAATCATGTTACGTAGAACATAGTGCAGTAGAACCCCGTTTTTACACTTTGTGAGGGACCTGAAAGGAAATGGTGTAAAACGAAGGAATAACATTTTAAATGATAAAATTTGCTTACTGGGTCACTCTTGCATTATCATAGTTTGTGTTTGATATATGTACATAATAGGCACCAAAATACACACGAGGAAGTGTACTTATTATGTAATAAAGCTTGTCTGAATTTTATACCGTTTTAAGTGTCTAGCAGCACTGGAACTGGTAACTTTATAGGATGTGTAAATTTTTGACGTAATTTCATTCATCGTAATAGACGTTGATGCCTTTCATTGGCATTCGTTATTGAGATAATGAAACATAGCACAAGTTGCATGTTTTTTGAATTTTTTTTCTTTTTTGTTATGTTTCAATTACCATTTTCAAACTCAAATATTTACATAAGTATTTTTGTGACATTTGCACAGGATCAGCATTTCATACTTTTTGATGTTATTATATACTGTGCCTCCTTCCATGTGCAGAAAAAACATACACAAGCAAACCATCATTCTCACCATTTATAAAACACCACAAAAGTGCTTTAAATATTTGCACTTCACAATACATTAAATTCCTGAAACACATCATCCAAACCATGAAAACCTGCCAGTCACATAAACTAAGCTAAGCTGACACTCCCTTCAGCCACTGCGTTGTGAGTCAACTTTGTATATATTGCAGACAAGGAAAAGTGAAATATACATTTGAATAAAAGCAATGTTCAAGCTTAACTATGTACTATTTATAAACACTACACTTAAAGGGGAAAGCCATGTCAGCGTCAGTATATGTCAGTTACATTATTTTTTCTCTGTGTACATGGTTTCGTAAAGTGTAAAATGTGGGAAAGATGTAAATATGTTAACGCAAGAATGGGAGCGAATTAACACTGTGAACATAGGAAATTTGATGGGACCAACAAAAAGTGGTATAAAAAGCAGGAATACATAATATCTGGGAACATAAAAAGGGCTATACTGTAAATAATGGACTACATACACACATCAGTTTGTTTACAGATATGGAATGTAAATTCCGCTGTACAAAGCCGGGCAGTCAACAAGTTGATATAAGAAGAAGAAGAAGAAGAAGAAGAATGGAAGGCGGGTCTAATTTCCTTTTTATTTTCCATTATTGAATTTTAATACACCATCCAATGAGGGAAATAGAGCATTAGTATTGCTCAACTTCAAATGTAATAGCTTTTCAAACATAAGCAGCAACAAAAATTTCTTCACCTAAATACTAACAATACATAAGGCTTTAGGGTTCTTGCACGAGTTGCCTCATTCTGATTTCACGTATTGTTTCGTCGAATTTTGATAAGTGCTGGGGTATGTGAACTGTAATGAAGCACTAGAATTTCAAGAAGAAAGTTATTTATTATGTGGAAAAAAAGTTCCAATCGTGCGCCATCCAGGCGGGATGACGTGAATTCAGCAACCACTTGATGTCTGTTTCAATAAATCGTTTAAGGTCAAGCTTAAACACATGTACACCTACTGCCTTTCGAAAAGTGACAGACAACATGTGTGCCAATGGAATGATGATACCTGGAAGTGGGTTTCAAATCAGATTGCGTAACAGGCATTTAAAAATGTTAAGATATTGTATGCACTAGATTGTACGAGGGATGATGCTCTGTAATACGAAGGAACTGTGTAACAAGGAATCAAATGATAGTGATTCAGAATTACCGTACAGGTTTCTAATTGCTATTATAAGCATTTTGTAAAAAAAAAATTTATAAGTCTAATAAAATTGTTTTATATTTCCGCATTTAGTTTCATACAATAGCTGTACATTTGAAGTCTTAATAAAAGCTACTACATAAAGCTGACTGACAAGCATGTGTTGTGTCAATATTCTTGATGCTACAACCATTGCCTTTGTGCTACAACATACTTGTTTTTGTATTAGGGGCAAGGGATTGTTCCTATGAATCATGATTATTCCACCCTCTCTTTGCCATAAGAATAATACAAATGTAAACATTACGCTGTGTAATCTTCCATGTTAGCTGTTACGACATTTAAATTTCGTCCGCCTAACAAACCTGAAAGACAACAGCGAACACAGGAAAAGATATGTATCACATTAATGTTTACATTTGTATTATTCTTATGCTGAACAGGAATAGTTAGAAATGAAACACTGCAACTGACTTCTGGTACTGATTTTTAAATCTTCTACGAATAAAAGTTCTGTGTAGACAAGTTATGTGATCTTAAATGTTTGAAAGAATAAATACCGGTAAATCTACAAAATACCCTTGCTTAAACCTCCAGAATGCGCAATCTGCGTGTTAAGTACTTTTCACAGTTCTGAAAAGTCTTCATGACAATAACAAGTGCACACACGTTGAATAAACGCAGATTTCTCTGTGTCTGACTGTCCTGTCCGTCATCCATGGAATGCCTGATATGTCACTATAAAATTATATAACATTTACACACCCTATTTTTTTAACTTCCAAAATATCTACTCATCTTTTCAGGTTTTATTTTTGAGTCTTCCCCTTTGAAAAAAGAAAAATAAATATGTAATCCTTTCCTTTCTAAGACTTAATTCTGCAATTATTTTTTTTTATTTCATCATAATGGAACAATTTGTAAATGAGTGAAGAAAGTTTCTTATTGTCTTTTAGACCATCTAAACAATATACAATAAAACCTCGTTTTTACATTCTCGGATTTTACGTTTTCCCGCCATTTAAACCATTTTTTTTCGGTCCCGTCAAATTTCCTATGTTTACAATGTTAATTCGCCCTCGTTTTTGCATTAACATATTTACGCTTTTCCCGCGTTTTACACTTTTTGAAAGCATGTTCGTGAAGAAAAATGACGTAATGTACATAAATTGACACTAGCATGGCTTTCCCCTTAAAGTATAGCGCTTAAAAATTATTCGCATTCGAGTTTCTTGACACTTTGCGTTTCTTCACACGTATATTTCACATTTCGTTGTTGAGTTAAAGACGCGCCGATTTGTGGCAATGTAGTTATTCTTTTCACCAGCTTCTTTGGCAGAGCGCCTGGCATGTACTCAAACAGAACGGTTTGTTAACGAGAGAATAACTCTGATTTGTGGTGGTGTACTTCGTCTTTCCGCTAGCTTCTTTGCCAGAGCGGCAGGCATGTACTCAAACAATCAGAACCAGTTGCTTTGTTGAAGTGAGATAAGTAGTTGCATTGTTTTTGTGATACATATTTCTGATTAATAAAGAACTTTAGCTGTCAAAGTTGGGTATCATAATACCCACAACCACAAAAAAGCGATAATAGTGAGAGATGCCAATCCTATGCAAACGTCACAAAAATACTTATGCATATGTTTGTACTCGAGAACGCAAATAAATTCTCTAATATTGTCGTGTGAAACATCGAAAAATACAAAAAGAACGCAACTGTAGGATTTTTACCATGTAAATAATTAATTCCGGTAAAAGGCAGTAATTTTGAAGATGTGTTACATAGCCTGGCAGGGGCGTCCAAACGATATCTATCGAAGCGGTTCAGGTTATTTTGAAGATGTGTTATAGCCCAGCAGTGGCGTCCTCATTTATAATGAATGAAATTACATCAAAAATTTCTACTTCCCATAAAATTACCAGTTTTGCCTGGCACTTAAAATAGTAAAAATTTGGATAACCTTTATTATATAATCAACTCCCTGGCGAATATTTAGATGTCTGTTATGTACATATATCACACACAAACTATGAAAATGCAAGGCTGATCCACTAAGCATATTTTACCATTTAAAACATTATTTCCTGCATTTTACATTTTCCTGCATTTTACACCATTTCACTAAAGTCCCCTTAAAAGTGTAAAAACGAGGTTCTACTGTATGTATCAAAATGCTTCATACAATTTTCTTTTAAGGATAGGGGGCATATTATAAAATTCTTAAGATTTAAAATAAAAATCTAAATAAAATTTTAATTTCTTAAATGTTACTGTTAAGATTGACCTTTGGAATCCATGCCATAAGGCTTTATCGTCATCACTGGCTGTGATAGAGTAGTAATTCTTTTTAAATACATGTACTTGAGTTGACAGATTATTTGGGTTCGAGATTCGGGAGATTCGGAATTCGGCACATGTTTTATTTAAGATTCGGTATTCGGATTCAATTCGGTAAAATTGGGGTTCGACCCATCCCTGGTTTATATAGTTAGGAATGTGACCTTTCCAATAAGAAACATGGAACAAGACAGTGTTTCCAAGAAAATCTGAAGGTTAATATTAGGCTACACAAAGGAGGCAACTCATAGATCAGAGTAAAGAATCTTGGGAAGACCTGGTTGAAAAAAATGCAGTCCATGTCTGCTTGAAACAAAAACAGAAAACACATTGGGGAGTGTGGCAAGGAGAAGCCCAAGCTTGGTTTGGGTATAACTAGAGTGTAAAGAATAGTGTAATGTAAAGATACAAGGAAATCTTTAAAACCCAACTATGACACTGCCCACTAATAATATAGTTTCAATACAAGAATACTGCAGTATATGCAGAAATTTGAGGTCTGATATCTCTAGTAAGATGTCTGTATTTCTTGACACAGAATGCTAACCACTCTAATGATGTTTGGACAAGATAAGGCGATGCTTGCTGTAGGTGGCTGTAGCTTCCTTATCTGTTGTTTTTTCCTCGTCTGTGGTGCTAGAATAAACATCACTCAAGTTACATACTCTGAAAAGCACAAGCATTTTTGTCTTAGTTGAAAAGGGACATTAGTGAATTCACTTTGGTTGTAGATGTGAAAAATAATTGTTTGATTTATAACTCTTAAGTAAATTATTATATAGGACATACATGTAATCTATACATGCTTGTAATTTAATGAAATATTTAAAAAGTTTTTATTCAAATTATAGTACTAGAGAGAGAGAGAGATTTAGCTAAACCATTTCTCTATTTACCAGGTTCCTGAAGTAACTATAAAATTATCTCATGGACGAACAAAGAGCTTTTACAGTTGCAATTGAGGTTAGCTAACACCGCAGAAACTGCAATGCCTGCTAATATAATTGTTTATATATCACATTTTGTCACCTCTTTGCGCTGATGCAAATGAGAATGAACATAACTGAATGAGCATTCACTGATAATTGCCAGTATCGTCTTATCCTTACTTCTACCAGTGCAAGTGCATTTATACTGAACACTCCTACAAATGCATTGTTTTTGTTTTCTGCTAATGATCTCAACTCAGGTTTCACCTGACAACATCAACACAGTGATACAATTATTTGATATTAGGATAGGATTATTTTGCATGCCAGGTGCATTGTTTTTTTGATGCCAGGAAATTTTGTAAAAAAAAAAAAAAAAAAAAAAAAAAAAAAAAAAAAAAAAATTAAAATAAATAAATAAAAAAGAAAGAAAAAGTAGGTATCCACCTTGTAAATAATTGTGGCTGGCCATTACTTGACTCAACTCAGTGCCACTGATAGTAGTACAAAAGTAGTATGAAAATACACATAGCTTGCTTTCAGAATCAATCATTCTTCAACCAGGAGAGAAGAGGACAAGATAGAGAACAGAAGGGAAGTAAAGTAAAGGAAAGGAGCCTTCCCAAAATTAATTACTGACTCTAATGCAAAACTATTTGATGAGTAATGATAATATTCCTGTATATTTCCGCAGAGAAGACGAGGTACAAATTTTCATCAAAATTTTATAGTTATATTTACCCGAATGCTTGCCGCACTTTTTTTCCCACAGTTTTCGGGATCTAAAAATACGCCTGCAACTTAGATTCAGAGGTAAAGCTCCAGGAAGTTCCGAAAAATGCCGTTGGAAGCCGCCATAGGTAGTTTTCGTGATTGGTACACCAGGATTTCACCCTTTGTTGCAGTGTTTGCGGACTGCTTTTAAACTCTTGCGCATGTTGTATCCAATCGTGAAGAAGCATGTTTTTTTTACACCACGAAGTTTTTTTAAAAAGTAATTTCTTTCACCTAGGCGACATTCAATCGCACAAAATTATGCGGGTGAAAACATGAATTTGCCCGAGAACAGAAGATAAAGGATTTCGAAGGAAACCGCAATTGTTGTGTATAGCTGCGAAATATTTTTTAACCCTTTCACTGCTCCGTATGTAAATATAATCTAATCGTTTCATTGCGACTCTAGATATATTGAGAAATAATTCTTGACAAGCGACATTGTAAAATAAAGCTGCATTGTAAACAATTAATTCTATTCCTGCTGCTCTATGGCATATAGGTTATCGTATGTACCTTTATCCACTAAGTAAATTAATGAAACTTGAAAAGCGACTAAATTTTTTTTTAAAATTGCACAAAACTTCATTTTCATAAATCTCTCCTCCACGATGCAAATTTCATCAGGGTAATATCGCAGATGTGCTGTATAGTGTGGCTTCAACCTCCAAACGATATATATGGAATCGATACGTTTCGAAACGATACATATGCAGTAAGCGAAAACTTAGGGTGTGTAATGTCCGAATCTACGGTTCAGAAACACTAAATTGATTTACAATTATACGCTTGACATATATCATTTCAGGCAGAGCTACTTCGACTGTAAGCTTTATTGTAAATTACCCAGAAAGCTGTACTCTTAGGTTTTGGCCTAACCACATCCTTTAAAATCACGAAATATTCATAAAATTCGCCTGTTGGATATGTATCGTTTCAATATTTAACCACTTCAATATTTATTGTTTGGTGGTCGAAGTCGCACTATCTGCGAAATTACCAATTTCAGACTAAATTTCGAACCAATTTTTCTTGTGCCGTCGTATAAGACCACCTCAGATTTTAGGACCTTATTTTTATGATTCAGCCATCGTCTTAACTGCAGAAATCATACAGTAATTTGTTGCCTTTTTTAAAAGTGATGTTGGGATCTTTGAGGGCTCTGTTAGTTTTCTACTAATTTTGTTTATTTTACTTCAGAATTTGTGCTATTGTTCTCTCTGGCCCCACAAGCACCTACTATGTTTTCTCTAGACATCTCTTACTTGCCCAGCTCTTGTTAGCAACAAAAGTAGTTTCTAAATGACACAACAGAAGAAAGTTGTATGTTGCCAGCACTAAACCAGTGAAAAATCAAACTTCGTTTTACTGTTTGCTAGACGACTGGTAACTGGCAGCTTATGATCGAAAGTCACCAAATCTGAACCTGCAGAGACAGGTGCTGGAACAATTATAGCAGCACGTGATGTGTGGTGGCCAGACAATTCACAATTTCAACTGGACCGTGTCAATGGGAAGTACCACATGGGGTGTAGACGACATGGATTGACGGATTCCACCTGCTGAGAATATGTGGTCAAAGAGAGTGGTGTGTCTGTGGGGTCCGTTTCCTGTTACAGAATGTGGACGGTAATTAGAACGGTCCATGGTACGTCGACCTGCTCGGGTTGAGACATTTTACAAGTCCCCCGGTTCAAATTAGACTTTTAATTGATTAAATTGATAAAAGGTAATTTATTTCTATTTTTTATTAGAGGAAAAGGGGATATTTCAGAAAGGGAGATCAGTAATGCAGGGCTTAGGTCATGGAGATTACATCTGTAAATCTTTGGTTCAAATAGGCTATATAAGGGACAAAAGTGATTGTCAAGGTCTCTTGGTTCTAATCATTGTTCGAGATAAAACATATTGTAACAGTTCGCGATTTACTATTAGTCTTTCGCGAAACTACATTTGTTATAGATTGTCATTACAAGTTAAGCAATCAGTAATTACACAAAGAATATCTTTGACACTTACAACAGCAAAGAAATTATTTAATCAATAGACCATTTTGTTTAATTTTAAATGTTACTAATTATTTCTTTGTGTTGTAATTTATATTTTGTGTCACATATTTTATCAAAGTTCTACAAGTTCAATGATATAATTATACCTATAACACTAGTCTTCTTTAAGGAATTTCTGTATACATACTATCTGTACAACTACTTAAGATCTTTGACCTGTGAACTTCTAAGCTGCATAACTATATCTCTGTAGTGTTTACCTGACGATGGCGTAACGGCCGAAAACTGGTTAGTAACAAATAAAATTTGCAGAATATTGCATAATTATCTCGTGTGTCTCACTCAAAATAATTTCATACCATTTAAAATGTATTTTAAATGATTTGGACTTGAACTCAAAACAGACTTTAGTGCTTTAAATATGAACCAGGCTGTAGGAGTAAAGACTATTAATCAGTGAATTCTAAATAACTACTAACTGTAATTCAGCGACCGTTCGCAGTGTGAAAAACATAAGGAATTGACTGTGATGAACTTAAATGCGTTTGAATATAGAGAACTAATTGTTGAATTCAAATTTATGACACTAATGTTATAGAGGAAAAATATAAAAATATATATAAAAAGTAGATGAAGATTACTTACCAGGCGAAGGAGCACAGGTAGTGATATTAGCACAAACAAAACACACACACACACACACACACACACACACACACAAGGAGAGGGAAAAGGAAATGATGAGGGTTTTAAGGGAGTGGGTAAGGAGCCATTCCAATCCCGGGAGAGGAAAGACTTACCTGGGGAGGGGGGGGGGAAGGTGAGTAAACAAATACACACCCACCCACACATATACACAAACACACCTAGGCAGACATACTGTAGAAAGCTACAGTATCTCTGCCTAGGTGTGTTTTTGTATATGTGTGGGTGGGTGTGTATTTGTATAACCTCCTCCCCTCCCCCCCCCCCCTAGGTATGTCTTCCCTCTCCCGGGATTGGAATGGCTCCTTACCCAGTCCCTTAAAACCCTCATCATTTCCTTTTCCCTCTCCGTGTGTGTGTGTGTGTGTGTGTGTGTGTGTGTGTGTGTGTGTTTTATTTATTTGTGCTAGTATCACTACCTTCGCTCCTTTGCCTGGTAAGCAATCTTCTTCTACTTTTTATGAATATAGAGAAGAGACTAGATATCATCAATGATAGGGTTCACTCACCATAATCATTACTAAAGGTGTCAATATGTGTGATTTCATTTAAAATGACTTGTGCACCTAAACTGATTCATCAAAAATTATTATCTTTGATTTAGAAACTGTTTCATTTGATGATAGGATCTAAAACGATCATAAACTGTGATGTTAATACCAAAGGTGAATACAAAAGAAATATTCTTAAAGTGATAAGAAGTGAAGTACTTTTAACTAACAGAGATGGTAGGTTGTGTTCTAGCTAGAAATACACCGTCAAAAATTGCGTAGCTACAGTATGTCTGCCTAGGTGTGTTTGCATTTGTGTATATGTGTGGGTGTGTGTGTATTTGTTTATCCTCCTTTTTTCCCCCAAGGTGCGTCTTTCCTGTTCCGGAATTGGAATGGCTCCTTACCCACTCCCTTAAAACCCTCATCATTTCCTTTTCCCTCTCCTTCTCATTCTGCCTGAAGAAGCAGCTAGGCTGCAAAAGCTAGTGTTTGTGTGTGTGTGTGTGTGTGTGTGTGTGTGTGTGTGTGTGTGTGTTTGTGTGTGCGTGTGTGTTACCATCAACTCTGAGAGACCTACCGAGCGATGAGTTTGAGAAACATATCCATAAAATTTTAGTTGATAAGTGTGTGTATAACATTAGGGAATTTTAATATGAGTAGTGAATGTATGTATGTAGTATATGTCATGTATATAGCAATATGGAATTTTAATATGAGTAATAAATGTATGTATGTAGTAATGTCACTAATATTGTAGAGGAAAAATATATATATAAAAAAAATAGTTGAAGATTACTTGCCAGGCGAAGGAGCACGGGTAGTGATAGTAGCACTAATAAAACACACACACACACACACACACACACACACACACACACACAGAGAGAGAGAGAGAGAGAGAGAGAGAGAGAGAGAGAGAGAGAGAGAGAGGGGGGGGGGGGGGGGGAGAGGGGGGAGAGGGGGGGAGGGAGAGGGGGAGAGGGAGAGAGGGGGGAGAGGGAGAGGGGGAGAGGGAGAGGGAGGGGGAGAGGGGGAGAGTGAAACGCTAGCTTTTGCAGCCTAGCTGCTTCTTCAGGCAGAAGGGAAGGAGAGGGAAAAGGAAATGATGAGGGTTTCAAGGGAGTGGATAAGGAGTCATTCCAATCCCGGGACAGGAAAGACTTACCTTGGGGGGAAAAAAAGAGGGTAAACAAAAACACACACCCACCCACACATTTACACAGACGCAAGTACACTTAGGCAGACACACTGTAGAAAGCAAAGAAGTTAGAAGTTAGACAGAGATGCCACTTGAGGCAGAGGCTCTGTCCAGAGAACCAAGGCAGAGATGTTAAGATGGTGGGTGGGAATTCAAATTTAGCGGAGGTTGAGACCAGGTGGGTAACGGGAAGAGAGAATATGCTGAAGAGCTAGTTCCCATCTCCGGAGTTCTGAAGGATTGGTGTCGGTGGGAAGTATCCAGATAACCCGGACGGTGTAACACTGTGCCAAGATGTGCTGGCCGTGCACCAAGGCGTGTTTAGCCACAGGGTGATCCTCATTACCAACAAACACTGTCTGCCTGTGACCATTCATGCGAATGGACAGTTTGTTGCTGGTCATTCCCACATAGAACGCTTCACAGTGCAGGCATGTCAGTTGGTAAATCACGTGGGTGCTGTCACAAGTGGCTCTGCCCTTGATTGTGTACACTCTCCGGGTTACGGGACTGGAGTAAGTGGTGGTGGAAGGGTGCATAGGGCAGGTTTTACAACGGGGGCGGTTACAAGGGTAGGAGCCAGAAGGTAGGGAAGGTGGTTTGGGGATTTCATAGGGATGGACTAGGAGGTTACGGAGGTTAGGTGGGCGGCAGAAAGACACTCTCGGAGGAGTGGGGAGGATGTAGTGAAGGATGGATCTCATTTCAGGGCAGGATTTTAGGAAGTCGTATCCTTGCTGGAGAGCCACATTCAGAATCCGCTCCAGTCCCGGAAAGTATCCGGTGACAAGAGGGGCACTTCTGGGGTTCCGTTGAAGGTTCTGAATTTGGGGGGATGAGGAAGTGGCTCTGGCAATTTGCTTCTGTACCAGATCAGGAGGATAGCTGCGGGATGTGAAGGCTGTTATCAGGTTATTGGTGTATTGGTTCAGGGATTCAGGACTGGAGCAGACTCGTTTGCCACGAAGACCTAAGCTGTAGGGAAGGGAACGTTTGATGTGGAAAGGATGGCAGCTGTCGTAATGCAGGTACTGTTGTTTATTGGTAGCTTTGATGTGGACGGATGTGTGTAGTTGGCCGTTGGATAGATGGAGGTCGACATCGAGGAAAGTGGCATGGGATTTGGAATAGGACCAGGTGAATTTGATGGGACCAAAGGAGTTGAGGTTGGAGAGGAAATTCTGGAGTTCTTCTTCACTGTGAGTCCAGATCATGAAGATGTCATCAATGAATCTATACCAAACTTTGGGTTGACAGGCTTGGGTGTCCAGGAAGGCTTCCTCTAAGCGTCCCATAAATAAGTTTGCGTACGAGGGGGCCATCCTGGTCCCCATGGCTGTTCCCTTTAGTTGTTGGTATGTCTGGCCCTCAAAAGTGAAGAAGTTGTGGGTTAGGATGAAGCTGGCTAGGGTATTAAGGAAAGAGGTTTTAGGTAAGGAAGTGGGTGGTCGGCGTGAGAGGAAATATTCCATCGCAGCGAGGCCCTGGGCATGTGGGATATTAGTGTATAAGGAAGTGGCATCGATGGTTACAAGGATGGTTTCAGGAGGTAACAGGCTGGGTAAGGATTTCAGGCGGTCGAGGAAGTGGTTGGTGTCTTTGATGAAGGATGGGAGACTGCACATGATGGGTTGAAGGTGTTGGTCTATGTAGGAAGAGATTCGTTCTGTTGGGGCTTGGTAACCGGCCACAATGGGGCGGCCGGGATGATTGGGTTTGTGAATCTTCGGAAGTAGGTAGAAGGTGGGGGTGCGGGGTGTCGGTGGAGTCATGAGGTTAATGGAGTCAGGTGAAAGGTTTTGTAGGGGGCCTAAGGTTTTAAGGATTCCTTGAAGCTCTGCCTGGACATCAGGAATGGGATTGCCTTGAAAAACTTTATATGTGGTATTATCTGAAAGCTGACGCACTCCCTCTGCCACATACTCCCGCCGATCAAGTACCACTGTCGTGGAGCCCTTGTCGGCAGGGAGAATGACGATGGAATGGTCAGCCTTCAGATCACGGATGGCTCAGGATTCAGCTGCGGTAATGTTGGGAGTAGGATTAAGGTTTCTCAGGAAGGACTGGGAGGCAAGGTTGGAAGTAAGGAATTCCTGGAAGGTTTGAAGAGGGTGATTTTGAGGAAGAGCAGGTGGGTCTCGCTGTGACGGAGGACGGAACTGTTCTAGGCAGGGTTCGATTTGAATGATGTCTTGGGGAGCTGGATCATTAGGAAGAGGATTATTTTTCTTCGTGGCAAAGTGATATCTCCAGCAAAGACTGCGAGTATAGGATAGTAAATCTTTCACAAGGGTTGTTTGGTTGAATTTGGGAGTAGGGCTAAAGGTCAGCCCTTTGGATAGGACAGAGGTTTCAGATTGGGAGAGAGGTTTAGAGGAGAGGTTGACCACTGAATTGGGATGTTGTGGTTCCGGATTGTGTGGATTGGAATTTTGAGGTTTGGGAGGGAGAAGAGTTGGGAGTGGGAGATTGATATATATATATATATATATATATATATATATATATATATATATATATATATATATATATATATATATTATAGAGGGAAACTTTCCCGGTGGGATAAACAAAAATTAAAATAGAAATGATATGACTTACCAAAAGGACCGGCTCGTCGAGAGAAACAAATAAAAACACACACACACACACACACACACACACACACATACAAGCTTTCGCCACCACTGGCAGCTTCTTCAGGAAAAAGAGGAAAAAAGGGGAGGAAAAGGGAAGGATATGGGTTTTAAGGAAGTGGAAAAGGAGTCATTCCAATCCCAGGAGTGGAAGGACTTACCTTAGGGGAAAAAAAGGAAGGTAAACAAATACACACACACTCAGACATATCGAAACGCAAACACACCTAGACAGACATTTGTGAAAAGCAAAGAAGTTGGACAGAGACACCAATTGAGGCAGAGGCTCTGTCCACAGAACCAAGGCAAAGATGCTAAAGGTAGTGGGCGGGAATTTGAGTTAGCGGAGATTGAGACCAGGTGGGCAACGGGAGGAGAGAATAAGCTGAAGTGCAAGTTCCCATCTCCGGAGTTCTGAAAGGTTGGTGTCGGTGGGAAGTATCCAGATAACCCGGACGGTGTAACACTGTGCCAAGATGTGCTGGCCGTGCACCAAGGCGTGTTTAGCCACAGGGTGATCCTCATTTCCAACAAACACTGTCTGCCTGTGACCGTTCATGCGAATGGACAGTTTGTTGCTGGTCATTCCCACATAGAACGCTTCACAGTGCAGGCATGTCAGTTGGTAAATCACGTGGGTGCTGTTGCAAGTGGCTCTGCCCTTGATCGTGTACACCCTCAGGGTTACGGGACTGGAGTAAGTGGTGGTGGAAGGTTGCATAGGGCAGGTTTTACAACGGGGGGCGGTTGCATGGGTAGGAGCCAGAGGGTAGGGAAGGTGGTTTGGGGGTTTCATAGGGATGGACTAGGAGGTTACGAATGTTAGGTGGGCGGTGGAAAGACACTCTCGGAGGAGTGGGGAGGATGTCATTAAGGATGGATCTCATTTCGGGGCAGGATTTAAGGAAGTCGTATCCCTGCTGGAGAGCCACATTCAGAGTCCGCTCCAGTCCTGGAAAGTATCTGGTGACAAAAGGGGCACTTCTGGGATTCTTCGGTGGAAGGTTCTGGATTTGGAGGAATGAGGAGGTGGCTCTGGTAATTTGCTTCTGAACCAGATCAGGAGGATAGCTGCGGGATGTGAAAGCTGTTATTAGGTTATTGGTGTACTGGTTCAGGGAATCGGGACTGGAGAAGACTCTTTTGCATCCTTCCTACTCCACCGAGAGTGTCTTTCCGCCGCCCACCTAACCTTCGCAACCTCCTAGTCCACCCCTATGAAATCCCCAAACCACCTTCCCTACCCTCTGGCTCCTACCAACGCAACCGCCCCCGTTGTAAAACCTGCCCTATGCACCCTTCCACCACCACTTACTCCAGTCCCGTAACCCGGAAGGTGTACACGATCAAAGGCAGAGCCACTTGCGATAGTACCCACGTGATCTACCAACATCTCTTTTCTATTTTTATTTTTATTTATCCCACCGGGAAAGTATCCCTCTATAATTTTCGTTTCATCAATTTGAACCTAACAATCACGATCGTTTGTTATTACTCTGTTACCTTTCGAAATCTTTTCTGTCCTCTTACTTTCTCCTTCTGTTTATATTCTACATAGTATTTTCACTCTATTTTTACCTCCCCTCTTAGTTACAATTCAATTTTCTCCAGGCAATTAGACTACATACAACAATCTGTACAACAATCAGTAATATTAACTTGTGAGCCTATCCAAACAAAACGACCAATGTCATTATTATTATTTTTATTCATATTCTCGCGGATACCGCCTTCAAAACTGCATCTCGATAATATCCCCCTTTCATCTACATTTCTCATTTTACTGCAAACATCATCTCAGAACTTCATTTACTATAACCTTTAATTGGCACTTCATAACAATTTTCGGCTTTTCATATCAATTTTCGGCATTTCATAGCAACTTCGCGATTATTTCCATTCCGTTTTTCGATATTTCCGTTTGTTCTTCCGACATTTCCGATCTTTTTTCTACACGTTTACATTTCTTAACAATTTTCGGCATTTCATAGCAACTTCGCGATTATTTCCATTCCCGTTTTTCGATATTTCCGTCCGTTCTTCCGACATTTCCGATCTTTTTTTCTACACGTTTTCATTTCATAACAATTTTCGGAATTTCGTAGCAACTTTCCGATTATTTCCATTCCCGTTTTTCGATATTTCCATCTGTTTTTCCGACTTTTCCGATCTTTTTTCTACACGTTTTCACTTCTATTCATTCGGTAGATTATTTTCATCCTTCAACCTTATTCTACCAACAGTTTTTTTTTTTTTTTTTCCTCTATACTACTCATGTCACCCTACATTGACCCCATCAAATTTTATCTACATTCCCTCCGTCAGCATGCCTTTGCCCTAGCCAGATTGAGGTCACACATTTTATTCATTCAGGCTTGCTTAACATTTGGCATCACCCCCAAGGGCCTCACACTGAAGGTTCCCATCTCTGGCTGTAACCCATCCTTTCATCCTGCCTTATACCAATTCCAAGCAGAACAATCCACAGCCCTCACCCGCCTGATCCTTAACCTATACCTCAACTCCGCCAATGAACACACCTGTCAACTCCTATCCCTGATCAAAATCCTCAACCTTTCCACTCCCACATCCACACCTAGAGTTCAGAACATCCTTTTACAGGCCAACCGCAAATTGGAACAGCATGCCAGCCTCCACCTCATAAAACTATCCAAACTCCTGGTCACCCACCTCCAGAAAGGCAATACTCTCTCCCTCAACAACCTCTCCAATAAACCACAAGCTCCTCTGATTGCACAGAAACCCAGTCTCTCCCATCTGCTCAATCTCCCACTTCCAGCTCCACTCCCCCCCAAACCTCACAATCCTAATCCACACAATCCTGAACCACAACATCCCAATTCAGTAGTCAACCTCTCCTCTAAACCTCTCTCCCAATCTGAAACCTCCGTCCTATCCAAAGGCCTCACCTTTAGTCCCACTCCCAAATTCAACCAAACAGCCCTTGTCAAAGACCTACTATCCTATACTCGTAGCCTTGGCTGGAGATATCACTTTGCCACGAGGAAAAATAATCCTACTCCTGATGATCCAGTTCCCCAAGACATCACTAAAATTGAACCCTGCCTGGAACAGTTCCGTCCTCCATCACAGCGAGACCCACCCGCTCTCCCTCAAAATCACCCCCTTCAAACCTTCCAGGAATTCCTTACTTCCAACCTTGCCTCTCAGTCCTTCCTGAAAAACCTTAATCCTACTCCCAACATTACCGCAGCTGAATCCCGAGCTATCCGTGATCTGAAGGCTGACCATTCCATCGTCATTCTCCCTGCCGACAAGGGATCCACGACCGTGGTACTTGATCGGCGGGAGTATGTGGCTGAGGGACTGCGCCAGCTTTCAGACAATACTACCTACAAAGTCTGTCAAGAAGACCCCATTCCTGATGTCCAGGCAGAGATTCAGGGAATTCTCAGATCCTTAGGCCCCCCACAAAACCTTTCACCCGAGTCCATCAAACTCATGACCCCACTGACACCTCGCACCCCTACCTTCTACCTACTTCCTAAGATTCACAAACCTAATCATCCAGGCCGGCCAATTGTGGCCGGTTACCAAGCCCCCACAGAACGAATCTCTGCCTACATAGACCAACACCTTCAACCCATCATGTGCAGTCTCCCATCCTTCATCAAAGACACCAACCACTTCCTCGACCACCTGAAATCCTTACCCAGCCTGTTACCTCCTGAAACCATCCTTGTAACCATTGATGCCACCTCCTTATACACAAATATCCCACATGCCCAGGGCCTCGCTGCGATGGAGTATTTCCTTTCACGCCGACCACCCACTTCCCTACCTAAAACCTCTTTCCTTAATACCCTAGCCAGCTTCATCCTAACCCACAATTTCTTTACCTTTGAGGGCCGGACATACCAACAACTAAAGGGAACCGCCATGGGAACCAGGATGGCCCCCTCGTATGCAAACTTATTTATGGGACACTTAGAGGAAGCCTTCCTGGAAACCCAAGCCTGTCAACCCAAAGTTTGGTACAGATTCATTGACGACATCTTCATGATCTGGACCAACAGTGAAGAAGAACTCCAGAATTTCCTCTCCAACCTCAACTCCTTTGGTCCCATCAAATTCACCTGGTCCTATTCCAAATCCCATGCCACTTTCCTTGATGTTGACCTCCATCTGTCCAACGGCCAACTTCACACATCCGTCCACATCAAACCTACCAACAAACAACAGTACCTCCATTATGACAGCTGCCATCCATTCCGTATCAAACGTTCCCTTCCCTACAGCTTAGGTCTTCGTGGCAAAAGAGTCTGCTCCAGTCCCGAATCCCTGAACCAGTACACCAATAACCTAATAACAGCCTTCACATCCCGCAGCTATCCTCCTGATCTGGTTCAGAAGCAAATTACCAGAGCCACCTCCTCATTCCTCCAAATCCAGAACCTTCCACCGAAGAATCCCAGAAGTGCCCCTTTTGTCACCGGATACTTTCCGGGACTGGAGCGGACTCTGAATGTGGCTCTCCAGCAGGGATACGACTTCCTTAAATCCTGCCCCGAAATGAGATCCATCCTTAATGACGTCCTCCCCACTCCTCCGAGAATGTCTTTCCGCCGCCCACCTAACCTGCGTAACCTCCTAGTCCATCCCTATGAAACCCCCAAACCACCTTCCCTACCCTCTGGCTCCTACCCATGCAACCGCCCCCGTTGTAAAACCTGCCCTATGCACCCTTCCACCACCACTTACTCCAGTCCAGTAACCCGGAAGGTGTACACGATCAAGGGCAGAGCCACTTGCGATAGCACCCACGTGATTTACCAACTAACATGCCTGCACTGTGAAGCGTTCTATGTGGGAATGACCAGCAACAAACTGTCCATTCGCATGAATGGTCACAGGCAGACAGTGTTTGTTGGTAATGAGGATCACCCTGTGGCTAAACATGCCTTGGTGCACGGCCAGCACATCTTGGCGCAGTGTTACACCGTCCGGGTTATCTGGATACTTCCCACCGACACCAACCTTTCAGAACTCCGGAGATGGGAACTTGCCCTTCAGCTTATTCTTTCGTCCCGTTGCCCACCTGGTCTCAATCTCCGCTAACTCAAATTCCCGCCCACTATCTTTAGCATCTTTGCCTGGGTTCTGTGGACAGAGCCTCTGCCTCAATTGGTATCTCTGTCCAACTTCTTTGCTTTTCACAAATGTCTGTATAGGTGTGTTTGCGTTTCGATATGTCTGAGTGTGTGTGTATTTGTTTACCTTCCTTTTTTTCCCCTAAGGTAAGTCCTTCCACTCCTGGGATTGGAATGACTCCTTTTCCACTTCCTTTAAACCCATATCCTTCCCTTTTCCTCCCCTTTTTTCCTCTTTTTCCTGAAGAAGCTGCCAGTGGTGGCGAAAGCTTGTATGTGTGTTTGTGTGTGATTTTATTTGTTTCTCTCGACGAGCCGATCCTTTTGGTAAGTCATCTCTTTTCTATTTTTATTTATATATATATATATATGAAGTGTACTTGCGTCTGTGTAAATGTGTGGGTGTGTGTGTTTTTGTTTACCCTCTTTTTTTTCCCCCCAAGGTAAGTCTTTCCTGTCCCGGGATTGGAATGACTCCTTATCCACTCCCTTGAAACCCTCATCATTTCCTTTTCCCTCTCCTTCCCTTCTGCCTGACGAAGCAGCTAGGCTGCGAAAGCTTGTATGTGTGTTTGTGTGTGATTTTATTTATTTTATTTGTTTCTATCGACGAGCCGGTCCTTTTGGTAAGTCATCTGTTTTCTATTTTTGTGTGTGTGTGCTTTATTTATTTGTGCCACTGTCACTACCTGTGCTCCTTCGCCTGGTGAGTAATCTTCATCTATTTTTTATATATATAATATTTATATTGGTTGACAAGTGTTATGACTTTTGGTGTTTTTCTGGGAATTTGTAATTGTTTCCACTTAAAACTTTGTATAAAATCTGTCTTGTTTCCACTTAGAATTCATATCGGTTTCTTACGTTCTTCCAGACGAGAAGAAGAGGAGAGGCAAAGAGAGGAGGACGAGAGGAGGAGGTTAGAGGAGGAGGTGCGGCGGCAGGAGGAGGAGGAGCGGGCCAAGCAGGAGCTGCAGAAGTGAGTCTCGCCTCTCCTGTGCAATAGCAGCAGCATCATTAGAGACTGATTAGGCCTTTCAGCGTTCAGTCTGGAGCAAAGTACCTCTAATAAAATTCCTCCATGATCCCCTATTCAGTGCTAACATTGATGCCTCGTCTGATGTTACGCCTTTTACTTCAAAATCATTCTGCACCGAATCTAAGTACTTTCTTCTAGGTCTACCTCGGCTTCTCTTACCCTCCGCTGCCGAGCTCATGAGTCTCTTAGGTAACCTTGCTTCTCCCATGCGTGTAACATGACCCCACCATCTCAGTCTGTTCGCTCTAACTGCTTCATCTATGGTGTTCATTCCCAGTTTTGCTTTGATTTCCTCATTATGGTCACCCTTCTACTATTGTTCCCATCTGTTAGTAACTGCAGTCGTTCTTGCTACTTTCATATCTGTAACCTCTACCTTATGAATAATGTAACCTGTATCCACCCAACTTTCACTCCCACACAACAAAATTGGTCGAAAGATAGAGCGGTGCACTGCTAACTTAGTCTTGTTACTTACTTACTTCTTGCCAAAGAGCGTACATCTTAGCTGAGCACTCACTGCATTACCTCTGCTGCACCTCGATTCCAGTTCTTTTGCTATGTTGCCATCCTGTGAGAAAATACATCCCAGGTACTTGAGACTGTCTACCTGTTCTAACTTTGGTCCTCCTATTTGGCACTCAATCTGTTTGAATCTCTTTCCCACAGACATTACTTCCGTTTGGGAGATGCTGATCTTCATATCATAATCCTTGCACCTCTAATCGGGCTCTGAAATATTGGTTTGCAACCTTTCAATCAAATTGGCCATTACAACTAAGTCATCCGCATATGCGAGACTGCTGGCAGCAATCGGAGCAAAATGCCAGGCCAATATTGTGAGATTTTTTTAGTTAGAAACTAGCTGAAAACCCGGCGTTGCCCGGGTATTTATCTCTTTATTCCTGCCATTTTTCAGGTACATATTCACTTGTATAAGGGCTGTATGTCTGTAAAATCTCTTGGAAATGCAATTAGTAGTAAAGAAGAAATTGATTAAAACTTGGTGTGTGATGGGGCGGTTTTCCATGAACGCTATTGTTTATGTGCTCATATAGAATGGACTATGTGTCGTACTGTGATACAATTTAGAAAGTACACTCAACTATATGTGTGTATACTGTCTGAAGAATTTTCTGAGGCTACAATTTGTAGTGTAGAAATTATAAATTGTAATGTCATACCGACTTGCGGAGTTTTAGTCCATGAACAGCGGAACGTTAATGTTTATGTGCTCATATCTCGTGAACTAAATGTCTTACAGTTCAATTTACCTTCTAAATTGTATCTCAGTATGTGTGTATCCTGTCTGTAAAATTTCCTGCGGCTATTATTTGCAGTGTACAAATTATAAATTGTAACGTCATACCGAATGCCGTAGTTTTAGTCCATGAACAGCCGAAAAGTAGTAAGCGAGAAACCTTTTTTCCTCTCAGTTTTTTGATGTGGTTGTCAGCGATAAAAAGTTTAATGAAGATTTGAAGTTATGTTTATAGTTTATTGCAAGTCTCTAAGTACTGTCATTCTCATACAGTGTATTTCGAAAGTCTCGCCGCATTATATGGCATTTTTTTGCGATTTCAATTGGTTATGAGGTAATATGTTTTGAACCATGTGCTGTATGTGACTCTTAGCCATACAGCAATTGTTACCTCATAGTAAGGAATGTGTGTACCAAATTTGGTTGAAATCGGCCCAATGGTTTAGGAGAAAATGAGCAGCATTGTCACAAAATGCAGCAGTTTTTCGAGCATCTCATTGTTTATGACGTCACATCTCGTGAACTATATATCGTATGTGATTCTTACACTTATGGCGATCGTCGTCTTGGATTGAAGCCTACGTGTACAAAATTTCACAAAGATTGGAACAAAACTGTAGATTTGTATACAACACGTACAAACATATGGACACTCTGCTTTATATATTAGATAGATTTGCAATTTTGTTTTAGCAATGTGTGGGATGTGGCATTTCAGACAAATACTGCTTATTGTGTGTATGATGCAAAGCTTTCTTTCAACAGAAATTGTTGGATTGTTTCCCATTAAAAAGAAAATTACTTGAATTTTGAGTGTACATTTGTTAGAATGGTCTCAAATTAGTGGGTTTAGAGACACACATTAGCAGCAACACCGAAACAGGAATAATGAGCAGGAACTGCATAGTGGTGAAAGCCGATGGTCGAGTTGCAGGGCGGCAAACTAGAGCAGAAGCAGCCATGTGGCCGAGGAGAATGCTGCTGTTACCGGCTGCATAGGAAGGACCCACATATCCGCTGTACTAATCCAGTCTGATATACTTAAAAAATAAATGTCGAACAGTTTTTATAATTTCTGACACATAATTTGATGAAAGCTGACATTTTGATTACACATAATGGGCATATGACAAGTGAGACTGAACAGTTCAAATTTCTAGGTATTCAGATAGACAGTAAGCTGTCGTGGAAAGCCCATGTTCAGGATCTTGCTCCAAAACTAAATTCTGCTATATTTACCATTAGAAAAATATCTGAAACAAGTGATTTTTCAACACGAAAAATAGTCTATTAGCTTACTTTCACTCACTTATGATGTACGGCATTATTTTTTGGGGAAACCCACCTGATGCAGAAAGGATATTTCTGGCTCAAAAACGGGCGGTTCGAGCAATATCTGGTGTAAGTTTGCGAATGTCATGTCGACCCCTTTTCAATAGCCTGGGAATTTTGACACTAGCGTCACAATACGTTTTTTCTTTAATGTCGTTTGTTGTTAATAATATCAGCTTATTCCCATGAGTTAGTAGCTTTCACTCATTGAATACTAGACAGAAGTCAAACCTACATTTGCATCACACCACCTTGACACTTGTGCAGGAAGGTGTACAGTATTCTGAAGCATCCATTTTCAATAAGCTGCCACAAGAACTAAAGAATCTTAGCACTAACCCATACACTTTCAAATCTAAATTGAGGAGTTACCTCGTGCCTCACTCCTTTTGTTCTGTCGAGGAACTCCTAGAAAAGTTAAACAATTAAGCTAACTGATTTCTTTCTTTATTGATTCTTTTCACTTTGTCTTAAGATTGCCGTGTGCATAGGACTACTTAAAAAATTTCTATTGCCATTCTTGTGCATAAATTCATGTATTGACTTGTTCCATGACCATAGAGTGAGTCTCACTCCTCAGTTGGGTCCTATGGAACAGAAAACCATATTATTATTATTATTATTCTAATGTTTCAGTTCCTACGTGCCTAACACCATAATATCTCCCAAAGTTTTTAAGATTCAGGGAGTGGGTGGAAAAGACTACTTTTTGCAATGTCGAACAGCATTTTTTGTAGTAACAAATGTTTATTTCCTCAATCTATTTGGCACTTGCAAATGGCAGCCTGTTGTAACTTCACTGCTATAGTGTTACTTCTTTCCAAACCTGTTATTGCTTATTATTCCCCAATTGACCAGTCTTAATTATAGATTTATTCGGTGTACTGATCATCTCAAACCGTGAGTTCTCCATAAGTAGCAGATTATTATATGGATGAGAAAGGCTTTAATTGTTAAAAATTAATTACATACAACAAAATGAATTTGTTTACTGTGGCACTTATTCTTCCCAACAAATTCGAGCTACACTTTAAGTCAGAAAAAGCTTAAGCCCCAAAACAGGATCCCCACACCGAAAATTCAGGTATACTAAAAATGCACAAATAGTACTTTAAAAACAACTACTATGAGAATTTGTGGAACATTATTAGAGGGAATTTATTTTACCTTATTTAGCCAGCTGTTACCAACCAAATGTAGGTACTTCATGTCCCACATGCAGCCATGCAGTAGACTCATTTAAGATGGCCAATGCTAAAAAGTTTGTAGCAATAAAAATTACATGCTTCCTAACATTAACACTATCAAGTTCACTACCACCTTAAGTTCTGCACTATCTAGGGGATGATAAAAATTCATCCACAGTACCCACCTGCATATGATTAATTAAAACAACTAAAATTGAGGAGGAGGGTGCATTACACAGTTCATTGCATAAAAACGTTCCATTAATCTTTGCCTGACCAAGCATACTTTTTTATATTCATTCAACTCGCAGTTTATTTGATGAAAACAGAGTTCAGGAACAGATATCGAATGCATGCCTAAACTTCACATGCTGCAATGTTCAAGTTCAACATAGCACTCTGCAACTCAAGAAGAAATCTTGCGAATTTGACAGTAACTCCCCACACTCGATACATTTTTCTAAGTTCGACTGCACTTTTACACTCTGAAAACATTTGAACTCTCACTCTTCCGAAGGTTGCGGCACATACTGGCATAGCTTCGCCGTTGCAATGCTAGCCAAACACACACTGCCCCATCCGGACCTATGGCCCAGCCTTTATACTTGTCCTCCGGAGAAACCCATACGTCACGAAATTCCCCATTGCCACCCCTCACCATCATACAACGCTTTGCCAAGTATACTGTACATTCATACATATACTTCTTTAAACACAAATATACATGAAACTGATCATAGTAATTAACACTTCATTTCATTACATTTCATTTCTCCTTTGGAGCAATTATATACAAATTAATTATTTAAAAAAAAGAAAAAAATGCATCAGTAAATTTGAGCAATGTGATTTTGTGGTATAATCATTTTCTAATTTGGCACCTACGAGCAAACACAGCCATGCTGGTCATGTATATGTCTTTTACTTTATGTTATTAACAAATTTATACAGTTGTATTAGTGAATTAGGTTTCCTGTGATCAATATTTATCTTAAATTGAAATAAGCATATCAGATGATGCACCTCTATGAGATCTTTTATATAGGCCCTTTCTCACCTCTGTATCTTAAATGGTTTACAAGTTATAAATTTTTTAACTAAACACTACATTGTCATATTTTCATTCTATTACAACATTTTATATGTACTTGATAGGAGGGATGTCTGTGCGTTACTAGATGTCATATGAAACCCTTTCAGAAACTGTGTCACACTTCTCTGTCTTAATTATGTTTTATTTTTAAATTTAACTTTATCATATACAACACACTGTCGCCTCTCTAGCTGTGTGGTGAATTCCCTCTGTCGTCACCGCCTTTCAAAGCGAACACTTAAGTCTCAACCCCCCCCTCCCCACCGGCCGTTTCTGCCTCACACACACACACACACACACACACACACACACACACACACACATAAATGCAAGCTTTCGCAAACCAGTTGCTTCTTCAGACAGAAGGAAAGGAGAGGGAAAAGGAAATGATGAGGGTTGTAAGGGAGTGGGTAAGGAGCCATTCCAATCCCGGGAGAGGAAAGACTTACCTTGGGTGAAAAAAAGGAAGGTAAACACACACACACACACACACACACACACACACACACACACGAATGCAAACACACCTAGGCAGACGTACTGCAGAAAGCAAATCTACAGGATGTCTGCCTAGGTGTGTTTGCATTTGTGGATATGTGTGGGTGTTTGTGTATTTGTTTACCTTCCTGCTTGACACAACGATTACATATCTAGGTGTTACATTGCAGGATGGTAAGTGTGTATAAAGAGCTGTTCTGGAGACGATGGGTAGTGGACTTTGGGTTATTGGGAAATTTTTAGGAAGATGGGATTCACGTGTAAACGAGATCGCATATAGAACACTTGTGCAAACTATTCTCGAGTACTGCTCAAATGTTTGGGATTCCCACAAAATTGGTTTAAAGGCAGGTTGCTGGATTAGTTCCTCACAGGTTTCATTGGCATGCAAGTGTTAATAGATGCTTCGGGAACTGAAATGGGTATCCCTGGTGGGAAGGCGATACTCTTTTCAAGCAACACTACTGGTAACATTTAGCATTTGAAGCTGATGGCAGAATGATTCTACTGCTAGAAACTTATATTTAATGTAAAAACCACAAAGATAAATTTTGTCTTGTATGGATGCTTTTAGACAGTTGTTTTTCCCTTAGTCGATTTGGGAGTGGAAAAGAAAGGGAAATAAGTGATAGCGAAACAAGTTGTTATCCGCCACACACTGTATGGTGGAGTATTTAATGTAGGTGTAGACATAAACTTCTGAAAGGAGAGCCACTTGGTGAACTCATGCAAGACTATTTCAGTTCTTATTAGTAGTGCCACTGGGATTCTTATCACACAGTTAAGTTTATTCATTAAATTTTTAGATGTGTAAATTAAAGATCCTATTTGATTCTTCTGTATCTTCACTGACTCGTCACACTACATCGAAATTACTTAAGTACATTTATCACCAATTGTTTTAAATGACCCTATGAACCACAGACATTGCCGAGGTGGGGTGGCTTGCGTGCCTCAACGATACAGATAGCCGTACCGTAGGTGCAACCACAGCGGAGGGGTATCTGTGGAGAGGCCAGACAAACGTGTGGTTCCTGAAGAGGGGCAGCAGCCTTTTCAGTAGTTACAGGGGCAACAGTCTGGATGATTGACTGAGCTGGCCTTGTAACATCAGCTAATGTGGCTTTGCCACACAGCTACTGCGAACGGCTGAAAGCAAGGGGAAACTACAGCCGTTACTTTTCCCGAGGACATGCAGCTCTACTGTATGAAAATATGATGATGGCATCCTCTCAGGTAAAATATTCCGGAGGTAAAATAGTCCCCCATTCGGATCTCCGGGCGGGGACTACTCAGGAGGATGTGATCATCAGGAAAGACAATACTGGCATTCTACGGGTCGGAGCGTGGAATGTTAGATCCCTTAATCGAGTAGGAAAATTAGAAAATTTAAAAAGGGAAATGGATAGGTTGAAGTTAGATATAGTGGGGATTAGTGAAGTTCGGTGGCAGAAGGAACATGATTTCTAGTCAGGTGAGTACAGGATTATAAATACAAAATCAGTTGGGGGCATCACAGGAGTAGGACTGATAATGAATAAGAAAATAGGAATGCGAGTAAACTACTATAAGCAGCACAGTGATCGCATTATCATTGTCAAGATAGATACAAAGCCAACACCGACAACAGTAGTACAGGTTTATATGCCAACTAGCTCTGCCGATGATGAGGAGATTGAAGAAATGTATGAGGAGTTAAAGGAAATTATTCAGACAATTAAGGGAGAGGAAAACTTAATTGTGATGGGAGACTGGAATTCGGTAGTAGGAAAAGGAAGAGAAGGAAAAATAGTAGGTGAATATGGACTGGGCAGAAGAAATGAAAGAGGAAGTCGCCTGGTAGAATTTTGCACGGAACATGATTTAGTTATAACAAACACCTGGTTTAAGAATCACAAAAGAAGGTTGTATACGTGGAAGAGACCAGGAGACACCGGGAGATACCAGATAGATTTTATAGTGGTAAGACATAGATTTTGGAATCAGGTTTTAAACTGTAAGGCATACCCAGGGGCAGATATAGACTCTGACCATAACTTATTGGTCATGAACTGTAGGCTGAAACTGAAAAAACTGCAGAAAGGTAGGAAAATAAGGAGATGGGACTTGGATAAATTGAGGGACCCTAAAATTCTTAAGAATTTCAGAGGGAGCTTTAGGCAACAATTGACAGAAACGGGGGGAAATAAAACAGTAGAAGAGGAATGGGTAGCATTGAAAGATGAGATAGTGAAGGCAGCAGAGGACAAAATAGGTAGAAAGGCAAGACCTACAAAAAATCCTTGGATATCACAAGAAATACTACAGTTAATTGATGAAAGGAGGAAATATAAAAATGCAGTAAATGAAACAGGCAAAATGGAGTACAGACGACTAAGAAATGAGATTGACAGGAAGTGCAAAATGGCTAAGCAGGAGTGGCTAGAAGCCAAATGCAAATCTGTAGAAGAATGTATAAGAAGGGGAAAAGTAGATACTGCCTACAGGAAAATAAAAGAAACATTTGGGGACAAGAAAAACAATTCTACAAATATCAAGAACTCAGATGGAAAACCTGTTCTCAGCAAAGAAGGGAAAGCAGAAAGGTGGAAAGAGTACATAGAGGAGCTCTACAAAGGAAATGAACTTAGAGACAATGTTGTAGGAAGGGAAGGGGAAGTAGATAAAGATGACATAGGAGATAAGATACTGAGAGATGAATTTGATAGAGCCCTGAAAGACCTAGGTCGCAACAAGGCCCCGGGAGTAGATGACATTCCCTCAGAGCTACTAAAGTCTCTGGGAGAGCCAGCCATGACCAAACTGTTTCACCTGGTGTGTAAGATGTATGAGACAGGCGAAATACCCTCAGACTTTAAGAAAAATGTAATAATCCCCATTCCAAAGAAATCAGGCGCAGATAGGTGTGAAAATTACAGAACCATCAGTTTGATAAGTCATGGTTGCAAAATTTTAACATGAATTAACTACAGGAGAATGGAAAAGCTAGTAGAAGCTGACCTCGGGGAAGATCAGTTTGGATTCAGGAGGAACGTAGGAACCCGGGAGGCAATACTGACTCTACGACTTATCTTAGAAGATAGATTAAGGAAAGGCAAACCTACGTTTTTAGCTTTTGTAGATTTGGAGAAAGCTTTTGACAATGTTAATTGGAATACACTCTTTCAAATTCTGAAGTCAGCAGGGGTAAAATACAGGGAAAGGAGAATTATTTACAACTTGTACAAAAACCAGACTGCAGTTATTAGACTCGAAGGGCATGAAAGGGAAGCATTAGTTGGGAAGGGCGTAAGACAGGGTTGTAGCCTTTCTCCGATGTTATTCAATTTGTACATTGAGCAGGCGGTGAAGGAAAGCAAGGAAAAATATGGAATAGGGATTAAAGTTCAGGGGGAAGAAATAAAAACATTGCGTTTTGCTGATGACATTGTAATTCTGTCCAAGACAGCAAAGGACCTGGAAGACCAGTTGAATGGAATGGACAGTGTGTTGAAGAGAGCGTATAAAATGAACATTAACAAGAGCAAAACAAAAATAATGGAATGCGGTCTTAGAAAATCAGGTGATGCTGAAGGAATTAGATTAGGTAACGAAACAATGAAGGTGGTAGATGAGTTTTGTTACTTGGGTAGCAAAATAATATATGACGGTCGCAGTACGGAGGATATAAAATGCAGAATGGCAATGGGAAGAAAAGCATTTTTGAAAAAGAGAAATTTGCTAACGTCGAATATTAATGTAAGTGTAAGGAAGTCTTTTCTGAAGGCATTTGTGTGGAGTGTTGCCTTGTACGGGAGTGAAACATGGACGATAAACAGTGCGGACAGGAAGAGGATAGAGGCTTTTGAAATGTGGTGCTACAGAAGAATGCTGAAGATTAGGTGGGTAGATCGCATAACTATTGAAGAGGTACTGAATAGAATTGGTGAGAAACTGAATTTTTGGCATACCTTGACTAAAAGAAGGGATCGCTTGGTAGGACACATTCTTAGACATCGGGGAATCGTAAATTTGGCATTGGAGGGAAGTGTGTGGGGTAAAAATCGCAGAGGGAGACCACGAGACGCGTATAGTAAGCAGATTCAAATGGATGTGGGTTGCCGTTCTTATGAGGAGATGAAGAGGCCTGCTCAGGATAGAGTAGGGTGGAGAGCTGCATCAAACCAGTCTCCGGACAGAAGACCATAACAACATAACAACAACAACGACCCTCGTTGTATTCAGATATGCCTTTTGATTATAACACATTGTAACTATTAGAGTGATCAGCTATTTACATATATTTCCTTGAATTGCAGTGAATTCATTTATTTGGCTGTAATATTACATATCAGAATTCTGTATATCTCACTATTAGTTGATATATCTGTTAGCTGGCCTCTGCGGACATTTCAAAGTGAGTGGTATTTACCGATAAATCAGAAAAATGCTCTTACTCTCTAATCATGTCCCCATCTGTACACAAAATATTTTTCAGCTACCCACACACATTCTGAAGTTGGAACATGGCATAGAGTCTTTCCAGTCTGTTACGAATTACACACAGATATTGTCCAGACATTGTATCTTTGCAATATCAACCTTTTGTTTCACTTACTACTTGTTCATTGTAGACATTGAATGGCATGTGGGCTAGGTGACAACCCTTTCCCACTACCACCCTTTCGTGCCCATCAGTATGTTGCAGACGATTGATAGAACCACCGAAAACATGTACTGGAAGTTTTCACATAAAAGTTACTGAACTTGTTAGTAGAGTTTTCTTAGAAGAAACAGTTTTAGCTTGATTAAAAATTCCCTGTGCTGCTTCATGGAATGTGCTGTTTTGTTTGTTGCCAGTTGATGTGTGATCTTACTAGAGTGACACAATCATTACCTCACAACTTATGTTCCTCCCCTCCTGCCCAGCTATCAGTTTCCTCTTCCTCCCAGTTGGCTTCCTGCAGCAGATATGTGTTATGTGCTTCCAGAGTAAACAAACACACACACACACACACACACACACACACACACACACACACGGTGTCTAACGTTATTGCTATGTACGCACCAGCATGCACTGTATGAAATCTTATTTATTATTTTTTAAATTTATTATTTAATTATTTGTCGTTAGCCAACATATGTTGAAATAGACAGTTTTACACTCTACATTACAAAAATGTTTTGGATATTTTTACAGATTTCAGAACTTCATTAGCCTAATTTTGCAGTATTAATACTCTTGTACGTATTCAAATTCCTTAATTCATTTTTACAGTAATACAGTTGGATGACTTTTACTACATACATACATACATACATACATACATACATTTACTACTCATATTAAAATTCCGTAATGCTTTATACATGACATATACTACATACATACATTCACTACTCATATTAAAATTCCCTAATGTTATACACACACTTATCAACTAAAATTTTATGTATATGTTTCTCAAACTTATCACTCGGAAGGTCTCTCAGAGTTGATGGTAACTTATTGAATAATTTCATTCCAATGAAACTACTTTGCACCTTGTGCAATCTTGTAAATTCTACATCTAGTTTATCTCTGCCTCTGGTTTCAAGGGAGCGGATAGCTGTTTTGCTCAGCAATGTATTTATTTGGTTTTTTGTTGAAATTAGACATGTTTTAATATAGAGTGAAGCTACAGTCGGTATATTTAGTTCTTTAAAAAGGTGTTGGCATGATTCTTGGCTTGTAATTCCTGTAATTGCTCTTACAGCCTCCTTCTGCCACATGAACACTGTCTGAGCACCAGCAGAGCTGCCCCATAGTTTTAATGCATATAACAGATGGGACTGAAAGAAGGCACAGTAAATGTTAGAAGTTGCTGTCTAGCATTTTTAATCTGCTTAAGAGGAAGACTACTCTAGACAGTTTGGTACACAACTGTTCCGTGTGACTGTTCCATGTCAGTTTGGGATCTAGTGGATTCCAAGAAGTCTGACTAAATCCGTCTCATTTATCTAATTTGTGTAGGAAGAAATATATAGTTTCAGTCTTACTGCTGCTTAGGAGGAGTTTATTATTTTGGAACCATCTGACAGATTTTTCCAGCATTACTTTTGTTTTATTTTTCACTTCCTCCAAGTTTTCATCCATTGAAACTAGAGTAGTATCGTCAGCATATATTATGGCCTTATGTTAATAGTGTTGCTCCTCTAGTTTTGAAGGTTAACTGTGCAGAATTTCATATCGTAATAAAACAGTAGATTTTGTTCAATTTCATAGGTAAAGTTCTCTCTTCCATGCACCATACAAAATTTTATGTAGACAGTGACTTTCCTCTTTTTTTAGTTCAGGTATGCACGTTTCTGTGCTATCAGATGAAAGGTACGGCAGCACACAATTTCAAACTTAGCATCTTGCAGCAAGTTTTTCACGCATAGCAGTATTTGTGACATCATACCATATTTTATCGCGTAATTCCCCCCCTTTTTTTCTCGAAAAATTTTCTTGAAAACACTAGGGAGGGAATTATGCGAGTAGTTATTCATAAAGGAAGGAAAACTATGTATTAGGCAATAAAAGGTATCGGTATACGGCAAATTGTGAAAAAATGGTACCTACAGTGTGTTTAAAATTAGTTGCGACTTTTGACATGTTGGTATGGAGCGAGTGTAGGGTTTGCATAGTTTCCAGCGTATTCTGAGCGCGTCGGCAACATCTAACGCCACGCTGGCACCTGGAAACATTCTTTGTCAGTAGGACACAACAATGCAGGATAAAGAACGCAAAGGGCCACCGCGTGACACCACGTGCTACTGTTTACACACGCTTTGGCAACAGCGGTGCCTCACGAGCCGTGGCGGGTGGCGGCGGGAGTGGAAAAAGGCGGCTCATTATTGCCGTTACCTGGGCAACGGCGTCTCCTTCACCCCGACAAGCCAAACGTCAGAAGTCGCAACTAATGTTAAACTTACTGTAGCGGTATTTATTTTCTTAACACAAGGCCCACGGAAAGATCTGGAGCTTGCCTTTGCAGCTACGAGTTTATCTTTTTGTCTCCGCCAATACCATGTTGAATTAGGATTGATGGAGAAATGCCTTCCTGCAGCTTTTACTCTGTTTCTATCAGCATAAGATAACACATTTAGTTTATATTTTGCCGTGTAGTTTGAATATTTCGCCATTATGACGACTTGTAGCAAACTGACCTAGAAATATGTCTGCGGTGTAAAATTTCAAATTTACGGTATGTTGTGACAATGGAAATATTTGTTCGTGGCAGTACCGCTGCGTCCATTCTCAAGTTATTTGAAGGCCGCTCCTGTTAGAACGAACCAGGAGAGGGAATTATGCGCGATATTAATAAAATAATTTTTTAATTATGAAAAATCGTAGGGGAGGGGAATATGCAAGGAGGGAGCTTATGCGATAAAATACGGTATTTCCTGAACTGTGTGTCATACAGTGATATAATAATGCCTGTAAGCTTCATGAAAGTGCAAGAAATATGTTGACTAAGTTTCTTTGCAATTGGATGAAAAATATGAAAGTGCATAAAATACGTACAAATAACCAAACATTTTTATATATTAGATGGAACCATATTTTGGTTTCTCTGTGAAAGTATCCCACCTGCCAGGGGACCCAAGGCTCTTGCGTATGTGCACGGTGTCTGTGGAACCCAATCTGCTGTGGCACTTACTTCTTTATCAGAGCTGCATTATTTTTAATTTCTCATTCCCACTCCTTTTCCCTATTCCCCCTTTTCCCTTTCCTGCTGGTTCAGGGGCTAAAAATTGTCAGAGGTTTTTCCTTGGCAACTAAAAGGAGTTACTTAGATAGTGACACTGCTCCAATGATATTGTGAGATTTTGTTTTGTCTATTTTGATTTCCAGTTTTTCGCTGATTATTATGGAAATTTGGTTGGACCAACAGAAGTTTTCTACCCAGAAAAGGGTGTAAAATCCATTTACTCTGTAAAAGCTTTACAGTATTAAAGTCACTGATATTTTTTGTACAGTCACATTGTCATACCACAAATATAATGTATGAAACATATTAGGTGTTTTTAACAGTTCACACAATGAAATAATGTCTTGAATAAAATAGGAAAGCCAAAGAGATTTAGGTTGTACATAAAATGCACAAGCAAATGGCAAGGTTGTCAAATCAACTACCATAAGTTCTCGCAAATAAGACAATGGCTGCATCATTTAAAAAAGGCCCCAAAATCCGAGGTTGTCTTATACGATGGTACAAAAATATTAGACTGAAATTTACACCATGGAGGAAATATTTACAAAAACAAATGTTTGCCTAATTTTTTTTAAAAAATATTCATTTTACGAACTTTATTAATTTACTGAGAAGACAGGGGTACATACGATAACTGATACGCCATAGAGCAGGAATAGAATTACTACAATGCAGCTTGATTTTACAATGTCACTTGTCAAAAACAATTTCTCAGTATATCCAGAGTTGCATTGAAACGATTAGCGTACATTTATGTTCGGAGCTGTGAAAGGGATAAAATATTTTGGAGCTACACACGAAAATTGCAGCTTCCATTGATATCCTTTATCTTCTGTTCTTGGGCAATTTCATGTGTTTTCAACCTGCATAGTATGTGCATTGGCGCGATTGAATGTCGTCTCGGTGAAAGAAATTACTTTTCTCTTAACATGTTGGCTGCCGTGTGGCTACCAACAGCCACAGCAGGCGGCTGTGGCACACCTCTGATGCCATCGTGGCAGTCAACTTTGCGGTGTAAAAAAATACGTGCTTATGGGCGGATACAACGTAGCACTAAAAAGCACGAAAGTTCAAAAGCAAATCGCAAACACTGCAACAAAGGGTGAAGTACCAATCACGAAAACTATTTATGGCAGCTTCTAGCAGCATTTTTCGGCACTACCATTCACAAAACCTACTTATGGCGGCTTCTAGCGGCATTTGTCAGAACTTCCTGAAGCTTTGCCTCCAAATCTAAGACCGGGTCCACACACTGGAACCAACATTAGGGCCAACAGCTTTTGTCCAATGTATGGGTTGGTGAAATAGCATTGGAATTGGAATCAATGTTGGCACAGCTCTGTTGCTTGTTGGTATTTTGACCACATATCAAAGGACGTTGGGCCAATATGGGTATGTTGTGGACACATTGGCGCCAATGCTTCATTCTATATTTGTCGTCTGCCCGTTTTGAGACTGTATTTTTCTCCGTTCATTCTTCGTCACTGTTTATTTTAAAGTTTCAAAATATCTCTGTAAATATTGGAAATGTGCCAGAAAGTGATTCCTTTGTGAAAGCAACCACAAAAATTAAAATGCCACAGCGCGATCAGTGAAATTAAAAACTTTTCAGATTTTTGACACATTTCTAAAATTAACATTTCCTGTCAAGTTTCACATATTGCTTTGCAAACTTCAAGCACTTCCAGTGATATTGATTATATGGTTTTTTTAAAAGGAAGTGTAGGCTTCTAAAGCTGTCTCCTGTAGCAAGAAGTCGAAGCGTCAATACCAAATGAACTTTAGCAGGTGTAGCATACCTCCCGAACATACCTTTCTTTTTATTTGAAGTTCAATCATTTAAAGTAGCAAGTTTGAGTTTTAATAATGTGTATTAGCTACTTGTAGCATATTTTAAAACTTAACAGATTTTGCAAGTAATGTTTGGTAGCAAGTGGTACAACACACCCCATAATTTTTTACACTTGTTTCCTTTTTTGGTTTGCAATAACATAATGTAACTATTCACACTCAAAAACAGTAATGCATCAGCCACGAATTGTGCATCAGATATGTTTACATTGGTTATCGACGAATTTAACTGTTGGCTCCAATGCATGGGCACTGTCGCAAAAATATTGGCCAGTGTTGGCACCAGCGTTGCTACCAATGTGTGGATGCGGAGTAAGCCGCAGGGGTATTTTTATATCTTGAAAACTGGAAAAAAAAGTGTGGCTTGCATTTGGGTAAATACAGTAATTTTGGGGGTCATCTTATAGGCCAGTTATATACTTATAACATAAAATATGGGACCCTTACCAGTTAGGACTGACGTAAGTTTTCAGAAAAGTACATACAAGAGCTGCTTGTTTTGAATTGTCTTCTAATAGGGGAAGCTGCCTCTTGCATATGGGTGGGAATGATTAAAACAAAGCTATTTTTCGTTGTGGTGAGATCTATTTACAAAATTTCAGTCGCCAGCTTGTTGTTCTGAATATGAAAATATTTTGTTGATCCCCACCTACAAAGGGAGAAATGATCATTCTAATGAAACAAGAAAAATCAGAGTTCGAACGGAAAGATTTACGTGTGTCAATTACTTGTTGTTCGAGAGTGGAATGGTAAGAGAGTAAGTATGAAAATGGTCCAATGAAACCTCTACGAGGCACTTAACTGTGAATTGCGAACTGGTTATTTAGATTCCGTTAGTACAGTTGTATTTGAGAAAATTCACTCTCAAAACACACAAGCATAGTGCCTCAGGCCACGGAATTTAAAAAAAAAAAAATTCTGTGAATAAATATATCTTTTAAGAATATAGAGGAAAAATTCCTAGCAGGAAAAATATATATATAAAGTAGATGAAGTTTACTTACCAGGCAAAGGAGCACAGGTAGTGATAGTAACATAAATAAACACACACACACACACACACACACACACACACACACACACACACAAATACAAGCTTTCACAACTTTGTTGCTTCTTCAGGCAAAGTAGGGAAGGAGAGGGAAAAGTAAAGTATTTGGGTTTAAAGGAGTGGATGAGAAGCCATTCCAACCCCAGGAGAACGACGACTTACCTTTGGGGAAAAAGGATAGGTAAACACACACACACACACACACACACACACACACACACACACACACACACACACCCATACACATATACATGCACGCTCACACACATAGGGCTTGTGTGTGTGTGTGTGTGTGTGTGTGTGTGTGTGTGTGTGTGTGTGTGTTTACCTATCCTTTTTCCCCAAAGGTAAGTCGTCGTCCTCCTGGGGTTGGAATGGCTTCTCATCCACTCCTTTAAACCCAAATACTTTACTTTTCCCTCTCCTTCCCTACTCTGCCTGAAGAAGCAACAAGGTTGCAAAAGCTTGTGTGTGTGTGTGTGTGTGTGTGTGTGTGTGTGTGTGTGTGTTATTTATTTTACTATCACTACCTGTGCTCCTTCGCCTGGTAAGTAAATTTCATCTACTTTATATATATAAATATCTTTTAAAAGTATAGAAGGAAAATATCCTGGTGGGATAAACAAATATAAAAAATAGAAAACAGATGACTTACCCAAAAGGACCAGCTTGTCGATAGACACAAATAAAAAATAAAAATCACACTCAAACACACATACAAGCTTTCGCCACCACTGGCAGCTTCTTCAGGAAAAAGAGGAAAAAAGGGGAGGAGAAAGGGAAGGATATGGGTTTTAAGGAAGTGGAAAAGGAGTCATGCCAATCCCAGGACCTAGACAGGTGTGTTTGCGTTTGGATATGTCTGAGTGTGTGTGTATTTGTCTACCTTCCTTTTTGTCCCCTAAGGTAAGTCCTTCCACTCCTGGGATTGGAATGACTCATTTTCCACTTCCTTAAAACCCATATCCTTCCCTTTCTCCTCCCCTTTTTTCCTCTTTTTCCTGAAGTAGCTGCCAGTGGTGGCGAAAGCTTGTATGTGTGTTTGAGTGTGATTTTTATTTTTAAATATCTTTTAATAAATACCTGTTTCTGTGGAGTTGCTTTACATCATTTGACAGTGTGATAAAGATTCTTACAACAGCAAGTGATCTGTGATTTGCAGTTCTCTCTCTCCTTTTTTTGTTTATCTAACTTCGAATCATTTAATAATTATCCTTTGCTTCCTGTACTGTAACCTCTTTCTATGTGCATATACATCTGAATAGCATAAACAAGAGTTCCAGTTTAATAAATTATATATGTAGTGAAACAATTCCGAGTGGATTGAAGTTTACTTTCATCAACCAAGATCATAACTGTTCTCTTCCAGACTAAAGGGGACCAACATCAACTTTCAGTCGCATCTTGCACCTGAAAGTGGATTAAACTATAGTAGATAACCATATTCCTTTAACATTAGAAAATTACTCTGCCAAGGAAAACTAAATGATTTATCATTCAGTTAAGTTAAAGATTTTAGTGGTATACCATTGCTGTTCATCAGTATGCCTGCAGTACACTGTCAGCCACCACTGAGAATCCTAAATGTTTTTGCTCTGTGTCGGTGTGGCTCATTGTGTATTCATGGCAGTGAGCCAGCACTTAGTCGGGTGTGACTTGACTACATGTAATGCCCTCTCAACCTTGCTTGTCTCTGTTCGGCCGCTCATTAGGTTTTATAAGCTGTGACTGTCAGTGGACGAATAACGGATGATAATATAGTCGTTGTTGCAAGGAATATTTTAAAACAGTGTATCTGTGAACACTCTTACTGTGATGTACATACGAGTGTCGAGTGTGTCAATAGTCTTGTTTGTTTTCAAGACTGGCTATGAGTGTTGAAGTTGGACATTCTACTTCTTGTGTCATGGTTTACATAACAGAATTTGGTTTTGTGATGACTGTTTGCTAGTCTTCTTAACCCTCGAGCAACAGCGCAGGTGCAGATCTGCTACCACTTTTCTTTAAATGCTCACTGTTGATGCCATAATGGAGATGCCGTATTTTTGCTTTAGCTATTCCTCAGTTATGCCTTAACAATGATATCAGTGTAGGTTCTGAGTTTCTAATACACGGAAGTGTCCATCCAAAAAAAGTTTTGTTAGGGAGTGTATCACTGGTAGCAGATTTACACCGTGCTGCCTGTTATGTAAGTAGATTTGAATTGTTTTGTTTTAAGTCTCGTTTTCATTGCAAATAGATTTGTGGCAGCTTCTAGTAAATATTTATAGCATAAATTATACCCTACCTATTAGAATGCTCAAAAATTTTGATTTATTTCGTAAATAGAAGTTTAATTCTTGGTAAATTGTCCTCTAGTTTCTCCTGATTAGGCATGCTGCAGTTTCCATCAAACTAATTTTTACCTCTTTTTAAGCCTTACACAATGCAAAAGTGAGAGTGTTATTCTACTACATAATTTAATCTTCAGGTCTAGTAGACGTGGTAATTGGTCTAATAGATGAGGAAATAAACTTCTTTCAACAAGTAATGAAGATCTTAGCAATTTTTATCTAAATTCCTCATCAGATCATGAACAGCATACTATTATTCAAATGTAAATCCTAGTTCTGATCCCGAACAAGATTTCAGATGCAATGAATCTGATACTGAAGACAGTACCACTCCGTGGAGTAAAACGCCATACAAGCAGCACTCCAAAACACCCAAAAAGAATATCATGAAAATCTTCCCTGGTTGTAAAGGGAATGCAAGGGGTGTGAGGTCAGAGACACAAGCTCTCTCATTCATGATGGATGATAATATGATTGATGAGGTAAATATGTGTACTAAGTTCCACATAACACAGAAAAAAGCTGACACTAATTACTCAAGAGACAGGAACTGCAGGGAAGTAACGAAAGAGGAAATAATAGTACTGCTGGGTCTGTTATACATGATTATTGTCCACTTTCGGAATAATGTTACATTTGTTTCACGGAAGGTAATGGCTATACTAATTCAGATATTAACAAATGTGACATTTACCTGTACATTAAACTATTTCAGTCATTACGATCACTTAGTAGCTATATTTTAGGTTTGTAACATGGAATACACAGTGGTACGTAATCTGCACCACGCTGCTGCCAAAGTTAAAATAATTGGTGCTGCCGCCCAAGGGTTAAACGCCTAATATCTGTGACATGTTACTGGAGTTCATCACTGTACAGACCTAACATCTTTTATGGTGAGCTGTCTCTGGTAGCTTATGATCAGCATTGGTACTATTAAGAAAAATTATTATTCACGTGAATGTGCAGCATACTTTGACATTATGTGTTAGAAAGATAATGATTGGACTTTTATCTTTTGTTATTGATATTTACTCACAAAGTAGTTGCAACTAGTTAGTGGATTCTGTCATCAATACTTGACTGAACAATATCATATTTATCAGTGACAATGCAAAATGTGAATTTTCTACTGTACTCTCCCCCTCCCCTTTGAAGACAAGGTTTTGGCATACAAGGTCTTTTATCAGACTGTAACTGACTATCAACATTGGAGATATTAGCAAGTTAGTTAATAGCTTTGAGAAAGATATTGCTTGTGAAAGGTGTAATGCAGATCTCTCATAATAACAAAGTTATTGACATTCCAATCAGATTTTCCATTGTTAAAATAACTAAGTTATCCTAGACATGGTAGAAAGCTGGAAAATTACATGTTGACAAAATTCCAGTTTGTCTTCCACGCATTGTCTAATTGTGCAAAATCTGAACAGCATTTATTAATAGCAGTAGCATAACTAAGAATAAATTAAGCAGTAGATATACTATAAATCTTCATTGCCAAGTGGCATGTATAACATGACAAGCAAGGACTTGATCGGGCAGGCCGAGCGATTGTGAGTAGTTTGTCTGGAAGTGAGAGAAGCTGCACACTAAAACTGTTACCGGATGTCTTCAATTAGGTAACTGTCCACTGTGACTCTTTCATTCCGTAAATGTTTGGAGATTATTGGAATATGAGGAAAGAAATAAGCACGGTATTCTGTACTAGCCTAGTTTCAAATGATCTGTTTCATATAATTTATGTGATGTGCAGTTTAATTGTAAATGTTGCACTTGTGGTTCTTCACTGGTTTCAAAAACACCTTTTATGTAATTGTCCCAGTCGTTCGTGACATATTGACTGACTCATAAGGTAAAAACTAATTTGAGGATCAACAAATAAAAATATAAATAAGAAAGATTTAATTACTGCCGATGATCACAAACAGACCTAATATGGACAAAGGTGGAGGTTACACTAAAATGGGTCAGTTTAACTGTAGATTAAATCAACACCAGTTTTAGAATTGCCCAGCAAAGAAACAATTGATCATATCTTCGCTAAAACAACTTACTGGCAGAAACTTACTGGCAAATTGAAATTACGTGCCAGAACCGTGACTTGAACCTGCGATCTTTGCCTTTCGCAGGCAAATGCTCTACTGACTGAGCTATCCCGACACGACTCATGATGCCGCCTCACAACTTTACTTCCGCCAGTACCCTGTCTCCTACTTTCCAAACTTCACAGAAGTTCTCCTGCAAAACTTGCAAGACTAGCACTCTTGGAAGAAAGGATATGGTGGAGACATGGCTTAGACACAGCCTAAGGGATGTTTCCACAATGAAACTTTCACTCTGCAGCGGAGTGTGCGCTGATATGAAACTTCCTGGCAGATTTATTCTGCCAGGAAGTTTCATATCAGTGCACACTCTGCTGCAGAGTGAAAGTTTCCTTCTGGGAACTTTGTGACTCAATGATAGCAATGATGGGATCAATGTTACACTCATGCTACCAAATGTACTTGACAAAATAGCAAACGTACAAAACTGATATCACATCAAGAATTGATGCTAAAAAAGAAAGGCAGTTTGCTAGAAGCTGGCTACTAATATTCATCTTTGGTGTCCAGCACTCGTGACGTCACGCCAAAGATTATGTGTAGTTTTACAAAGTTTTGAATACTTCAGATTCTCAAAATCTAAAAAAAATGGTTTGACCAAAATTGCTTTAACATCTTTTGTTTATTACCAGTTTCAGCTGATCTGTGCTGGCATCATCATATCTTGTACCTTTTGAGTTAACAAAAGCTCAGGGACCTATGACGCCAGGTGTTTGGTCCCTTATTTTCTAAACCAAGCAACAAAAGTTCATGATTTGGCAAGTAAACCAGTGACATTACATCATCCTTTAGTAACAGATAGCCAGGAAAATCAAATTTGAAGTATAAAAAGCTACAAATATAAAATAAAAATGAGTTTGTGCCGATATCCAAGCATGCTTGGTTATTAACATCGCAGTTGGGAGGGAGAAACATGGAAGAATAAGATTGTGATAAATTCGTGTCAGGCCAATCTCAGGAATTCAGCTAGTTTAATCATTGTTTTGGGTTCCCAACAGGTGAGACACTCTTCAAAATATTGGACAATTGGCTGTTTGTAATCAGTCTGTGGAATCTTATTAGTTGAAGACAGTTTTTCGTCTCTAATATGCCCAAGACATTATAGACATTAGAGACGAAAAACCGTATCAGGGTTACTGAATTTATATTTAAATTGATATTTATATCATCTTAGCAGGAATGTACCACCCTGTCCATTGCTGAGGTGCTATTCCGCTGCATGGAGAGCCTTGGCAGTAGTGGCAATTATCTATGGAACAAAGGAGCTGAATTAAAGTTTGTGATGTGGAGGGAAGTCATACTTAGACTATTCCGAGACGAAAAACTCTCTCAGGGTTATTGAATTTATATGGAAAGACAGTTGTTATCATTTTCTTTTAATTTTTTGTTCTTTCAGACAAAACTTTTTACTAAATTCCTTTATCTAGCAGAACATTCCTTTTGTGTTTCCCATCTCAAAAAATTCCAAATATCACTACAGCTGATTAGAAAGATTCAGTCTTCTTTCTGTTTAGGTTTATACACATTTCCTTTCCTTACAGTTTGACATTAATTTCTAGCGTTCACTTGCATTTATTTTGTGTAAAAGTTGAAGTTGCATTTTATCATTTTGTAGTCATAATACATAACTCTGTGTTTGGACAATGTGCCTTTATTTTCCCTGTTCAGGCCACATTTTCTGTTTTGCTTTTCTCTGTAGATCCACTTTTTATTATTTGGACTTGATGAACCAAGCAAAAAAATTTTCTTTCCATTCATTGTAGTTCTGTTTGTTTATCATCTGGCAATATGTTTACAATTTTTAATTACACACTTCCTCTATGATTGAGTGCAATGATGAATTTCGGTGTTTATTGTAAAAGTTTCATACAGTCTGGAATGCTTCCAGAATGAAACTTTCACTCAGCAGTGGAGTGTGCACTGATATGAAACTTCCTGGCAGATTAAAATTGTGTGCCGGTAACGGTACTCGAACCTGGGACCTTTGCCTTTCTCTGGCAAGTGTACTACCTCGGGATAGCACAGTCGGTAGTGCACTTGCCCGCGAAAGGCAAAGGTCCCAGGTTCGAGTCCCGGTTCCGGCACACAATTTTAATCTGCCAGGAAGTTTCAGTCTGGAATGCTGTTTCCAATTGGAAATGTGAATTGTAATGAGTGGTGGAGCCAGAAATCGTTGTAACACTGGCGTGTTTTTAGTTGTTAAGTTGTAGTATTGCTTTCAGTTTGATGGAAAAATAAGGCCCACGGTAAAGCAGGTAATTATTTTTGCTTATGACACATAGACCCTGTGCAAATATCATGGCTTTTCTGTTGCAAATTGGTGTACTTTGGGATGATCTCGATGAATCTGGGTGTGCTTGGACTGCAAATTGCCCTGGTAGCTGTTATCTGAGTCCCCACACCGGCTTATCTTGTATCAGTGACACTACCAGCAAACACCAGCTGTTTGATCAGACGGCAAGTTTACACACAGGTTGGCAACCGTGGTACAGGTAGAGATATCGGTGCCATACTTTTCAAATATTTTGTATCAGCACATTTTCTCCTGCCAGTGTTTACTATGAATCCTGTTGTGTTAATATGTATCTGACAAATGAAGGGTTTTTTTGCTGTCAGGAAACTGCATGTAAAATCTCATGGGAATACAGTTAGTAGTAAAGAAGTAATAGATTAAAACTTGTTGCAGGAATGCGTGGTTTTCCGTGAATGTTACTGTTTATGTACCCATATCTCATGAACTGCAATTTAGAAGGTTCACTGAACTGTATGCGTGTATGATGTCTGTAAAATTTACTGCAGCTACAATTTGTAGTGTAGAAATTACAAATTGTAACGTCATACTGAATGCCGTAATTTTATTCCATAAACAGCGGAAAAGTAGTAAGCGAGAAACTTTTTCCCTTTCATCATTTTGCTATGGTTGTCAGGGAGAAAAAGTTCAATAAAGGTTTGAAATTATGTTTAAAGTTTGTTGCAAGTCAATGAGTACTCTTTCTCATTAGCGTATTTGCAAATTCTTGCCGCATTATGTGGCGTCTTTTTGCGATTCCTATTGTTTATGACATCATATCTTGTGAACCATGTGTCGTAAGTGATTTGTAACCCTGCAGCAATTGTTACCTCACGGTAAGGAATGTGTGCACCAAATTTGGTTGAAATCGGTCCAGTGGTTTAGGAGAAAATGAGCTGCATTGTCACTAAATGCACGATTTTTTTGCGCATCTTATTGCTTATGATGTCATATCTCATGAAATATGTATCATACTTGATTCTTACACTTATGGCAACCATTCTCATGGATTGAAGTTTACAAAATTTCATAAAAATTGGAACAGAACTGTAGATTTGTATCCAACACGTACACACAAACATACGACAACTCTGCTTTATATATTAGATTATGACTTGCCCTTCTACATTCACTTAGATGCTAAGCTAATTCTTTTTGCTGATGATACAAGTGTAACTATCACGCCTGACAAACAGGAATTAACTGATGAAATTGTAAATGATATCTTTCAGAAAATTATTAAGTGGTTTTCTACAAATGGACTCTAATTAAATTTTGATAAAATCCAGTATATACAGTTTCATACAGTAAATGGCATGACACCATTAATAAATTTTGACTTCGAACCTAAATCTGTAGTTAAGGTAGAATATTCAAAATTTTTTAGGTGTTTGCATTGATGAGGGGTTGAATTAGAAGAAACACATTAAAGATCTGCTGAAAAGTTTGAGTTATGCTATCAAGGTCATTGCAAAATTTGGTGATATACATCTCAGTAAATTAGTTTATTATGCCTATTTTCCTTCACTGCTTTCATATAGGATTATATTCTGGGGCAATTCAACATGGAGTAAAAAAATATTCACTGCACAAAAGTGTGTAATCAGAATAATTGCTGGAGCCCACCCAAGATCATCCTGCAGAATTTATTTAGGGATCTAGGGACTTCACTGTAGCTTCATATATAATTTGTTATTAACAATTCAACCCAATTCAAAAGTAATAGCAGTATGCGTAGCTACAACGCCAGGAGAAAGGGTGATATTCACTATTCAAGGTTAAATGTAACTTTGGCACAGAAAGGGATGAATTATGCTGCCACAAAAGTCTTTGGTCACTTACCAAGTAGCATCAAAAGCTGACAGATAGCCAACTAGTATTTAAAAAGAAATTAAAGGAATTTCTGAATGACAGCCCCTTCTTCATTTCAGATGAATTTTTAGATAAAACTTAAACAAAAAAAAAAAAAAAAAAAAAAAAAAATAATAATAAATAAAAAAACCAATAAAAAAATTAAAATAAATAAAAAAATTAAAATATTGATTATCATGCTTTTACTAAACTGACAGGTTCCACATAATTATGAAATGTCTTATATATGATCTAATCTGTAAAGAATTATAGCTGTATCATGTTAACTATTTATTTGCATTAATATTGTGTGGAAGCTTATCCTTACCTGCATTCTCCATCTAGTGCATACATGCTCTCTCTCTCTCTCTCTCTCTCTCTCTCTCTCTCTCTCTCTCTCTCTCTCTCTCTCTCTCTCTCTGTGTGTGTGTGTGTGTGTGTGTGTGTGTGTGTGTGTGTGTGTACAAATTGCTCCTTTGCTCAATCTGTTTTGGAACCCTTTGCCCACGCCTTTTGTAATCTTCATTTTTATGACTAACTTGTTTTCTGACATGCTCTTTCTGGACATGCTTTCTTTTCAGAACTAATCTCTGTGCATAAAATTGTTCTGTATCTTCATATTTCAATGCTCCCTTGAGAAAAGCTCTAAGAGACTGCTTCTAATGATACATCCACATCGGTGCTCCACAAGGCAGAGGCTACTTTGTGCACCAGTCACTTCCTCCTCCTGTTTCATTCTCTTACGGTCCACAGAAAAATGATTGTCACTGTGCCTCCTTTTGGGCTCTAAAATCTTCAATTTCATGTTTGTGGTTGTTTTGTGAGTTGTATGTATTGGAGGAAGCAATATATTTGTTGACTCTTCAGACTCAACAAATATATTGCTTCCTCCAATACATACATCTCACAAAAAAAAAAAAAACACAAACATAAAATTTAACGGATGCTCTCGGAACTTTGATAGAAGCCATATTGTGATGCATAACGTCTCTTTTGAAGAGTCTGTGACTGGAGTTTCCCAATTGTATCTGCGACGCTTTCGCACTTAGTAAATGAGCCTGTAATGAAACGTGCTGTTGTGTGTTGCATCTTCTCTATGTCTTCTATCAACCCTGCCCGGTGCGGACCTCTCACTGAGGAGCAATACTCGAGTGTCAGCCGAACGAGTCTTCTGTTACTTATTTCCTCTGTTGACACATTACTCTTCCTGAGAATTCTTCCATTGAATCTGCCTGGCATCTTCCTTCCCCATGAGTAGTTTCATAGAGTCATTCCATTTCAAATTGCAACTTATGCCTGTTTCCGGAAATCTTATGGAAGTAACTGCTTCCATTGTTTGTCCTGCTATATAGTAATTTGTAATAGAGAAACTGTTACTATGTATTCACAGCACTTTACGTTCACCAATTGCCATTCCTGCACCATGCATTATGATAATGCTGCAGCTACTCTTTCATTTCACTACTCTTTTCTCAATATACTACAGCATCATTAACAAAAAACCTAATTTGGCATCCGATTTTATCTATGAGGTTATATATTGTGAAAAAGCAAAGGTCCTATAACACTCCCCTGGGGCATGCATTAGTCACTTTAACTCCTGAAGACTTTTCTCCATTGAGAGTGACATGCTACATTATGTTACCTATAAACCACTCAATCCAGTTAGATAGTTGGTCTTCACATATTAGAATATTTGAATAGCTGGTATGTAATATTGAAGCTATTCAAAGATGTGGAGATGGTAGGAAGTTTATGTACACTTAGCATATGTTTCCGCAGATAAGACGATGGCTGAATCATAAAAAAGGCCCAAAAATCTGAGGTATTCTTATACGACAGTACCAAAAAAATTAGATTGAAATTTAGTAAAAAATTGGTAATTTCGCAAATGTGCTGCATAGCGCGGCTTCGACCTCCAAACTATATACATCGAAGTGGTAAGTATCAAAACGATAACTATTGAACAGGCGAATGTTATGATTTTTATGAATATGTCGTGATTTTAAAGGATGTTGTTAGGCAGGAATCTAAGAATGCAGCTTTCTGTGTAATTTACAAGAAAGCTTACAGTGGAAATAGCTTGGCCTGAAATGATATATATTGAATGTACAACTATAAATCAACTTAGTGTTTCTGAATCTATGCGCCCTCATGTACTTAAAAAAAAATTGTTGTTTAACCTAAACCTAACCTTCTTAAAGCTACGCTACAGATAACTTTGTTTAAAGTGCAACTTAGGTATAGGACAAACAAGAAATTTTTTATTTAGTATATGAAGGCGCGTATCATGCGAATCTCCAGTTCAGAAACATTTGCTTATTCCATACATATTGATTTGATATATATCATTTGGAGGTTGAAGCCTTGCTATAGCCGCGCTATGCAGCACATCTGCGACATTACTCTGATGAAATTTATATCGTGGAGGAAAGATAAACGAAAACAAAGTTTTGCACTTTTATAGAGGAAAAATTCCTAACAGGAAAAATATACGTAAAAAATAGATAAGTACACTTACCAGGCGAAGGGGCACAGGCAGTAATAGCAACAAATAAACACACAGACACACACACACACAAAAATGCTAGCTTTCGCAGCCTAGCTGCTTCATCAGGCAGAAGGGAAGGAGAGGGAAAAGGAAATGATGAGGGTTTTAAGGAAGGGGGTAAGGAGCCATTCCAATCCCGGGACAGGAAAGACTTACCTTTGGGGAAAAAATGGAATGTAAATAAATGCACATACACCCACACATTTACACAGACACAAGTACACTTAGGCAGACATACTGTAGAACTGTAGAAAGCAAAGAAGTTAGCAATATATATATATATATATATATATATATATATATATATATATATATAATATTATAGAAGGAGACCTTCCAGGTAGGAAAATGGTATAAAATAAAGATTTTTGACTTACCTAAAGTACAGGCTGGTCGATAGGAACACTAAACACACACAAAAACACACAACCATTCGAGCTTTCGCCACCAGTGGTGGCTTCTTCGGGAAAAAGAGGGAGGAAGGAGAGGAGAAAGGGAAGGATACGGGTTTTAAGGAAGTGGAAAAGGAGTCATTCCAATCCCAGGAGTGGAAGGACTTACCTTAGGGGACAAAAAGGAAGGTAAACAAATACACACACACTCACACATATCCACATCCAAACACACTTAGGCAGACATTTGTAGAAACCAAAGAAGTTGGACAGAGATGCCACTTCAGGCAGAGGCTCTGTCCACAGAACCGAGGCAAAGATGTTAAAGATGGCGGGCGGGGAATTAGAATTTAGCGGAGGTTGAGACCAGGCGGGCAACGGGAAGAGAGAATGTGTTGAAGGGCAAGTTCCCATCTCCGGAGTTCTGAAAGATTGGTGTTGGTGGGAAGTATCCAGATAACCCGGACGGTGTAACACTGTGCCAAGATGTGCTGGCCGTGCACCAAGGCATGTTTAGCCACAGGGTGATCCTCATTACCAACAAACACTGTCTGCCTGTGACCGTTCATGCGAATGGACAGTTTGTTGCTGGTCATTCCCACATAGAACGCTTCACAGTGCAGGCATGTCAGTTGGTAAATCACGTGGGTGCTATCGCAAGTGGCTCTGCCCTTGATCGTGTACACCCTCCGGGTTACGGGACTGGAGTAAGTGGTGGTGGAAGGGTGCATAGGGCAGGTTTTACAACGGGGGCGGTTACAAGGGTAGGAGCCAGAGGGCAGGGAAGGTGGTTTGGGGGAGCGGACTCTGAATGTGGCTCTCCAGCAAGGATACGACTTCCTTAAATCCTGCCCCGAAATGAGATCCATCCTTCATGACATCCTTCCCACTCCACCAAGAGTGTCTTTCCGCCGCCCACCTAACCTCCGTAACCTCCTAGTCCATCCATATGAAATCCCCAAACCACCTTCCCTGCCCTCTGGCTCCTACCCTTGTAACCGCCCCCGTTGTAAAACCTGCCCTATGCACCCTTCCACCACCACTTACTCCAGTCCCGTAACCCGGAGGGTGTACACGATCAAGGGCAGAGCCACTTGCGATAGCACCCACGTGATTTACCAACTGACATGCCTGCACTGTGAAGCGTTCTATGTGGGAATGACCAGCAACAAACTGTCCATTCGCATGAACGGTCACAGGCAGACAGTGTTTGTTGGTAATGAGGATCACCCTGTGGCTAAACATGCCTTGGTGCACGGCCAGCACATCTTGGCACAGTGTTACACCGTCCGGGTTATCTGGATACTTCCCACCAACACCAATCTTTCAGAACTCCGGAGATGGGAACTTGCCCTTCAACACATTCTCTCTTCCCGTTGCCCGCCTGGTCTCAACCTCCGCTAAATTCTAATTCCCCGCCCGCCATCTTTAACATCTTTGCCTCGGTTCTGTGGACAGAGCCTCTGCCTGAAGTGGCATCTCTGTCCAACTTCTTTGGTTTCTACAAATGTCTGCCTAAGTGTGTTTGGATGTGGATATGTGTGAGTGTGTGTGTATTTGTTTACCTTCCTTTTTGTCCCCTAAGGTAAGTCCTTCCACTCCTGGGATTGGAATGACTCCTTTTCCACTTCCTTAAAACCCGTATCCTTCCCTTTCTCCTCTCCTTCCTCCCTCTTTTTCCCGAAGAAGCCACCACTGGTGGCGAAAGCTCGAATGGTTGTGTGTTTTTGTGTGTGTTTAGTGTTCCTATCGACCAGCCTGTACTTTAGGTAAGTCAAAAATCTTTATTTTATACTATATATATATATATATATATATATATATATATATATATGCCACAAAGCAGGGATAGAATTAGTTATTGACAATGCAGCTTGATTTTACCAATGTTGCTTGTCAAAAAGAATTTCTCAATACAGATATCCAGAGTCACACTGAAACGATTAGAGTATATTTACGTACGGAGCAGTGAATGGGTTAAAATATTTCGGAGCTATACACAACAATTGTGGCTTCCTTTCTAAATCCTTTATCTTCTGTTCTCGGGCAATTTCTTGTGCTTTTACCCACATATGTGCATCAGCGTGATTAAATGTCACATCAGCGAAAAAAAGAATCGTGCTTCTTCACGATTGGATACAACGTATCACTACATGCATGAAAGTTCAAAAGCTGACTGCGAACACTTCCGCAAAGGGTGAAATCCAGGTGTACCAATCAAGAAAACTACTTATCGCGGCTTCTAATGGCACTTTTCGGAACCTACTGAAGCTTTGCTTCCGAATCTAACAAAAGTCACAGGCGTATTTTTAGAGCCCGAAAACTGGAAAAAAAGTGCGGCATACAATCGGGTAAATACGGTAACTTGGGAGTCATCTTATAGACCAGAATATGCTTAAACTATAAAATATTGAAGAAAATTTGCATCTCGTCTTATCTGCGGAAATATATGGTATTTGAAAGCAAGCTCGGTTCTTCTGTTTACAAAGAATCATCTTAAGTTTCTGTTAATTTCATGTTAATTGTCCACATTTCATTGTTGTATGAAGTTACACTCCAGACAAACACATTCAGAAAACACTCACAAAACTTAAATATTAATTGTCCTTTAAAATAATTATTTTATTTAAGCAAGTTTCCTCACTTGTTCCAGACGTCAAATCCAGGAAGCTCTGAACCAGCAGACATTCCACCAGTTCAAGGCATATGCTGAGCAGCAGTATCCCGGGAACCCAGAACAGGTGAGGCGAGCGCGGGCCTCCGTTTGATAGTATTTCTTATCGTCATGGGCTGCTGGGATGTTACTTTTATTCTGATTTGTAACTCACATCATCACAACATTTGTTCTAGGCTTCATTTATTAACTTGATGCTTAATTTTATTGTGTCAACATGTGTTTAACAACACTTCTTATGAAAATTCCCACCTACATAAATGGTCTGCCTGAATCTGAACTCCGATTATTTTTAGATGAATGTATGTTTTCCTTAAGGTATGATTATGATTATTGTGTTGAGTGGAAGGGAACAGGTGTCAGTCATCTACTGCTATCTTTTGTATTTACCCTTGTTTTCTGTTTTGCAGGTACATCCAGATATGGAAAATATTGATTATTTTTCTGTAGCTTAAAAATGGGGGGGGGGGGGGGGGGGAGACCGTGTAAATCGAAATTTGGTATAAAGTAATTATACATTCTTTATTGGTCATTTGTTGTTGTGACTTAAAAATCAAAAAACCTTTCTTAGTTAAAGCAGAAAATTTGTGACAGTTGTACTTTCTGGATTCTTTAAATTTGGTTCACTTTAGGCTGTCTCTTGCTGAGCACAAAATGTAGATGGCATACCTTATTTATTTATTGTTTTTGTTAAGTGCAAAGATTTGCAATCACCGTGTTCTCAGTCCAGTTCTGTAGCATACATTAATACTTCAGTAAATACTGGCACTATGCATAAGAAATTAAAGCCCATCTGTTCATTTCCTTCTTTATCAAGCAATTACAAGAAATTTTGTAGCTAAAATAATTGAGACTTCTGTATTTTATAATCGTACATCAAAACTTGGTGCTAATTCATGCCATCAAGGCTTTCACGACTGGATGTCATAGCTGCTGCTGGATCTTCCGAGTTACAAGACTGTGGCCCATAAACTTGCAGTTTTCCCTGATGTTACATCCAGAGCTGTGCCATACACCTTTTTGGAGGTGTTCATACTTCCATTGAGTGTTGACCACTGCTGAATCGGGTGTCTGAGAGTGACATATGTACTGTGGAAAGTGGGCGTTGCCAAACTGTCACGTCAGAGATGAAACTTCACTATTGATTGGAATCTGTCAAAGATAACACCTGACGATCTTTGGAAGCTACTGTCCATATGTCACAGTTTCATAGCTTCTTCTTTCTTATTAAAATGATCCTTATGTTTATATATTTCTATGGTTTCTCTGTATTGCCATCGATAATAATTCGTCACTGGATAAAACTGTTGTTTTGGAAAACCTCACTATGGGACTTCCAGACTGAAGAGTGTGTTCTGCCACAGCCGATTTCTCCGTTTTCCTCATCGTCAAAGACTTTTTGTGTTCCTTCAGCCTTGTTTCTACACATCTTCATCTTAATAGCCATTTTTCTTGAAAGCCTTGTGGTGTTTTAATTCAGTGTCCAGATGTTCCGGAGTGCAAATTCTCTTAGCTCTGTCAATAAGTCTTTTGATGACTCCCCTCTTTTGCTGTGGATGATAGAGTTCTTCTGTCTGTATGTTTGGCTTTTCGAAAAACTTTATGCTTCAGTTTTCCATCTACCTCTCTTATAACTAAGACATCTAAGAAGGATATTGTGCCGTCCTTTTCCATTTCCATCGTAAAGTGGATTTTTTAAATTTATGTTATTCAGATCAGAAAAGAATTCATTCAATGTTTCTTTACCTTGAGGGCACAGCAGAAATATGCCATCTGCGTACCAGTAACATAGAACTGGTTTCTTTCTTGCTATTACTAAATCTGATTGTTTGAATTTTTCCATACAAAAATTAGCAATTGCGGGACCCAATGGATCTCAAAAAGAGATTTCTGTTCTTGCAAAAGGTGGAAACTATGCTATAACACCTGTGGAAGTTCCAATTGGGGATATTGTTGTGAATGTTGAAGCAGGGATAAGAGCCCTTCCGAAAGAAACTGCAAATGCAATTTGAATTGAAACCACCAGAGTAAACCACTGAAAAGTAACTTGACGAAAGGTGAAAGGCTCTCTGAGATTTAAATGCAGATTAACATATAGTGGTTCGTTCCACAGAGAAATTGTTCGAACAAGGAGGATAATCAAAGTAAAATTTTAGATCTTTTAACGTCAGGACAGTACAGAAAGCTCAAAAAATGACCCTACAGTCAGTGTCCTGAAGAAGTCATCTACTTCAATTCAAAAGCAAGGTAAGAAAACCTTATTGAATAGTGAAGCTGTGTGTCCAAGACTTTACAGCCTACCCAAGGTTCATAAAATTAATATTCCCCTTAGACCCATTGTTAGTGCAATCAACTCCCCAACATATGAAACAGCAAGATACCTGGAAACTTGTCTACAGCCATACATTGGTAAAACTGACTCTTATGTAAAAGATTTTAAGTCATTTTTATCGAGAAGCTTGAAGGAAAAACTTTATGTCCGGAAGATGTGCTTGTAAGTTTTGACATGTTGTTATTATTCACCATGATATCAGTTAACGAAGTGATTTCTTTTATAATGGATATTTTCCCAGAAGGTTTGACCGCTCTTTTTAGACACTGCTTAATTTCTAGTCTGTTCCAGAGGGGTGGCGAGTTTTATGAGTAAGCTGATGGTGTTGCCAGGGGTAACCCATTGGGTCCCGCAATTACTAATTTTTATATGGAAAATTCAAACAATCACCTTTAGGGATTGATACATAGATGATACATTTGTGGTGTGGCCTCACGGTAAAGAAGCATTGGATGAATTCTTTTCTGATCTGAATAACACAAATAAAAAATTCCAGTTTATGGTGGAAATGGAAAAGGACGGCACAATATCCTTCTTGCATGTCTTAGTTACAAGACAGGTAGATGGAGAACTGAAGCATAAAGTTTTTCGGAAAGCCAGACATACAGACAGAAGAACTCTATCATCCACAGCAAAAGAGCGGTGTCATCAAAAGTCTTATTGACAGCTAAGATAATTTACACTCGGGAACATCTGAACACTGAATTAAAACACCTGAAGCAGGCTTTCAAGAAAAATGGCTATTCAGATAAAGAAATAAACAGGGTTCTGCGACCAAATAAACAATAGGCTAAGAACAATAACTAAACAAAAAGATGGAAGTACACAGTTTTTATTTATTGGTAAAGTAACTGATTACATAGGAAAAATAATGTGCGGACACAACATAAGACCACTTTTCAGACCAACGAAGAAAATATGTCAAGTACTCCGTTGCGTAAAGGATAAACGATCTCCTCTTTCTGCTTGTGATATATATAAAGTGTGGCAGTCGGAGGTGATGGTTGTATGACTGTGTTGTGTGCCTGTGTGATTGCGTGAGTGCTCTATTTCTGAAGAAGGCCATGGCCGATAGCTGAATGTGTTGTATGTGTGTGTCTTTTGTATGTGCCTGTCGCATCTCGTCGCCACGTCTTTGCGGTGAGTTGTAACTGTCCTCACTATATTATTTATTCCAACCTGGACTTTCCATTATTATATATATATATAAACTTCCATGTACATGTGGTCAAGTTTATATTGGAACCACCAAAAGAAGTGTAGAAACAAGGCTGAAGGAACAAAAAAGACTTTGCAGGCAAGGAAAAGCAGAGAAATCAGCTGTGGCAGAGCACGCTCTTCAGTCTGCAAGTCATGTAGTGAGGTCTTCCGAAACAACAGTTTCATCTACAGTGACGAATTATTATCCATGACAGTGCAGAGAAGCCATTGAAATAAACATAAGGGTCATTTTAATAGGAAAGAAGAAGCTATTGAAACTTAGCGACATATGGACAGGAGCTTTAAAAGATTGACAGGTGTTATCTCTGACAGATTGCTATCGATAGTGAAGTTTTATCTCTGACAAGGACTATCTCTGCTGATAACGTGACAGCTTGGAGACACCCACTTTCCACAGTATGAATGTCACTCTCAGATGCCCGACTCGACAGTCGGCAAGACTCGGCGGAAGTAGGAAGACCTCTGAAGATGTTTGGCGCAGCTCCGCACGAAACATCAGGGAAAACTGTGAAGTTTTATGGATCACAGTTTATAATTTGGTATTAACTAATTATATAATCTTTATTGGTCATTTGTTGTTATGACTTAACAAAAGCAGAAAATTTGTAATGAAAAACCTAAATGGCATACCTAATTTATTTATCATTTTTTATGTGCTAATAAAGGGTGTCTCACGAAATATGCCTGCCAGGCGTCCGTGTATCGTGCGGCACGGCTCCTGGCCGCCGCCACCGCATCCACCGGCCACGGCAGCGCCCGATTCTCTGACTATTGTGCTGTGGGCGCATACAATCGGTTAAAGTCTAAAACACATTGCCATCTGAGTAACCTAAGCTTACCTTTATTCACAGTAGATGTTCAAAATGATGTCCCTCTATGGAAAGAGCGGCCTGACATCTCTTCAACACATTTGCAAATGTTTCATGAATTTCGGCTGCCGTAATCTGGGAAATGACTAGTCGAATCCTGTCTTCCAACTCATCGAGTGTATGGGGATTGCTTGCATAAGCCTTGTCTTTTAACATTCCCCAAAGGTAAAAGTCACAGGCATTAGATCTGGAGAACAAGGAGGCCAGTCAACTATCCCATCATCAGAAACACTTTGTATTGCTGCCATAGAAGCATTGGCAATGTGTGGTCTTGCATTGTCCTGCATGAAATAACTGTATAGCTTTTCATTTGGGTTAAAGTTCTTGAAAAATTAGATGCAAGATATTGTTCACATACCTGTCAGAATTTATTGTTTCATGAAAAAAGATTGGTCTAGTTATTCGCCTCACGCTAATTGCACACCAAACTCCAGTTTTCATGTCATAAAGAGGTTGTTGATGTAACTCATGTGGATTTTCTGAGCTCCAACTTCGATTGTTCTGCGAATTTACGTGCTTCATCAGAAAAATAGAGCATCTCAGGATCAACTTTCCCATCGTGCACAGACTGTAACAGCCAGTTACATTAGCGAGATCGAGCAACAGTATCTGAGTTCATGAGTTGAGTACTACCGTTATTTTGTACGGCTTGAAATTCAGTTTGTGTATTGCTCTGTGAGCAGGTGCTCTGGACACACGCGCCTGAAGTGCCAAAAGGTGAAGAGATTTTCTCGGGCTTTTTTCAAAGGCCTCCCCTATCTCGTCTAATTGTCTAATTTATTTTCAGTTAGCAACTACCTCCTCTAGGCCTTTGTTTGTCTAACACAGATCCAGTCTTTTGAAACTATTTCACTAATCTGCATATCGTGGATTCATTGGGAACATGCACACCGGGAAATTTCCAAATCAATTCTAGCTGACATTCCACATATGATTCTGTTTTTGCATAGTTCAGCACAAGAAACACTCGTTGATCCTTCGTGTATACCAGTGCTTTCCAAACTTCCCCTCATGGCGACACCCTTTTGTAGCTTACAGTTTTACGCGACAACCTTTCACTAATATAAATACATATGGTGGAATTTAGATGGTTCTGGCGATGGAGGGGGGGGGGGGTGGCGGAAATAAAATATCGCTTAAATGTAGTTTGTAAACGAAACTGAAATCCTTGTACGCATTGACATGTTTAATGTTGATCCCGACTGCAGCAATTACGTACACTCGTTGCAAGAAAAGGAAACATTAGGAACTACAGAGATGTATGACAGAGTAACACCACAGACAACAATGCCTAACTCACACAGTAATACTTGCTTCTTTTACAAACGACCCAACTTCCAAAACACGAAAACTGAATTTCGGAAACTGCTTTTCACTGTCGTGTGTACATGTAAGGGCCAGATACGGTTTTGCAGGATTGATTGAAAATGGCATCTGGAAATTAGCTGCTCGGATTTCTGATTAAGACAGCACAGTGGCTGTCCTCTTTCAGTTATTTTCAGAAATAGAGGATGTATTTATGACAAGTGATGAATTATTATTTAAGTTCTATTGATAGGTTCTTGCTTCACCACGACCTTGGAAGTCCTGACATATTTGGAAAAAATGGATAAATATTTGTGACAAGAAGAATATGAATGTCATTTCTGGTCCCAGAATCTGTTACATACAGGAAACTGAGGGAAAAATTTTAACGCATACCAGGATTCAAACCAGCGATCACTGTATTTAAAATACTACTTTCTGTTAGTCACCTGTCCATATTCCATAGTAAACCTTGCTACTGAATAGCTTTAGTCAGAGGACAATTGTGACTGCTTTCACAATCTGTGACAGCTTTTACAGCCACTGTGTCATTGATTGACATTTAATTGTAAGAAATGCTACCGAGGGTGACTTGGCTTTGATAAATCCATTAAAAAACTCTCAGGTGCTGCTTTTTGAGAAGGATAGCAGCCTACAGTGAAGGTTCATTCAAGCAGCTGCCAGTTCCAGCAAATTGCGCTTGGGAAAAGCTGTTATCGAGTATCAGCAGCAGCCCTGCGCATGCGCAGTTTGCTGGAATCTGGCAACTGGCAGCTGCTTGAACGAACCCAGAGTGTCTATGCTGCTGAAGCAGAGCTGCCACCTAGCGGCTGAGTATGCAATTAATGTGCATGGATCATTCCTTTAGTACGTGATCTGTGGTGCACTGAATGAAGAGAAGGATCATTAGCTGCAGGCGAGTCTCCAGAGTAGTATGACGAGAAGGATATTTTGTGTAATTTTATGACAAGTTTTTTTTGTTTTTTTTTTGTTTAGAGTCTACGTTAGTCTCGCGACACCCTTGATACTACTACGTGACACCCAGTTTGGAAAGCTCTGGTGTATACCATACTGAAAGGAAACTCGACAGCACACTCAAAACAGAACACATGAACACTGTGTCACACAATACAGAACACAAGAGCACGGTGTTTCTGCCTGATAACAATAGGGCCGGACTCGGCGCTGTTGCCAAGTGTCCCAGAAAACACATAGCGGGGACCGTCAGGCGGAGCGGCAGCAGCCGGCGAACGCGCCACGCAAGCGGACCTATGAGGCGTCTTTCGTGAGACACCCTGTAGTTGCAAATGGTGGCTTGTCGGTCCAGTTCTGTTGCATACATAAAATTTAGTAGAAAATTGAGTAGTAATTTTGATGTTTTCAGAGGTTCCAACACTACGATTTAATTGTAATTTTTTGAAAATTGCTTAAAATTGTGTGTTTTTGATTGGGGTGGTTCGAATTCCGATTTTCAGGTTTACATAACAAATTGGTGTCATTTGTGTCCCGTCGGCGGAATTTGGTTCCTTTAGAGTTTGTTCGTGTGATATCGACAAAAATAAACTGGTTATTAGAAACATCTTCTAGAATGTCCTTGTGGAAGTCACCAGTATTGAGGGTAACTTCTAAACTTCTACAAACTTGAAACATGCGTAATGCGGCATACGGGATGAATCGACAAAGGCGCACCATTATAGAATCTAGCGGCAGCCGCACGCTGAAATAGCTGATATACACAAAAGGAAGATGAACTTCACATCTGTGGAATACTTCTTGGTTCAGTCTCCAGTCTTCTAGTGAGATTGAAGGACTAGAAGTAAAGTTCAGTAATTTTCAGTTGAAGATGTACTGTACGAACAATCAGATATCACATGGTATAACATACGCGAACTGGAGTATTCTTCAGACAAAACAAATTTTGCAGGATTGTCCAAAGTGATTGAGACAACTCTGTTGGCAACTCAAAGTAATGTATTCACTGAAAGAGTTTTATTGCATTGTGCGTAAAAATGAAACAGAAATCCGACAAACTGTTAGCACTTAAACACTGAACTCATTACTAGAAGAGAAAATTAAAATGATTTCTTAAAAAAAAATATTAAATCGGCTAACATTCGCCGAAATAGCAGTTTAGTGTCGCCCAAAAAGCGACTAGGTTGTACAGTTCAACTTTTACGAGCTCCACTGTCACTTCAGGTCCTCTGGAACTTTAAAGAATGTTTCAAGAAATAGGGAGAATGATTTAATTAGGCCTAGTAACATGATGGAAGAAGAGGATGTGGATGGAGACAGCAAAATTTGACCATTTCTTGAAACATTCTTGACCTGCACACTCACCAAACTACCTTAACCTGCACTCTTACTCTGTTATGATTTTACTTACCTTGTGTTTGTGTGAAAATTTTAATATATAGATTCTTTTAGATATAGATATACAGCCTATAAAAAAGTATTAATCTGTAACTCACATCATCTAAGATATTCAGTTCTGAAGAAGAAAATAATTAGCAACTGATTGACATTACAAGATTATGACATTATGGATCAGATCATGCTGACACAGTTCAGCGAAACCGATCGTCATAAATAAAAATTGACGATCAGCGATCTTGGCTTTTTTATATCTTTCTATAATATCGTAATTAGATCGCTTCCTAGAACATAAACAAACTCAAAATAATTAGCCCCCTCCCACACACATTCCTACTGTACACATCAGAATGATGTAGTAATATGCTGCCCCTATCTCATCTGGAAACTTACAGAAATTGTTTTCATAACCGAACCGAAATGAGATCCGTCCTTCATGACATCCTTCCCACTCCACTGAGAGTGTCTTTCTGCCGACCACCTAACCTCTGTAACCTCCTAGTCCATCCCTATGAAATCCCCAAACCACCTTCCCTACCTTCTGGCTCCTACCCTTGTAACCGCCCCCGTTGTAAAACCTGCCCTATGCACCCTTCCACCACCACTTACTCCAGTCCCGTAACCCGGAAGGTGTACACGATCAAAGGCAGAGCCACTTGCGACAGCACCCACGTGATTTACCAACTGACATGCCTGCACTGTGAAGCGTTCTATGTGGGAATGACCAGCAACAAACTGTCCATTCGCATGAATGGTCACAGGCAGACAGTGTTTGTTGGTAATGAGGTTCACCCTGTGGCTAAACACGCCTTGGGGCATGACCAGCACATCTTGGCACGGTGTTACAACGTTCAGGTTATCTGGATACTTCCCACTGACACCAATCCTTCAGAACTCCAGAGATGGGAACTAGCCCTTCAGCATATTCTCTCTTCCCATTGCCCACCTGGTCTCAACCTCTGCTAAATTTGAATTCCCGCCCACCATCTTTGACATCTTAACATCATTGCCTCGGTTCTCTGGATGAAGCCTCTGCCTCTAGTGGCATCTCTAACTACTTAACTTCTTTGGTTTCTATAGTATGTCTGCCTAGGTGTGTGTGCCTTTGTGTATATGTGTGGGTGTGTGTATTTGTTTTCCCTCCTTTTTTCCCCCAAGGTAAGTCTTTTCTCTCCCGGGATTGGAATGGCTCCTTATCCCCTTCCTTAAAACCCATATCCTTTCCTTTTTCCTCCCCTTATTTCCTCTTTTTCCTGAAGAAGCTGCCAGTGGTGGCGAAAGCTTGTATGTGTGTTTGTGTGTTTTTTTATTTGTTTCTATCGACAAGCCGGTCCTTTCGGTAAGTCATCTCTCTTCTATTTTTTATTTTTGTTTTCATAATTTTTTTGATATCTTGTTCACTTTCTCGATTTGGACCCCTTCTAACCCCCCTCCCCTCAGCGGTCATACGTATTAGGTCGCATTACTATTTGCCACATTCAAAAGTTGTAACCTCTGTGTCTTGTGTACCGGACTCCGGTGTCAGAGGTGTGACAGTGATGACGGTCCTTTTGCGTTTGCAGCAAGCGGTGCTGGTGCGGCAGCTGCAGGAGCAGCACTACCACCAGTACATGCAGCAGCTGTTCATCCAGCAACAGCAGCAGCAGCAGAAGGGCAAGGCCATGGAGGAGGGCGACGAGCAGGCGCGCCTGCTGCAGCACCTCGGCTCCAACGGCACGCTCTCGGCGCGCGGCGACGACAGCGACGAGGAGGACGAGAATGCAGGTGCGCCGCGCCTCTGCCGTCCGGTGCGAGCACTCTCGTCGCAGCGCGATTCCCCGTGTACCGGGACTGACACCCAAACCTTCGGATGTCAGACACTCGGATCCGTACCAAACATTGTATAGCGATAGAGTATCGACCGAAACGTCTATATAATTCGTGATTTGGGCTGCCGTCCAGCAGAACGTACATAAACTACTATAATAAGTAACAACTGACCTACGGAGTAGAGGAAAAGCATATCTGTGAAACGCTATCATCTCACACGTCCGTGGGTTAGTTGGTAGAGCGTTAGATCGCCGTGCAGAGGGTCCTGGGTTCATGCTCCACCTTTAGTTGGGCCGCCGAAAGAACGACCCTGACAGTTCTCGCACGTGGGCCGCAGAGGGTGGGGGGACACTCAACCACCAACCTGAGCTCTGGAATTCGTAAACGTTGCCAGGGTAACGGTGCCGCATTGCCACCGTGCCACTCAAGGTCGCGCGGGGTGGCGTGCTTCAGTCGCTGCAAAGCATCTGTCGTGTGTTCATCGTTACCGGTTGTGTTCGTGCCAAGTTACGTGTCGTTAATGTCAGAAGTGTGTGAGATGGCTTCTTCCTCTAACCGTAAGAAAGTCACTTCTGTGACCAATAGACTGGCTGTCGAAACTGATCAGATGATATTACTCTGACACTATACTGTGGCAGTCAACAGGGTCCGTAAACGAATGAGGCAAAAAAATCTTCTTTTTATGTAAGAAGACATATTTTATTGGAAGAGGCGGTTTTACTACTTGTAAAGTGGTTGTCCTTATTTGTTTACCCTCTCGGCAGACTGCCATAATATAGTGTCCGATTAACACCGAGTTTGTGGAAAATGGCTGTAGAAGATGAAATATATAAACAAAATTCTTCAACTAGCGACCTTTGGCTGAAGACTAAATTATACATTATATTTAATGGAATACTTGAACATATGAAGCCTTACTTGACATATATTTCTAGACCTTTTTAACTGCAAATAGAGTGTTTTTCATCACTTCGTGGTTGTTATTGTTCGTTCACACATTAGTAGTACATAGCAACGGTTCCAAAATATTCGGACTTGATATTCGTATGCCAGCGTAACAACAAACAGCCGCATAGCAGCATTGGCAACCTAGCCGCTAGTTGTCAGAGTCGTTCTTTCGGCGGCTCGACTATAGGCCTTAATTTTTTTTTAACTACAGTACGTTGGAAATTGTTAAAAGGGGCAACGTGTTCCTCATACGTAAAAGGACTGTTTCGATTTTGTAGCAATGTGTTATTGGCAGTTTACTCTTGCTTCGTTTTATTTGAAAGTAGCAAATCTGTAGGGTTTATTTGTAGTTCCACAGAATAAACAAACCTAATCAGAATTTTTTTTTAAAAATCAGTAATCAGTTTGAATCCCAGATGCCGCGGGAAGAGAGGGGGGTAAAATAAATTACTGCACAGGGGCGTCGCATACCCTAAATGCGGCCTTGATTATTATTATTATTATTATTATTATTTCTTTAATACTTCCACATATATGGTGGAATTATTTCTTTTTTTTTTTACGAATATACTGTACAAGTTTCCTACTTTCAAATAAAACGAAGCAAGAGTAAACTGCCAATAACATATTGCTACAAAATCGAAACAGTCCTTTTATGTATGAGGAACACGTTGCCCCTTTTAACAATTTCCAACATACTGTAGTTTAAACAATAAAAAAATTAAGCTTAGGTGGGGCTTTGAACCCAGGACCTTCTGCACGACAAACTAACGCTCTACCAACTAGCCCACGGTGCATGACTGAATTATGCCTCACAGACACGCTTTTCCTCTACTCCGTAGGTTAGCTGTTACTTATTATTATAATTTACGCACGTTCTACTGGACGGCAGCAAAAATCACAAATTATATAGAAGTTTCAGCTGATACTCTATCGATATACAACGTGTGGTACGGATCTGAGTGTCTGACATCTGAAGGTTTGGGTGTGAGTGCAACAAGCCGTTCACTCCAGATTATGTTTTTAAGGATAAGTTTCTTGCCATTTTAAATAGCCATCATACTTTTAATGTTATTTATACAGATGGGTCGAAACTGGGGGATACTGTTGGGTGCTCTGTAGTGTTCTCTACCCAAATCCTCAGATATTGCACTATTTGTCCACAAGACTCGGAGGGCCGTAGACACGGGTTCTCAGGTAGATGCTGTGTTTCTCGACTTCCGCAAGGCGTTTGATACAGTTCCCCACAAACGTTTAATGAACAAAGTAAGAGCAAATGATCTATCAGAGCAATTGTGTGATTGGATTGAGGAATTCCTAGATAACAGAAAGCAACAGGTCATTCTCAATGGAGAGAAGTCTTCCGAAGTAGGAGGTTATGTCAGGTGTGCCACAGGGGAGTGTCGTGGGTCCGTTGCTGTTCACGATATATATAAATGACCTTGCGGATAACATCGGAAGTTCACTGAGGCTTTTTGCGGATGATGCTGTAGTATGTAGAGAGGTTGTAACAATGAAAAATTGTATTGAGATGCAGGAGGATCTGCATAGAATTGATGCATGGTGCAGGGAATGGCAATTAAATCTCAATTTAGACAATTGTAATGTGCTCCGAATACACAGAAAGAAAGATCCTTTATTATTTAGCTACACTATAGCAGGGCAGAAACTGGAAGTAGTTAATTCCATAAAGTATCTATGAGTAGTCATTAGGAGAGATTTAAAATGGAACGACCATATAAAATCAATTGTCAGTAAAGCAGATGCCAGATTTAGATTCATTGAAAGAATACTAAGGAAATGCAGCCCGAAAACAAAGGAAGTAGGTTACAGTACACTTTTTTCGTCCACAGCTTGAATACTGCTCACCGGTGTGGGATCTGTACCAGGTGGGATTGATAGAGGAGGCAGAGAAGATCCAATGGAGAGTAGCGCGCTTCATTACAGGATCATTTGGTAATCGTGATAGCGTTATGGAGATGATCGATAAACTCCAGTGGAAGACTCTGCAGGAGAGATGCTCTGTCGCTCGGTACGGGCTTTTGTCGAAGTTTCGAGATCATACATTTACCGAGGAGTCTAGCAGTATATTGCTTCCTCCTAAGTATATCTCACGAAGAGACCGTGAGGATAAAATCAGAGAGATTAGAGCCCACACAGAGGCATACCGACAATCCTTCTTTCTGGGAACAATACGTGTCTGGAATAGGAGGGAAAATCGAGAGTGGCACTCAAGGTACCATCCGCCACACACTGTCAGGTGGCTTGCGGATTATGGTTGTAGATGTAGATGTAGATATCGTCTGCCTTGTCAGTTCACGGTATTTGATGCAGAACTTTATGCTGTTTTGAAAGCTGTGGAGCATATGAAACGTCATACTGGGCCTACATTCCTGCTTTGCTCTGATTCACTCAGTGCTCTGCAGACCATTCAGCATCTGTAACCAGCAGATAAGACCATCCAGAATGTCCAAGACATCCTTTTGCAGTTGTAACGGCAAGGAAAGGTGGTTTCCTTCTGCTGGGTACCTGGCCGTGTGGGTATCTTTGGAAACGAGTTGGCCTGTCGGCTCCCGAACGTAGCCGATTGTCCTCTCCCTGTCTGTGCCTCACTGTCATTTCTTAGGAGCTCTGTCATGCGCCTCTGGGACCAAGAATGGTTCGCCGTTGTGGATAATAAGTTGCGGTCAATAAAAGACACAGTTTGGCCCTGGCGTGCATCCGTACAGCCTGTCAGGTGTGTTGGAAGTCTGCTTAACGAGACTTCGAATAGGACACTGCCCCCTGACGCGTAGATTCCTTCTTTGTGGCGACGAGCCCCCTACTTGTGATACTTGTGGAGTGCTGATAACCGTTCAGCATGTTTTAATTACTTGTGTTTCCTATGATGCTACAAGGGAACAAGCTGGTTTGTCGGATGACCTCCGCTCCATTTTAGGTGGTAGTGATATGGCAGTGGCACGCGTTTTACTATTTTGTGTTTTGGTTGACCTCCTACCAAAGATCTTAGGTCGACGGTTCTAAAATATAGATAGGAGAAGACAGGACCATTCGGTCCATCCCTCTACGTTTAGCCCGCCGTCTTTTTCACCTTGTCCCCCATTTGTCTGGTTTGTCTAGTGTCTTATTAGTACCACTAAACCTTTCACTGTTACACATATGATATAGGGGGAAGAGCGTACGTCCTTTCGTATTGTCTCTTTGCTTGTCTTTCTCCTGTGCCATTTAGCAGTATTAGACTCATCTCTTCCTAGTATGGGCGCTGATGACCACGATGTTGTGCACCCTAAAGCCCCAAAACAACAACATCGTGTACCGGTTTTGGGTGGCGAGGCACTGACTATCTTCTGAATGTTGTTGTTGTTGTTGTTGTCTTCAGTCCAGAGACTGGTTTGATGCAGCTCTCCACAATACCCTATCCTGAGCAAGCCTCTTCATCTCCACATAAGAACGGCAACCTACATCTGTCTGAATCTGCTTACTGTATCCATCTCTTGGTCTTCCTCTGCGGTTTTTAACCCACACACTACCCTCCAACGCTAAATTCACAATTCCTTGATGTCTTAAGAATGTGTCCTACAAATCGATCCCTTCTTTTAGTCAAGGTATGCCAGAGACTCCTTTTCTCCCCAATTCTGTTCAGTACCACCTCATTAGTTAGGCGATCCACCCACCCACCATTCTTCTGTAGCAACACATTTCAAAAGCTTCAATCCTCTTCCTGTCTGCACTGTTTATCGTTTCACTCCCATACAAGGCAACACTCCACACAAATGCCTTCAGAAAGGATTTCCTTAGGCTTAAATCAATATTCGATGTTAACAAATTTCTCTTTTTCCAGCGCGCTTTTCTACCCATTGCCATTTTGCATTTTATATCCTCTGTACTGCGACCAGCATAGTTATTTCACTGCCCTAGTAACAAAACTCATCCACCTCTTTTATTATTTCATTCCCTAATCTAATTCCTTTTTTTCAAACTTTGACACTGCAAATTACCGTTGCAGTTGCATTCAGGGCATGCATATGCTCGTTGGAAGGACACTGAAGATGATCATTATGTGATCGAAATCGATCTGTTGCTTTTTAAAATAAAACATTAATGGCCAATGCTGCTAATTACATCTGGTGAGTTAATCTAATTCCGTCAGCATCGCCTGATTTTCTTAGACTGCACTCCATTACCCTCGTTTTGCTCTTGTTAATGTTCATCTTGTTTGCACCTTTCAGCACACTGTCCATTCCGTTCAATTGCTCTTCCAAGTCCTTTGCTGTCTCTGACAGAATTACATTGTCATCGGCAAAATGCAATGTTTTTATTTCTTCATCCTGAACTTTAATTCCTTCTCCAAATTTCTCCTTGCTTTCCTTTATAGCTTTCCTTATAACATTGGAAAAAGGCTACAATCGTGACTTACTCCCTTCCCAAACACTGCATCCCTTTCATGCCCTTCAACCGCTGTCTGGTTTCTGTACAAGTTGTAAATAACATTATGCTCCTTGTATTTTACTCCTTGCTTCAGAACTTGAAAGAGTTTATTCCAGTTAACATTGTCAAAAGCCTTCTCCAAATCTACAAAAGCTAGAAATGTAGGTTTGCCTTTCCTTAATCTATCTTCTAGGATAAGCTGTAAAGTGAGTATTGCCTCCCGTGTTCCTACATTTCTTCTGAACCCAAACTGATCTCCGAGGTCGGCTTCTACCAGCTTTTCCATCCTTCTGTATATAATTCGTGTTAATATTTTGCAACCATGACTTATTAAACTGATGGTTCTGTATTTTTCACACACTGTCTGCGCCTGCTTTCTTTGTAATGGCAATTATTACATTTTTCTTAAAGTCTGAGGGTACTTCCTGTGCCTCATACATCTTACGCACCAGGTGAAGCAGTTTTGTCATGGCTGGTTCTCCCAGAGACTTCAGTAACTCTGAGGGTCTGTCATCTACTCCAGGGGCCTTGTTTCGGCTTAGGTCTTTCTGTGCTCTGTCACATTCATCTCTCAGTATAGTATCTCCTATTTCATCCTCATCTACTGGGATGACTCTTGTGCCATGTGGCACAATTTCCAAAATACAAGACACTGTGCCACTTGAACTTTGAATGGTGCTTCACACTGGTGTTCCAGGAGAATAGTAAATATTGTAGCAGGTGGTAGTATACACAAATTAAAAAAGCCATTTAACATGTCCAGTTTTTATTGCAGAAAAATACAGTTGTTAGTGTGTAACTCAAACTAACTTGAGGAAAAGGCAAATAATTTTCAAAGATTCCAACCACCAATTTCAATGCACTATGAATTTCTTGGTAACACCACATGTAGCTCTTATATTGTGATGTGGCCATGTGATTCTTCTTATTTCAGAATACCATCACATAGTTAATTATCTTCTTCGTGTGTGGTTTTTTTGTAGTAGATACTGGTAGAGGTCCTGATACACACTGTGTTTAATAAGTTATTTCTAAAGTTAAGGTCAATCAGATTTCTTCCCTATGAAGGTTACACTCAGAAAAGATGAAGTATCATAGTTCAACTTTGTTTCAATTACTTAAATTAGAAAACAGTTGGTTTATATTTGAATGATAATGAGGGTTTATTGTACCCTTTGTACATCACCAATACTTCAAACATTTGGTTTACTGTCTTACATCCAATTATTATTATACAAATTCTTGAGACAAGTTTAGAACATGTTAACAATTTGAATCAACTCATTAATTAATTACAAAACAGAACACCATCAATATCTACACTTTCATATCTCTTTACTTTGAGTATCCACAGAGTTCATTCTGTTGCACAGTATCCTTTAAATATGTTTTCCATTAGAAGTAGGAGGTCCCTGTCTGGGCATTCACCTGTGAAAGAAATAGCCCATGACAGTAATAGTTCAAGCACAAAAACCTCTATAAATACCCAAAATCTAATCAGTTTGGTCATCTTGTCTAGCTAGGGAAAGCATGAAGTGCTTGAGACACTGCAATATCGTCTCTTTGTTCTTTTATGAGGGCTGCATTATTCATAATCTGAACATCGTGCAACAAAGGAAATAAAAATTCAGTGTTATTCATCTTTGAATGTAGCAGCCTATCAAATATTTGTAGCAACAAAAATAAATTTCTTTATATAAATACCAACAATGCATAAGTATTTTAGGATTCTTGTATGAGTCAGTAAGCTGCAAATATGTATAGATTTTCCAATATGTGATTAGGCAGAAAACTAGTAGCACAGCTTTAAAATTGCAGTTTTGCACGTCAGAAATGTTCTGATGTGTTTCTGCATATTTCACATAACCAATGAGAAACGAGAAAAGATGGAGTGAATTTATAGTGCCTAAATTGAAGAAATTGACGGGTTTAGTGTTTTTGGAAGTGCATATTCATAATTGTTCATAGTTTTTTATGCTGATAATACTAACTGATTGATTTACATCTGTCCATGATTTAATTAAAAACACTAATCATTTTAAACATTGACCATTTGAAATGGAGATTGCTTGATAGTGCGTTGAGCCAAAGCAAAGATTGCCAGGTGTATAGGTGAAATGTCGCCTTTTCATTGGACTTTGCCTCAGGCCACACATATCATCTGACTCATGCTGTTTCAGGGGTCAACAATTTTAATTTTTTTTTTTTTTTCCAGAAATATTTTGATTTTATTTCAGTTTTTTTAGTTTGTATTTAAGCAGAATGTATCAGCACATTGAAAGTACAAGAAAAAAGCAGAGTTGTTTAGATACATAAATACTCGAGAATGACACTCTCATTGGCTGTACTCACCTGTTTCATGATTACCAATGATTAATTGTGCCATTAATCTACACATAAAGCAGAAACTTGAACACGTAAAGTGCATTTTTACCAAAATATGCTCAATCTTTACTTTTAAGCTTACGTCTCAAAACCAACTATATAGTTCTAACTTCATTTATTACATCTAATTTGTATACAAACAAAGCAGTGTTGTTTCAATTATGATTTTTTGTGAGGTTAAGACTTAAAACTGTGAAAATTTAAAGACTTTATTCCTTGTCAGCTATAATCTAAGCTGGTTTGTAAGTGATAATGTGTTTTTGAACTCAGAAATTTGAAACATTTCTGAATATGTTATAACTTGTTGCTTTGCTGGTGTAGTATTTAAATGGTTTGAGGTATATTCAGTTACAGTGATTGAATTTCAGGTGGTTTGCCCACACCGTCTGCTGCTTCGATGTGGACTCGAAAGGACATACGCGAATTCAAGGAAGCTATTCGGAGGGAGTCCGGTGATGCCATCATAAAAGTTGGTCACGGAGAAACAGTAACGGTGAGACCATTGTATGCGTGTTCACTAATTCAGCTTAGTTTTAACTACCGATAGTGTGTAACTAGCACAAGTGAGTTCATAAGACAGGCCTAATTGATAAGAAATTGTGGTAATTCCTTGATTAAGAATGGCTTTAGTGTCGTCATAATCTACTTCTGGGACACACTAATTCCGTTTTGTCTTTTTTTCTGAGATCTTGCCATATAATGACCCTTAACCTGGTTTTGCTACAGTTGTGTCATTCTTGATGGAGGACTTGATGTCATTGTCCACAAGCTTAATATTCTTCTAAGTTTTATTTTCTGTTTGAGTCAGACACTATAATGGGTAATCCAGTAAATTTTGGGCAAGCAGCTACGCAAATTCAATTTAATTGCCTGATATTTTGGCTGCCTATTGTCTAGCCATCTTGCAAGACTGCCAACTAGGTGCCAAGGTGAAAATGAACTGCTAATTTTTTATTATTTTTCCCTGTAGTGATTTGCAATTTATAGTGTTGATCAACTTGAGGAGATGCCACTTAACATTTCTTACCGACAGCACCTTCACTGTAAGTACTCTAGTACCAAGAAAGATGTTTCTATACTATAATGCTTCCTTGTTATTCTTGCATTGTTGTATAGCTTTCTGTAGCTCTTTTTCACAAAATGGATTTTCTAGATGTTCTTGCCTCCCTCTTTTTACCATTTTTCAGAAGTTATTGAGCAATTTGGTTTGGGGAACTGTTTGCATGAGGTTTCTTTTATGTTGGATTATTAGTTAAGCGACGTAGAAGTCTAAAAGCCATTGGACTGACTTTGGTCATGTCTAGTCCATAGTGTTTCCTTACCTTCTGCCACAGACTGAGTAAGTTTCAAAGCAGCATCTGATGTTCTCTCACTAAATGTTCTCTTCTTTGAAGAGTTTCACATATTCTTCTAGCAAGTGGGTGTTTTCTTTACTAAGACGAGGGATGTAGTCAATACAGCATCCCCATGGGATGGATTTGCAAGGTGACTCCTGAGCGGCTGCTACAAAATCATCTTAAGCTTCACGGCAAGGATTTATTTTCAACACAAGGTTGTCCTGTGATTCAGGAAAATTATCCCAGTTTGGAGGACATATGCTCTTGAGACATTGTGAAGCTATTTCTTCAATAGCGAAAATCAAATTGGGGTTGTATCCTCGTTTCCAGCATCCACTATTGAAAGGTGGTTGAAAATTACTTTCATGAATTAAATGTAAGTTGTTGGATTCAGCCCACTGTATCACAGCTTCACCACTTCGATCATCGTTTTCATATCTCCAACCACAACTGTGACCATTAAAATCTCCCAAGATGAACTGGTTTTCTGATTGTGCATATTAGTTGCTTTTGTTAAGGATGAATTGTGTACTGGATGGTTTGTACACTTGAAGTGACCACACAGTTGTTTAGTTGAACATACAGAACTTCAGTATCCTCTTCCTCAGTGAATGCTGTTGAAAGAACTGATAACCCATGTTCAACGAACATTGCACTACCGTATTGGTGATGGCCCTGTTAGCTACAAGATTCATGCCTTGTACCTTAGGTCTCCCTTTATTAGTGTCCCTGTGTGGCTCTTCAATACATAAGATATCACATTGGTATTCTTCACATAGGTTTTAAAGGAGTTGTTCTTTAGGTCCGGTTGTTTTTTCTATATTTATCAATATTATGTTCAAAGGTGGCTTTGAAAAAGATCTTTTATATGAAAATTGGCAATTTTTATGTCTGCTTATGTATTTGAAAGGATCAACTGCCAAGCATTGGTCCCCCTGAAATACGCTGGGAAGTAGCTGCAAATGCTGAAAGAAAGTGGAAGAAAATAAGCTACACTCATTGCATAGACATACTCCTCCAAGATCTAAATTGAAATCTAGGAAGAGCTTTCTACGGGCAACTTTTCCACTTAAAACACCCACTAACAAAGGCAAAGAAGAACTGCGGGCAGTCAGAATTGACCACTGACAGGATAAATGCCAGCAAAATGCTTGCAAGCTAGACACAATTTGGACTGGACCACACTGAAATCACTGAACAGACTACGAGAAGCAAAACTATAAACTTTCTAAATGGGGATACCTACAGTGCTCATGCTCCTCAGTGAGGAGGAATTGTTTAAGGTACAAGAAAATGCAGTAACTGTGGCCCATTTCTGGGCAAAGAGAGTTTGATCTTATTATGTGTGTATATAAAGTCTGTGTAGGTTGATTCTGCCTTATGCAAGACACTTTTTGTTTTGTTTAAATACCCAAACTAGTTTAGTCACTTATTGTGCCATCTTCTGTGGGTTTCCGTTGTTTATTTTACTGTGTCATTCGCAGGATTTGCATGTGCATTAATTGTGGAATGACAAATTTTGACAGCCTGTCATATCTGATCTGTGGTGTTGCTGCTTGTTGTTGTTTTTTTTTTTTTTGAGTGTTCTTATGTTTTATGGTCTTCAGTGCAATTTTTGCTGTGAAACAGCACTGTTTACATTGCCATTTTTCTTGTTGTTTGATGTAATCAGTGCTGTTTCACAGCAAAAAATCACACTGAAGACCATAAAACATAAGAACACGCCACAAACAAACAAGCAGCATCACCACAGCTCAGATATGACAGGCTGTCAAAATTCGTCATTCCACAATTAATGCACATGCAAATCCTGCGAATGACACAATAAAATAACCAACAGAAACCCACGGAAGATGGCACAATAAGTGCCGAAACTAGTTTGGGTATTTAAACAAAACAAAAAGTGGCTTTCATAAGGCGGAACCAACCACAAATCTAATACTGCAAGCACAGAAGAGGCAAGAGCTGCACCATCACAAAATGATAAAGTCTGTGCATTCAGTTTGAAAGGCAGTATGATTTTATTGTGTGTGTGTGTGTATACATTTCTTGTATTTCATTTGCTTTGCTTGTTATATAATCTTATTATCTGCCTCTGATTCGAGTAAATAAATAAACCAGCGGTTGAACACAATACCTTCACTCTACAATAGCAATGGTGACGCTACTGATGACAGTGCTGCTAAAGCAGAATTGCTAAACACAGATTTCCCAAAATTCCTTCTGCAAAGAAGACGAAGCAAATGCTCCAGAGTCCGAATCGAGGACAGGTGTCAGCTTGCGTTATTTAGAAGTAGATATCCTTGGAGTAGTAAAGCAACTTAAATCACTCAGCAAAATTGTATATCAATTTGGTTTCTTTCAGAATATTCTGATGCAATAACTTTGTACCTAGTTATGACATACCATCACTTCCTCTGTGTAAGATCCATACCCAAAGACTAGACAGTTGCACAAGTCACCTCAGTATTCAAGGAAGGTAATAGGAGTTTCCTGCAAAATTATAGGTCCATATCATTAACATTGGTTTGCAACAGGCTTTTGGAACATATACTATTTTTGAACATTATGAACTACCTCGAAGAGAATGACCTATTGACTGATAGTCAACATGGATTCAGAAAGTATTGTTCTTGTGAAACACAGCTAGTTCTTTACTCACTTGAAATTATGAGTGCCATTGACAAAGGATCTCGAATCAGTTCCATATTTCTCAATTTCTGGAAGGCTTTTGACACTGTATCAGGCCCTTGTGTGCTCACGGAATATAGTCTTAGTTGTGCAACGTATTAGTGATTTCCTGTCGGAAAGAACACAGTACATAGTAATTGAGAGGAAGTCATCAAGAAAAACAGAGGTGATATCTGGTATTCCCCAGGGAAGTGTTATAAGGTGCTCAAGGTTCCGTATGGGTCATTCCACGTCAAATCACCCAATAATTCTAGGTTTTGTAACCCTCCATCTCAGATTTCCACAAAACTTTGCACATTTGCTTATCCTTACAACATAAGAACATATCCAGAATGTTTTTGTTCTCAGACTAAAACTTTATTTTATATTGAATTTTCAATGCAGTGATGTTCTGATAATCTGGCTCTGCGAGAATGTCCACACAAAGTGGTACCATACTACAGAAATACTCATAACTCAGGTCTTTATGAAGCTTTTTATTTGAATTTTTTTGCAGAGGTTAAGAGAGGCATGTAGTTAATAACAATGTAATTATTTAAGCAGTAAAGTTTCAAAGAAAATTACAAAAGAGATTAATTAATGTCACTTTCCATTTTCTGGAAAAATTACAAGGGTGTTGAAAAAAGCTTATATCACATTTCTCCAACCTGCTGGGAACCTAGTTTTGGTCTTAAACAATTCTCAGGGTAGCAGGTTTTCTAATAAAATAGAAATATTAATGGGTATCCTATGAGTGAACACACAAATACATTAGAAATCAAAAAAACTTTTTATCGTGATGACAAAAGCAACTTTGCAAGTAAGTTCATCCAAACTGAAACCCACTGCCTCAGATACAGGGGTATCATGTTATATTTAAATAACTTATTCTAGACAGACAAATTAAGTATGATAAATCTATTTCATTTTATTAAATAAGTAAATTATATCGTATTTATTTGTGCAGCTAACAATCTGATTCCAACAGTAGTTTGCTTGGAACCTGTACAGTCATTAAAACAATGCAACCATCACTGGCAAGCAACAATCAGTCCACTTGGACTCAGTTGGCCTTTGTCTATTTCCAATGAACTATGTTTTTCATGAAGTAGTGCTCAGTCAATTACAATGGAAAGTATAAAGTCATGTAGTGTTGGAAAATTATTTCAAACACCAAGTCATTTGATGACCTATACCACAGTAAAAACTCTTGAAAAATTTTCAGAGCTGAGTGAAGACCAAGAAGATTTAATTTTGCTACAGTCCAATATAAACATTGCAGAAGACCAAGAAAGAACTATATGTGGACATCACAGATATTATTACTTAAAAGTATTTGAAAGCCATGAAAGAACTTGTTGTGATTCTTTCAAAATACACAGGCAGTCAGTTAAAAAATCCTTGAGGCCAGTAAGCTTTAGCTATGTCAAAATCATTAAGAACTAAGAGAATCTATGTGAAACCAGGCAAAAAAATGTCGTAAGATTTGTGAACAAAGAAACAGAAATCAGTGACATAGATGAAAGTGATGCCAATGACCCAGAGGTGACATTTTATGAATCAGGACTAAAAAGACAAAGTATTGAAGATGCAAATAAAACTTTAGGTGATTTGGGATGCACTCGCTTAAAACTTCATTCCATTCCAAATCACAGCAAGGCTTCATATGGCAAACGGAAACTAGAAAAAGTGAAGTGTGTGTTGGAAAATAAAGTGTACCAGGCATTATATTGCAGTGTTGAAATTTCTGACAGTAGGGAGGGTAAAATAGATGATGAAGTTGTTAAGAAAGCCAAAGATTTTGATGACATGATACTGTTAATGAAAGAGTCCAGTGCCAGCTGTCACCAGTGCCACATCGTAAACAGCGCTAAGTATCTGAATTTAATTTGTGTCAAATTTAATTTGCCAGTCTAATTCATTTTCGGTAGTACTGTTTTAAGAGGTTTATTCCCGCGTACTTGCAGATTTCGTTTGTACTACTGTTTTAATTGTTTATTCTATCGTATTTGATAAATACCGTTGTGTTTAGTCTTCGTCTTTGACCGGTGTATTTCAAAACAAGTCAGAGACCGTTACTAAGCTCGTTATCAGTCAGTCCAGTGCCAGCTGCCACGAGTGCCGCAGCGTTAACAGCGCTAAAGCTGCCGGACTCAGTTTTGTTGATTCGACAGTGTAGTTACCACTGACCACAGTTAAGTCAGCAGCCAGCCGCCTTCATTAGAGTACTAGGCTTCTTTAAAGTTGTAAATTGCTGTTAATTGTATCGATAGGATGGATAGGATGTGTGCCTGCTGTGTGCGGACGCAGGAGGAGTTGGCCGCGATTCGCGAACAGCTGAGCGTGCTGTTGGCTACGGTCAGCCGTCTTCAGGCTGCCGTCTCGGGGTGCAGCGATGGTGGGGAGTCTCGTTCGTCGAGTGGGACACCTCAGGTGTCTCACCCTACGCTCTCTGTCCCTGCTACCGAGGCACCTTCAGGTGCACCGGACGTCGTCGAGCCGCCTTCTCCGCAAGGGGAGTGGCGGGTTGTACGGCGTTCGCGTCGCTCGAGGCGGAAGGCCAATGTGGAGGCTGGACGTCCGTCTGCGCCCGTTCGTCCTGTGAGTGAAAGTGTGGCCACTCCTTCAGCAGGGTCCGAGCAGGTGCACGGGGGGAGGGGATTATTAGTTATTGGGAACTCCAATGTCAGGCGCGTGATGGAGCCCCTTAGGCAGATAGCGTCCAGATCTGGAAGGAATTCCAACGTGCACTCGGTGTGTTTGCCGGGGGGCCTCATCCGAGATGTGGAGGCGGCCTTGCCGGCGGCTATCGAGGGTGCGGGGTGCAGTCGACTGCAAGTCGTAGCTCACGTCAGCACCAATGACGCTTGTCGCTTGGGTTCTGAGGATATCCTCAGGTCCTACGAGCGGCTGGCGGAATTGGTGAAGGCTGCTGCCTTCGCACGCGGGGTGCAAGCAGAGCTGTCGATTTGCAGCATTGTTCCCAGGGTTGATCGGGGTCCTTTGGTTTGGAGCCGAGTGGAGGGTCTGAACCAGAGGCTTCGCCGACTCTGTGACAGTCATGGCTGCAGATTTCTGGATCTGCGTTATCGGGTGGGGAATTGTAGGGTGCCCCTAGATAGATCAGGGGTGCACTACACTAAGGAAGCGGCTACTCGGGTAGCAGAGTACTTGTGGAGTGCACACGGGGTTTTTTTAGGCTAGGCGCTAACTCTGATGAGCACTCGCCTGTCAGCATTCAAACAGCGAATTCAGGCCACGTTCGGAACAAAAATTCGAACATAAAAATATTAGCCGCGAACTTACAAAGTATTAGAAACAAAGTTCCCAAATTTGCAGCGCTGCATGGAAGTTATTGCGCTCAGATAGTTTTAGGCACCGAAAGCTGGCTAAATGATGATGTGGCAAGTTCAGAAATATTTAGCGAAGCGTGGAATGTATATCGGAAAGATAGATCTGATACAACTGGAGGAGGAGTGTTCATCGCTGTGGACAAAGAGATTGTTTCTACTGAGATCGAGGTTAAAAGTAACTGTGAAGTTATCTGGGCACGCATAACAGGTCTAAAAGAAGTAAAGTTAATAGTCGGGTGTTTTTACCGGCCCCCCAGTGCTGCTGTAGCAGTTTTAGAATCATTCAAGGAAAGTCTACACCAGGTAGTGCATAGGTATCCGGGTCATGCAATATTAGTCTGAGGTGACTTCAACCTTAAGAGTATAGATTGGGACCTCGCTAGTTACATTTCAGGCGGTACAGACAAGCAGTCTTGCGAGCTACTTTTGAACACATTCTCCGAAAACTGTCTTGAGCAGTTAAACCGGCAACCCACGCGCAATGGAAATATTCTAGACCTTGTAGCCACAAACAGGCCTGACCTTATTAACGATGTCTGTGTAGAGACAGGAATTAGTGATCATGATATCGTCATAGCGTCGATGGTCACCAAAGTTCATAAACCAGTCAAGAAGGCTAGGAGCGTGTTTTCGTTGGGAAAAGCCGACAAGCAAAGGTTACGATCGCACTTAGAAACTGAATGGGCATCGTTTAATTCTGGGACTATGGATGTAGAGGAATTGTGGACTAAATTTAAATGCATTGTTAATGAAGGGTTAGAGAAATATGTGCCAGTAAAGACAATTAAGGATGGAAAAGATCCACCGTGGTATAATAATAATGTTAGAAAGCTGCTGAGAAAGCAAAGGCTGTTGCACTCTAGATTCAAAAAAGAACACGCAAATGATGACAGGCAAAAGTTAGTAGAGATTCGTGCGTCTATAAAAAGATCGATGCGTAAAGCATACAATAATTATCACAGCCATACCTTAGAAAAAGATCTTTCCGAGAACCCGAAAAAATTCTGGTCCTACGTAAAATCGATAAGCGGGTCAAAGCCCACTGTCCAGTCACTAGTTGATCATTCCGGGGCAGTAATAGAAGAAAGCAAACGGAAAGCTGAAGTTCTAAATTTAACCTTTAAGAAATCTTTCACGCAGGAGGACCGCACAAATATACCATCATTTGATCAACGTACTAATTCCGAAATGGGGGACATAGCAATAGGTATTTCCGGTGTAGAGAAGCAGCTGAGAGAGCTAAATACGAAAAAGTCTGCTGGTCCGGATGGAATACCAGTTCGGTTTTACAAAGACTATTCTGCGGCATTGGCCCCCTACTTAGCTTGCATTTACAGCGAATCTCTAATTCAGCGCAAAGTTCCTAGTGATTGGAAAAAAGCGCAGGTGACTCCCGTGTATAAGAAAGGAAAGAGAACTGACCCATACAATTACAGGCCAATATCGTTGACATCGGTTTCATGTAGAATTTTGGAGCATATTCTCAGTTCGAATATAGTAAATTTCCTTGAAACGGAAAAGCTTCTTTCCATGAATCAGCACGGGTTTAGGAAACATCGTTCATGTGAAACTCAGCTTGCCCTTTTCTCACATGACATCTTGCGAGCCATGGACGAAGGGCAACAGGCGGATTGTGTTTTTCTCGACTTCAAAAAGGCGTTCGACACGGTGCCACACTGCAGACTGCTAACGAAGATACGAGCTTATGGAATAGGTTCACAGATTTGTGACTGGCTGCAAGACATCCTAAGTAATAGAACGCAGTACGTTGTTCTCGACGGCGAGTGTTCATCAGAGACGAGTGTATCGTCAGGCGTGCCCCAGGGGAGTGTGATAGGACCGCTATTATTTTCTATCTACATAAATGATCTGATGGACAGAGTAAGTTGTAATTTGCGGCTGTTTGCTGATGATGCTGTGGTGTATGGTAGGGTGTCGTCTGTAACTGACTGTAATAGCATACAGGTTGACTTAGACAAAATTTCTAGTTGGTGCGAAGAATGGCAGCTAGCTCTCAATGTAGAAAAATGTAAGATGATGTGCATGAGTAGAAAAAACAATCCTATAATGTTCGAATACAGCATCAGTAGTGAGCTTCTTGATGCGGTCGCGTCGTTCAAATATCTAGGCGTAACATTGCAGAGCGATATGAAATGGAACGAGCATGTAAGGACAGTTGTGAGTAAGGCAAGCAGCCGACTTCGGTTTATTGGGAGAATTTTGGGAAGATGTACTTCACCTGTAAAGGAGACCGCGTATAAAACGCTTGTACGACCACGTCTTGAGTATTGCTCAAGTATTTGGGACCCGCAGCAGATCGGTTTGAAGGAAGACATAGAGGCGGTTCAGAGGCGAGCAGCTAGATTTGTTACCGGTAGGTTCGACCAATGCGCGAGTGTCACGGAAATGCTCCGGCAACTCAATTGGGGATCGCTGGAAGAAAGACGACGTTATTTTCGTGAATTTCTGTTAAGTAAATTTAGAGGGCCGGAATTTGAAGCTGAGTGTAGTACGATCTTGCTGCCGCCTACTTACATTTCGCGTAAAGATCACAAAGACAAGATAAGAGAAATTAGGGCTCGTACGGAGGCATATAGGCATTCTTTTTTTCCTCGTTCAATTTGGGAGTGGAATAGGAAAGGAAATGCCTAGTAGTGGTACAGTGTACCCTCCGCCACGCACCTTACGGTGAATTGCGGAGTATGTATGTAGATGTAGATGTAGATGAAGAAAAAGTGGCTAGTATAAAGCAATCTGCAAAAATTCAAGTTGGAACTTTAGCTCCTCCCTCTTGGTCAAAAGAAAGAATAATGTCAGAATTCAATGTTAGTGAGTATGTAGTTCGATAGGCAAGGAAATTGAAAAGAGAAAAGGGTATTTTATCCGTTTCTAAACCAAAAAGAGGTAAAATTATCTCTGGTGAAATTATGAAGTTTGTCACAGATTTTTACCAAAATGATGAATATACTCAAATGTTACCAGGAGCAAAAAGACAAAGTTAGCATTCAGAAGAATGTCTATATGCAAAACAGACTTATCCTCTGCAACCTAAGGGAACTATATTCTTGTTTTAAGTGGGAAAATCCAAACATTAACATTGGTTTTTTTCTAAATTTTGTTCACTAAGACCAAAGTGGTGTATTTTAGCTGGTGCTGCAGGCACTCATTCTGTGTGTGTCTGTAGTATCCACCAAAATGTAAAACTGCTTTTGGATGCGGGCACATTGAAGAAACATATAAAGAACTTGTAAAATTTCTTGTATGTGATAACCAATGTGGCTCTGAAAACTATGACTGAATGCTTATCACTGTGATAGTTGTCCCAGTGACAAAAAATTGTTAGAATTTTTGAAAGAAATATTAGCTTAAAAACATGAGGATGAATACAATGTTGAGTACAGGCAGTGGATTAACATATACCATCGGACCGAATTGGTAAAGCAGTCTGCAACTGTTGATAAATACATAGACTTGTTGGTAACAAAATTACAGGCACTTAAACCACATTCAGATATATCTGTCAGGCAAGAACCCTGAAAAATTTGAAAGAAAATCTAACCCCTGAGAAAGCAATCAAGTATTAATGGGCTTTGCTGAAAACTACACATTTGTAATTCCACTGGTCAAGAAGCAGCTGTACAATCCATCCTGTTTGTGTTTATGTGATAAATGAGGAAAATGAATTGGTAATAGTAAACCACTGCTTTATAAGTCATGGTATTGTGCATGATGTGGGATTTGTACATGCTGTTCAGACAGAAATGGTTAAGTGGCTGAGTGTGTACTACCCGTGAAGTCAAGAAACTGCATTATTTCACTGATGGATGTGCTATGCAATATAAAAATATAAAAAGCTTTAAAAACTTGTGTGAACATAAAAATGATTTTTCTGTTGATTCTGGACGTTCTTTTTTTGCTACTAGCCACGGTAAATCTGTGTGAGATAGATTGGAACCGCAAAATGTGTGTTGAGAAAAGCTAATCTTCAACTAAATGATGATGTATAGATACCAACTGCATTGGTGTTTACAACTTCTGCAGTGCTAATATTGAAAAATGTTTCTTCCCCTTCTAAACAACATACATTTCCTCCACAAGAACCTTGAGAAGAGATTTTTGACAACCCGCACAATACCTGGTAACAGGAATTTTCACCATTACAAACCACTTTCCTGTGATTCATTAGAAATTAGAAGAGTAATTTTTTTCTGAAAAGCCTTCCTTGATATTCTCATTCAATGAAATTGTCTTGCTATGGACACACTCCCATCCTCAACAATACACTTTTGTAACTGCTGTATAAAATGACAGATGGTATTTTGCCTTCGTCAAGAATATATTCAATGAAGAACAAGATGCTGAACTACTTTTTCTCCACTCACCTGGACCTGCAGTGTCATTCTTTTGGCCTGAGAAGGAAGACACTTGTTTTGTGCCCTGGGAAAAATATTTTATGTACTGTTGGTGTACCTGAATCAAGCTCATTAGAAAGAGTGTATTACTTTAATAAAAATGATGTGAAGTTAACACAATCAAATTTGTCACAGTGGATTAAAAAAAGAGACGCTATTAAAGCTTCCACTTGAAAACTCAGAATCTCGTCTGCTGAACAGGTACATTTTAAATAAAAATCATTTATATATCTTGTGTAATTGTTATGTAAATAGGCTTATTTTATATCCGTAAATAAAATTAACAGTATTAATGAAACTATTTCCATTAAAATATAACTGCTGGCTCTGTACTTTTATTGTTTTAACAAATGAGACATGTCATCAAGCTTATCGGTCAATGTACGGTATTGTGTCTCTTTTTTTTTTTAAATGACCTTCAGAACAAAGATATGAAATAGTTTATTATATAAATGATTGCCACTGTTGATCAAAACACATGCTATTTTTTGTTTGTAATCATATATATTTGAGTCTCAATAGAAAAGGCCTAGGAGTAACAAGTCTGAAAGTATTTTGCATATTTAAGAAAGCAGTGTATGGGCCATAACAATTGGTGTTGATTTCCTATATTCCCAGAAGTTGAACAGAGTTATAAAAATTTGAAAATAAGCTAAGTCTCTTTTTTTCTCCCTAAAGTAATGTAATCTAAATGGAAAGCTTCAGCCATGATGTTTATGTATGTTTTTGGAAATTTTAAGATTTTTCTATCTCAAAAGCTATGAAATATGTGGAAGGAACTTTACACTGTTTGTTATCATGTCAAAAGTAATAAGTAAAAAAAAATTCATGAAAATCTGGTGTAGTGGGTTTCAGCTTGGACGAACTTACTTGCAAAGTTGCTTTTTCATCATGATAAAAAGTTGTTTTGATTTCTAATTCATTTGTGTGTCCATTCATAAAATACCCATTGATATTTTTATTTTGTTAGAAAGCCTGCTATCCTGGGAATTGTTTAAGACCAAAACTAGGTTCCCAGCAGGTTGGAGAAATGTGATATAAGCTTTTTTCAACACCCTTGTAATTTTTCCAGAAAATGGAAAGTGACATTAATTAATCTCTTTTGTAATTTTCTTTGAAACTTTACTGCTTAAATAATTACATTACTATTAACTACATGCCTCTCTTAACCTCTGCAAAAAAATTCAAATAAAAAGCTTCATAAAGACCTGAGTTATGAGTATTTCTGTAGTATGGTACCACTTTGTGTGGACATTCTCGCAGAGCCAGATTATCAGAACATCACTACATTGAAAATTCAATATAAAATAAAGTTTTAGTCTGAGAACAAAAACATTCTGGATATGTTCTTATGTTGTAAGTATAAGCAGATATACAAAGTATCAAGAAAATATGAGACTGTGGGTGACATGACGCGGGTGATTTGACATGGAATGACCCTTATCTTTATAAATATTATCTTTAGATGTTGTAGAAAACAATCTGAGCACCTCTCTTAAACTGTTCATGGATGATGATGATGTTTATTTGGTTAGTAAAGTCACCTGAAAGTCAAAAGTAGCTGCAAAATATTTAGATTTCTGCATGGTGCAAAAATTGCCAATTGACCATAAGTAATGAAAAGTGTGAAGCCATCCATATGTGGTCTAAAAGAAACCATTAATCCACATTTACATGCTAAATCAGTCAAATATACAGGGCACAAATTCAACTAAATACCTAGGAATTACACTTACAAACAACTTTATTTGGAGAGAACACACAAAAAATATTGTGGGAAGGCGAACCAAAGGCTATTTTTTATTGACAGAACACTTAGAATATGCAACAGTTCTATTAAATAAACTGCCTACACTACACTTGTCTGTTGTATTTCGGAGTATTGCTGTGCATCATGGGATCCTCACTAGTTGGAACTGACGGAGGACGTAGAAAAGGTTCACAGAAGGGCAGGTTATTTCGTATTATTGAAATACAGGGGAGAGGATGTCACAGAAATGTTGCAAAAGTTGGGGTGGAAATCATTGAAAGAAAGGTATTACTCGTTGCGACAAGATCTATTTCTCTCGCTAATTTTTTCCTCTGAATGCAAACGATTTTGTTAGCATCCACCTACATAAGGAGACATGACCATCACAATAAAAATAAGAGAAATCAGGTCAAAAATTTATTTAGCTGTTCCTTTTTCTCTCACACTATTAGAGACTGGATCGGTAGAGACATACTTTGAAAGCGGTTCAATAAACCCTCCGGCAGGCACTTAAAACTGATTTGAAGAGTAAATATGTAGATTCAGATTTGATTGAAACACAAGGTATTACCGTTACCAGTCAATTAGTTTCATTGTATCCACAATGCGTTGCTGGGGTTTAAACCCCCATCATAAATGACTTTAAGCTGAGGTCATATAGGTTAGGTTGGCCTGTTGCACCTTCTACAAGAGAAAATACAAAACACTACATCAGACTGGTTATATTTTGATGTAGTGTTTTGTATTTTTTCCTTTAGACAGTGCAACAGGTCAAAATAATCTACATGTACACAGCTTAATGTCATTCCACCTAATGATGGGGGTTTAAACCACTGAAACGCATTGTGGGTACAATAAAACAAAGTGACTGATGACAGTAATACCTCGTGTTTCAATCAGTTTCAAACAACAGTCACTGTAAAGCCTTTACCAAAATGTTTTCATTTAAAGATTTAGATTTGTTTCTTTTAGATAGGTTCTGCCTTGAGAAAATACAATTTTGTCATGTGCATCTGTAGTTGTAGGTACACAACAGTGCTAAAGATTAGATAAAGAGGTACTGAGTTAGATTGTGGAGAAAATAAATGTATGGCACAACTTGAATAAAAGAAGTTATTGATTAATAGAATAAATTCAGAGGCATGAAGGTACTGTCAATTTGTTGCTGCAGAAAAGAGTGGAAGAGAGGGGGGGGGGGTGGATTAAAAATGTAGTGGATGAGCAAGAGAAAGACACACAAGGCAGAGTGAAATTGATGTCTGTGACTATAGTTATTCAGAGATGGTGAGTCTTGTACAGGGTAAACTGGGGCAATGAAAACTGCATCAAATCAAGTCTTTGGACTGAAGACCACTACAACAACATTGTTTTCTGTTTGTTATGTAATTTGAATGCTCATATCTGTTAAAAATTTAATGACAAATAGGTAAAAACCCAGTGTTGCCCAGGTATTTATTTATTCCTGCCATTTTTCAGGTATATATTAATTTGTATAAGGGCTATATGTCTGTAAAATCTCTTAGGAATACAATTAGTAATAAAGAAGTAATGGATTAAAACTTGGTGCGTGATGGGGCAGTTTTCCATGGATGTTCATCTACATCTACATACATACTCCGCAATTCACCGTAGGGTGCGTGGCGGAGGGTACACTGTACCACTACTAGGTATTTTCTTTCCTATTCCACTCCCAAATTGAACGAGGAAAAAAAGAATGCCTATATGCCTCCGTACGAGCCCTAATTTCTCTTATCTTGTCTTTGTGATCACCACGCGAAATGTAAGTAAGCGGCAGCAAGATCGTACTACACTCAGTTTCAAATTCCGACCCCCTAAATTTACTTAACAGAAATTCATGAAAAGAAAATCGTCTTTCTTCCAGCGATCCCAAATTGAGTTACCGGAGCATTTCCGTGACACTCGCGCATTGGTCGAACCTACCGGTAACAAATCTAGCTGCTCGCCTCTGAACCGCCTCTATGTCTTAGTTTAAACTGATCTGCTGCGTGTCCCAAAGACTTGAGCAATACTCCAGACGGGGTCGTACAAGCGTTTTATTCGCGGTCTCCTTTACAGGTGAAGTACATCTTCCCAAAATTCCTCCAATAAACCAAAGTCGGCTGTCCGCCTTACTCACAACTGTCCTTACATGTTCGTTCCATTTCATATCGCTCTGCAGTGTTACGCCTAGATATTTGAACGATGCGACAGCATCAAGAAGCTCACTACTAATGTTACTGTTTATATGCTCATATCTCATGAACTATGTGTCGTACTGTGATACAGTTTAGGAGGTACACTCATCTATATGCGTGTATACTGTCTGTAAAATTTCCTGCGGCTACAATTGGTAAAGTAGAAATTATTAATGGTAATGTCATACCAAATGTCATAGTTTTACTCCATAAACAGCAGAAAAGTAGTAAGCGATGAACTTTTTTCCTTTCATCATTTTGTTATGGTTGTCAGTGAGAAAAAGTTTAATAATGTTTGACATTATGTTTAAAGTTTGTTGAAAGTTGCCAAGTACTTTCATTCTCATATAGCATATTTATAAACTTTCGCCGCATTATGTGGCAGTTTTTCAGTTTTCCTATAGTTTATGACGTCATATCTTGTGATCCATGTGTCGTATGTGATTCTTAACCCTGCAGCAATTGTTACCTCTCGGTAAGGAATGTGTGTACCATATTTGGTTAAAATCAGTCCAGTGGTTTAGGAGAAAATGAGCAGCATTGTCACTAAATGCAGCAGTTTTTAGCGCATCTCATTGTTTATGATGTCATATGTCGTGAACTATGCATCATATGTGATTCTTACACTTACGGCGACTGTTCTCATGGTTTGAAGCTTATGTCTACAAAATTTCATAAAGATTGGAACAAAACTATAGATTAGTATGCAACATGTACACACGGACACTCTGCTTTGTATATTAAATCTTACGAAGTCAAGATCAATTGTTTTTTCCAGGCATTTGAAGTAAGGTTTTCATTGTTGCTATTTTCTTTGTGTTATATTTTTGCAGGTGCGAGTTCCAACACACGAAGATGGTACATGTCTGTTTTGGGAGTTTGCGACAGACAACTATGATATTGGTTTCGGAGTATATTTTGAATGGGCGAAACCGACCACGAGTCAAGTTTCTGTTCACATTGCAGAGAGTGAAGAAGATGATGACGAGGAATTTGATGATGATGAAGACAATGATGGTATGCATTGTTTGATACTTATGTTGCATGTGCATTATATTGAATTGTCAGCTGAGAACTGAAATCTCTCTATATAAAAATGTTATGTTGGTTGTATACACTTCAAAAACTAAAAACGTTACTCACCATTGAGTTCTAAGTTGACACAATTTTGCATTCTAATATAGGAAAATTTTTAGATACTCACTACTTCAATATTTTTTATATAACCTAGATACATATGAGTCAATTTTGCAATTTTTGCAACTTTTCCCCATCATAAATGAATAGAAATTCATATTGCCTGCATGGGCTTCCCTGTTGTAACATCATACAGTATTCTTCTCGGATTTTCTGCCAGATCAGGACAACATCTTGACAGGTCCTGATCCGGCAAAAAACCCAACAATAATATTATAAATTCATATTTGTCGTACATTAAAAATTAGGTATATTAAAACGTGCATCTAAACCAGTAGAAAGTTGTCAAAATTTCATAGTATTCTGTCAAGTAATTTCAGACATTTAAGGTTAGGAATATCTACATTTACGAATTTAAATGTTTGTTTATCACAAATCTGACATCTCCAAAACGTTTTCACAGGTTGCATTGAAATTTTGACACAAAGTTGCCTTTGATTTATTTTGCACATATTGTTTCGGTATTCATTGTGTTGAATAAAATTTTGTAGAACATAGCAATCAATAAAACCATTTTCAAAAATATGATAAAGGTGAAAATTCAAAGAGTATATGGTATTTCCATGGAGTAATTATTGTTAATTATTATACATGCTCTGCAAAGCATTCACACTACCATTACACAACCTTCGATTCGGAGTGCGGCTGCCGGAGATGACGGTTGTGTGACAGCGTTGTGTGCCTGTGTGTTTGCGTGAATGGTCACGCGGCAAGTTGTAAACTGTCGTTATTATTATATTGTTATTTTGAACCTGACTTTCCATTATTAAACTGCAGTTAAAATGTAAAAGAGAGACTGTAATTGTTAAGGGAGTGGGAAAAGCTCATGCAACATCTAAACAGACTGCAGGTGGTATTCACTCGTTACATTGAGGAAGCTGTGAAGGAAACCAGAGAGATTTGAAACTGAGTTAAATTTAAAACTTCCGAGATTTGTTGCTCATGTTGTAATACCATGAGACACCACCAAACTCTCAGAAGATATTTGAACAGAATACATAATCTTTTGTGTGGAATGGGTATGCCTGGACAAGAAGTTACCAGATAGCCATTTAAAAAAGTAAAACAAGGGTAATGGCCTTCATTTAAAGCAGTTTTACCCTTTGAACAACAAAATAGCTGACATTAGCAAAAGTTAAAGATGTGTATATTGTATATTGAATGTAGCAATAAATTTTTTTTTCATATGGAAGAATTATTGAGAGGAGTTATAGAATATCCTGAAGGTGACATTGATATAATCGGTGCCTGAAGACTGGAAAGGCAGTCCACACTAATACTCAAGAAAGGAAACTGAAATAATACATTGAATTACAAACCCATATCACTGACATAGATGCCCTAGGATTTTGGAACATATAGTGTGATTGAACAATATGAATAATATTGAAGATAATCTATTGACGCTTGACTTGCCGCTCGGGAATTCAGCCCTCATTTCTTTGCAGCGCTGCTCCAGCCGAGACGCATTGCTCGCTACGTATTTTGCTGCGGCCTTACTTCAAACGTACCATTTATTTAAAAACGGGTATTATTACTTGAAAGTCAATGAGCAATTACACACTCTTAATTGTCAATATTAAAAATTTCATCAAATTTATCATATTTGGTAGTGCAATCTGTTGAATAAACCAATTTATAATGAATTGGATGATGTTGTAGTCATAATTTTACCTCAAGTCCACTTCAGTTCATTACCTTTATTCCTAAAACTAATATTTTGTAAATGTTCTTTTATAACTTAAGTGTTCCGCCTTGAGAAAAATACAGAATTTCTTCTTTTTTATTACCGAAAAATGTTTCATCACAGTTGCAGCATCTATGCACTTTTATTTATTTCTTGTTATTACATGTTCAGATATTCCTGTTGTCTATTATTATTATTACTATTATTACTTATTACTATTAATAGTAATAATTTAATTTTTTTATTGGGTCTCGAGGAAAACTTAGAAAAATAGGAATTCATGAAGATGTAAAAAGAAGAAATAAATAAATAAAGGCCCACTGAAGAAGCTGCAACATGTATGGGCAATTAAAAAAAAAAAACAGTGTTTTACTCATTGAAGAGCAATTCAAATACAAAACAACTTCTGTTAAAGCAAAAGTACACCACAGGAGCTTGAACATATGTGTGATATTACCTGGTTCCTTGCACTTTCCTTATTCTAATAATAGATCGGAAAAAAACATATCTTAAAGTAAGGACTAGGTTGCCTTCAGCTTTAATTGGCTGCTTTACAAAGTTTACGCAATTTGATTGCGTATGTGGTGCAACAAGCTTCAAGATCGACATCAATACTCCGTTAACCACACTGAAGTGCATGGCAGAGGGTTCATCGAACAACTTTTATGATGAAACTTCCTGGCAGATTAAAATTGTGTGCTGGAACCGGGACTCGAACCTGGGACCTTTACCTTTCGCGGGCAAGCGCACTTTCGACTGTGCTATCCCGACACGACTCATGATGCCGCCTCACAACTTTACTTCCGCCAGTACCTCGCCTCCTACTTTCCAAACTTCACAGAAGCACTCCTGCGAACCATGCAAGACTAGCACTGCTGGAAGAAAGGATATGTTGGAGACATGGCTTTAGCCACAGCCTAAGGGATGTTTCCAGAATGAAACTTTCACTCTGCAGCATGCACATCAGATAACTACAGCAGTGTTACATTATACCGCCATGGAAAAGGGGTATGCCAAAGTTCAAATGCATATTACAATGTTCATTTAATTATGTACTGAATGAAGTAACTTTTTGTTTTATAATATACAGTAACAGTGAGTCATATTTTGTTGTAGATTAAATTGTTCGAGGTGCCATCAACGAGTAACTAATTAGATGTTATATCACTGGAGCAGGGCTGCGATAACTTTCAGTGCCCACCCCAGACTTCAAAAACGCATTTGGGCCCCATCAGATTACTTTCACAGACACCCACAATCTGTACAAGATAAATGGCCAATGACCACGAAGTACCACGGGGAGTGGGGACATGAAGGGGGTGCTGCCTCACTGGGTTTTCACTGCTGACAGCCCCAGCAGGCGCGCGCCAAACTCCACACAACAGTGTCTGGCGGCGGCGCCGGGCGTGCCATTGCCCATTGTTGTCGGTTTCTTACTGTCTCAATTAAGAAGCGTGGAAACTACAGGGTCTTCCAAAATGATCTCTACAAGTTTAATCTCGCATTCTGTATCTCCGAAGTGGGAACAGGTAGAAACGTGCCGTTTGCGGTTTATTGTTCATACATATCTAAGGTTCTAGTAGGACAGGGTTAAGTATGGTAACTTTGAGCATATTTGCTAGATCCAAATTCGAAGATCACTAAAACATTAGATATTGTAGAAAAAAAGCCTTCATTAAAGCATTTTGTATAAAAATATTTCTTATAAAAATATTTTTGTTAATTCCATCTAATTTGAAGGATTACGAGAGACATACAACATTTATCAGGGCTGTAAATTTTCTTCAGCGCATCTATATTCGTCAACAGTGTATGTAAACATTCATATGAAGTTTTATAATTATTCACTCTTGTCACAGATATTTCTGTGGTTATCGGTGAAAAGGTGTGGAGGTTTATTCCATCCCTCTGCCATGTACAATACAAAATCTTAGATGAACAGTGAACTGCCACTTCTTTTGAAAGTGTGCAAAATTTCATCAAGATCGGAATGAAACTCTCTATTGGCGTCAAAGTCTGGAATACCTTCTGTCATGCATCAAACTAAAGTAGTGTAGACAGTTACCATTCTCTTTCTTTGAAGGTGAAGAGTGAAATATATCATTAAAATTCAAATACAAACGGAATTTGTTGAAGTTAGTAGGTAAAGTACCCTTCGCCATGCACCTACGAAATTAATTGCACACAATTACCTTCGCCTTGTTTTAAAGGTCAAGTATGCAAAATTGCATCAAGAATGCAGCGAAATTGTGGTTTTTGTCGAAGTCAGTATGTAAAGTACCCTCCGCCATGCACCGAATGAAATTTGATGTAGACAGTGACTTTCCTCTTGCTTTGAAGGTCAAGTGTGTAAAATTTCATCAAGATTGGAGCAAAACTAGATTTGCCTGAAATAGAAACACACACACACACACACACACACACACACACACACACACGGATACGGACACGGACACACTGCTATATTTATAATATTTGTCTCTAAGAAAGTTTCATGTTGATTCATGGTTCATTTATACCCGAAAAGGCTGAAGGAGTATGCAAAAAAAAGTCACACAAAGTCGGTGAATTAATAAAAAACATCTATATAACTGCAGAAACCGACAGTTTTTCCAGCCGGTTGTATCGCATCAAGTGAAACCACTCAATGCCAAGAATATTCATATAAATGACAGAGACTTGTTTCATTCCGTGGTCGTGCATCGAGTGAAACCACTCAAACCCACTGAATGAGTGAAAACATTCATATAACGACTGCAACCGACAGAGACTGGTTTCATTCGATTGTTTCGCATCGACTGAAACCACTCAGACCCCGCCAGTGAGTGGAAACATTCATACGGCCACAGAGACTATTTTCATTCGGTTGTTTCATTCGACTGAAAAAAACTGACTGAACGAAAAAACAACCGATTGACCAATTGGTTGTTAAAAACAGTCGGTTGTCCCATCACCAACTGAAAGGGAACAGCCACTGTGCTGTCTAAATCAGAAATCTGAGCAGCTAATTTCCAGATGTCGTTTTCAGTCACTCCAGCAAAATCGTATCTGGCCCTTACATGTACACATGACAGCAAAAAATGGTTTCCGCAATTCAGTTTTCGTGTTTCAGAAGTTTGCTCGCATGTAGAAGTAGCAAGTATTACTGTGTGAGTCAGGCAGTGTTGTCTGCAGTGTTACTCTTTTGTGCATCTCCGTAGTTCCTAATGTTTTCGTTTCTTGCGATGAGTGTACATAATTGCTGCAGTCAGGACCAACATTAAACATGTCAATGCATACGAGGATTCCAGTTTCGTTTACAAACTACATTTAAGCGATACTTTATTTCCGTCCTCCCCCCCCACCCCTGCTCCCGCTAGAACCATATAAATTCTAGCATACGTATTATATAATAATGGAAAGTCCAGGTTGGAATTAATAATACAGTAAGGACAATTTACAACTCACCGCAAAGACGTGGCGACGAGCTGTGACAGGGCACATACGAAAGACACACACATACAACACTTTCAGCTATTGACCATGGCCTTCTTCAGAAATCCTGCCCAAGATCCTTCCCACCCCTCCTAAAGTTGTGTTCCGTCGCTCTCCCAATCTCCACAACATCCTAGTTCATCCTTATGCCACCCCGAAACCCAGCTCACTGTCACAGGGATCATATCCTTGTGGAAGACCCCGCTGCAAGACCTGTCCAATCCACCCACCCAGCACTTCCTATTCCAGTCCTGTCACAGACTTATCCTACCCTATCAGAGGCCGGGCCACCTGTGAAAGCAGCCACGTAATTTACCAACTGTGCTGCAAGCACTGTACAGCTTTCTATATTGGCATGGCCACCAACCAGCTGTCCATTAGGATGAATGGCCACCGCCAAACTGTGGCCAAAAGAAAGGTGGACCACCCTGTGGCACAGCATGCAGCGGAGCACATGCTTGATTTCAATGGCTGCTTCACAACCCGGGCCATCTGGATCCTCCCATCCACCACCAGCTTTTCTGAACTGCACAGATGGGAGTTATCCCTACAATACATTCTCCGATCCCGAAATCAACCAGACCTCAACCTACGATAACTTTCCTATTTTTTCCCCGTACCTTACAGTTCCTACCTCTATATCCCAAACCTCACCTATTTTGAGTGGTGCGTGAATGTGCGATTGTGTGTGTGTGTGTGTGTGTGTGTGTGTGTGTGTGTGTGTGTGTGTGTGTGTGTGTGTGTGTGGCCTTGTGTACTTACAGTGTGCACTTATTTTGTATATATATTTATTTTATTTTGCTATATTTTATTTTATTTTTCTCCCCTCACCCGCCTCCCCACTCCATTCCTAAGTTGCATCTCGTTATTCCCATCTAACCCATCCCCACCACCATGACGTAACCTTCCTATCCCCCCTCCCCACCCCGCCCCTCTCCCCACCGCCCCGCCCCTCTCCCTACCGCCCCGCCCCTCTCCCCACCGCCCCGCCCCTCTCCCCACCGCCCCGCCCCTCTCCCCACCGCCCCTCTCCCCACCGCCCCTCCTGTCCTTGATTCGCTGCGGAGCGTGATTCGAAGTGCGGCAGTTGGAGGTGACGGTTGTATGACCGTGTTGTGTGCCTGTGTGATTGCATGAGTGTTCTATTTTCTGAAGAAGGCCGTGGCCAATAGCTGAATGTGTTGTATGTGTGTGACTTTGGTATGTGCCTGTCGCAGCTCGTCGCCACGTCTTTGCGGTGAGTTGTAAACTGTCCTTACTATATTGCTAGCATACGTATTCGGATTAGTGAAAGGGTGTCATGGAAAACTATAAGTTACAAAAGGGTGTCGCCATGAGGGAAAAATTTGGAAAGCACTGATGTAGATGTAGGTATTTGAAAATAAAATTTTAAAAAATTGTGACTTCAAGGTATTTGAAAATAAAATTTTAAAAAATTGTGACTTCAAAGTCTGAAAATTATCCAGAATTGTCCTATTTTTAGTGACTGACTCTGCACGCCTTTTCATTTAACTCTCCGTCTATTCGCAGACCTGGGGCTGGGCGAGGACGTGGAACGGGGGGCCGGCGTGGCGGGCCTGCGGTCGGGGGCGGCGGACCCCAGCCGGCCGCCGCTGTCGGTGATCGTGCCGGTGTTCCGGCGCGAGTGCCAGCTGGAGGTGTACGCCGGCAGCCACGTCTACCCCGGCCAGGGCGTCTACCTGCTCAAGTTCGACAACTCGTACAGCCTGTGGCGCTCCAAGACTCTCTACTACCGCGTGTACTACACGCGGTGAGCTGTCCGCGGAGGTGCGGCCGGGGGTGGCGGGGTTCCGTTTTCCGTTCGTGTTGCAGTGTGACCGGGAGGGGAATACTGAATGTAAGTGGTCTGTAACGCACGCAGATCTCTCTTATTTGACAAATCTTCTGATTTAACATTTGTCTGAAAGTGCAATAAATTAGGCAGTGAAGCATTTTGATATGTTTTGCAGTAGTATCCTTTGAGTGGCTTTGATCTGTACTACTGGCTGCGATTTTCCATTATCCTGTACGTTTCCTGCCTAACTGGCATCGTTTCAGGGAACAGTAATGATGGTTCTGTATATTTTTAACTTTTGTGTTTTGTTTCAAGTCACCATCACCTCCCTGATGTACCTTTAGTGATCTCTTGAGCTAAAAGTGGAGTGTACTTGAACTTTTGAACTACTTTCTAGTTCCAAATGTGTGTAAATTTGTGAATGTTGATCAAACCAAGTTGTAAAATTTATTCGGAGCAATGTTAACAAGTGGTTTTCTTTGTAAATGTATCTTTGTGTGAGTTGTCACGAAACTTGCAGAAAACGTACAAGTGTAAATTCTGTATATAAGTGGATAAATTGGTGGTTTCACTTGGAATGAGTGCAAAAGTTGTAAAGAGATTGGTGTTATGAACTTTATGTATGAATACATTATTATTATAAATACGGCAATACATTATTATTATAAATACGGCAGAATTTCCCTGATGGAATATAAATCGGGGAAGTACTAAAGGTAACAAGTCACAATGTTGTTCAGGTATCCAGCTGTTAATAGGCATGTGAAGAAGATAGAGAATATATTGAGCAAGAAGAAAATTTTCGCAACTGTGATTTCATAATCTATTTTTGGCACCAAGTTTTGACTATACAGCTTGTATCATCCGGTCCTATGTCCTTGACGACAACCAGGATTTTTGTCTGCCATATGTTATATAGAAGTCTCAGCTTGTTATCAGACCATGTATACATATTACTTTTCAAAAGAGATAGGTTGGCTGGCCAGTACTTACCTTTTTGCTGTACCACTGATAGTTACACACAGAAAAAAGGACGAAGATAAACAAGCTCTTGGAACTGAGTTCCTTCTTCGAGTAAAGAGGAGGGTGAAAAAGAAGCAAAAAGGATGCCAATTCCTTTTTGTATATACATGTGGCGTCTGTTGCGAGAGAACAGACGTCACTTCTGATCCTGCAGTTGTTATTATTTAATATTCATAGAATATATCACATCAACTGTGATTGGGCAAAGCTGAAAATGTGTACCCAGCCGGGATTCGAACCCGGGTCTCCTGCTTTCTAGGCAGTTGTGCTGACCCCTACACCACTGGGGACACAGTGATCACCGCACCTGCAAGGACTACCTAAGCATGCCTCCCGTCACATACAAATTCCCAGCTTCGCCCTGCCCACAGTACTCAAACGCGTAGTTTTTAACTAATTCCCGTAAGAGTAAGGGCTTCAAACTTTGCCCACCCCTCCCCACTAACTCTATAACTCTTACGGGAATTAGTTAAAAGCTACGAGTTCGAGTACTATGGGCAGGGCGAAGCTGGGAATTTGTATCTGACAGGAGGCGTGCTTAGGTAGTCCTTGCAGGTGCGGTGATCACTGTGTCCTCAGTGGTGTAGGGGTCAGCGCAACTGCCTAGAAAGCAGGAGACCCGGGTTCGAATCCCGGCTGGGTACACATTTTCAGCTTTCCCCAATCGCAGTTGATGTCATATATTCTCTGAATATTAAATTCCTTTTTGCTTCTTTTTCTCCCTCCTCTCCACCTCTACCTGCTTCCTGAAGAAGGAACACAATTCCAAAAACTTGTTTATTTTTGTCCTTTTTTTCTGTGTGTAACTATTGGTGGTACAGCAGAAAGGTAAGTATGACCAGCCAATCTACCTCTTTTGAAAAATAATCTATTATCTCTGTGGAGAATTTCCATCATTAATCGTGTATACATGTTAAGTCATAAGTGTGAATTATTCATTCTGATGGTTATGCTTTGTATATATTCATGGTCTCTGATCATCAGCTGAAGAAGCGTTTAAATCCTGATTTCTGTGAGATTTATATACCACAACTGATGAAAATTCTGCTTGTCTTTTGATATAGGGCCTAACGGTGGCAAATTGTGTCACCAAAACCAGATGAATGGCTGCACTTTAATAAGATTGAGAATTTTCTAGCTTTTGGACAAATCCAATAGAATACATGTACAGTTGAGTTGCAGACAAAATGCAATGTAGTTATCCAGGTCATTGTATTTGTGTGTATGTGGGGTAGGGGGTTGTGTTACCTATAGTTTTCTCGTTGTTATTGTTGTTATATATTTATTACTTTAAATTATTCTGCTCCTGGTGATATTTATAGTACACTTAGAGCGTACTTGTGACTAGGTGATTCTCATAGGGGAGATCGTGGGATTTATCTCACTGATTTAGCTCAAAACTGTGTGAGAAGCAGATAGATAAACCTTTTAAATTCATACTAGATCACACGTGATATGGACTCCGGAAATGAGAACACCAACAAAAGATTTCAGATTACAGTATAAGGAAACTGTAAGCTGGTTTGAGTGCCAGTAATTGTGGTGTAAGTGCTGTGGGGAGGAAAATAGATTGCTAATTTTGTGACCTGGGTTTGATTTTTACCACTTTCTAATTTTGTTTTTCTTTTACAATTTGTAGTGATAAATTAGAACAACTTACAAGAACAATAACAGTGAGAGCTAATGTGTTTCAACTGGATCTTCTCTCGATGAAAACAGTTGTACAGCATCAGTTCAGTGCACTTGTATTCAACCCAGTGATTTGGTATACAAGCTGTGAACTTTTTGACAATTATCAGACAAACCAATGTAACATTACTTCCACAGATAATTAATAGCGAGAATTGTCAGAAATATTATTTTTGTTGAAAACTTTGCTGAATTGTGAAAATGGATTGTTTGAATATGCTAAATTAGTTAATTTAAGTAATTTGAATTGAACTGCAGATATCAAGTATATGGACTGAATTGCTTAAATAAATATTAATTTCATGATTAAAACTTTAAAGTTGCAAGGAATAATACAAAATTGAGAAAAGGGATTATTTTTGAGAACATTATGGAAAACAGCAATCTTATTTGCAATTATTAATTCAAGTAACAAATAACATGTAAGTCTAGATTGCAATTGCGATCTAGACTGACTAGTTATTGTTATTTGAATTACTAAGAAAAAGGAAGCTGAGAGTATCATAACCTGGCTGCAAAATTAAAAATCTGTTCCCTTATCATTTGCGCTACACTGACATTTCACATATTGCTACCCGAACTACGTCACTTTTTGTTTATACTGTAATCCAAAATCTTTCTTGAGTTTCTTCTGTTTTCATGTGACCCACTCAGGTGCTATATTCAAGGAATTTAAAATGTTCATCTAGCTGCTTCTTTTCATACTGTTTGAGCCAAATTGGTGGGACTTGTCCCATGACACCTTGCATTAGTCAAGAATGAACGACAAAATATTTTGATGTGTGCTATTTTTCAATCTGTGTGTGAATTAAGCCTTGGTTTGCAACACCACATAAATATAGTATCCTTTTTTGTGTGGTTACTCTCATAAGCAGCTGGTAATTTACACTTTTCTCCTCAGACCAAATTTCTGTTGACATTTTAAATGAGGTTCTTTTTACAAGAAAGAATTTTTATTAGTTTGCAGGTGGCATGGCAGTAAGATAATGTTTTCGGTGTTTGATTAGCAGCCACCACAAATTGGAGTCAAAGCCAATGGCACTGTCACATTGTGAATTCCTGGCAGCCTGAAACAGTGGAACTATTTAGCATGTGTAATGATTGTGTATCCACATCTCACTGGATATATGACTTTGATTTTTTAATGTACTTCTCATAGCTTCCATTTTCAACCATGTTTTTTCATTCCCACATTATCATTCATTTCATCTTATGCTTAGTAAATCTAAATCGTGCATATAGTTTTATTTCTTTGTTGTGTTTTTTTGATAGCAGCAAATTCAATCCTGGACATCAAATGGTCAAAAAGTACACTTGTCATAAAAGCTTTTGATACACAGAAATTTTTGTGTAGTAACATATTTACACATCTTGACAATAGAATGTTTATTATAAACTCATTACCTTTCTTGGGAATGATATGTAAAATAAATTAAAGCTGACTTGGATGTGGACCTTAGACACACGCAGTAAGAAACCTGTATTTGAACTAGCTTCCACACTCTTGTTCCTTTCTAGTATGAATACACACATGCAACAACACAAACACACTAACTAGGAGTTGCAGTTACAGTAAAAGAAACGAAACAGTTGAAGTACCGAGTCTTTGACAAGCACATCAAACCAGTCTGATGATGTTGCTAGCTTTCATGTGAATCCTTTCTCAGAACTACCGAGTCACAAATTTGTCTTATCAGTAATCCGTGTGACATTAATAGCATGAAAAGAATTTTCTATGATTATCTTCCTGCTATTTACATCTTCAAAGTCGTATGACTTAAGTTAGTTCTTGCTATACTTGGGGCTGCAGTTCATTTCAGTAAGTGATACTGAAGTAAGTTTATAAATTTTCTTTCTTGACCTTGTATGCTGGTCGGAACATTTAAGAGCTTTTTGAGATACTTATCATACTGTTTATCTGCAGGGAGGTTTTATGGTTTTAGGGAGGGTGAAACTCTTTTTTTTTTTTCTGAGTTATACCAGGATAAGAAATGAAAACAATTCTAGTTTGAAGAAGAAAATTGTCTCCATAAATTATTCACAGAGGAACAAACGGACTGGCTACCTCGTAGACTTGTTTTCAGAATGTACGTACATCATAAGAAAAATATTGTCAGCAGTTCTCAGAATCATGTGTTACACTTTTGTGAAAGGAAGAAGTAAAGGCATTTGGGTCAGGTCATCTGTTCAAATGTTTGTTAAGCTTAAGGGACATAACTGCGGTGTCATCAGTCCCTCAGGTCATCTGTCTTAAGCTACCTGTGAACCACTAAATATCTCTATATATAAAAGGAAGTGTCCCGTTGATCTTACTCTGCAGGCGTCATTTAAGAAGCGATTTTTCGATATTCCGTCAGTAAGGGGGTGAAATAGGGGATGAAACGTTTTTTGAAAATACGTAGCTATTTAGGCAATTTTGAAGCTAGAACTACAAAATTTCGGATTTTAATTCAGGTTTCGAATTTAAAAGACACGTGTTTCGGCATTTTTTGAAATTCGGCAAATAAGGGTGTAAAATAGGCGATGCAAAAAATTGATTTTCAAAAATATGTTGCTGTTAACTCAAATTTTAAGCTACAACTACGAAACTTCGGATATGGAATCTTGGTCAGGATTAAAAACCCATGATTTTTAGTATTTTTGGAAATTCAACAAGTAAGAAGGTTAAATTGAGGATCAAAAATTCTTTTTCAAAACACGTTCCTATTGATACAATTTTGAAGCTAGAGCTGCAAAAATTGGTATTTGTATAGTTGGTTAGACGTTAAAAAATACGTGTTTCGGCATTTTTGGAAATTCAACCATCAACGGGGTTAAATTGGAGAGGGGGTGTTTTTCGAAAATATGTTGCTATTTAGACAATTTTGATGTTAAAACTACAAATTTTCCGATTTGCATACGGGGTTCGAATTAAAAAGACACGTGTTTCTGCATTTTTTGAAATTCAACCAATAAGGGGGTAAAATAGAGGAGGCAAAAAATTGATTTTCAAACATATGTCGCTGTTAACTCAAATTTCAATCTATAACTACGAAACTTAGGATATGGACTCTTGGTCAGGATTAAAAAGACACGAGTTTCGGTATTTTTGGAAATTCAAAAACTAAGGGGGTAAAAGACGGGATCAAATATTCTTTTCGAAAACACTTTGTTGTCAAGACAATTTTGAAGCTATAGCTGCAAAAATTGATATTTGTATTGTTCGTTATGATTTAAAAAAATACTTGTTTCTGTATTTTTGGAAATTCAACCATCAAGGGGGTTAAATTGGAGAGGGGATGTTTTTCGAAAATCTGTTCTATTTAGGCAATTTTGAAGTTAGAACTACAAATTTTCGGATTTGGATTCGGGGTTCAAATTTAAAAGTCACCTTTTTCGGTATTTCTGGAAATTCGACCAATAAGGGTGTGAAATACGAGATGCAAAAATTGATATTCAAAAATATGGTGCTGTTAACTGGAATTTCAAGCTATAACTACGAAACTTAAGACATGGATTATTCATCAGCATTAAAAAGAAGCAACTGGTGAAGACCAACCAGCCTACGCATGCAGGGGATCAGCTAGTTTCATATATTAATATGGTCACTGAGCAGTTTAAGAGAAGTAATGGTGTGTTAATAATAATAAAGACACACAAACACATACATCATTCTAAATTTTCGGCCGCGGTCTTCCTCAGAAAGAGAACACTCATCCATACAATTTAGAATTGTGTTTGTGTGTCTTTTATTTGTGTATGTCAGCAGCTCAGTGTTAATTTTTACACTGAGTTGTTCCCTGTCTACATATTAGTATTAACATTCCTTACTGGACCTTCCATAGAAGTAATGGTATGTTGAAAAAAGAAAATTGTAGTTAATTCACAACTGTGATGAGGTGACAGAAAGGGCACCGTTCTTGTAAACAGTCTCCTATTTGTTTCCTCATTAATCTGTTTTGTAATTATGTTATTGTAATGTCTGATATTTTTACAGTTATTCTAATGATTAGTGGAAAAAATTTTGTAAGTACTTGTGCCCGAGGACAAATTCCATAAAATTCATACTTGTTGTAGACAGTTTCTTATCATAAAATGTACCAGCTTTTTGGCAACTATTGCAGCAACCTTCCTAAGAATGTAAAGTACATTTGTTACAACATGTTGCCATCTACTACCATGGAACTATTTTAGAAATAGAAGTGTTAAGCAAATGGATAAGTGTAGCAATAGCAATGAAACTTACAATTTTTATTACTGATTGGTTTGATCATGTTCACAAGTATGCACATGTAAATCTGTTTTCTTGAACTTTTAGGTAATACCTATAACAGCTACATTGTTGCTGACATGCAACAAATATATAGACAAAATATCTTAATTTATTGGTGGAATTTAGTCCCTTCATAAAAATTGAGATTTTCATTTATAAATGTTGTCAGTCGTTTTTGATGCCACTGCTACTTTTGTTAAAGATTAGTTAAATTTCCTTTCCTCGGGCTTTATTTTTGTTCTTACATAATACTTATAAGACATGTCATAGTATTCTCTATTTTCTGTTTTGTAAATATGTGCAGTCAATGTCTTTTTATTATTCATGGTGCTATACTATGTGAATGAATAACCTGCTTTCCCTTTGACTATAGTTTGGGTGAGAGTTTGTTCTAATGTGTTATATATTTATTGGGACACTATAGTGTAAGTGATATACAAAAATTTAAAGTCGTACTTCTATGTACTGGTATCTACCAGTTTGTAGTAGTGTATTTTCTCTGCTGACAGTAAGGAAGTTTATGTTCTGTTTATAGTAGTCCTGTGCTCTTTTACTACAAATGTTTATCATTATCAGATGGCTGTACTGTGAAACACTTGTGATCACTTACTTAAATGTGCAGAATACCCATATTAGATTGTGTATAGATCAATGTTGTTGTAGTGTGTTAAACAAATATTGGTTCTTTTCAATAATAGATCATAAGATGTCCTTGTCACCATAAGCACTATCTGAGTTGATGTGCATTGTAGAATATTTGTGCCAGATACCAGTGATTGGATCTTTTCTGTATTTATTTGAACTGACTCTCAATTTGAACTACTTTTGTCCCAGCAAACGGTTTTTGCTAACTTCGTAGGTGTTAAAATCCTAAATGGAAACTCCAACATTTCTGTTGAAACAGTACACTAAATTTGGCCAGACTCTAAACATCTCCTGGTTAATGGATCAAAATACTATGGATATTAAAAAAAAAGAGTAACAAAGGAAAAATCAAACCAATTTTTATTTTTCAAACAGTCACTTTTTAATCAACAGTACAATGACTTTCCAACTTAGTACAGTAATAGCCTTGGAAAAACAAGTTCTTTTATCTTAACATGGACATCAAGAATAGTATTATGGGGTTTTGTCATGGTATGCACAAACATGGGTTTTTCATGTTGTGCATTTATAATCTCTGATGAGTCCTCCTTTAATGTCAAATTCCACTCTTGTTTTAAGATAAATGTAAGCAAATTCAAAAGAAATAATTTTACCACAACTGGTAATTTACAATCATTATTGTGTAAATAATAGTGAAACACAAGCAACCGTACATGGGTCCTTGAAGCGTCACAGTGTGACTTAGTTTCCCAAGTTCATGGGAACGTGTTTCTTTCACGCAGAATTGCACCACTCTGTATTGCCGCTCGTGTTGGAGACTGCATATCTTGATTTGGGAAATTTATTGTGCCAATGCATCATACTAGTTGAATTTTATATTGCACTTAGTTTCATAGACTACTGAAATGTTTGTAATAACCAAATCATCAAGGACAGCAGGTACATTTTATTTCTTTGTGGTCCAACATTTTTAGTTTATACATCGCTACCACATGAGTAAAGTAATCTGTGAAAATTACAAATGTGTATATCAGATTATTTCCTTTTGTTATTGGGAGTGTTTGTATGTATAAAATGAAATGTAACATTGAAGCAGCTCTTCACTCCAATAGTAAAACTGCATGGAAATTTTGCCTAATTCTTTCAGCTGTTTCACACGTTTGGCGACTTTACTCTTACCACTCCAGAAAACTGACATACATTATCTGCCTACAAATAATCATTACCCCCACTTCTTTCTTTGTCTTTCCACCCCTTCAAGAGGTCTGATCAGTTCAAAACCGAGTGTTACTTGGTAGGAATATTTGCCCTCCTTCATTACATTACTAATCTTTCAATACATCCCTTAATTATTTTAGAGAAGATATAAAAATGCTTCTTTCCTTCCTGCTCAACCACTGCCATGAGTTCCACTTTTCATCAAAAGACACAGTATGGTGTGCTGAGTTAACTCTAGTAATTGTCCTTCATTTTCCAAAAGATCACCTGTAAAAACTCCATTTGTGCAATAAACAATAGAAAAGTTCAGCATATAGCAAAGAAAAGATTTTGTATTACCATCGTCCAGTGTGATAGTCCTGAATATCGCATATTTATACTGCAGATAACAGATAATTTTCATTTTTGACCACTTGAAATGTCAGAGTTTCTGTTAAGGTACCGAAATGCGCCTCTCAAGAAATGTTGAAACATCCACTTTTAATTCCTGTGACATTAGCTACAAATATCAGGGAAAAATTATTTGCATTATTGGTACATTGTTCTACATTTCTCCTTTTAATGAGTGATGATATGTGTAATATGTGACTTTTTTCCTTTTGAGTTCCAAGTATTGCATTAAAAAATAATAATAATATTATCCATACACTCTTGAACCAAAATTTAAGAGACCATCTTCCAGTTCTTGCTCCTTTATGAATAAGTAGTTGTGACCCTGTAATCCCCAAATTTCATTGAGTATTGAGGATTCAAAGCAGAAAAGGGTGGCTACACCATCACCGTGTGTGTTGGATTATTTTCTAATCTGCCAGTCAATCAGAATGTGCATAACATTTATTAGATGAGAAAGAATCATATAGATTTAGGAAAATTACTATTCAGTGTGACTGAATTCACTACTTGCTATGTGTAATAGCTTATTTAGTGATGTTTTGTTTGACAGTGTTGGAGCACATGATTGTCACTTTGAAACCATTGAGGATACGTGTGAGACTGATATTGCGGCTGCTCATTATTTACGTTGATAGTTCACAAGCACAGACTTTTTTTTTATGGAAGCATTGCATATTGTGTTGAGTAATTAGTATTTGTTGCTAATTACTTTATCATGCCAAAAATAGTATTAACAGTAATAATTGTTTGTTCTGTGTGAGCAATGCCTTTTTGTAATAGATTGGAATAGCTTATTGTGTACAACCTCGCCATATTTATATTTTTATTCTAAAGAACACAAAACTGTTTCTTTGTTGAGTAATTTACTCTGTGTGGGAGCTCCTCCATGCATGTGCATTTAATTCAGTAGAAAATATTTAGATTTTTTTGTAAAAGTGTATTTTCATCCATATCTGTTAAAATGAGTGTGTGTACTGTATTAGAAGAAATAAATATATACTTGTTGAATTAATAAAATGTTTGTAAAGGTGGAGATGTTATCTTTATATGAAATCTGTTTCTTTGCTCCTGTCCATCATTTTTCCTAACTTTGCCAGTTAGGTCTCCCATCACTATGACTCCGCCCCCCCCCCCCATCCACATCCCATGGGTGAAGAAATGTTAAACAATTGGTCACATGTCCGTGGGAGCCAATCTGCATGTTTATAGAAGAACAGATGATTGGAACTGAGCCACACAGGAGTAGCCGAGCGGTCTGGAGCGCCACAACGGATCGCGCAGCCCCCCCCCCCCCCCTGCGTCAGGGGTTCGGATCCTCCCTCGGGCATGGATGTTTGTGTTGTACTTAGGTTAGTTTAACTTAGTTTAAGTAGTTTGTAGTCTAGGGACTGATGACCAATGTAGTTTGGTCCCATAAGAATTGCAAACGTTTGAACATTTTGATTGGAACAGAAACTCTGCATGTTATTAATGACAAACTGTTGCTAAATGACTGATCTTGATCTGCAGACCCCATCCAAAGGGGAACATAAGAGATATCAGGATGTGTACAGACTCTTTATACTCTTTAAAAACTCATTATTTGTGAAATAATTTCGAAGGAGTGCTTGAAACACCTTGTATGACCAAAATACTCCTTGGAAACAACTTGTATTATCATGATGCCAAAAGTATATGTCTTCATGTTCACATTATCGCTATGGTCCCCCCCTTCCCCTAAACATACAGTATATACTCGAGTAATCCGCGCACATTTTTCCTGAATTTATGAACGAAAAACTGGTGTGTGCGGATTACTCGAATTTAGGTTGGTATTACTCCATCTGCAACAACAAAACACACCAGGCGGGGATTACTCCACTTTAAAAAACATTCGGTATTACACGATAATATTTTCGATCAAATCTTTGATAAAGAAATATTATCATATATTCGTAATATTTCTTAGACATAAATCTTTATTGTGGTGTTAATGTCGCCATATTTCAAGATAGCTGATAATTATAACTTTTTATTGTGGACTGCCATAGCTGGTCACAAACATAGCAAAGTAGCGTATCTTTCTGGCAGCTTCTTTGCCAGTGTGGCTAGAGGGTACGAACAGTTGCATTGTTGCTGTAAGAATGAGTAGTTTATGGTACCATCTTTCCGAGTAATAAAGTATGTCATCTACTTAAGTTAGGTATTATTCGGTTCAGTACTACCATATTACCCACATCGAATCGGGACGTGAAAACTACTATATCTGGAGAAGATAGGGTTACATCGATTTGTGGCTACTGTGTTTAAACGCTAATTACGGCGTGGCGTTGAAGTTATGTTCAAACGCATGCACATGTCAATTAGCAATAGTGATGCTAGTGCTCAGAGCAGATACATTTGCAGCGGAGAGAAGACAAAGCAACTTTTATAATTAAATATACAGCGAGGCGCTACATTTGATGACATTTCTTTGATGAAAAATACATGTATGTCAAAGCTCCTTATTACGCTATTAAATATCTTTGATCTAAATACATGACATAGAGACTTTTACAAAGATATATGACAGTGTAATACCAGGATCAGCTCCATTTATTTAACAGTTCAGATTCTATAAGTGTTCATTTTAGTGTGTTACTGTGAGTACGTTTTCACATTAATACGGTAAAATTTTACAACGCTTCTCGCCGGGCTCAGGTGCTTATGTTGGCAACAGATGAACAATGAAGTGTAAAATTGCGTTAATATTTTTCACGAGCTACAGAGTAAATATTATTGCTGCTCGTTTCACTCACAGCAAAATTGATACTGTGCTTGCTCTATGGTTGACAGGTTCTTGTATGTACCCTAGTCCGTACAGAAAAAATAATTTTCGTTTTAATTGAAATTGTCACGAAAAAACATTTATTGGTCATCTGAAGTTGCCATCATTGGTGCCAACATAACCACTGCAGCCCAGCGATAAGCGTCGTACAATCTAACCAGGGTTCTTGTGAGATTCGCACGCTCTGGATATGACAACATTGCGTCTCTCTCTCTCTCTCTCTCTCTCTCTCTCTGTCTGTCTTTCAATCAGTGCGGCCTCAATTGTTTTGATATTTACGTGACGTCACAAATGGCTGCCCTCATGTACTTGTTCAAAACCGACGGGTGGTATCCTGATTTACACAAATCCGCATTGTCTGGTTCCCCCTCCCCCCCTTGTCAAAATTTAAGGTGCACGGATTACTCGAGTATATACAGTATTATATTCACAAAACGAACAACAATGCCCTTTGCAAAACATTCAGCGTAAGCACGGTGGCGATTGGCTTGAATCACCTGAGACAAACATGTACGTCAAGTGTAGATAGCTTGTCACCGATTGTCAGTATCTATGATTTAGCAGCCAGTTCTGCTGCAGATAAGGCCCATTTCACACTTGTCCGGAAGCCGGCCATATGGGATATGGAGCTTGTGCTTGTGCTTTTAGGTGGTGGTGGTTGTAGGGGGAGGACTCAAGCTGGCTCTTGCCGTGGTGGTACCTTGTGTATGCTTAATGGTTCATGCTTCTGACAAAACAGAAGTCACACATGGAAATAATGTTGCGTAACTGAAATAGTAATACATAATGCTATGTTTAGTAAAAACCCGATGACTTCTTGGGAGGAAAGGTAACTACTGAATACAGTGCAGTCAAACAACGTAAAATTGCAGGCAACATTGGCTGTCTCACTTTGGCTGGCCTGCATTAAAGCCCATGTAGTACAGTAATATGCTAACAAAAACTAAAAGTTTATACACAGAACTCTTGTCACGTGTTTCGCTGGTAAAGAATTGAACTGGTAAGTATATTAATTTTATATAATACTAACACCATAAAATATTATTAGGCTGCTAATCGTTATTAATGCTGCTTCTTAAATGCATTGTTCTAAGTATAATACATGGCCTTGTATATATATGTATTTGTTTTCACTGTCTGCACTTTCCTTTCTTGTATGCCGAAGTGTATCTGATGATGGGCAACACCCGAAACCGGTTATATCAGCATTGAGTTAAGAAAAAAAATATTTTTATACAGAATTACCTTACTGGTATCTAATTGATATTATAAACATGTCATAAAATTTGTGTTATAAGTCTAATAAAATTGTTTTATATTTCCTCATTTAGTTTCAAAGTTATTTCCATTCATATTTAGTAAGTGTTTAGTGTTGCTACAATATCCATACATTTGAAGTCTTATCTAAAAGCTAAGTACGTAAAGCCGACTTGCTAGCCTGTGTTGCGTCAATATTCCTAACGCTACAACCACTGCCATCGTGCTGCAACTTCCGTGTTTTTCTATTAGGGGCAAGGGTTTGTTCCTATGAATCATGATTCGTAAATTCCACACTCTCTTCACTATAAGAATAATACAAATTTAAACATTACGCCCTGTAATCTTCTGTGTTAGTTGTTACCACATTTAAATTCTGTCCGCCTAACAAACCCCAAAGACAACGGCGAACGTGGGAGAATATAGGCCTACGTATCGTGTTAATGTTTACATTTGTATTATTCTTATGCTGAACGGGAATAGTTAGAAATGAAGCACGGTGACTAACTTCTAGTACTGATTTAAAAATCTTTACGAATATAAATTCTGTGCAGACAAGTTACTTGATCTTAAATGTTACAAAGAATAAATAAATCTACAAAATACCCTTGCTTAGCCCTCCGGAATGCACAATCTGCGCGTTAAGTACATTACACAGTTTTGAAATGTCTTCATGGCAATAAAAAGTTCACACACGTCGAATAAACGCGGAGTTCTCTGTGTCTGAATGTCCTGTCCATCACTCATTGAATGCCTGATATGTCACTATAAAATTATTTAACATTTATGTATCCTACTTTTTAAGAATCTATTTTTTTTTTTTAACTTCCAAAATATCTACTCATCTTTTCAGGTTTTATTTTTGATTCTTCCCCTTTGAAAAAAGAAAAAGAAATTATGTAATCCATTCCTTTCTAGGACTTCATTCTGCAATTTTTTTTTTTTTTTTTTTAATTTCATCAAAATGAAACAGTTTGTAATAGAGTGAAGAAAGTTTCTTATTATCTTTTAAAATATCTAAGCAACATATATCTCAAAATGTTTCATAGAAATTTCTTTTAAGGGTAGGGGTTATTAAAAAATTCTTAAAATTGAAAATAAAAATCTAAATGAAATTTTAATTTCTTAAATTTTACTGTTAATATTATCATTTGGGATCCACCCAGAAGACTTTACTTTCATCACTGGGTGTGATAGAGTAGTAATTCTTTTTAAATAAATGTACTAGAGTTGACAGATTATTCTTGTTCGGTATTTGGCACATGTTTTATTTAAGATTCGGATTGAATTCGGTAAAATGGGGGTTCCACCCATCCCTACTTTGAAGTATTCCTTCAGATAAGTGTTCTTTTCTATTTAATAAATTTTAAGCTAAATAGGAACTCAAAATGAAGACGATCATTGAGCTGCAGACAGGCGTGAGCGCGTACGTCTTTGTGGTGTGTTGTGAGATATTCTCATTTTATTGTTAAAATTGCTTACTTCAGAGATAGAGACTGATTTCTAAATTGGTTGTTCACATCTTTGAGTATCATTCATGCCATCTATGGTGTGGTTGAGGAAGAAGTATTTTGCCGTAGCTGCCCGACAGTTTAAAACTGTTGGGGAGTGTGTAATGGATTTAGCCTTAGGAAACCTGTTTGTTTGGTCAAGTAAACATCTGGATACCATATGTAAAAGAAGCTTTATCTATGTATATCTATGAATATTATAGAGGAAAAATTCCTAGCAGAAAAAATGTATATAAATGAAGAAGATTACTTACCAGGCGAAGGAGCACTGGTAGTGATAGTAACACAATTAAATAAAACACACACACACACACACACACAAACGGTAGCTTTCGCAGCCTACCTGCTTTCTCAGGCAGAAAGGAAGGAGAGGGAAAAAGTAAATGATGAGGGTTTTAAAGGAGTGGGTAAGGAGCCATTCCAATCCCGGGAGAGGAAAGACTTACCTTGGTGGAAAAAAAGGAGGGTAAACAAATACACACACACATATACACAAATGCACACACACCTAGGCAGACATACTGCTTTCACAGTATGTTTTTAGTTGGATTTTTGCACTAATATTTCCTGAGGTTATTTAAATTATGCTTAACAATTTGACATGGCTGCTTGTAGCAAAGTTTTGCTGTTGTCATAAAATTATCCAATTTAAGTTACGTAAGCAAATCGACACTGCTCTAATCACAATTTGCATACACAATGAATCTTTGTTTTCGTTTCTTATGTAAACATTTGTAATAAATATGTTAATTTAAGATGAATAATCAGTTAGGTCTATTATTTTTGAAAATTGTATTAATCCTTACGGAAATGGAATCCAATATTATATTGTGTTAACGTTTATTCTAGACCATTCTGGAATCCAGTATATATATATATATATATATATATATATATATATATATATATATATATACACACACACATGATTGTCAAGTCTTGTACTTGAGTCGTTAAGTTAGTACTCATGGAGTAGTCTTGTACTCAACTCAGTTGTATTGATTTAGTGAACAGTCTCTGATGAAATAAACATTAATATATCGTGTAATAGCAAATTGTAGTTCCTTTGACATGCAAGTACCCAGGAAGCTTTATCAGTAATGATTACACAATGATGCAAGCGATTGACAGCGTGGCTGTAATAGATAAAAATACATTACAAGTGGAATTCCTGAACCTTTGCCTTTCTTGGTCTCTTGTTCGTAAAAGACAAAAGTCAAGGGTTTGTGTCAGACTGGTACATGACTTTGAGTGGCACAGCCACGGGAGGGGCTAATGGGGCTGAACCCCCCCCCCCCCCCCCCACGTTCCAAAGATTTTTTAGTTTTATTATTTTTTGTTATTTTCAATTTTTATTTTATTTTATTTTTATTTTATTTATTTTTTTTTTTTTTTTTAACAGATTGGGACAAGAAATTTGTAATAGCACACATGTAAAAAATCACAATGTAACTATAATTTGCCAAGCATGAGCGAATGTGACAATAGGTCACGAACATGATGGCGCCACTGAGAATGTGTACTGCTGTTACTGTGAGCGGTTTTATTGCCGCTGTGACCAGCTTTGATGCTGCTGCTATTGTCACAAGATGCTGCTGAAGTCACAAGCAGATTGTTCATATGCGTGACCTGCTGCGTAGCAAGTCCAGAGCTCCACTAAGTGGAATCTTGTGAACAACAATATTATTTTACTTCAATTTTTACACATAGTCTCCTGTTTATCAAACTGTAAAGACCTTTCTCTTTGGCTAGTAACATAGAAGCTGCTTAATTATTTTACGAGCTGATTATATACACTCCATTTCCAACATGTTGCTCCTTCTTCCACTTTCAGATTAATGCGGGCCTACTCATTTTATTTCTTGTGCAATTGTTTTAGTTGTATCATTGGTTAAATTATAAAAAGTGTAAAAATAAGTCATCTATGTATATAAAAATGAATTGCTGTCCGTTAGTCTCACTAAAACTCGAGAACGACTGAATTGATTTGGCTCATTTTAGTCTAGAAATATTCGTGTAAGTCCAGGGAAGGTTTCAATGGTGATAAAATGTGGAAAAGAGGAAAACCGGGAAAAACTGATACAGATTTTTCCAGTGAGCTATCAATAGTGTTCATCCAATTGCCATAACCTGTTGTACATTTCATGTTGAAAGCAAGAGGAAGATTCACAGCAAATTAAAATTTTGAAAAGTCCCCCAGAAAGTAATAAAATTTAGTAAAAACTGAATGTAATTTTTTTTCTATGAATAAAAATCAGTTGCCACATGGTTGTAAGAGCATCACTTGATTACGGCTTGACAGGACTAGGTTCGCATGAAATCAATTTTTTGGAAAATCTACCTGAAAATTGGAAAATTTGAGAAAAACTGGAAGTGCGTTTTTCAATGTGTTTTTGATTGAATTCAACACTATAACTGACTATTCGCACGAAGGAGAGGGATAATTCTTTTTTTGTTTTCTTAATTATGGGCTTGGGAAAGTTTTCAGTAAAAGAAAAAAAAATAGGATCACTTACAAAAGAAAGTCGAAAAATTTGAACCAAGTTCCTTTTTCAGTGTGTTTCTAAATGTACTCAATACTATAAGTTGAGAACCATTCATCCGATTGCGATAAAATTTTAATTATTTGACGTTCAACAAAAAATGAATGTTATTATGAGCTAAAAATATGGGAAAGTTACCCAGAAAATTTGAAAATTCACGAGAAACTGAAAGAGATTTTTTCAATGGGATATCAATATCATTCATCTGATTGTGATAAAGTTTTCATATTTGACATTCAAAGCAAGAGTAACGTTCTTATGAAATAAAAGTTTGGAAAAGTATCCCCGAAGACTGGAACATTAAGAACAAATAGAAAGAGATTTTTCTATAAAATATCAGTGCCATTCATATGATTACGATAAAGTTTTACAATATTTTATCACCGTTTAAACCTTCCCTGAAATTCCACGAATGAGTGTGTGATTTGCCCACTCTTTCTGCCAACTATCAAGCCGATACTTACACTATGTGATGATGCCTTTATATAGCTATTGGGTTTAAATAAATATGGTTTATTTTTAAAAAGTGAGTCTCGTTCCTCATCGGAACCAAATCCTGGTTGTGCCTCTGCTTTGAACTGCCATGAAGTCTGAAATTGATGTACTCCCCACTGCAGGCTAAAAATTCACTCCACATTCAATTCCAAAGGCTGTGCTGAAACCATTTGTCTGTATTGTTAGTCCCATAAAATAGCTAGGAGAACTTCTGTAAAGTTTGGAAAGTAAAAGACATAACTGGCAAATGTGAATCTGTGAGGGCTAATTGTGCAAGTCATGCCTGGGTAGCTCAGTTTAGAGTGTTTTCTAGCAATAATACAAGTATGTAATACTCGAGTTCTTAAGCAGCACACAGTTTTAATCCAGCAAGAAGTTTCATAACTGTACACGCCATTGCAAAGTGCAACGTTCAGTCTGGAATGGAGACTGCCAAAACTTCTAAGAGTTGTTGAACAAGAATCTTGGTTCACTAAGAGACAAAGACAGCAGCAGCTAGGTATGTGAATTTAAAGTTTAAACAATAGAGTAATTTTTGTTTTTGTTTAAGCTACTTGAACTCAAGCATCTGTGAGTTAGAGTGAAAGATGGGTAGAACTGAAATTCATTCTGTTTCGTGGAAGATAAAAGTGCAAATTGAATGACTTGTGCACTTTCTACGAGTGCTGTTCAATAATTTTCTTACGGTTATAATTTCCTGTGCTAAAATTTAATCTTATGATATACTGTTAGCTTAATGTGAAACAATCATGCCGTTTGTGTGAAACTCAGCTTGCCTTTTTCTCACATGACATCTTGCGAGCCATGGATGAAGGGCAACAGGTGGATTGTGTTTTTCTCGACTTCAAAAAGGTGTTCGACGCGGTGCTACACTGCAGACTGCTAACGAAGGTATGAGCTTATGGAATAGGTTCACAGATTTCTGACTGGCTGGAAGACTTCCTAAGTAACGGAACGCAGTATGTTGTTCTCGACGGCGAGTGTTCATCAGAGACGAGTGTATCGTCAGGCGTGCCCCAGGGGAGTGTGATAGGACCGCTATTATTTTCTATCTATATAAATGATCTGATGGACAGAGTAAGATGTAATTTGCGGCTGTTTGCTGATGATCCTGTGGTGTATGGGAGGGTGTCGTCTTTAACTGACTGTAATAGCATACAGGATGACTTAGACAAAATTTCTAGTTGGTACAAAGAATGGCAGCTAGCTCTCAATGTAGAAAAATGTAAGGTGATGCGCATGAGTAGGAAAAACAATCCCATAATGTTCAAATACAGCATTAGTAGTGAGCTTCTTGATGCGGTCGTGTCATTCAAATATCTAAGTGTAACATTGCAGAGCGATATGAAATAGAACGAACATGGAACATGTAAGGACAGTTGTGAGTAAGGCGGACAGCCGACTTCGGTTTATTGGGAGAATTTTGGGAAGATGTACATCACCTGTAAAGGAGACCGCTTATAAAACGCTTGTACGACCACGTCTTGAGTGTTGCTCAAGTGTTTGGGACCCGCAGCAGATCAGTTTAAAGGAACACATAGAGGCGGTTCAGAGGCGAGCAGCTAGATTTCTGACCGGTAGGTTCGACCAATGCGCGAGTGTCACGGAAATGTTCCGGCAACTCAATTGGGGATCGGTGGAAGAAAGACGACGTTCTTTTCGTGAATTTCTGTTGAGGAAATTTAGAGGGCCGCAATTTGAAGCTGAGTGTAGTACGATCTTGCTGCCGCCTACTTATATTTCGCATAGTGATAACAAAGACAAGATAAGAGAAATTAGGACTCGTACAGAGGCATATAGGCATTTTTTTCCCTCGTTCTATTTGGGAGTGGAATAGGAAAGGAAATGCCTAGTAGTGGTACAGTGTACTCTCCGCCAAACACCTTAAGGTGAATTGCGGAGTTTGTATGTAGATGTAGTAATTTCATTTTGGGACTCCCAGTTTCCAACTGTGAGAGCTCAAGTGGACAAAGGCCTTTCATCCAGACAACTTCAATTCTAACACCTAATTTTAAGTGTGTGAAAGTGTCTTAATTATGTACATTATCACCTACCACTGCAATGGAGATAACACGGGGAACAATACGCTGCTTTCAAATTCAGCTTTTGTCTCAAGAAATGTTCAGCTGAGGCCTATACAATGTTACAGAAGGCACAGCTCAAAGGTAGTTTAAAATTTTTAAAGAGGGAAGAAGATAATTTCAAAGGACAGTGGACCTGGCTTTCCAGTTACTGCTCTCATGGAAGAAAACATAAACATTGCTGCTGTCATTATGAGAGAGGATCGACGAATTGCCCTAAGATCACTTTCTGAAATACTGAACATTGATTGGGTGCCACCCACATGTTGGTGACAGAAACATTAAACATAACACGATGGGTTCCAAGACTGGTGATTCCTGAGCAAATGGGCATTTGCGTGCCGGTCTCCGTGCAGTTCAAATTTCTGTTAAATGTAATTGCTACTGATGAACCTTTGCCACATCATTTGATCCTGAGAGCAAACAGCAAAGCTCAGTGTGGAAACCACCTTCATCACCTACCCCCAAAAGAAAACAAAAGTGGTAGCTTCTGCTGGGGAAGTTATGGTCATCTCAGTCTTTTATATTAATTTATTATTATTAATTATTATTTATTAGCATGTCATACCTGCACATACATCCAGTAACTGGACAATACTACCATGAGTCTTCCAACAGAACATTTGCCGTGGTTAGCATCACAGATTGTTGTGCTTGTGGTCCCCAGTTCAAATCCTGGCACAGGCAGAAAATTTTCTTATTTCTTTGTGTTCACTATTCAGTGGCGGTGCTAGGCGTTGGCGACATTGGCAACCACTGACGGCCTCACTCCTGTGGGGGCCTCGCAAAATATTGTTAAAATTTTAGCTTTTTCCTTTTTTTTTATATTTGATGTTTAAAAGCGCTTTTCAGCTGCTAGGTTATGTAGCGAAGACATACATCTAACTTAGGTTAACTAAAGGACGAACACAACATCCGTTCCCAAGGGTAGGATTCGACTCACGATGAGAGCAATTTCGCTCACCATGGTCTTACGCCTTAGTGCGCTCAGCCATTCCTGGCTATTTAGTTGTCCATATTTTTTTTCCGTATGAGTGCAGCAGTGATGCAATTTTTAGTTAAATACTTGCAAAATAACTTCTTCAGTAAATTTTAGAAAACAATTTGGAAGAAGTATATCCAAATGGTTTTATGACAATCAGAATGATGCTCACGGTTCCAGTCAGTACAGCTTCTGCCGAGAGAAGCTCCACAAAGTTAAAATTGATTAAAACTAACTTGAGAATCACAATGAGCCAAGACAGACTATCTGCGTCGTCAGTACTATCAATTGAAGCCGAAATTGCGGATAGTATTAATAAAGATGTGATCTTAAAAAAAAAAATTCAGTGATACGAAAAGCTGAAATGTTTCTCTATTTTAATTTGTGTTTGTTTATCGTAATTTTTTTTTCATTGCAACAATACTTGTATATTATACTTATAAAATTTTTATATAATGATCATTGGTGCATAATTCAGCTCATTTAACATTTTCTTCATTACTGAAAAAATTAAAGGGGCCTCGAAAAGACGAGTTCACCGACGCCCAGTTTTCGTCTAGCACTAATACTGTCACTATTTATAGAATGTTACATATGTTTCTTATTTTTGGTGTATATGTAAGTTGCAGAAAATTCTATGTATAAATTTTGGAGCACTCCAAGTAGGAGGCAGTCTGTACTGAGTGTACACTTGTGTTCTAAGTGTAAAGTGTTGTGCAGTGGCGGCTGGTGATAATGTGCTGCAGCACACTGTAAATATATTACAGTACTAAAATTATGCCATTTCTCTTCGAATGCAAGCGAGAAATCGCTGTAAAATTACATCCTTTCTCTTGGACTACGAGCCAGATATAACAATAAAATTATGCCAGTTCCCTTCCAATGCGTATTAGAACGCTAGTAATAAGGATGAAGACGCATTGTGGAGCGCTCTCGCCGCGATAGCTGGAAACCAGCTCCGTGTGCTGAAGTGGGATTCAGCCGCGCTGGTACGTGCGCAGAGAGGCGGCGCAGACGTCTGTTCGCTAGTGCGCATGCGCAGACGTGACGTCAGGCCTGGCGACTCGTGTGTGCTGAGTCCGACTGCAGCACCAGACCAATATTTCTCTCCGCGCTGCGTGTAACGGCTGCGGAAGAATAGAATATGACGAATATTGCGGCATACAGAGTCAAATAGCGCGCTGGCTCAGGCGTCTTGCGCGTCATCTCTCAAACCTACTTGTGTGAGGCTCAATTACGTTGCACAAGTTTTACCGATGCCACACGAGACAATGAAACGAATTATGTCAGCTTTGGGTCACTTCGTCACTCGAGGGTACATATTCAAAGTAAAATACGACACGCTCACTTTGGCCATTTGGGACGGTGGATTAAATCTTACGCATGTTGCAAATAAGGCACGGGCGCTATACGTGTGTAATACGTACAAGATCTGGAAGAACTCACCAAACAGTTTAACAGCCTACCTGTTAAACGAGATAACGCCTACCAGTCTGCAGCCTCCAATCAACGTCCGACATATTCCGCGCGCTATGTCGCATTTTCAGACCTTTTTAGTCGACTTGAGCTACTTGCAGCTAAACATGCCAGATGATGAGCTCATGACGGCGCATAAAGTTTATAAGAAGTTAATGGAAAACAAGAACTGGAACGTCATTGAACAAAAATATCCCAACCACAGATGGCCAGTAATCTGGAAGAACATCCACTGCCTTGATTTGACAACTGCGGTCAGAGCCTCCTGGTATCGCTTAGTGAACAGGAAAGTTTTGTATCCCAGCCTCGTCGCCGCTTTTGTGTCTCGTTTCCGTCGTAGGTGTCGGTGGCCGAGTGGAATGAGACCGACACAGGAATAAAGATAGCACGCTGGTGCAGGTACGGAGGGGAGCAGCCAGAAACTAGAAACACTAGAGTAAATTAGAACGAGATATATATTGCACAAAATTTATACAATACTTAACTTTTACATAGATCAGTACTGCAGAATGCTGATACATAGTTGAGGCCTGCCTAGTGCCTGTCCAATAGCGAAGTCTTTGCTGGTGCCTATCTGATTCCGAAGTGTTAACTGGTTCCTATCTCCGTCCCAAGTGAACGATGTCGTTCAGTGGTGGCCACGAGCGGAGTTGCAGCAGAGGGCGCTCGTGGCTGACGTAAGAACGCCGCGCCGTGCGTGCATGGCGGCGCGCGGCGAAAGTAGGTGGCGCGCACTTTGTACTTGTGCGACACCACAGGAAGTCCACATCAACTCCAGGCTATATTCCATACATTTGGCGGACTCACCACTGTGTGCAACCTGCAGCTTAATGGACAGCGCCGAACATCTTTTTGTGTGCTCCAAGGTCCAAGACGTCTGGAACTATATTCGTAAAAAGCTTGCAACCATCACAAGAACATCGGTTCTTCGTATTATGATGATTTCTTGTACCCAGATACTGTTCCGTACCCTAAAACAAAACGGAACTCAGTTAACTGGCTGAAAGGACACTTCGTCCACTATTTAATGTCAAGCACGACTAAAAGTGAAGAGGACTTCTCCATGTATATACTTCAGTAACTTCGACAGTTATTATGTAAACAACATTACAAGCGAAACTATGCAAACTTTTTAGCAGCAGTTTTCAGAGAAGAATGTAGGAATTACTGAGAATCCCAGACATTGAAAAACATGGATCACGTAGATAAAATGTAAGTTGATGTTCTTCTAATAAGAGCATTTTTATCCCTTTATTTTCTATTATATCAACATTTTTGTTCAATAAGCTCTACATTTAAATGGCAAGAGGACGTCTTTCTTTTAATGATGTACTAAACACCCCTCTTATGGAACCAGAATGAAACTTCACTCTGCAGCGGAGTGTGCGCTGATATGAAACTTCCTGGCAGATTAAAATTGTGTGCCGGAACCGGGACTCGAACCTGGGACCTTTGCCTTTCGCGGGCAAGCGCACTACCGACTTTGCTATCCCGACACGACTCACGATGTCGCCCCACAACTTTACTTCCGCCAGTACCTCGTCTCCTACTTTCCAAACTTCACAGAAGCTCTCCTGCAAACACGCAAGACTAGCACTCCTGGAAGAAAGGATATGGTGGAAACATGGCTTAGCCACAGCCTAAGGGATGTTTCCATGTCTCCACCATATCCTTTCTTCCAGGAGTGCTAGTCTTGCGTGTTTGCAGGAGAGCTTCTGTGAAGTTTGGAAAGTAGGAGACGAGGTACTGGCGGAAGTAAAGTTGTGGGGCGGCATCGTGAGTCGTGTCGGGATAGCACAGTCGGTAGTGCGCTTGCCCGCGAAAGGCAAAGGTCCCAGCTTCGAGTCCCGGTTCCGGTACACAATTTTAATCTGCCAGGAAGTTTCATACCCCTCTTATGGATTAACGTCTATCGTCATAAAAAAATACAAAACCTGGCAGTTCACGATTCACAAGTTAAGAGAAGGCAAATAAAGAGAAGAGGCGAAGAAGTTAACTGAATTGCAAAGAAACGATACAAACAAAACGGTAACAATAGTTTTTCGAGAAGGCGAACTCGGAAGCATTCGGAGAGCCAGGAAAAAAAATGTCTGTGACGGAGGCACATCAGTTTTATTTTGTTATCTATGGAGGAAGATTTTGATTTCATCGTGGAAGCGATCCACTACCTTCGCCTGAAGAAGAAGAAGAAGAAATTACTTTACCCAAAGGCCGATGAAGGCGAATTTGGTGAGCGGAAGGACGGGTTGAAGGGGAGGAAGGAGACCCGACCAAGACGTCTGCCTAGTAAGCATGGAGGTCCGGGTTCGATTCCCGGCCGCATCACACATTTTAATTCATTGCTTCTCCTTTATCTGTAATGTCGTGGAGGAAATGTGTTGAGACTAGGGTTCTCATTCGCCCTGATTTTTAACCAAATGTCCCGGTGTCCCTAAAGCCTCCTTGTGGACAGTGAAAAGTCCCGGATTTTCTTCTGACATTGGCATTTTTCTGCTCCTTTTTTCTCAGCTCTCATAACTAATTCAACCTTTGTAGGAGGCCATGAATAAAACGATTTGTTCGAATTGTAACTGGTAAAAAAAAATCAACAAGTCCACTTTTATTCTGCACAGTTGAGAAACGAAAATCATTCTGTGAGTTTGTTGAAGTAGAGTGAAAGAAACTTTTGAGGGGTCATAGTAAAATCAGATGGTTATCACTTCTCCCAGGTATTAAAAGAGTTATTAGTGTTTCTCCACCATTGAAATCCTCTTTCTTGTCCTTGACAAATGTCCTATAACCCTGAAGAATTTTTTCGACAATCCGCTGTCTTTCATCACCCTTCAGTTCCTTTCAGGCCAGTCAAGTGTATTCTCCAGTATATTCTGTGCATTGAAGTTGCTGACTGAATAATTTTCTTAACAAATTAGAAGCTGGAAAATCAGAAATATTTCTGACTTCTGCAATAAAACAGTTATTACATAAGTTGTAAAGTGAGGTACTAGTGACAGCTGATCAGTTCAACAATATCATTACAGCTTTCTACGATACATATTTAGGATATATTCGTGAAAGGTAAGACTGTTTTTGGAACCTCTTCGTCCAATGAAGTGGATTGTGCTGAATAAAACTATCAGCTGGATTTTGTACTATATAGTGTTATGAAATAGACTGTAATATGAAATCAGATGATTGTGAAAAATGGCAGAAATTTTTTGCTCATTTGATAATGTAAGAGTGACGTTTAATTGAATTTTCACTTGCTATTCTACGTTCTAATGCATCTAGCAAAAGAGGTTCTCTATAATTTTCTGGGCAGATGGAAAAAAAGACTCAGTTTAGAAACAGTAAAAGCTCTGACAATGATAAAAGCTACCTTCAGTAGCCTTCCTAATGGAGGCTTCTACAATTTCATCACAAATGAAATTAAACTTATAGAGCTAGTATACAGCAGTAAAAATATACTCTTTAGGTACCAGTGACTCTATAGCATCAACATTGGTAGGAAATATGTGCAGTTTGTGTTCTTCTTTACATCCAAACTGTATATGTATAACTGCTATTAACTTATCTGTAATAGTGTAGATTATATAAAAATAAATTATTACTTTGCCTATAACGACATTCTTACTATTGTGTCCTGATTTTTATACATCTACTGAAATTTTTTCATTGTTTTGAAAAGTGGCCTGAATTTCATAAAAAAATATTATGGTAAGACTAGATGAGAACCTTAGTGATTGTGTAGAAAAGTACGTAAAAGGTGCAAGTAATTTGTGATTTGTTTGTTTTGTTGCCATCTAAAGCTTTTTTGTAATAAAATTGTTTGTTAGTTAGCCTCGTACAGTCTCGTGCGGAAAACTGTCGTAGTTTATGAAGCAGACGCCGTCTATGGCAGTGTTGTCAGCAGGATTCGCCGGCTACGCTGCTACCCGCGTTATCCGTACGTTGGGTGTGTTGCATAACCATCAGGCGTTACCCCATTTCGATCGCGGCTTTCCTCACTGCACAACAGAAGTAAAGGATGACTTTTTTGAACGTCGTATCTTATGGCGCTGCAACGAAACAGTTTGCACGAGCTTTCCCACAACCTCCAGCCAGAAACGGTGCCAAAGCACAACGTCAGGCGACGTTCCATACAGCGAAGTGTCGACACGTGCGAAAAATGCCACACCTCACAGGGTTTTGTGCCTAGTAAGCATGGAGGTCTGGGTTCGATTCCCGGCCGCATCACAAATTTTAATTCATTGCTTCTCCCTTATCTGAAATGTCTTGGACATATTCGAGACGAAAAACCGCCTCAGGGTTACTGTATTTGTTGTTGTCGTTGTTTTGGTCTTCAGTCCGAAGACTGGTTTGATGCAGCTCTCCACAATACCCTATCCTGAACAAGCCTCTTCATCTCCACATAAGAACGGCAATCTACATCTGTCTGAATCTGCTTACTGTATCCATCTCTTGGTCTTCCTCTGCGTTCTTTAACCCAAACACTTCCCTCCAACGCTAAATTTACGATTCCTCGATGTCTAAGAATGTGTACTACCAATCTATCCCGTCGTTTAGTCAAGGTATGCCAGAAATTTCTTTCCTCCCCAATTCTCTTCAGTACCTCCTCATTAGTTACGCGATCCATCCACCTAATCTTCAGCATTCTTCTGTAGCACCACATTTCAAAAGCCTCTATCCTCTTCCTGTCCGCACTGTTTATCGTCCATATTTCACTCCCACACAAGGCAACACTCCATACAAATGCCTTCAGAAAGGTCTTCCTTAGGCTTAAATCAATATTCGATGTTAACAAATTTCTCTTTTTCAAGAATGCTTTTCTACCCATTGCTATTCTGCACTTTATATCCTCTGTAATGCGACCATCATTTGTTATTTTACTGCCCAAGTAACGAAACTCATCTACCTCCTTTATTGCTTCGTTACCTAATCTAATTCCTTCAGCATCACCTGATTTTCTTAGACTGCACTCCATTACCCTAGTTTTGCTCTTGTTAATGTTCATCTTATATGCACCTTTCAGCACACTGTCCATTCCGTTCAATTGCTCTTCCAGGTCCTTTGCTGTATCTGACAGAATTACTATGTCGTCGGCAAAACGCAATGTTTTTAATTCTTCACCCTGAACTTTAATTGCTTCTCCAAATTCCTCCTTGCTTTCCTTTATAGCTTGCTCAATGTACAAATTGAATTACAATGGAGAAAGACTACAACCCTGTCTTACTCCCTTTCCAACCACTGCATCCCTTTTATGCCCTTCAACTCTGAAAACCGCTGTCTGGTTTTTGTACAAGTTGTAAATAACCTTACGCTCCCTATATTTTACTCCTGCTTGCTCCAGAACTTGAAAGAGTTTATTCCAATCAACATTGTCAAAAGCCCTCTCCAAATCTACAAAAGCTAGAAATGTAGGTTTGCCTTATCTTAATCTATCTTCTAGGATAAGCCGTAAAGTGAGTATTGCCTCCCGTGTTCCTACATTTCTCCTGAACCCAAACTGATCTTCCCCGAGGTCGGCTTCTACCAGCTTTTCCATCCTTCTGTATATAATTCGTGTTAATATTTTGCAACCATGACTTATTAAACTGATGGTTCTGTAGTTTTCACAACTGTCTGCACCTGCTTTCTTAGGAATGGGGATTATAACATTTTTCTTAAAGTCTGAGGGTACTTCACCTGTCTCATACATCTTACACACCAGGTGAAACAGGTTTGTCATGGCTGGTTCTCCCAGAGACTTCAGTAGCTCTGAGGGAATATCATCTACTCCAGGGGCCTTGTTTCGAGTTAGGTCTTTCAGGGCTCTGTGACGTTGTCAAATTCAAATATCATTCGTGTTATTTATATTTAAACATTTCCTCCCGTTTCAATGTGACCTGTTTGTAGACGTCTGTTTGGATGGATGCAGGCATCTGTTGCTCATTTCACTCCCGCATCTGTGCAAAGCGTCGGCCGCCGGTTAGGGATTTCTTGGTGGAAGTATAAACACGTGCAAGGTGGGGCGCAGGGTCACCTCCCACGCAAATTTCATCTTTTGCTCTCATTCTGGCGGGCTTCCAACTCACGAGAGCTGCGACATGTGCGGCCCTCTAAATTTCCTCAACAGAAATTCACGAAAAGAACGTCGTCTTTCTTCCAGCGATCCCCAATTGAGTTGCCGGAGCATTTCCGTGACACTCGTATTGGTCGAACCTACCGGTAACAAATCTAGCTGCTCGCCTCTGAACCGCCTCTATGGCTTCGCTGCGGGTCCCAAACACTTGAGCAACACTCAAGACGTGGTCGTACAAGCGTTTTATACGCGGTCTCCTTCACAGGTGAAGTACATCTTCCCAAAATTCTCCCAATAAACCGAAGTCGGCTGTCCGCCTTACTCACAATTGTCCTTACATGATCGTTCCATTTCATATCGCTCTGCAATGTTACGCCTAGATATTTGAACGACGCGACAGCATCAAGAAGCTCAATACTAACGCTGTATTCGAACATTATGGGGTTGTTTTTCCTACTCATGCGCATCACCTTACATTTTTCTACATTGAGTGCTAGCTACCATTCTTCGCACCAACTAGAAATTTTGTCTAAGTCATCTTCCCACATCTCGCACCTGGCCAGAGCGTGTCAAATGCTAAACAATGCCAAAGTAAAGGGGCCCGCACACGTTCATTACCTATTGACAATAATATTATCAATAATATATTGTCAAACCTTCAACACATTTCAGTGGTCCTCACACCATCAAAAATATTGTCATCTCTTTCAATTGGCGACGCGATTTCGTGAAGTAAACAAGTCTGACCGGCAGAAAGCGATGGCTGCGAAAGAAAGACGACCGAGAACGACGAAAACGAGGAGATGGGTTCGTGAGTGGTTAAAGAAAAGGAACGACTTTTCGCATGTGAATCTGCTTACGGCAATCCGAACTACTGTTGTGAGTAAGGCAGACAGTCGACTTCTGTTTATTGGGAGAATTTTGGGAAGATGTACTTCAACTGTAAAGGAGACCGCGTATAAAACGCTAGTACGACCACGTCTTGAGTATTGCTCAAGTGTTTGGGACCCGCAGCAGATCAGTTTAAAGGATGACATAGAAGCAGTTGAGAGGTTGTTACTGGTAGGTTCGACCAATGCGCGAGTGTCGCGGAAATGCTCCGGCAACTCAATTGGGGATCGCTGGAGGAAAGACGACGTTCTTTTCGTGAATTTCTGTTGAGGAAATTTAGAGGGCCGGAATTTGAAGCTGAGTGTAGTACGATCTTGCTGTCGCCTACTTATATTTCGCGTAGTGATCACAAAGACAAGAGAAATTAGGGCTCATATGGAGGCATATAGGTATTCTCTTTTTCCTCGTTCAATTTGGGAGTGGAATAGGAAAGGAAATGCCTAGTAGTGGTACAGTGTACCCTCCGCCACGCACCTTACTGTGAATTGCGGAGTATGTATGTAGATGTAAATTTTTAATTATTTTAGAATGACCTCAGAATCATATGGCAAATTACTCACGATGATAGGGACAAAATTGAAAGAAAAAAAAAACCAACAAAAAAAGACACATTTATGAGATCCGCGATTCCTGTCGGTGAAAAATTAAGTATCACTTTGCGTTTCTTGGCCACAAGAAGGTCACTTGAACGGTTGAAGTTCAGCGAAGTCATGTCTGCTAACACAATTAGTAGAATTGTCACTGAAACCTGTGAAGCAATTACATCTGTTCTGAAACTTTTATCAATTCTTTCCTGAAATTGGTCCCCAATGAATGTATTTCTTTTTTTCACGTCTTCTAATTTTGCTTCTGTGATTTTGATTTGATTCGATTTGATTTTTTCAAGGAAGCCAAAACAGTCTTGGTCCAACCCGCCACTGCCCGCAACCGAAACTAAGTTTATTGTGCGGTATCGCTCCCTGTACATCTAGTAAAGCCAACCAATGCCCTTCAACAGTGCAAGGAGTCCCTTTACCAGTTCTTTATTAGACACAATTTCTTCGGGTCTGGTTGTCCCAAATATACTTTGCCTTTTATTCTCCAATGCAATGCATTCGAAGATTAGATGTGATGCAGTTTCATCACCGTCATCACAGATCGTACATCTAGGGTCCTCTTCTGTTATTCCCATTGTATGTAGGTGTGTTTTGAAATTCCCATGGCCTGTCAGCAATCCAACCATGAGTCTCAATCTCTCTCCTGTTCAGGCCCAGGATTGCAGAGCTTCTTTTAAAACATGGCTTTGGCATCATTACCTTGCCATGTTTTTGTTGATAGATTGCTTCTGTGAAACACGATCGATAGATCGCAAACAGCTCTTCATTTGCTGCACTTCTTTTGTGTTTCTCCATGTATTCGTTTGAAGACTGATTCCACAGAACATCGTTGCGCTGGTAGCAATCGATAAAATCAACCAACATACGTCTACTCAATTTACCAATCCAAACCACCACATTAAACCGCTACACAGTATACCCACGAGGACGAATTAAAAGAACATAAACATTGGTGAGAAGCAAAGCACACTAGCGCCTTGTGGCTGTTTGATGAAGCTGAACCAACATCTGAAAGGCGAATATTGTCAAACCGTAAGTATTGAACTTCACACGCTCATTATATATTGAAAATACTGAAAATATTTTTGTGGCGTCAATACTTTTCGTCAATATTTTAAGTATTGACAATACGTCAATACGCGCCCTCATACGGTCAACATATTGACGGTTTGACAATATTATTGAACGTGTGGTTCTGAACAAAAGGAAGGCAAGGTGATTAGCACGCAAAAATCGGATCTCAATACATTTTGCGATGGAAAGAGTCTGTTCAGAGACTTGCATTTTTACTTCCACTCAGTACATGAATTTTTAGACATAAATTAGTAATTTTACAAAACAAATAATAAAAATAAAATAATGCATGTCATCTTCTATCTAATATATAAAGCAGTGTGTCCGTATATTTGTACATGTTGCATACAAATCTACAGTTTTGTTCCAACCTTTATGAAATTTTGTACACGTAAGCTTCAATCCATGAGGACGGTCGCCGTAAGTGTAAGAATCACATACGATGTATACTTAACGAGATATGACGTCATAAACAATGAGATGCGTGAAAAACTGCTGCATTTAGCGACAATGCTGCTCATTTTCTCCTAAACCATTGGACCGATTTTAACCAAATTTGGTACACACATTCCTTACCATAAGGTAACAATTGCTGCATGGTAAAGAATCACATACGGCACGTGGTTCAAAAGATATTACGTCATAAACAATAGAAATCGCAAAAAATGCCTTATAATGCGGCGAGACTTTTGAAATACACTGTATGAGAATGACAGTACTTAGCGACTTGCAACAAACTTTAAACATAATTTCAAATCTTTATTAAACTTTTCCTCGCTGGCAAACATAGTAAAATGATGAAAGAAAAAAAGTTACTCGCTTACTACTTTTCCGCTGTTTATGGAGTAAAACTACGGCTCTCGGTATGACGTTACAATTTATAATTTGAACACTACAAATTGCAGGAACAGGAAATTTTACAGACAGTATACACACATATAGTTGAATGTACCGTCTAAATCGTATCACAGTACGACACGTAGTTCATAAGATATGACCACATAAACAGTGAGGTTCCGCTGTTCACAGATTAAAACTACGGCATTCGATATGATGTTACAATTTATAATTTGTACACTACAAATTGTAGCCGAAGGAAATTTTACAGACAGTAGACACACATATAGTTGAATATAACTTCTAAATTGTATTACTGTACGAGACGTAGATCATGAGATATGAGCACATAAACAGCAACTTTCCGCTACTCATGGACTAAAACTACGGCATTCAGTATGACGTTACAATTTTTAACTTCTATACTACAAATTGTTGACGCAGGAAATTTTACAGACAGTATATATGCACATAGTTGAGTGCACTTTCTAAAGTGCATCACAGTACGACACATAGTTCATGAGATATGAGCATATAAACAGTAACATGTTTTGTCACTCTGTTCACTGTTACAAACCTGTAAACATCTCTGTTATCTTGCTGCAGAGTCTTCCACTGGAGTTTATCGATCATCTCCGTAACGCTTTCACGATTACCAAATGATCATGTAACGAAGTGCGCTGCTCTCCGTTGGATCTTTTCTACTTCCTCTATCAACCCCACCTGGCACGGATCCCACACCGGTGAGCAGTATTCAAGCTGTGGGCGATAAATGTACTGTAACCTACTTCCTTTGTTTTCGGACTGAATTTGCTTAGAATTCTTCCAATGAATCTGTCTGGCATGTGCTTTACCGATTTTTGATTGTATATGGTCGTTCCATGTTAAATCACTCCTAATCACTACTCACAGATAATTTATGGAATTAACTACTTCCAGTTTCAGACCCGCTATAGTGTAGCTAAATGATACAGGATCTTCCTTTCTATGTATTCACAGCACATTACACTTGTCTACGCCGGCCGTGGTGGCCGAGGGGACTGAGGCGCGTCAGTCACGGTCTGCACCGCCACTACGGTCGGGGATTCGAATCCTCCCTCGGGCATGGATATTCGTGTCGTCCTTAGTATTAGCTAGTTCATAAATAATTTGTAAGTTTAGGGACTCATGACCCCGTAGTTAAGTCCCATAAGCTATACAAACATTTGCAAACAAACAAACACTTGTCTACATTGAGATGCAATTGTCATTCCCTGCACCATGCGTCAATTCGATGCAGATCCTTCTGCATTTCAATACAATTTTCCATTGTTACGACCTCTCCATATACTGCAGCATCTCAAAGGCTGATACCAGACTGACAAGGAGACCACATGGGTATCAGATTTTAAAATTTTTTGATATTTGTAGTACGTGAAGTTCAGAACTCAAACAACAATCAGCCAAAGCCATTCCACGCCATTTTCAAAAATTATCGCGAAAATCAACTTTGAAGTTTTGAAAGTACACGAAAACACCAATATTTGAATCGGTTGCAGCATCTGCCGGTGTAGCTGTGGTGGTGGCCTTCTGGCCTCTGTAGTACGGATCCTGCCGCAGCAGTTTTTGTTTTTTGTTTTTTCATTGTGTTCGAATACTTACACAATTTTAATTGTAGTTCTTGGATTTTGGAAGGGACTAAACTACAACGGTTATCAGCCCCTTACAATTTTAATATGTTGTTGTTGTTGTTGTGGTCTTCAGTCCGGAGACTGGTTTGATGCAGCTCTCCACAATACCCTATGCTGAGCAAGCCTCTTCATCTCCACATAAGAACGGCAACCTACATCTGTCTGAATCTGCTTAATGTATCCATCTCTTGGTCTTCCCCTGCGATTTTTTCCCCATACACTTCCCTCCAACGCTAAATTCACAATTCCTTGATGTCTAAGAATGTGTCCTACCAATCTATCCCTTCTTTTAGTCAAGGTATGCCAGAAATTCCTTTTCTCCCCAATTCTGTTCAGTACCTCCTCATTACGCGATCCACCCACCTAATCTTCAGCATTCTTCTGTAGCACCATATTTCAAAAGCCTCAATCCTCTTCTTGTCCGCACTGTTTATCGTCCATGTCTCACTCCCATACAAGGCAACACTCCATACAAATGCCTTCAGAAAGGACTTCCTTAGGTTTAAACCAATATTCGATGTTAACAAATTTCTCTTTTTCAAGAAAGCTTTTCTACCCATTGCCATTCTGCATTTTATATCCTCTGTACTGCTACCATCATTTGTTATTTTACTGCCCAAGTAACAAAACTCATCTACCTCCTTTATTGCTTCGTTTCCCAATCTAATTCCTTCAGCATCACCTGATGTTCTGACACTGCACTCCATTACCCTAGTTTTGCTCTTGTTAATGTTCATCTTTTATGCACTTTTCAGCACACTGTCCATTCCGTTCAATTGCTCTTCCAGGTCCTTTGCTGTATCTGACAGAATTACTATGTCGTCGTCAAAACGCAATGTTTTTAATTCTTCACGCTGAACTATAATTCCTTCTCCAAATTTCTCCTTGCTTTCCTTTATAGCTTGCTCAATGTACAAATTGAACAACAATGGAGAAAGACTACAACCCTGTCTTACTCCCTTTCCAACCACTGCATCCCTTTCATGCCCTTCAACTCTGACAACCGCTGTCTGGTTTTTGTACAAGTTGTAAATAACCTTACGCTCCCTATATTTTACTCCTGCTTGCTTCAGAACTTGAAATTTTAATATACAATATTAATTTTTAAGAAAAATGCACGCCGGCCGCGGTGGCCGAGGAGACAGGCGCTCCAGTCACGGTCAGCACGGCCACTACGGTCGGGGGTTCGAATCCCCCCTCGGGCATGGATATTTGTGCCGTCCTAGTTCGTAAGTAGTTCATAAGTAGTTTGTAAGTTTAGGGACTGATGACCCCATAGTTAAGTCCCATAGACTATACAAACATTTGAACATTTTTTTTTTTTTTTTTTTATAAATGCACGTGTTTTTGTATATTCGTAGTTTTCTATATTTTATAAAAGTGTCTTAATAATGATGGTTTCAATCAAACAACATAAGTTACATTTTTTACAGTACAGGCTTCACTGTTAGTTGACTACGATAGTCTTTGATTGTTCAGTTCGTGAAGAGCTACAACGCCGTTTTTAGAAAGTCGACTCCATAGCTGCTAATGGCTTTCCAAGCAGCTAACCTACTCAACCACCGTTTTACGTGACGACAAGGTGTTCAGCTTGTCTACATACATATAAACAAAAACTGTCACAGCCGAGCGGTCTAAAGCGTCTCGCTGCGGAGCGCGCGGTTGCTCGCCGTGGAGGTTCGAGTCCTCCTTGGGGCATGGGTGTGTGTGTTTGTCCTTAGGTTAGTTTACCTAGGTTTGTAAGTTACGGACTGATGACCACGCAGTTTGGTCCGATAGATTTACAAACATTTGAACATTTGCAAAACTATCACAACACGTGGAATTAGAGATCCCAATTTTTTTTTTTTTACAGAAATGAATTCAAAAACAACAACAAAAATCTTTTACAGCGGGATTCGAACCATTGCCTCTAAGGTTGTAAGGCTACAATGCTGCCATTTGAGCTACACCAACAGATGCTGCAAGCGATTCTACTATTGCTACTTGTAAAACTCCAAATGGATTTACTCCAGAATTTTTCACAGTTCCCTCGAATGCCTTTGACTGATTATTAATTACGTTCTGAACTTCAGTACCATAAATATAAACAAATTCTAAAATCCGATACTTCATTGGAAGAATTTTCAGGGAGTGTAATCCGTAACAAAGTGTTGATCATCAGTGCGGGATCCGTACTGTGTGGGGTTCGAATACAGTAAATTTCATTGAAACGGAAACGCTTCTTTCTGTGAATCAGCACGGGTTTAGGAAACATCGTTCATGTGAAACTCAGCTTGCCCTTTTATAACGTGACATCATGCGAGCCATGGATGAAGGGCAACAGGCGGATTGTGTTTTTCGAGACTTCAAAAAGGCGTTCGACGCGGTGCCACACTGCAGACTGCTAACGAAGATACGAGCTTATGGAATAGGTTCACAGATTTGTGACTGGTTGGAAGACTTCCTAAGTAATAGAACGCAGTACGTTGTTCTCGACAGCGAGTGTTCATCAGAGACGAGTGTATCGTCAGGCGTGCCCCAGGGGAGTGTGATAGGACCGCTATTATTTTCTGTCTATATGAATAATCTGATGGACATAGTAAATTGTAATTTGCTGCTGTCTGCTGATGATGCTGTGGTGTATGGGAGGGTGCCGTCTTTAATTGACTGTGATACCATACAGTATGACTAAGACAAAATTTCTAGTTGGCGTGTAGAATGGCAGCTAGCTCTAAATGTAGAAAAATGTAAGGTGATGCGCATGAGTAGGAAAAACAATCCCATAACGGTGGAATACAGCATTAGTAGTGAGCTTCTTGATGCTGTCATATTGTTCAAATATCTAGGCGTAACATTGCAGATCGATACGAAATGGAACGAGCATGTAAGGACAATTGTGAGTAAGGCGGACAGCCGACTTCTGTTTATTGGGAGAATTTTGGGAAGATGTACTTCACCTGTAAAGGAGACCGCGTATAAAACGTTTGTACGACCACGTCTTGAGTATTGCTCAAGTGTTTGGGACCCGCAGCATATCAGTTTAAAGGAAAGGTTCAGAGACGAGCAGCTAGGTTTGTTACCGGTAGGTTCGACCAATGCGCGAGTGTCACGGAAATGCTCCGGCAACTCAATTGGGGATCGCTGGAGGAAAGACGACGTTCTTTTCGTGAATTTCTGTTGAGGAAATTTAGAGGGCCGGAATTTGAAGCTGAGTGTAGTACGATCTTGCTGTCGCCTACTTATATTTCGCGTAGTGATCACAAAGACAAGAGAAATTAGGGCTCATATGGAGGCATATAGGTATTCTCTTTTTCCTCGTTCTATTTGGGAGTGGAATAGGAAAGGAAATGCCTAGTAGTGGTACAGTGTGCCCTCCGCCACGCACCTTAACGATAGATTGCGGAGTATGTATGTAGATGTAGAAGACATAGGGAAGATGTAATGGAGGCAGCATGGTTCGTCACTGGCTCATTTAGTAAGCGTCAGAGAGATGATTAGGGGCAGACGCTGGAAGAGATATGGGCTTCCGCGAAAGTTTCAAGAGCGTAACGTTTCACGAAGAGCCAGCCGATATATTGCTTCCTATTACGCACATCTCGCGACCTCAATAGCAGGGAGTCAGAACGATATGCAAAACACCCTCCTCAAACCATTCGTCGAATCTTTGACTCACAGTAAAATAATATGACTGTAGAGCAATGTAAAGAATTATATCTTTACTAACTGCAAGTACCCGGATTTGCCCGGGTTTAAAATAAGTAAAGTACTCTCCCCCATGCACCGAAGCACCGAATGAAATTTTATGTAGACAGTAACCTTCATTTTGTTTTCAAGGTCAAGTGTACAAAATTTCATCAAGATCGGAGCAAAATTGTGGATTTCGGCGAAAGCCATAAGTACCTTCCACCATGCACTGAACGAAATTTTACGTAGACAGTGCCCTTCCTCATGTTTTGAAGGTCAGTTGTGCAAAATTTCATCAAGATCAGTGCGAAGATATAGATTTACACGGACACATTGAAAACGCACTTTCACTCTCTCTCAAATTTTCCTGTTGGTTTTCCAAAAAATGGAACGAAACTTGTATAAGAACCTTCCCCATGAAATTTTGTGTACGTGTACCAAATTTCACGTTATTTGGTTGTCTGGATCTCGAGTTATAAGAGAACAGACAGACAAACAACAAATGCGTCTTATAAGTATAGAGATACGTGCGTACCAATTGTTGATGTTGTTGTGGTCTTCAGTCCGCAGACTGGTTTGATGCAGCTCTCCACGCTACCCTGTCCTGTGCAAGTCTCTTCATCTGAGAATACGTTCGGCAACCTACATCCTTTTAAATCTGCTTACCGTATTCGTCCCTCGGTCTCCCTCTACGATTTTTACCTCACACGCTTCCTTCTAATGCTAAGTTAAAAATTCCTTGATGTCTCAGAATGTGTCCCACCAATCTATCCCTTCCCTTAGTCAGGATATGCCAGAAACTCCTTTTCTCCACGATTCGGTTAAGCACCTCCTCATTAGTCACGTGATCTACCCATATAATTTTCATCATTCGTCTGTAGCACCACATTTCAAAAGCTTCTATCATCTTTTTATCTGAACTCCTTATCGTCCACGTTTCACTCCCATACAATGCTTTACTCCAGACAAATGCTTTCAGAAAGCACTTCCTAACATTTAAATTAATATTGGTTGTTAACAAGTTTCGCTTCTTTAGAAACGCTTTTCTCCCCATAGCCATTCTGCATTTTATATCTTCTTTACTTCGGCCATCAGAAGTTATTTTGCTACCCAAATAACAAAATTCATCTACTACTTTTATTGTCTGTTTACCTAATCTAATTCCTTCAGCATCGCCTGATTTTTTGACATTGCATTCCATTACCTTCGTTTTACTCTTGTTTATGTTCATCTTATATCTTCCTTTCAAGACACTGTCCATCCCATTCAATTACTCTTCCAGATCTTTTGCGGTCTCTGACAAAATTGCGGTGTCATCGGCAAACCGCAATGTTTTTATTTCATCTCCCTGCACTTTAATGCCCTCTCCAAATTTCTCCTTCCATTCCTTCACTGCCTGCTCAATTTACAGATTGAACAACATTGGGGAAAGGCTACAAACCAGTCTTACTCCCTTTCCAATCTCTGCGTCCCTTTCTTGCCCTTCGGCTCTAATAACCGCTGTCTGGTTTTTGAAAAGGTTGAATACAACTCTTCGGTCCCTATATTTTACCCCTGCTACCTTCAGAATTTGGGAGAGTGTATTCCAGTCGGCCTTGTCAAAAGCTTTCGCCAAATCGACAAACGCTAAAAACGTAGGTTTCCCTTTCCTTAGCCTATCTTCTAAGATAAGTCGTAATGTGAGTATTGCCTCCCGTGATCCTACATTTCTCCTAAATCCAAATTGATCTTCCCCCAGGTCGGATTCCACAAGTTTTTTTATTCGTCTGTAAATAATTCGTTTTAATGTTTTGCAAACATGACTTATTAAACTCATAGTTCTGCAATTTTCACATTTGTCTGCACTTGCTTTCTTTGGAATTGGCATTGCTATATTCTTCTTGAAGTCGTGGGGCATGTCTTCTGTCTCATACACCTTGCATACTAGGTGGAACAATTTGTTCATTACTGGCTCTCCTAACGATATCAGCAGTTCAGACGAAATTATATCACTACTCCAGGAGTCTTGTTTCGACTCAAATCTTTCAGCGCTCTGTCAATTTCTTCTCGCAGTATCGTATCTCCTACCTCCTCTTCCTTCACTTCGTCTTCCATTTCTAGAATACTACCTTGAAGTTTATTTCCTTTGTATAGGCCCTCTATATATTCCTTCCACAGTTCAGCTTTCCCCACTTTGCTTAGTACTGGTTTTCTGTCTGAGTTCTTGATAATCATACAGTTGCTTTTCTTGTCTCATTAAATACCCCTTTTATTTTCCTGTAGGCGGTATCTACCTTTCCCCTGGTTATACATTCTTCTATGGTTCTGCATTTGTCCTCTAGCCACTCCTGCTTAGCCAGTCTGCACTTCCTGTCAATCTCATTTTTCAGACGTCTTTATTCCCTTTTACCTACTTCACTTGATGCATTTTTATATTTTCTCCTCTTATCAGTTAAGTCCAGAATATCCTGTGTTATCCAGAGATTTCTATTAGGCCTTGTCCTTCTGTCTATATGGTCCTCTGCAGCCTTCACTACCCTATCTCTCAGAGCTACCCATTCTTCTTCTACTGTAATTCTATTGGTTATGACGTAATATCTTTTGAACCATGTGCCGCATGTGATTCTTAACCATGCAGCAATTGTTATCGCACGGTAAGGAATGTGTGTACCAAATTTGGTTGAAATCGGCCCATGGTTTAGGAGAAAATGAGCAGCATTGTCTCAAAATGCAGCAGTTTTTCGCGCATCTCGTGAAACTATATATCGTATGTGATTCTTACACTTGCGGCGACCGTCCTCATGGATCGAAGCTTACGTGTACAAAATTTCATAAAGATTGGAACAAAACCCAAAATATCTCTGGAACAATAACAGCTATTGATTCACCGGTATCAATGTAAGGCTGGGGCCCATGAATGTACTTATTTGGATACATTCTAAAACGAAAGCAAATGTGTTTTTAACATAAACATATATTTTTTTAAATCGACACCCTTTATTTCTTCTTCAGCAATCCATAGCATGACAAATCACATAAACAATGGCGTTGATTGCATCAGATGAACGGTTTATTTGCAATTAAAATTACATTACAAACGGATTTTTTTTTCTTTTGTATTACTAACGTATTTCTTCTCCAAATTATTTCAAAAAGCGAGGTCTCTGGTAGCCAACAATTAGGTCTGAAAAATTTTGTGCCGATCGGTTGAACGGTTCGACCTAAAAGTGGGAACACGTTACAGAGAGGTAGACATCGTCAAATCGCCGTTAATTTTGCAAATATCTCTACAACGATGCAAGAGATAAAAAAAATAATAATAAAAATAAAATAAAAAAACACACAAGAGAGCGAAGTTGTAGAGAATGTTCCCCTCTACCAATTAGGTTATTGAATTTTCGTGTGAGATGAACGGTTCGTTTGCAATGACAATTATATTACAAACGGCTTTTTTGGGTTTTACTACCGTATTTTTTGTCCGAAAAATTTGAAAAAGGGAGATTCTGGTCTCTGGCGGTCTACAATTGTGTGTGCAAAATTTGGTGCTGATCGGTTGAACGGTTCGTATTAAAAGCAGGGAACACGTAACGGACAGACAGACAGACTTACATCCCAAAATCGCCGTTATTTTTGCAAATATCTCTGAAACGATACGAGATATAAGAAAAACATAACAGAGCAAAGTTGTACAGAATTTTCTCCTCTACAAATTCGGTTAGTCATTTTTCGTGTCAGATGAATGGGTAAGCCGTTATTTTCATTTAAATTTCGAGCTGTCAAATGACGATCGCAAAGGTCAACTTTTAGTGTTACTACCGTAACCTAAAGTGGGCCAAAATTTTAGTAAATAGATTATTTGTTGGGTGGCCTCTGGTAGAGATGGTCGTTGCGCCCGTGGTCGCATAGAACTTCAGGAGAAAGGATCAATTTTATTTATTTATTTTAGGTCCTGCTTATATTTAATTTGGCTTTCGCAGAAGAACATTAAAAACAAAAACTTCGAAGAAGAAGTTTCAATTTAGTTTCAGAATAACGATTTCTTTCACAGACTCTAGAAGAAGGAGTCCTCACGACAATTTAAATCTTTTACAAGAAGAAATTTTATTTGTCTCTAAAGAAGAAATTAGCTTTTTCCTTCTACGAATACAAGTACTGTATTATAGCTAGTGAAGCTAGCCGATGAGAGCTATTTTGGCGAGCAGAAGGACGGGTTGTAGGGGAGGATGGAGAACCGAAAAAAATATAAAAAAAAGTGGTGTAGGGGTCAGCGCAACTGCCTAGAAAGCGAGAGTCCCGGGTTCGAATCCAGGGTGGGTACACATTCTCAGATTTTCCCATTCGCAGTTGATGTCATGTATTCCATCAATATGAAAACAATAACATGTGCATCAGATGAACGGTTCATTTGCAATTAAAATTACGTTACAAACGGATATTTTTGGTATTACTAACGTATTTCTTCTCCGAATATTTCAAAAAGCGTGGTCTCTGGTAGCCAACAATTAGGTCTGTAAAATTTTGTGCCGATCGGTTGAACGGGTCGACCTAAAAGTGGGAACACGTTACGGACAGGTAGACATCGTCAAATCGCCGTTTATCTGTACAACGAAGCAAGATATGGATTTAAAAAAAACAAGAGAGCGAAGTTGTAGAGAATGTTCCCCTCTACCAATTAGGTTATTCAATTTTCGTGTGAGATGAACGGTTCGTTTGCAATTACAATTATATTACAAACGGCTTTTTTGGTTTTACTACCGTATTTTTTGTCCAAAAAATTTGAAAAAGGAAGTTTCTTGTCTCTGGTGGCCTAAAATTATGTCTGTAAAATTTGGCCGACCGGGGTGGCCGAGGGGACTGAGGCGCTCCAGTCACGGTCTGCACGGCCACTACGGTCGAGGGTTCGAATCCCCCCTCGGGCATGGATATTTGTGCCGTCCTTAGGATTAGCTAGTTAATAAGTAGTTTGTAAGTTTAGGGACTGATGACCCCGTAGTTAAGTCCCTTAAGCTTAACAAACATTTGAACATTTTTTGTAAAATTTGGTGCTGATCGGTTGAATGGTTCGTCTTAAAAGCAGGGAATACGTTACGGACAGACAGACAGACAGACAGACATCCCAAAATCGCCGTTATTTTTGCAAATGTCTTTGAAACGCTACAAGATATGAAAAAAACATAAGAGAGCAAAGCTGTAGAGAATTTTCTCCAATACAAATTCGGTTATTTTCATTTAAATTTCGAGCTGTCAAAAGACGATCGCAAAGGCCCACTTTTAGTGTTACTACCGTAACCTAAAGTTGGCGAAAAATTAGTAAATAGGTATTTGTTGTGTGGCCTCTGGTAGAGATGGTGGTGGCGCCCATGGACGCATAGAACTTCAGGAGAAAGGATCAATTTTATTTATTTATTTTAGGTCGTGTTAAAATTTAATTTGGCTTTCGCAGAAGAACATTAAAAACAAAAACTTCGAAGAAGAAGTTTCAATTTAGTTTCAGAATAACGTTTTCTTTTTCCACAGACTCTAGAAGAACGAGTCCTCACGACAATTTAAATCTTTTACAAGAAGAAATTGCCACGGTGGAGTAGCCGAGCGGTCTAAAGCGTCTCGCCGCGGAGCGCGCGGTTGCTCGCCGTGGAGGTTCGAGTCCTCCCTGGGGCATGGGTGTGTGTGTGTGTGTCCGTAGGTTAGTTTACCTAGGTTTAAGTAGTTTGTAAGCTACGGACTGATGACCACGCAGTTTGGTCCGAAAGATTTACAATGTTTGTTTGTAGAGTCTATGGGACTTAACTACGGGGTCATCAGTCCCTAAAGTTACAAACTACTTATGAACTACTTACAACTAAGGACGGCACAAATATCTATGCCCGAGGGGGGGATTCGAACCCCCGACCGTGGTGGCCGTGCGGACCGTGACTGGAGCGCCTCAATCCCCTCGGCCACCGCGGCCGGCGAAAGATTTACAAACATTTGAACATTTTGAACAAGAAGAAATTATTTTCATTTAAATAGCCTTTTCCTTCTACGAATACAAGTACTATGACATAGCTACTGAAGCTAGCCGATGAAGGTTATTTTGGCGTGCGGAAGGACGGGTAGTAGGGGAGGATGGAGACCCGTAAAAAAAAAAAAAAAAAAAAAAAAAAAAAAAAAAAGAAAGAAAGTGGTGTAGGAGTCAGCGCAACTGCCTAGAAAGTGAGTGGGAGACCCGGGTTCGAATCCCGGATGGGTACACAATTTCAGATTTGCCCAATCGCAGTTGAAGTCATATAATTTGTGAATATGAAAAAAAGATTTAGCGTCTAGATTATTTGTCGGGTGTCCTCTGGTAGAAGTCTCGCGGCAGATGATGAGCGCGTCCGTCGCTTCCGGTCCGGAGTTTATCTGCGCGGCAGGAAGCCGGCGACCCGCCTGCTATAGCTGAGAGCGGCGCAGCAGACGGACTCGGCGATGGTTGCGCTCCAGATGGTTGTGGTGCTGGTGGTTGCGGCGGTGGTGGCGCCCGTGGACGCCGCGGCCGGCGTCTGCTACAAAACCGTCACGTGAGTGCCAGCCAGTGCTGCCAACTGCCACGCGCCACTTCTGACACTGCGCTCGTGACACAGCACACTCTTAACAGTCCAGTCAAATTAGGGTTTCACCTCGGAATGAGAGGTAACAAGCTGAATATTTGCATGAGCCTTTGTTTTGGCATTCTAAATGATGTGTCAAAAGGCTCATAACATCTCGAGTCCGCGTTTCAAGTTATTAAAGGTCAAAGGTCACGAAAATCAGTTTTTCGCAAATACCTCGTTTCCTATACGTTAAATGGTATTTGCATCTCCCATAAAAGTTGTAGAGCATGAAATTCTCTACAATTTTTGTTTTAAACATTTTTTTGTGCAATTCATCGTTTTTTAGATAGAGCGCACAGCTCACAGCGCTCAGACATATAAGACGTAATGCGAGGTCAACCGCGAATCCCAGTCAATGGTACGTTGTTTAAAGTTAATAAATCATTGCAACAATTACAATTACAAACCTTTATTCTTTATGAATTGTGTTCAGTATTTCATAATATTATTCATAAATCAAAAATATTTGTTTAATAATATTTACTTATTTCTTGAAATTATTAAGTTATGAAGCCAAATACTTCACGTATATTTTAATTATATTCTAATATATCTTCATTATGTTTCATGTAGAAAAGAATACAAATACACTTGAACAATTTGTCTTCATGACTTAATAATTTCAAGAAATAAGTAAATATTATTAAACAAATATTTTTGATTTATGAATAATATTATGAAATACTGAACACAATTCATAAAGAATGAAGGTTTGTTATTGTAATTGTTGCAATGATTTATTAACTTTAAACAACGTACCATTGACTGGGATTCGCAGTTGACTCGCTTTACGTCTTATATGTCTGAGCGCTGTGACCTGTGCGCTCTATCTAAAAAACGATGAATTGCACAAAAAAATGTTTAAAACAAATATTGTAGAGAATTTCATGCTCTACAACTTTTATCAGAGATGCAAATACCATTTAACGCATACGAAGCGATATATTTGCGAAAAACTGATTTTCGTGACCTTTGACCTTTAATATCCTAAGACGCGGACACGATATTTTATGAGACTTTTGACACATCATTTAGAATGCCAAAACAAAGACTCATGCAAATATTGAGCTTGTTACCTCTCATTCCGAGGTTGACGCCTTTTTTCGGCTTATTTGACTGGACTATAAAGCCGGGTCCACACGCTACGATCTGTATGCGCAAATGTCTACGCACACCTCGCTAATCGTTGCGTGTGGACAGCACATTCGCGCAGATATGAGATGTGCGCAAACCTGGAAGTTGGAGTCGGAGTTTTGGGCAAAATTGCTCAAATCTGTGGGTTCAAATCACATCTGCGCAGACAAGTTGGAACGTGTGGACAGGAGATCGCTGCAAATCTGTCTCGGTGTATACTTTTTTGTGTGTTTACTATGTTGACAGCGGATGAAAATGGCTGAGAACAGATAATTCCGACTGGCAAACAAAGTTAGCCGCAGCGTATTGGCCACATATATAATATAAAGTGAAGTAGGCGTAGCCGGCCGCGGTGGCCGAGGGGATTGAGGCGCTTCAGTCACGGTCTGCACGGCCACTACGGTCGGGGGTTCGAGTCCCCCCTCGGGCATGGATATTTGTGCCGTCCTTAGTCTTAGCTAGTTCATAAGTTGTTTGGGAGCTTAGGGACTGATGACCCCGTAGTTAAGTCCCATAAGCTATACAAAGATTTGAACATTTGAATTAGGCGTACAGTGTTTCAAACATATCGAAAACTGTGACAGTTTTATTTGTATCTACATCTACATTGATACTCTGCAAATCACATTCAAGTGCCTGGCAGAGGGTTCATTAACCACTTTCATAACTTTTCTCTGCCGTTCCATTCTCTAATAGCGCGCGGGAAGAAAGAACACCTAAATCGTTCCGTTTTCGATCTGATTTCTCTTATTTTATTCGGATGGTCATGTCTCCCTAAGTAGGTGGGTGCTAGCAAAAATATGTTCACATTCAGAACTAAAAGTTAGAAGGTAGGCCTACTTTACTTGCCTTCATGAAATCATTCTTCTGGGCAGCGTAAATAGCTTCACAAGTGTTGGGGATGATTTAACTCAATGCTTGTTTAGAAATTGCTGTTGAAAATTCGAGATCTTTGTAGGTCTTTCCTGTGGCCAGGAATCTTAATGTAATTGTCAGCCAAACACGTGGAGAAATATATCTCCTCATACAAGTGTCTTTACGTATTATGCGAGCAGTTACCAGTGTCAAAACATAATTATAAGTTTCCACATCCATTCGCAAATAATTACGTCAGTAATCGGTTTTGCCAGAGTCGGATCTAGGACATTTGCCAAGGGGGGCAAGCTTAAATTTGACGCCCCTTCTTTCACCCCGCCCCCCGTAAGAATAGACTTTTTGATGCTAATTATTTCTAAATAAATGTCACAATCTTACAAGATGAACTTATTTTATTGACTGAATTAAGATCAAAGGAGAACAGAACAATTTTAAAATATTTCCTCTGTCGCTGACAAAAATAAACTTCGTAAAAAAGCTTATCTGATTCGTTTGCCAGTCAGATTGCAGTCTGTAGTACCTAGTTTCTTTTTTCACCGAAAGATGTCGGGCGCGAGAATTTGCAGGTAGAGCAGGGTTGCCAGGTGTGGCGATTTTTCGCATTCTTGGCTATCTTTTTCTAATCAGCCATTGTAGCAGTTTGGCGACTGGCGATTAAATTTGGCTATTAAAGGAATTGGTTGGCGACTTAGGGGCTATTTTACTTTACTTCAAATACAACGAATGTAAAGCAATCACTCTTTAGACATTGCGTGAATGATACCGGCTAAACGTCGGTAGAATGCTGGGGAAATGTAATCAACCAACACAAGTTAGCACAAACGTTTTCAAGTATCATGGATGTGTGGGAGAGTGTCATAGAGATGTAAACAAACTCAGGTTATAGACTCTTGAAGATAGACGTAAACTACCTCCTGTACCCTACTTACGATGGTTCAAGAACAGACTTTAAACGATATCTCGAAGTATACTACAACACCGTATTATGGCTCCCGCTGAGAACATGAGGATAAGATTATGTAAATTACCGCATGCAAGGAGGCATTTAAACAGTAATTTTTTCCGCGTTCCATACGACAACACAATAGAAATTCGTAACGACTGCTACTGTGAAGGGAGCCTTTTGCTACACACTTCAGTGGTTTAAGGCCGGTATTACACTATCAAATTATTGGACAAAAAATTGGACGAAAAACTTGGATGAAATATTGGTCATATTTTTTGACAAAGAAATTGGATGAAACGCAAAAGGGGGTATTACACTATCATCCAATATTTTGTCAAATTTTCTTCAAAATGGCGGTGTAAACGCTCAGCTATTGTTTATACTACAGTTGCGTTGTGTCTGCATTTAGAAGAGAAGGACGGAAAAAAGAAAAGGAAACGCACTTGGATGAAACCGTGGGTGTCAGAGCGAGATAAATAAAATTTGTTACGGGACCGGGAGGATTTTTCTTTTTTATTCCGTCGGCAGAACAGCCAGGCCGTTCACTGCTAATTATTTTGTCGCTCTTCATCCTTCACAGTTTGCAATAAAGTAACAAAAAGGCTGACTCAAACAGTGTATACGAATAAGATTGTTAAGTTGATAAAGCAAGTTTCATTAAATAAAGTTTTAAATGGAAAATGTGAGCACTGACAAAGAGAATAATCTAAATTGTTTATGACGTTATTAACAATGTAAGGGGAGAAACATTGCTGATAAAGTAAATAGGCTCTATTTATTTCCTTACAAAAATTAGCTAACGTATTTATATGTTCATAGATTCGCTTGCAAACATATGTCGATGTTTTGAAAGTTGTTTCATTTGCCAGAACTTAGCACACCACATTACCAAAATCATACATTCTAAAATCTGCTTCGGCTGTATTAAGATTTAGGGGTATTACTTAAATTCCGATAGTATATAATGACTTTTTTACATCACGGATTGTAACTAAACCTCACTTTTGCCGCGGAGTATTGGGCTACGCGAATTGACGTGACGGACAGTGTGAATTGGCCTTGTCAACTGTTATACAATGCCCCATCTGATTTTTAAAATTTTGTTGTTGCTAGAAAACACTACACAAACATTCCACTACTAGCCATGTTTACGAATATGAACGTTATGTCCAAGTAATGTCAGATATTTAACCTCCAAATAAAACAGCTGTAGTGGTAAGGAAGCTGTATACTACTAGCGCTCCAAGCGGTCACATTTCTCACTGCAGGAAACAGAAGACGAGCGATAGGCCGAGATTGGATGAAATATTGGACGATGTTCGCATTACACTACGTCCAATTTTTCTTTGTCCAATTCTTTGACAAATAATTTGATAGTGTAATACCGGCCTAATGGTTTGCAGAGTATAAATGTCAATAGAGAACTCGCAGTGATTTCCCTATCGTTCTGATGGCTGATTTTTGTGTGTCATGACGCATTATTACGAATTAAAGTCCATCTCAAAGTATGGATTGCTTAGTGCATTACATAAATTACCTCACCTCAAAATGTTGTAATGATTTTGTGTGTATTAAAAATGTTGTGCGCCTCGGTTGCACAGTGGTAGAGTGCCATACTACAAATCTGAAGGTCGCGGGTTCGATACCCACCAGGTCCTAGGATTTTTATCTGTCACTTTCCACTTCTTTCACCTCTGGCAGTGTTGCTCATGTGAAAACTACCGAGTAGCACCGTGGTTCGGAACCCACGTTAAACTGTAGGTCCCCCTATAACTGGCTGGGTAAGTCAGTTCGTAGGTCGGAGGAAGGCAACGGCATACCACCTCCAAACAGGACCATGCCTAGTAAAGCACTGTGGTGTTCAAAGCAATCTTCGGATTGTTGACTGGTTTACCTTTTTAAAGAAATGTTTGAAAGATTCAATAACTCTATTTAACATCTGTAAATATTTGTTTTTAAGAAGATGAAAGTGATTGGTAATCGAAACTATGCATGAGAACATCCCCTGTGTAAGTTTGATAGAATGAGTCTTGAACAGTTTTGTGTTGTAATTTTTATAAGTTATGGAATTAATAAATGCGATAGTTACTGAATTTCCGGAGTCTCTCTATTACATTTCCAATGTGATGATATGTTGACTGGCCTCATTGTCAGTTGGTGGTGTGTCTGGGTTCAGTTCTTGGATGGACTCAGATAAATGTTTCTGTGAAGTATGAGTTCCTTGGAAAGTTCAGTCTGATGTATGTGAATGTGAGACTGCCACAGTTTGCGTTACTTTTTACTCAGTAACCAGCTTACTGCCTGAATTTCAGGATTATTATTGTCGAGTAACATGCCATGATTACCATAGCATAATAATGTTAGCAGATCAAAGGTTGCGATATTTGGCTATTTTTACTGAATAGATGGTTATATTTTGGCTACTTTTTGTTTAAAATTTGGCGACAGAGTAATGGAAAAACCTGCTGGAGCACTGTATTGGGAGAGTTCCGCCAACCGCCATTGTAGGCCTATTATATCTCGCAATAGCAGCGAGCTGTTAAAGTAGCGTTTATGATGAAGGGAACCGGTCTGTACATCGACGTGGTCTGACAATACGTTAAGTAAACAATCAACTTAAGTTTTTAATCGTTTCATCACATCAACGGCGAATATTAAGGGAAAATTGGTAATCTGAAATCAAGACCTTTATTTTTGAGCAAACTAGTTGTAAAATTGTTTCCTGCTAAGTTTTGCTTGAATGATAAGAGACTTCAAGTCGTTTGAGTCAACATATATGATTTTAAGTTCTGGCACTTATTAAAATAAATATGTGTATTTTAGTTGTTTAGACCGCTAAGGAAAAGAATAAAAATTACAAAATTAGAAATTAATTTTTTTGCCTAAAAAAATTGCGTCTTAATATACCTCCACTGCATTCATCAAGCCACTACTATTACGACTGCATTTTGCTGAGGAATCCTTCTCTGTCTGACGGATATATTTTCTCAGAAGAATATAATATTCTAGTGGTTAAAAATACGCGCACAACTTTTTCCACAGCACGTGCAAGCTGGATTGCTCACTATCTGGAAATGTATAAAAACTTTTTGTCGAAATACATTGCGATAAATTTACGTAAAATGAGCAAGATACGACTCTTTTTAATATACATACAATATCTGTAAACGTTACCTGGTTCTGCCTGTGTAGTAAGGTTCAGTTTGCACACCCCTGTCTTTTGGTGGCTTCCGTTCCTTAATTTGAGGACGATGACTATACCTAGGTGCCACATTAGGTTTTATTTTCTTAACGCCATCCTTGCGGTTTGTCTCAACCTGATCAGGCGTAAAATAAAGCTACAAAATGAAAACCTATGTTAAACTATAATGTAATAGTTGGAGATGGGAAAACTTAAAACATCTGACGGTTTCGGGACAAATGAAACCGTACAGTGTGAGGTTTCGAAACACTGTTTTAAAACCGTGAAACAAGTGTATATTTTGTAATAGTATGGGCCTGACTACTGAACTGGTAACATCGTCAATGTGTACTGTATGATTATTCCTACAGAACCGTATACTCCGAGGCTAGCAATTGTGGGAGAAAAAAAAAATTTACTTTATTCAGATGCGCGGCAGTTATATTTCATACACCGGCAAAATTTTACCTGCTACTCCGGCGGCCTCACGTGGTTATGTTGTCAACAACAACAACACGATAGAAAATCATTGCCAAGATGTTTATATCCGAACAGACTTGATTTGTGTTTAGTACAGTTCGTGACGTAAATAATGCCGTTCCTGCTCTGTGGTTGGCAGGTTCTTGTAAGTACCCTTGTTCGCTCAGTGAAAGTACTTGTCCTCGAACAACGAAGATTTCATGACAAAACATTTGCATTGTAACGCGATTGGCTAATGCCAACGACATATGATTGCCAACATTATCACGCGAGGCCGCCAGGACGATAAGTAAAATTTAAACCCTGTACCAAATGCACTGCTTTCTCAATAAGTGACGTTCCTGCTTTCAAATTAGCTAAGGACTGACGTTTTTATCTCTAATATAATGGTTTTTATCAAAGTAGATGTAATTAATACATGTTGCCTTCCATTAATCTAGTGTCTAATGTTGAAAAGTGTTGTGTGCTAACCTACACGTGATATTATCACATAACATTAAGTGAGCTAACATTTTGGGAAGGTTTAAGTTTTTTTTTTTCACGTTGTTATCACACTGCTGGGTACTTCATTAAAATAAACGTTTTTGGAGATCTATTAAATGGGCGGTTTCATTTACCGTCCAAACTTTCGTTATATGCAGGCGAAGTATAAATACGAAATTCGTCAAATACAGCACATTATGTTACCTTTTCATGTATTTATATCTTTAAAAATATCTTTTCTCTTACATGTTTGTCCGTCCAACATTGCTCGCAAGAAACTTGTATGAACAAATAAACCTAGAAGTTTACTCGATATTTCAATACAAATTTACTTTCTTCGGAAAATTTTGCTTTCTCGCATGGAAATGCATTTTTTCTTCCAATGCGGTGTACCCACAATTCGCGTCTTTTCGCATCTCTTTCGCCCTGTGGAATGCAGTGGCGGCGCTAGACGTAAACTGGGCGTCGGCGAACTCGTCTTTGCGAGGCCCCTTTCATTTTTCCAGTAAGGAGCAAAATGTTAAATGAAATGAGCTTAATTATACACCAATAATCATTATACTAAATTTTTTTAGTATAATATGCAAGTATTATTGCTATGGCAAAAATTACAATAATCATACACAAATTAAAACAGAGAAAATTTTCGGCTTTTCGTCTCATTGAATTTTTTTAAGATCACATCTTAATTAATACTAGCCGCTATTTTGGCTTCAGTTGATACTATTGACAACGCAGATCGTGTTTCTTGCCTCACGGTGCTTCTCAAGTAAATCTCAATCAATTTTAACTTTGTGAAGCTCCTCTCGGCCGAACCTTACTGACTGGAATTGGGAGCGTGATTCTGAGTGTTATATAAACATTTGGATATACTTCTTCCAAATTGTTTTCTAATTTTGCAAGTCTTTCACTAAAAATTACTTCATTGCTGCACTCATACGGAAATAAATACGGAGAAGTAAATAGCTGCCGGCCGGGAATGGCTGAGCGCACTAAGGCGTGACACCACTGTGAGCGAGATCGCTCTCGTCGGGCGTCGAATACTATCCTTGGTTACATATGTTGTGTTCGTCCTTTAGTTAAGCTAGTGTAATTTAGATGCAAGTCGTCGCTACATAACCTAGCAGTTGAAAAGCGCCGTTAAACATCAAATACAAAAAGAAAAAAAAATCTAAAATGTTAACAATGTTTTCCGAGGCCCCCACAGGCGCGAGGCCGTCGGCGGTTGCCGACATCGCCGACGCCTAGCGCCGCCACTGGTGGAATGCATAAAACTTGCTACCTCGGACTGACAATGGCTTTAAATGCCGAAAGATATCTTGTGTGATATATAAATAAATAATTAATTACAGTGTTTGGACTATCCTTTCACATTATGTCAATATACGACATTTCTAACACTGTGGGCCCAAGAAATAACAAGTGCAAAATTTTATCGCGATCAGATGAATGATATTGATATTTCATACAAAAATCTCTTTCTATTTTTTCCGTATTTTACAATTTTCCGGGAAACATTTCCAAATTTTTTTTTTTCCATAAGGACGTTACTCTTGCTTTGAACGTCAAATATGCATAATTTTATCGCAACCAAAATAATGATATTGATATCCCATTTAAAAAAGCTCTTACAGTTTCTCTCGAATTTCCAATTTTCCTGGCAAATTTCCCGAATTTTTAGTTCATAAGAAAGTTCATCTTTCGTTCAACTTCAAATGATCAAAATTTTATCGCAAGCGGATGAACGGATCTCAACTTATAGTATTGAGTACATTTAGAAACACGTTGACAAAGAAACTTGGTTCGAATTTTGCGACTTTCCTTTTCAAATGACTCAATTTTTTTAGTGAAAATTTTACCAAGACCGTAATGAACAAAACTATTACCCCTCTCCGTCGTGCGAATAGTCAGTTATAGTGTTGAATTCAATCAAAAACACATTGAAAAATGCACTTTCAGTTTTTTACAAATTTTCAAATTTTACGGTAGCTTTTCCCAAAAAAATTATTTCATACGAACCTCGTCCTATCAAGCCGTACTCAAGTGATGCTCTTACAACCATGTGGCAATTGTTTTTTATTCATAGAAAAAATCACTTTCCGTTACTCCTAAATATTCCTACTTTCCGGGCGACTTTTCCAAATTTTTAATTTGATGCAAACCTTCATCTTGATTTCAACATGAAATGTACAATTTTATCCCAATTGGACAAACGGTAGTGATAGCTCACTGGAAAAAGCTGTTTCATTATTTCCCTTTTTTCCTCTTTTCCGGACAACTTTTCCATATTTTATCACCGTTTAAACCTACCCTGGACGTACACGAATATTTCAAGACTAAAAGACTAAAATTAGCCAAATCGTTTCACCCGTTCTCGAGTTTTACCGAGACTAACGAACATATATACACGAATATTTCAAGACTAAAAGACTTTAGTCTTGAAATATTCGTGTACGTCCAGGGTAGGTTTAAACAGTGCTATGAGACTGGTTTTGAAGGCTGAAATGAAATACAATACTTTTTTTAAGAGATTTATTAAAAGAAATTTCTTTTTTACTGCTCTATTTCTTTATTCTTAATTTCCTTATTCGTATGCTTATCCTTGCAAAGAAAGAGCTGAGACATTGTAGCACGCATAGACCAAAAATATGGTCTGTGGCATCACGTTTAGCTGTATGTAACCTCCTTGCTATAGAGTCGCAAACGTCATCGCTGCCCTTTAGTCTGAATTATTTTTATAATTTGACGACTTTCAACCACCATATCTTCCACCCCCTTATAGCTATCGACATGGAACTGCTATGGAGTACAATGGGAAACTTCAGACAACAATTACACACAGACCATTCATTTGCGTTCTGTAGTTTTCACTGCAGAGCGACATATTAACACACACACACACACACACACACACACACACACGTAGAATTTTATATACACCGATAACTTTCCATCCCTCCACCCTTTTATCATTATAAACCCTCAAACAACAATGCAACCAATAAAACCATTTTCAAAGAGTAAATATAATTTTTAAAGAGTAATTATTGTTCCGCATTTCGCGTTATATTCTTCAAATTACTAAATATCTATCAGATCGCTAAACCGTACCTAAAACCTTCCTCCGGTATAAATTAGTAACTATACAAATATTTCAGTCTCTGCGTCTTGTCGTTCGAACGTGATATATATTAATGCGAATGTCTGTTTGGTGTATGCTTATCACGTTCGAACGACAAGACGCAGAGACTGAAATATTTGTACAGTTACTAATTTATACCGGAGGAAGGTTTTAGGTACGGTTTAGCGATCTGATAGATATTTAGTAATTTGAAGAATATAACGCGAAATGCGGAACAATAATTATGTCTATTTGGTGTATGCTTATCACGTTCGAACGACAAGGCTTTAGGCATGCCTAAAGCCTTCCCCGGGTAGACATTAGTAACTGTACAAATTTGTAGCTCTTTATGTCTTGTTGTTCAGACGCGATAAACGTACACCGAACAGACATTCATATTTATAGATATAGATGTACGGCGTAACACTGCGTCATTAAATTGCACCATACGGCGTTTCGAGTGATGGTTCTTCTTAGATCTGGATTTACGAAAATGATCCGGCAAATCTCTGATTGGCGCGTTTTTGATTCCAGGTACAAAGAGACGAAGATGGTGACCTTCATGCAGCATATACGGAGCGAGCATTTGTCATGGATCACGGGCAAACGTCCACAGGTAAGGTCCTAAGTTCACTCCTGAGATTCCGCTCAATGTGTATTAAGTTTGCAAACAATAAAAAAAATAAAATAAAAAAAAATGGTCCACTATAATATACAGGATGATCAAAAAGAAAAATATATATATATATATATATATATATATATATATATATATATATATATATATATATATATATTCACTGATGAAATATTAATTGTTCTGAAGGCCTTTTGGTTGTGTAAATCATGGAATTCTTCTATATAAGCGTAAGTGTTATGGTATGAGTGGGACAGTGCACAAATGGTTTAAATAATACTTAACTAGAAACAGTTTATTCTTTTATCTGGGGAGCTATCAAAAATGGGGTCCCACAAGATTGGGTATTGGGTCCTTTGCTGTTCAAAAAATACCGGGTGATCAAAGAGTCAGTATAAATTTGAAAACTTAATAAATCACGGAATAATGTAGATAGAGAGGTAAAATTGACATACAGGCTTGGAATGACATGGGGTTTTATTAGAACAAAGAAAACAACTTTAAAAAATCCGACAAATGGCACTTTATCTGATCAGAAAAGCAATAATTAGCTCAACAAATTAAGACAAAGCAAAGGTGATGTTCTTTACAGTAATATGTTCACCATCATTCCTCAACAATAGCTGTAGTCTAGGAATAATGTTGTGAACAGCACTGTAAAGCATATCCGGAGTTATGGTGAGGCACTATCAGTTCCGATCGGAAGATTCACTTGATTTCACCTCCTAAATGATTAATTTTCTGAAAAATACCAAAACACGTATCGTGTTTAAACAGCACCAGTGCATACACTGTTACCGAAACCACGAACTCCAGATTAATCTAGGGTTTTTGTTCCTAATAAAATCCCATGTCATTCCAAGCATGTGTGTGTCAATTTTACCTCTCTATCTATATTATCCCGTGATTTATTAAGTTTTGAAATTTATACTCTTTTTTGATCACCCGGTAATATAATAATAATTATATAATATTTATTTATTTAATTCTCCTTACGTTAAAGTTGAAATGAAATTTGCAAAAGTATGCCTTTCTTCTCCATCTGATTAGAATTGAAGTTAGTCTCCCGTTCGCACATTGAAAAAATTATTGAAGTGTGAATATTATTCACTACTAGCTGAAAACCCGGCATTGCCCGGATATTTATTTATTTATTCGAGCCTTGAGTTAGTACTATTTCTATCCACTCTCTGCCCATCTTCTTTTTTCTAAAAACATGTTACATTTATCAGAGAATAGGCTATATAAGAAATAAGAAATCACACGAAAAAATGCACTCGTTTCGAAGAATCCAATCACGAAATTCAACAGTAATGATTGTAATAATATCACAGATCGATCACTTGATATAATGCGCAAAACGTCCAATCTTTTTTTTAAAGAGATGTATTAAAATAAATTTCTTTTTTACTGTTTTATTTATTTATTCTTAGATTTCCTTATTCGTATACTCATCCTTACAGAGTAAGAGCTGAAGACATTGTAGCACGCATAGATCAAAGATTTCGTCTCTTCGCCGTATGTAACCTCCTTGCTATAGAGTCGCAAACGTCATCACTGGCCTTCAGTCCGAATTTTTTTTACAATTTGACGACTTTCAACCACCATATCTTCCACCCCCTTATAGCTATCGGCATGGAACTGCTATGGTGAACAACGGGAGACTTCGGACAACAATTACACACAGACCATCCGTTTGCATTCTGTAGTTTTTCTCAGCAGAGCAAAATTTTTAACAGTAACACACGTAGAATTTTATATACACCGATAACTTTCCATTCTAATATACTCCACCCTTTTATCATTATCAACCCTCAAGCAACAATGCAACCAATAAACCTATTTTCAAAGAGTAAATATAACTTTCAATTCGCATTATATTCTTCAAATTACTAAATATCTATCAGATCGCTATAAAACCGTGCCTAAAACATTCCTCAGGTGTAAATTTGTAACTACATTCACATTAATATATATATATATATATATATATATATATATATATATATATATATATATATATATATATATATATATATAACCGATCGCCATAAAACCGTGCCTAAAGCCTTCTCCAGATACACTTTAGTAACTGTACAAATTTTTATCTTTTTATGTCTTGTGGTTCAGACGTGATAACCGTACACCGGACAGACATTCACGTTTATAGATATAGATGAGAAAAATCAGTTCATACATCGAGACCTGAGACCATCGTTGTACTAAATGGAAGTTAATCACTTGGAAAAATTGAGACAAAAATTATTAATTCATCTGAAAGTGACTATTAAATGTATTTTTCATCTGTGAACGTCTTTTTCTACTCACCAACAAACCAGGCCTGGAAATGATGTTTTGCATAGATATGGCCAAGAATGATTTTCGACTGTTACACTTTTTTATAGACCGTGAAATATTCTAATTATTTTAATTAGAAAGGCATCGGACTGGTTTTTGTATAGAAAGGAAAATAGCAGGTTCGAAACAATGGGTGTGAAATAAAACGACTTTACACAGTTTATCGATTATTTCGATAATTTGCTTCGCGAGCCATATCGTTTCAGAACGTTAACGTAAGTACACTATCTTAACGCCCGCTACTTCTCATGCATAGGCTGGTTGGTCTGCAGCAGTTGTTTCTCCCTCTTAATATAAATTTTCATAGATATAGCTTAAGTACTACCATAAAGAAATGTAGTGATACTACTTGTAGCCGCGGCAGAATGGCCGTGCGTATTGAGGCGCCATGCTGCGGTGCGCGCTGCTGTTCGCCGTCGGGGGTTCGATTCGCCCCTTGGGCATGGGTGTTTGTGTTGTCCTTAGCGTAAGTTAGTCTAAGTTAGTTTAATTAGTTTGGAAATCCTAGGGGCTGATGGCCCCTTTGTTAAGTCTCTTTAGATTATGAACATTTGATTTTACTGCTTGTAACCCCCTATGGCACCCCTTAATAGTTGAATTTCGAAAAATACCCCAACACGTTTCTTTTAAATTCCAACCAAGTATGCAAATATCATTTTTTTGTAATTCCGGGTTCAAAATTGGCTTAATAGCAACGTATTTTCAAAAACTGTTTCATCCCCTATTTCACCACCTAAATGATAAATTTTCTGAAAATACCGAAACACTTATCTTTTTAATTCCGACCAAGAAAACATATGCCAATTTATGTGCTTGTAGCTTCAAAATTTCCTTAATAGCAAAAGATTTTCGAAAAACATCCCATCTCTAATTTAACCCCCTTGATGGTTGAATTTCCAAAAATACCGAAACATCTACATCCACATCTACACAGATACTCTGCAAATCACATTTAAGTGTCTGGCAGAGGGTTCATTAACCACTTTCATAACTTTTCTCTGCCGTTACATTCTCTAATAGCGCGCGGGAAGAAAGAACACCTAAATCGTTCCTTTTCGATCTGATTTCTCTTATATTATTGGGATGGTCATGTTTCCCTAAGTAGGTGGGTGCTAGCAAAATATTTTCACATTCAGAAGTAAAAGTCGGTGATTGAAACTTAGCAAACAGATCACGCCGCAATGAATAACGTCTTTCTTTTAATGATTTCCACCCCAATTCGTGCAACATTTGCGTGGCGCTTTCCCCCCTGTAACGTAATAAAACAAAACGGGCTGCCCTTCTCTGAACCTTCTCAACATCTTCCGTCAGTACGACCTGGTGAGGGTCCCACAAGGAGCAACAGTACTCCAGGAGAGGACACACAAGTGTGATGTAGGCAGTCTCTTTGGTGGAGCTGGTGCATCTTCGAAGCGTTCTGCCAATGAAACGTAATCTTTGGTTGGCCTTCCCCGCAACATTTTCTGTATGTTCTCTCCAGTCTAAGTTGTGCGTAATTGTAACACGTATTTTTTAAATTCTAACGAACGATACAAATGCCAATTTTTGTACCTCTAGCTTCAAAACTGACTTGACAACGTGTTTTCGAAAAGAATTTTTAATCCCCTATTTTACCCCCTTAGTTGTTGAATTTCCAAAAAATACCGAAACCCGTGTCTTTTTAATCCTGATTAAGAGTCAATATCCCAAGTTTTGTATTTACAGCTTGAAATTTGAATTAACAATAACATATTTTTGAAAAACAATTTTACCCCCTTATTAGTTGAATTTCAAAAAATGCCACAACATATGTCTTTTAAATTCGACCTTGAATTAAAATCCGTAATTTTCTAGTTCTAGCTTCAAAATTGCCTAAATAGCAACGTATTTTCAAAAAACGTTTCATCCCCTATTTCTCACCCTTACGGACGAAATATCGAAAAATCACGTCTGAAATGACGCCTACAAAGTAATATCAACACCCCCTTACTGGTCGAATTTCCAAAAATACCGAAACACTTGTCTCTTAAATTGGAACCCCGAATCCAAATCCGAAAATTTGTAGTCCTAACTTCAAAAATGCGTAAATAGCAACAGATTTTCGAGAAATATCCCCTCTCCACTTTAACCCCGTTGATGGTTGAATTTCCAAAACTACCGAAGACGGCCGCGGTGGCCGAAGAGACTAAGGCGCTTCAGTCACGGTCTGCACGCCACTACGGTCGGGGGTTCGAATCCCCCCTCGGGCATGGATATTTGTGCCGTCTTTAGTATAAGGTAGTTCATAAGTAGTTTGTAAGTTTAGGGACTGATGACCCCGTAGTTAAGTCCCATAAGCTTAACAAACGTTTGAACGTTTGAAACTACCGAAACACGTATTTTAAAACGTCTAACCAACTATACAAATTTCAATTTTTGCAGCTCTCGCTTCAAAAATGTATCAATAGCAACGTGTTTTAAAAAGAATTTTTGATCCTCTATTTAACCCTCTTACTTGTTGAATTTCCAACAATACTAAAAATCATGGATTTTTAATCCTCACCAAGGTTCCATATCCGAAGTTTCGTAGTTGTAGCTTAAAATTTGAGTTAACAGCAACATATTTTTAAAAATCAATTTTTTGCGTCACCAGTTTACCCCCTTATTTGTCGAATTTCTAAAAATGCCGAAACACGTGACTTTTAAATTCGAACCCTTAATTAAACTCCGAAATTTATAGTTCTAGCTTCAAAATTGCCTAAATAGCTACGTAATTTCAAAAAACGTTTCATCCCCTATTTCACCCCCTTACGGACGGAATATCGAAAAATCGCTTCTTAAATGACGGCTACAAAGTAATATCAACACCCTCTACAAATTTCAAGTTTCTATCTTCAGTGGTTTGGGCTGGGCGATGATGAGTCAGTCAGTCAGTCAATCAGTCAGTCAGTCAATCGGGACACTTCCTTTTATATATAGAGATATATATGCAGTAAAAAGTTCGTTGTTTTATCACTTATACGAGGGTAAGTCAGTTATTATCCGCAAAGTAGTTATAAAATTTTATTGTAATAAAATACAAAACTTACAAGAACATCATTTTTCGACATAGTCTCCTTGCTTTTTAATGCACTTCGTCCATCGCTCTACAAGCTCCCTTACGCCCTCATAAAAGAAGGTTTTCGGTTGAGCTGCGAGCCAGGAATGCACCGCTTCCTTCACGGCTTCGTCAGAGTCAAATCGACGGCCCCTTAGTGGACCAAACAAGTGATAGTCAGAAGGGGCAAGATCGGGACTATATGGAGGATGATCCAGTACTTCGAATTTAAGTTTCTGGAGCGTTTCAGCAGTGTGGACAGCAGTATGCGGACGGACATTGTCGTGCAACAACACAACACCTTCTGACAGCAATCCTCGGCGTTTGCTTCGAATTGCAGGCTTTAGCCTATCAGTAAGCATCTCACTGTTTATTGTTGTGCCCCATTTACCATAATGTTCCAGTACAGGACCTCGTGCATCCCAAAAAACCGTAAGCATCAGTTTTCCTGCGGACGGTTGTGTCTTGAACTTTTTCTTGCACGACGAATTTGGATGTTTCCATTCCGTACTCTGCCGTTTACTCTCCGACTCGTAATGATGGATCCGTGTTTCGTCATCAGTAATGATTCTGTCTAAGAAGTTGTCCCCTTCGTTACCATAGTGATCCAAATGTTTTTTGCAGATGTCGAGGCGCGTTTGCTTATGCAACTGTGTGAGTTGTTTTGAGATCCATCTTGCACAAACTTTACGAAACCCAAGTCCGTTGTGAATAATTTCTTAGGCAGAACCGTGACTAATTTGAAGACTATGAGCCACTTCAGCAATAGTTAATCGTCTGTCTAAGAAAATCATTTCACGTGATCGCTCAATGGTTTCTTCATTTGTGGCGGTAAACGGTCGTCCGGCTCCTTCGCCGTGCTTAACACTCGTGCGACCATTTCGGAATTTTTCAATCTACTCGTACACACTTCGTTGTGGCAAAACACTGCTCCCGTACTGTACTGAAAGTCTTCTATGAATTTCGGCCCCTGATACACCTTCCGCCCACAAAATACGTATCACTAAACGTTGCTCTTCTTTGGTGCAAATAGATAGCGGAGCAGTCACGATTATCAGCACGGCAGGGACAGCGAAACTAACGTAGCAGCTTGAAAATTGCAAAGATATAACAACAAATAAACAAAGCATGCTTCTAGAGTTCCTAAAAACCCAGGCTGAATCGTCCGCCATTTTTGCCCCAACATTTGCGCATCTGATAATGTTTACATTGGCGATGGTTGACCTATTCATACAGTTTTCAACAACATTTCTAATGAAATGTATTTAATATTGCACACACTACGTGTACCGAACAGTAACTAATGTGTATGGGCCTATAAAGATTTAGAATGCGCTTTTAATATAGCAGAAAATCGTAACGTACCGGTAATATAACACAGCTTCTCGCCGGGCTCCAGTGATTATGTTGGCATCAATGGTAATCACGGCAACTAAGATGACCACTAAATGTTTTTTTTTTCGTGAAAACTTCAATTAAAGCGGAAATTATTTTTTTGTTAACGGACAAGGGTATATACAAAAACCTGTCAACCATAGATCAGGTACAGTATTAATTTTGCTGCGAGTGAAACGAGCAGTAATAACATTTACTCTGTAGCTCGTGAAAAATATTAACGCAATTCTACACTTTATTGTTCTTCTGTTGCCAACATAAGCACTGGAGCCCGGCGAGAAGCGTCGTAAAATTTTACCCAGTACCGTATTTTGGAGTGTGTTATGCGACCGTGAGAGATGTTTCGACCTTATATATAAGTAATTGTGTGAAGTATTATTCAGTATGTTGAAAACTACGTATAAATGCACCACAATAAATATTCCTATCCACTTTGGAAACTGCGGGAAAAACTTCATTAAGTCACAAACATTCTGCAACAAACTGCTCCAGCATCATTGACAGGGATAAGTAATGCAATTGTACATAACTGACATGTTTATAGCTACATTTATTGCATATACTTACAATACATAATTGAGCGCCAGGTCCTGTTTCCCAGTTGCTTCTGCGACAATTTATAGCCCATCTTTTTCTTCGTTCTGGATTGCTGGGAAGTTTGAAGATGCGCACTCCTTTGCTGCAGTGGTTTGTGCAGTTCACAGCTGAGCAGCCACCCATATTTTCCACAAATTCTTCAGTAAATTCGATTATAAACTCCCTTTCCGGTCGCGACTCTTATATTCCCACATAAAACTGTCCTGCACATTGGGCCAATAATGGCGGATAGTTCAGCTCGGATTATAGGAGCCTTACATGCGTCATCAACGTAAAACGACAGTACTACCAATATAAACAAAAATATAACTAAATTGCGGATAATAATTGACTTACCCTCGTACTTCGTTTGAAAAGTGTACCTATTCAAAGGGTAAAATAGCATTGGTAGAATAGGGATAACAATTGCCTTCCGTCTCCCCTTAAATTAACGTGGGTTAGATAGGGAGGGTGTGGCCCTCTTAACCCTTCTGTTCGTGACCTATATTTTTTGCACATTTACATACCCTGGGTCCATTGGACCCGTTGCGTCTAATATGAGATTTTAAATGAAATTAAGTGTTTTGTGGATATCATCATGCAGGAATATTTTTATTTGAAGGTTCATGAGTATAATATAAGAAATCTGTGGCTATTTCAATGATTTTACTGGCTTTTAAAATGTAGAACCCTGAATTTCTCTTTTATTTATCCTCATTGTTCCCACAACAGTTAGGTTCTTACTCAAGAGATGTTCTGCTAGTGATACACTTGTAAAATAATTATCTGCAGTAACATTTCTGGCGGTACCAGCAATACGGCTTGTAAGAGTTTTCACTGTCGAAAGACCCAAATTTTTCTGGGTTGGCTCACGCGGTTCTCTTCCTGTATACACAGTTCCATCAATGGCATAACCAGTTTCAGCTTCGCACATCCAGAATATTTTCATCCCATACTTTGCAGGCTAATTTGGCCTCTAAATGGAACTAGTTGTTCATCCACGGCAACATTGATTTTAGGTATCATTACTTTCCTGCACTGCCCTATAAATATTTTCCATATGTGGGATACAGCAGCCAGATCACCCGTTTGTAACCTAGCCTAAACAGAACTTACATCTGAAAGGAAATCGTCATCTTCAGCTACCCATTGAGTAAGAACTGATTCAAGCCAAAAATTAGTTTTTGCACCTCTAGCTTCAAAATTGTATCAATAGCAACGTGTTTTCAAAAAGAATTTTTGATCCTCTATTTAACCCCCATACTTGTTGAATTTCCAAAAATACTAAAAATCGTGGATTTTTAATCCTGACCAAGATTCCATATCCGAAGTTTCGTAGTTGTAGCTTAAAATTTGAGTTAACAGCAATATATTTTTGAAAATCAATTTTTTGCGCCACCTATTTTACCCTCTTATTTGTCGAAATTCAAAAAATGCCGAAACACGTGTCTTTTGAATTCGAACCCTGAATTGAAATCCGAAATTTTGTAGTTCTATCTTCAAAATTGCCTAAATAGGTACGTATTTTCAAAAAAACGTTGCATCCCCTGTTTCACCCCCTTACGGACGGAATATCGAAAAATCGATTCTTAAATGACGGCTACAGAGTAAGATCAACACCCTCCACAAATTTCAAGTTTTACCGTCAGTGGTTTGGGCTGGGCGATGATGAGTCAGTCAGTCAGTCAGTCAGTCAATCGGGACACTTCCTTTTATATATAGAGACTAGCTTATATGCCCGTGCTTCGCAACGGTTGTGAACGAAGGACCTATGTATATCGTGGTTTTTTAGGGTTTCGGACCTAGGTCAGCAAAAACAAAATTCTTGTTGGATCGCTCTGTCAATAAACTCAGTTCTCTTAGCCAAAATGTCGAAAACCATGAATACTCATAAAGTTTATCATACAAAAAGTGAAATTAAAGTATCAACGTAAAATCAATGTTAGGTTGTGTTCATCAAGTTAAGACTGCAGTGTGTAATTCTATGTTTGGCGTGAACTTCTGTGAACACTGCTATCAATGAGATGAGAAATAGTAATATTGCGACGTTATTCTCAATTTTGTTACATATTGCAACAGCAGCGCCGAAAGCGGCTGGTAAATTACATTTCTAAAAACGATATTGGATAAGTGCGGATATTGATTTGTAACAGTTTTCACAAATATCTTATTGAATAGGAATTTGGAATGAATTGTAAGACTGTGTGAATCATGAGACTCTATACAAAAGAGTTTCGCGTGAAAGTGCTGGTCATAATGAGATGTGACAACGACGGATGTATCTGATTCGGTAAAATTTTACTTTCTATCCTGGCGGCCTCGTGCTTTTATGTTGGCAACATCAATAACACGATATAAAATAGTTGCAAAGATGACCGAACCACTTAGAGTGTAGATAAATACTGCTGTTCTTGCTGTATGCTTGATTTCACGACAAAATATTTGCATGTCAGGCGATTGGCTTATGACGATGTCATATGATTCTCGTTATTCAACATCTGTTGCCAACATTATCACAGGAGGCCGCCGGGATATGAGTAGGACTACGTCGCATAGTTTCACAGCAGAGAGTGTCGCGGCTATATCATTAATGTATGTCTGTGTTTCCACCAAGCTTCCACGACAGTGATCAATGTTGCACGAGTATTTTTTTATCTTTGAGTCAATCTGGTTTTTTATCTTTGTTTTGTGTCTCTGTTCATAGTCGGTAATTTGTGGTTGACCGAAACATGTGATCTATTTAAAAAAATTGCGTATTTGATATTCCTCGTCGTTATTAAAGTCTGAAAGGACGGCATTGTCTGACGATTGAAAGAATAAACAGATTTTGACTCGGGCCGTAAAGTTCGTAAGTCACAGAGTATTTATTGCATATTTTGCGAATTTTTGCTCGTCACATTCACCCACTGCCACGCACCGCGACCAAACTCCCTTACTAACATCATTAGACCAACCACGAGTGAGTGGCAGTATATGGTGATGGAGAAAAGTCTGTCAGCACGTACACACACAAGCCACAGTCTAACATATACAGTCACGACACTCACTGCTGTAAAAGTTGTTACCAACTAACAGCTGCTGCGACACTAGCGCTCCTAGCGGTGGGCAAGTTGCCGAAGTAGCGATGTTTGTTTATAATCGCTCTTGTACCTAATTAACGAAATACTTACTAAAATTTCTGCGTTACAAGCATTATTAAAATATCGAGAGACAAACATAATACGGAAATTAATATAAAAACAGCCTCATTTAAATGATTCACTGCTATAAAGAACAACTCTGTCATGAACAAATACTTACGAATATGTGTATATTTGCAGCTTATTCCGCTGAAAGTAAGTTGCATATAAACATAATGGTATAATAAATTTCTATTTTGGTCTGTTCTTACTATGACAGCCAGTTTTTGACGTGTATCAATTCTGTACGGAGTCTAATGATTCTCACATTTTTTACACGTCACTCATCTTTCTTATACGCGCATATTCTTTTAAGTGTAATTACTTTAGCTTTAAAAAACCTATGTTTTGATTATTCTTGCCGTTTGTGGTTCAGATGTAGCAACAATTGTGGAATTGGGTTCTTCTTTGTTGGAAAACAGTTTGGTTGCTTTTATCATTATATTGCCATGTCTGTGACGTTTTTCCTTCAGCTACAGCTGTGATGGTTGATTTGGTATGTTAAATACCGTATTTATTGCATTCTATATACGTCTCCTATGTTCCACCCTCACCGATTTTACTGGAATTGTAATGAAGAATACTTAACGTTCCTGCGTAGAAATTGACGTCTCTCTGCTAAAGGGCATGTCTCCTGGTGTCTCCTAGGTATTTTTATTTTTAATAGAATATGAAATTACTCATTGAAAGCCTGTATGTTACAGGATGATTGTAAATTAACTGTCTTGTAATGTACCGTTTTGTTCATTATCAGGAATCGTATGAAACCTAAGAAAGACAAATGGGGAGCTATTTTTAAATTATTACCTATTTATAAGGCATTACATACGTTCCATAACGTAAAAAGTATGCTGACGCGAATCTCAACAATACTATTCGCTCTAATCAACTATCGTATTTAGAAATGTAGCTTGCCGGCCGCTTGGAGCGCTGCTATCGCAGCGTATAACAAAAATCTGTGGGAGTGTCGTGACTGTATATGTTAGACTGTGCACAAGGGGTGATTCTATTTACACTTCGTTAAAATCAGACGTGACGTCATTATGACGTATACACACTATCGAAGACGACTGGAGCCATGATCGACTTGTGTGGTCGTTCTAGACGCAAAACAGCGTTTGCAATTGTAGCAGACGAATTAAAGGAGTAGCTGATAATATCTTCAGTTGGTAATGGTATATTCATTACAGTTTCGGAAGCTATAACTTTGCTTTCTTTTTTTGAACGTAAGAAGCTATAAACTTTCCGAAAAAGGACCTACACTGTGAGCTCTGAAACGTTATACAGCAAAATCTGATGTTGTCATCGTGGCCCATTTGTGAAGGTTGTGTTTAAAACTAATGGAAATTTTTTCTCTAAGCGAAATATGCTACCGTGTTGCATTGTAGTACGGAGTCTACGTTAAACTTAGAGGACAAAATACGGTTACCAGGCTATGAAGCGACAATGTGTACTTGGACGTGTCAAAATATGCGACATACAAAAACAACATATAGTCGCCGTAGGTATATGTATATTTTCGACGAAACTATAAATCAAATGAGCTGGATAATATACAGTCATTTGTTACAGAGGCTCTGCGAACATCAGGTAAAACATTTCGTAAAACTGGGTACTCATCTACCGCCAAGTTGCTGCAACATGCTAGTTCTTTTCTTTGAAAATGTGTGAAGTTGTTCTCTAAGGCTCGGTCTACATTATTTCTGACAATTGTCAATTTACATTTACTGAAATTTTCCGTCAGTGCTTTCCAAAACATGATACCAACATTAAGTAAGGCCTAGTTTTGTCTCTAAACAACGAAGGAAAAAAAGTATGCAGTTCAGAAAGAATGTCGAATTAAGCATGTTGTCCCACCCAAAACCAGCGTCTCGAACGATCGCAAAAGTCGATGCGCCGCTCTTCTGGACGTCGATAGTGTGGATACGTCATAATGACGTCACGTCTGATTTTATCGAAGTGTAAATAGAATCACCCGTGCACAAGCGATTATCGCGCTTCGATACTAGCGCGATCATACTAGTGCAGCCGTTCAAACGACTGACGGCCGGCATTAACGCAACTTGTTAGCAATCTATTACAAGTTCGTTGATCGTTTAAAACGGGCTTTGAGAGGGTTTTGTCGCGTTCGCTGAAGACCTTGCACACCCACGCATCCATCTCGCCAGGCAGTGCAGATGTCCTCCGCATCCGCTTGCGTCAGCATTGCGGAACCGGCCTGCCTGTGCCTGCAGATAGTGCCACAGGGAAACTACACAGGAGGCGGCTGGCTTCTCGGTAAGGATGCGTCTGCTTGCCCTATCGCCACATTTCCTGGCGCCTGCCGGCTTTCCTAAGCTACATATCTGTCCGGGAGTGTAGCAACCAGCGAGTTTAAATTTCATACAGTGGCTGTAGGTCCGCCATGTTTGAAGCGAGTTGAAGTTCCGTCCGCCATATTTTCCTTAAGCCAGTGGCGGATCCAGGAGGAGGGTCTACATAGATACTCAGCAAATCACATTCAAGTGCCTGGCAGAGGGTTCATTAACCACTTTCATAACTTTTCTCTACCGTTCCATTCTCTAATAGCGCGCGGGAATAAAGAACACTTAAATCGTTCCGTTTTCGATCTGATTTCTCTTATTTTATTGGGATGGTCATGTCTCCCTAAGTAGGTGGGTGCTAGCAAAATATTTTCACATTCAGAACTAAAAGTCGGTGATTGAAACTTCGCAAACAGATCACGCCGCAATGAATAACGTCTTTCTTTTAATGATTTCCACCACAATTCTTGCAACATTTCCGTGACACTTTCCCCCCCGTAACGTGATAAAACAAAACGAACTGCCCTTCTCTGAACCTTCTCAATGTCTTCCGTCAGTCCCACCTGGTGAGGGTCCCACAAGGAGCAACAGCACTCCAGGAGAGGATGCAGAAGTGTGATATATGCAGTGTCTTTGGTGGAGCTGGTGCATCTTCTAAGCGTTCTGCCGATGAAACGTAACCTTTGGTTCGCCTTCACCACAATATTTTCTGTGTTCTCTCCAGTCAAAATTGTTCGTAATTGTAACTCCTAGGTATTTGGTAGAATCTGCGACCTTAAGGTTTGACTGATTTATCGCGTAATAGAAGTTCATCGGATTTCTTTTAGTGGTCATGTGTATTACTTCACACTGTTTTTTAATTAGTGTCAATTGCCAATTTTCGCACCGTACAGAAATTTTCTCTAAATCGCTTTGCAGTTGCTTTTGATCCTCAATTGACTTCACTAACCGATAAATGACAGCATCATCCGCGAACAGTTACAAAAGCTGCTAACAGATGGCGCTGTAATCGCCATACGTAATGCCTAGTATAAATAGTGATCCGAAGCCCAGAGTGATCAGTTCCACTATTGAAACGTGAAAGGAGGTTAGCGTACCGAAGGAAAAGATTAAAACCGTGTACTTCATTGAACAACGCGTTTTTTCTGGTGCTAGAGTACCACAGGTTAGAAGAGAGTCCTACGGCAACAAGGCCAAGTTTTTAAGCACGATTTAACGTTCCAAAATGACCCGATGCGAAAACCTACGCCCTTCGCAAAATTTCAATGAACAGGTAGCGTAACAGATGATCTAGTGGGGCATGTTGGCCGCAAGCAAACCGCAGTGACCCCTGAAAATATCGCCACAGTTTCTGGAATTATTCAGCGAAATCCGAAGTCATCCGTCCGTAGAATTGCACCTGAGACTGATTTGAAGCGTTCCAGCACGCAGAAAATACTGAGAAAGAGCCAACACATGTTTCTATTCAAAATTCAAACGCACCAGGCCTTACCCGTATGAGCTGTGCAACAAAGGGTTGCCTTTGCTAATCAGATGCTCACAATGATTGATAGTGAAGGTTTTCATGTTGGCTGCATCTGGTTTACAGATGAAGCACACTTCCACCTGAATGGATACGCGAAAAGCAGAACTGGCGATTTTGGGGTTCCGAAAAGCCATATTGGTGTGAAGCGAAACCCCTGTATTCTCCTAAAGTTACTGTGTGGGCTGCAGTATGCAGCAGAGGCATTATTGGCCCTTTTTTCATTCGAGAAACGGTCACTGGTGCACGTTACGTTGCAATTTTGTAACAATTTGTCGCCACACAGCAAGCGTTAGAGAATCGACCAGGTACTGAATGGTTTATGCAAGATGGAGCCCGACCACATCGGACCGAACAAGTGTTTCGCTTTCTTGAGGAATACTTCGGGAATCGAGTCATTGCTTTGGAATATCCCAAATTTACTGGTGCAGGAATGGATTGGCCTCCATATTCGACGGATTTGACTCCCTGTGATTTTTTTTGTGGGGCACAGTGAAAGACATGGTCTACCCGAAGCATCCCGTCACGCTGGACGAGCTTGAATCGGCGATCTCTGTGGCATGTGAATCCATTTCGGTTGAGACACTACGAAATGTGATGGCGAATTTCATTCTTCTTTTGTGCCACCTCTGTAGTGCTAATGGTGAACATTTTGAAAACATTGAGATGTGACTGTTTGCAAAGAGTGTTTTCATACGATTATTTCACTTATGCATGCTGATATGAGCTGTACGTACAGCGTACAGCGCCATCTGTTAGCAGCTTTTGTAACTATTATTTCAAACTGCTGTATAAACTTACAGCTTTCACAATAAACATACCGTTTACTGCATTCCTTTATCGATCTTTGTTTTTCGAGATATTTAATTTTGAAATCAGGGAGCCCTTTTCAGGACACCCTGTTTATTACACATATACCAGATGACGTTCTAGTGGGTGCTTAAAAGATGTGCATAATTTAATATTGTGTCAAAATCTTAGCACAGACTATGAAGAGCTTTCAAGAATTTGAGATTTTCAACAAGCAAAATTTATGTTTGTAATTTATATAAAATGTAAATGTTCCCTAGTACTGTTTCGAAAGTTCTTGACCAAATGCTTTGAAATTTTGACGCAACTTGCACTGGTATACATGCATTTTTTCATTAAAATTTTTTTTCAACATATGGCCTATCTAATTTTTAATATGTTTCAGATGTGCAATTATATAACAGGGAAACGTTGTTAAAATTTACAAAAAGTTAATACGTAGAGTATATATCATCTATTACATAAGTAGTTATTAATAGCCATCGTGTAATAGAATTCAATGTTGTGTCAAAATTTCGAAACACTCACTTAAGATCTTTAGAAGAGTAACGGTTTTGCACAAGAAACATTTACATTTTCTAAAGTTTCCCTTTTGTTACATTCGTGGTGTGTGTCTGTATTCATGGTGCGGCTGTAATTAAATAAGGCATACATGCTGCCCAGTTACCTTTATACAAATATCTCTAGTACTTTAAGAGATTATCTGTTCAAACAAATCAAAAGAGAGATGCTGACATTGAAACATGAACATTTTAATCTGCGCAGCTCTCAGTAGAATTTTCATGGGGGTTTTCACAGATAAATCGAATAAATTTAGGACCAACGATGAGGCTTCATTTCGCCATAATCGGTTCAGGGAAACAAAAGGTATCGTTGAATTTCTATCCTTTACCTTAGTGGCTGTACGTCTGCCTGAATATGCTAATTTCCCAAACCACTTGAGGTTACCATGGGGTTTTCACAGGCAATTTGAGCGATGTTTCCGGCAACATACAGGTTTTATTTCATCAAAATCGTTTCTCGCAAACAGATATAGTAATAAATTTTTTTAGCTAAAATCATCATTTCCTTGTCACTTTAAAACCATTAAGTTCAAAATTATTGTATATATATATATATAATAAGGCCTACAGGTTGCACAGTTACCTGTGAAACCTTTACACAAATGTATCTAGTACTTTAAGATATTAGCTGATAAAACAAATCGAAAGAGACGATGCACACATTGAAATATTTAAAACACAATATCTTCTTTTTGTGTGACACTAATTGGATGAAATAATACTGGTATGTAACCCCAAACATCGCCCAATTTACCTACAAAATCGCCGGCCGCGGTGGCCGAGGGGACTGAGGCGCTTCAGTCACGGTCTGCACGGCCACTACGGTCGGGGGTTCGAATCCCCCCTCGGGCATGGATATTTGTGCCGTCCTAGTTCGTAAGTAGTTCATAAGTAGTTTGTAAGTTTAGGGACTGATGACCCCGTAGTTAAGTCCCATAAACTTAACAAACATTTGAACATTTGAACCTACAAAATCCTCTTCGCAATTCATAATTAGTTTAGGTGAGAAGCATGTTCGAACTAAATAACGATAGATACAACAGTTTTACAATTTTGTTTATTTTTGACGGCATTACAGCGTTAAAATTATTATCTAAAACCTAGAACAGCTTCCATAACTGATCGCAAATTGCGATGTATTTCATTAGTTTTACAATTTTATTACAGATTTTCGAGTACCGCTGCTAAGCAACTGAGTGAAGTGATTCCGTGACTAGCGCACTGTTGTTGCATTCGGCAGATTTAGATTCTTCCGTCATTTCTCTATACTGAGATAGTGGGATGGTTTCCTTGAAAGGCCACAGCTGCTTTCCCTCCCTATTTATCTAATATATAAAGCAGAGTGTCCCTATGTTTGTACGTGTTGTATGCAAATCTACAGTTTTGTTCCAATCTTTATGAAATTTTGTACACCTAAGCTTCAATCCACGAGGACGGTCGCACTAAGTGTAAGAATCACGTACGATATATAGTTCACGAGATATGACGTCAAAAACAATGCGATGCGCGAAAAACTGCTGCAATTTACGGAAATGCTGCTCATTTTCTCCTAAACCATTGGTCCGATTTCACCCAAATTTGGTACACACATTCCTTACCGTGAGGTAACAATTGCTGCATGGTTCAGAATCACATACGACACATGGTTCAAAAGATATTACGTCATAACCAATAGCAATCGGAAAAAGTGCCATATAATGCGGCGAGATTTTCGAAATACACTGTACGAGAATGACAGTACTTAGCGACTTGCAACAAACTTTAAATATAATTTCAAACCTTTATTAAACTTTTTCTCGCTGCCTACCATAGTAAAACGATAACAGGAAAAACGTTTCTCTCTTACCACTTTTCCGCTGTTTATGGAGTAAAACTACGGCTCTCGGTATGACGTTACAATTTATTATTTGAACACTACAAATTGTAGCGTCAGGAAATTTTACAGACAGTATACACATATATAGTTGAATGTAGCTTCTAAATTGTATCACATTCCGACAAGTAGTTCATGAGATATGAGCACGTAAACAGTAACGTTCCGCTGTTCATGGACTACAACTACGGCATTAGGTATGATGTTACAATTTATAATTTCTACACTACAAATTGTAGCCGCAGGACATTTTACAGGCAGTATACACGTATACAGTTGGATTTAGCTTCTAAATTGTATCCCAGTACGACACGTAGTTCATGCGATATGAGCACCCAAATGGTAACGTTATTGGAAAACTGTCCCATCACACACCACGTTTGAATCTGTTACTTCTTTACTACTGATTGTATTCCCAGCAGATTGTACAGACATACATCCCTGATAAGAATGGTTACATAGCTGAAAAATGGCAGGAATAAATAAATACATACCCGGGCAGTGCCGGGTTTTCAGCTAGTAGCCAAATAAATCAAATGTTCAAATGTATGTAGAACTTATGGGACTTAACTACAGGGTCATCAGTTCCTAAGCTTACAAACTACTTACGAACTAGCTAAGACTAAGGACGGCACAAATATCCATGCCCGAAGGGGGATTCGAACCCCCGATCGTAGTGGCCGTGCTGACCGTGACTGGAGCGCCGCAGTCTCCTCGGCCACCGCGGCCGGCCCAAATAAATCCAAGCATACTCTCCTTTCTAATGACAGCACTCTGCTGGTACATGAAACACCTAATGTTCCTTCTTTTGCTACTAAGTAGAGCTTATTAATTAGACAGCATTTCAGGAATCAATTGTAATAGTGGCGTTTTGTCCACAGACATTTACCAAGACACGATCCGTCTTCGCCTGCTGCTCCGGCTACAAGAGGAGAGGGAACGCCAACATCTGCGAGCCTGTCTGCACAGGTGGCTGCGCGAATGGCAAGTGCACTGGTCCAGGGGTTTGCACGTGCAACCGGGGCTACCAGCAGGACCCCAAGAACAAAGCCGTCTGCCGCCCCGCGTGTTCCGGGAACTGCCGCAACGGCAGGTGTGTGGGCCCCAACGTCTGCAGCTGCAATGGCGGCTACGTGCAAGACCGCAGGAACAAGGCGCTATGCAACCCCGTCTGCAAAGGCAACTGCCCCAATGGAAAGTGTACTGCCCCAAACGTGTGCACTTGTAATTCCGGATACCAGCAAGATCCTAAGAACAAGGTAGTTTGCAAGCCAGCTTGCAATGGTAACTGCCCCAATGGAAGGTGTACTGCCCCAAATGTGTGCACTTGCAACTCTGGATATCAGCAAGATCCAAAGAACAAATTACTCTGCAAGCCGGTTTGCAAAGGTAACTGCCCCAATGGAAAATGTACTGCTCCAAACGTGTGCACTTGCAACAGCGGATATGTGCAAGATCCTAAGAACAAAGCTCTCTGTAACCCTCTTTGCAAAGGTAACTGCCCCAATGGAAAGTGTACTGCTCCTAATGTGTGCACTTGCAACTCTGGATATCAGCAAGATCCAAAGAACAAAGCTCTCTGTAACCCTCTTTGCAAAGGTAACTGCCCCAATGGAAAATGTACCGCTCCTAATGTGTGCACTTGCAACTCTGGATATCAGCAAGATCCTAAGAACAAGACAATTTGTTTGCCAGTGTGTATGGGAAACTGTCGTAATGGCAAATGTGTGGGTCCCAATGTCTGTAGTTGCAACAGTGGATATGGCCAAGATCCAAAGAATAAAACACTCTGCAACCCCATTTGCAAAGGTAACTGCCCCAATGGAAAGTGTATTGCCCCAAATGTGTGCACATGCAACTCTGGATATCAGCAAGACCTGAAGAACAAGACAGTTTGTTTGCCAGTGTGTGTGGGAAACTGCCCTAATGGCAAATGTGTGGGGCCCAATGTTTGTAGTTGCAACAGTGGATATGTCCAAGATCCTAAGAACAAAGCCCTCTGTAACCCTCTTTGCAAAGGTAACTGCCCCAATGGAAAGTGTACTGCTCCTAATGTGTGCACTTGCAACTCTGGATATCAGCAAGATCCTAAGAACAAGACAGTTTGTTTGCCAGTGTGTATGGGAAACTGTCCTAATGGCAAATGTGTGGGTCCCAATGTCTGTAGTTGCAACAGTGGATATGGCCAAGATCCAAAGAATAAAACACTCTGCAACCCCATTTGCAAAGGTAACTGCCCCAATGGAAAGTGTACTGCTCCTAATGTGTGCACTTGCAACTCTGGATATCAGCAAGATCCTAAGAACAAGACAATTTGTTTGCCAGTGTGTATGGGAAACTGTCGTAATGGCAAATGTGTGGGTCCCAATGTCTGTAGTTGCAACAGTGGATATGGCCAAGATCCAAAGAATAAAACACTCTGCAACCCGATTTGCGAAGGTAACTGCCCCAATGGAAAGTGTACTGCTCCTAATGTGTGTACATGCAACTCCGGATATCAGCAAGACCTGAAGAACAAGACAATATGCTCGCCAGTGTGTGTGGGAAACTGCCCTAATGGCAAATGTGTGGGGCCCGATGTTTGTAGTTGCAATACTGGATATGTCCAAGATCCTAAGAACAAAACACTCTGTAACCCTCTTTGCAAAGGTAACTGCCCAAATGGAAGGTGTACTGCTCCTAATGTGTGCACTTGCAACTCTGGATATCAACAAGATCCGAAGAACAAGACAGTTTGCTTGCCAGTGTGTGTGGGAAACTGCCCTAATGGCAAATGTGTGGGGCCCAATGTTTGTAGTTGCAACAGTGGATATGTCCAAGATCCTAAGAACAAAACGTTCTGCAACCCCATTTGCAAAGGTAACTGCCCCAATGGAAGGTGTACTGCTCCTAATGTGTGCACTTGCAACTCTGGATATCAACAAGATCCGAAGAACAAGACAATATGCTCGCCAGTGTGTGTGGGAAACTGCCCTAATGGCAAATGTGTGGGTCCCAATGTTTGTAGTTGCAATACTGGATATGTCCAAGATACTAAGAACAAAACACTTTGCAACCCCATTTGCAAAGGTAACTGCCCCAATGGAAGGTGTTCTGCCCCAAACATCTGTACATGCAACTTTGGATATCAGCAAGACCCAAATAACAAGACAGTTTGCTTGCCAGTGTGCGTGGGAAACTGCCCTAATGGCAAATGTGTGGGACCTACTGTTTGTAGTTGCAATACTGGGTATGTCCAAGATCCTAAGAACAAAACATTCTGCAACCCCATTTGCGAAGGTAACTGCCCCAATGGAAAGTGTATTGCTCCAGGTGTGTGTACTTGTAATTCTGGATATAAGCAAGATCCAAAAAATAAAACAGTTTGTATAGCACAGTGTGCTGTTAATTGTACAAATGGAAAATGTGTAGCGCCTAATGTATGTAGCTGCAATGCAGGATACATATTAGATGCCAAAAATAAGACACAATGCAATCCAGTCTGCAAAGGGAACTGTCCAAATGGAATGTGTGTGGCTCCAGATGTATGTTCCTGCAACTCGGGTTATCAGTTAGACCCAAGCAACAAGACCAGCTGTAGGCCAATTTGCTTAGGTAACTGTACTAATGGTAGATGCATAGCACCTAATATATGTAGCTGTAACAGTAATTTTGTGCAGGATCCAAAGAACAAGACATTATGCATTCCTACGTGTAAAGGAAACTGCTCAAATGGGAAGTGTACTGCCCCAGATGTATGCTCTTGCAACTCTGGTTATCTATTAGACCCTAACAACAAAACTGTCTGTAGGCCAGTCTGTGTGGGTAACTGTCAAAATGGAAAATGTGTCGCACCCAATGTGTGTAGCTGTGACAGTGGTTATGTACAAGACCCGAAGAACAAGACAATATGTAAACCCAAGTGCAGTGGAAATTGTCCAAATGGGAAATGTGTGGCCCCAAATGTTTGCAACTGCAGCACTGGATATCAGCAAGATCTAAACAACAAAACAGTATGCACACCATTTTGTGTGGGAAACTGTACAAATGGAAAATGTGTTTTGCCTAATGTGTGTCAATGTAGCAATGGATATGCTCAAGATCCAAAGAACACATTGCAGTGTAACCCAGTTTGCAAAGGGGACTGTCCGAATGGTAAATGTATTGCACCAGACACCTGCATTTGCAATTCAGGCTACAAGCAAGACTCACTGGACAAGAATGTTTGCAACCCCATTTGCTCAGGCAACTGCTCCAATGGAATGTGCGTTATTCCAAATGTATGCAATTGCAGCAATGGATATTTCCGAGATCCCAAGAATAAAACATTATGCACGCCCGTTTGTAGTGGTGAATGTCCCAATGGGAGATGTACAGCTCCCAACGTCTGCGCTTGTAATGCTGGATATGAGGTTGATGGAGGGAATAAAACAGTGTGTAAACCCATCTGCAGAGGAAGCTGTCCAAATGGAACGTGTGTTGCTCCAAATTTGTGTAAATGTAACAAAGGATATTTGCAGGACCCAAAAAATAAGACCTTGTGTAGTCCTATTTGCGACGGAAACTGCCCCAATGGGAGATGTTTAGCTCCAAATACTTGCACTTGCAATGTTGGGTATCAGCTAGATCCAAGGAACAAGCTCGTGTGCACACCAACATGCACAGGTGACTGCCAAAATGGGAAATGTGTGGCACCAAATGAATGTGTCTGTGACGATGGTTTCGAACAGGATAAGAAGAATAAGACAATTTGCAAGCCTGTTTGTAGTGGTGGTTGTCAGAATGGGATATGCACAGCTCCGAATGTGTGTAGTTGCCATTCTGGTTATCAGCAAAGTGAGGAGGACACATCCATTTGTGTGCCCATTTGTTCAGGTGGTTGTCCGAATGGGAAATGCGTAGCTCCTGACACGTGCATCTGCAACAATGGATATTTGCGAGATGTCACCAACAGTTCTGTTTGCCGGCCAGTCTGTGCCGGAGGGTGCTCCAATGGAAGATGCGTCGCCCCGGACGTTTGCTCCTGCGACGAAGGGTACGTTCGAGACACGAGAAACTTGTCCGTGTGCAATCCGGTTTGCTCCAAAGGGTGTACTAATGGTGTGTGTGTTGCACCAGAGCGATGTTCCTGCAATTTTGGGTACCAGAAAGATGCAAATAATAACACAGTTTGCAACCCAGTGTGTGCCGACGGCTGTGTGAATGGAAGTTGTACAGCACCCGACACGTGTGTATGCGATGCGGGCTACCAACGGGATGAGAGTAATAAGAGTGTTTGTGTCCCCGTGTGTAGTGGAGGATGTCGTCATGGGATGTGCATTGCACCAGACACCTGCAGCTGTGCTCTCGGTTACGAGCGAGATCAGAAGAACCCCCTCGTGTGTCGCCCGACTTGCTCTATAGCCTGCCGGAATGGAGAGTGTGTCGGTCCAAATCTGTGTTCCTGTAATCCGGGGTATACGAGAAGTGTCGAGGACGGAGAGTGTATTCCTGTCTGCCCTCAGGGATGTCTTTACGGCAGGTGTGTCAGTCCCGGGAACTGTACCTGTAATTCTGGTTACGTCAAAGACCCGCATGACTCCGGTAGGTGCGTCCCCACTTGTGAAGGAGGTTGCCCAAATGGGACGTGTACGGCGCCCGGGTTGTGTGAGTGCGGTAAGGGCTACGTCAGAGATGGAGGGAAGAACGCTTGCCGGCCGGTGTGTCCCGGTGGCTGTGGGAATGGAACTTGCGTAGCGCCCGGTGCCTGCCGCTGTGACACAGGATATGCAGCAGAGAGCGGGTCGTCACAGAAGTGCTTGCCGAGGTGCAATGGTGGCTGTGTCCACGGGCGGTGCGTGGCACCGGACACGTGCTCTTGTGACGGCGGCTACGCGGTGGACTCTTCGGGCAGGTGTGTGCCTCGGTGCTCGGGAACTGACGACTGCCCCTGTGACAACAATGGAACAACGCCTGGAAGGAACTGCAGTCAAACAACTGTTGGGCGAGGTTACAAGTAAGTCTGGTCCTAAACTTACCTTACTCAATTGTTATATATTTTTGACGACGTTACAGCGTTCATTCCATTATTGACGTTCCAATCGGGTTTTCCATTGTCTTATATGTATGTCCATCTTCTCCTGTCCTCCACCTCCCCTCCCCCTACTCTTCTTCCATTGTGCTCTCTGTCCATCTCCCTTCGAGCCACCGTAGCGTGCAGATCTCCGTGCTGGCGCGTTTCCAGGAGCTCAGTGCGTCAGTTCACCTGATGATGGCGACATGTATGATCGCCGAAATATTGTGCCCGTTGGACACTGTAGACCGGCAGTACACCCGTGGATATTTTGATTATCAAATACGCCATGAGAAACTGAAGAATCACAATGAAAATGATGATGAGGACAACTTGCAAAAAGAAGTCCCCTGCCAGGAATTGAACCGGGACCTCCGTAAGGTAGTCGCATGCGGTCTACTTAGCTACTGAAGTGGACACTTGTGTGTTGAAGGCAGTAGAACAGCCTAAAATGGGAAGTAGAAAACAACACAATTGATTAATGAAATAAATCGCAATTTGCAATCACTTATGTTTCACTGTACTAGGTTTAGATGTAATACCAACGTGCGGCGAATGAAAATTTGTGCCCGGCCCTGATTCGAACCCGGTATCACCTGCTTACTAGGCAGACGCATTGACCACTCCGCCACCCAGGACTGGTGACCAACCCGACTGCAAAGGACTCTTCCCTGCACGTCTCCCAAATCTCCATTTGCCACGATGTCTTTCATTAGAAATGAACGCTGTAACGTCGTCAAAAATATATAATTGTATACAAGCCAAGTCTGGGCTCTTGACGACACTTAATTGTGTCTCGATACCTCATGGGATGTTCTCCCTGATGCGGGGAATGCAGTATTGTGGCTGCAAGCATTACAGAACAAATAGGCTGTGGTAATAGGAAAGAGACAGCGTGGCGAATGGAGATTTGGGTGAAACGGGAGACGTGCAGGGAAAAGTCCTCTGCAGTCGGGCTGGTCACTGTGTCCTCGGTGGCAGAGTAGCCAACGTGTTTGCCTAGTACGCAGGAGATCCCGGGTTCGAATCCCAATTTTTCATTTGCCGCACGTTGGTATTACATCTAAACCTAGTACAGTGAAGACATAAGTGATTGCAAATTGCGATTTATTTCATTACTCAATAGTATTGTGTTCTACTTCCTATTTTAGGCTGTTCCACTGCTTTCAACACGCAAAAATGTTCAAATGTTTGTATAGCTTATGGGACTTAACTACGGGGTCATCAGTCCCTAAACTTACAAACTAGCTAATAGTAAAGAAGGCACAAATATCCATGCCCGAGGGGGGATTCGAACCCACGACCGTATTGGCCGTGCAGACCGTGACTGGAGCGCCTCAGTCCCCTCAGCCACTGCGGCCGGCTACAACACGCAAGTGTCCACTTCAGTAGCTAAGTAAACAGCATGTGATTACCTTACAGAGGCCCCTGTTCAATTCCTGGCACGGGACTGCTTTTTGCATGTTGTCCTCATCATCATTTTCATTGAGATTCTTGAGTTTCTCCCAGTGTATCTGATAATCAAAATATCTATGGGTATACTGCCGGTCTACAGTGTCCATCGGGCACAATATCTCGGCGATCGTAAATGTCGCCATCATCAGGTGAGCTGACGGACTGAGCTTCTGGAAACGCGCCGGCACGGACATCCGCACGCTACGGCGGCTCGAAGGGACCTGGGTTCTAGCCCGGTAGCGGGCCATTTAAATACCCTCGGCCCGCGGAGCGACCCCTCCGCGGTCCGCACAGTGGAACCGATTGCGCCGGCGTCTGAGATGACGTCGGTGTGAGGGCTCTGTCCGCCGTGGTCGTCACTTCGTTACGTTTGCTACATTTACTCTTAATTAACGCAATCGCTGGTTCCCAAGCTTTGCTAAGATTATAGCCACAGTCACGGTTTATGAGGTCGCCACTTGTGCGAATTTTAATGGCCTCTCTAATGACAGAGTCCCAGTATCTCGACGTCTGTACCAGAATCCTAGTGGACCAAACTGCATGGTCATCAATCCGTAGCTTACAAACTATTTAAACCTAGGTAAACTAACCTACGGACAAACACATACACCCATGCCCCAGGGAGGACTCGAACCTCCACGGCGAGCAACTGCGCGGTCCGCAGCGAGGTGCTTTAGACCGCTCGGCGACTCCACCGCAGCACGAATTATTTACAGATGAATGGAAAAACTTGTAGAATCTGACCTCGGGGAAGATCAGTTTGGATTTAGGAGAAATGTAGGAACACTGGAGGCAATACTCACATTACATTTTAGAAAATAGGCTGAGAAAAGACAATTCTACGTTTTTAGCTTTTGTAGATTTGGAGAAAGATTTTGACAATGTCGACTGGAATACACTCTTCCAAATTCTGAAGGTAGCGGGGGTAAAATATAGGAGCGAAAACTTATATTCAACCTATACAAAAACCATACAGCGGTTATTAGAGTCGAAGGGCAAGAAAGGGACGCAGAGGTTGGCAAGGGAGCAAGACAGGGTTGTAGCCTTTCCCCAATGTTGTTCAATCTGTACATTGAGCAGGCAGTGAAGGAATGGAAGGAGAAATTTAGAGAGGGCATTAAAGTGCAGGGAGAAAAAATTGAAACATTGCGGTTTGCCAATGACATAGTAATTTTGCCAGAGACTGCATATGATCTGGAAGAGCAATTGAATGGAGTGGACAGTGTCTTGAAAGGAAGATATAAGATTAACATTAACAAGAGTAAAACGAGGGTAATGGAATGGAATGTCAGAAAATCAGGCGATGCTGAAGGAATTAGATTAGGTAATGAGACAATAAAAGTAGTAGATGAGTTTTGTTATTTGGGTAGCAAAATAACTTCTGATGGTCAAAGTAAAGAAGATATAAAATGCAGAATGGCTATGGGGAGAAAAGCGTTCCTAAAGAAGCGAAACTTGTTAACATCAAATATTGATTTAAATGTTAGGGAGTCCTTTCTGAAATCATTTGTCAGGAGTGTAGCATTGTATGGCAGTGAAACATGGACGATAAGGAGTTCAGATAAAAAGCTGATAGAAGCTTTTGAAATGTGGTGCTACAGACGAATGATGCAAATTAGATGGGTAGATCACGTAACTAATGAGGAGGTGCTTAACCGAATTGGGGAGAAAAGGAGTTTCTGCCATATCCTGAGTAAGAGAAGGGATAGATTGGTGGGACATTCTGAGACATCAAGGAATCGTCAACTTGGTATTAGAAGGAAGTGTGTGGGGTAAAAATCATAGAGGGAGACCGAGGGACGAATACAGTAAGCAGATTCAAAAGGATGTAGGTTGCCGAACGTATTCTCAGATGAAGAGACTTGCACAGGACAGGGTAGCGTGGAGAGCTGTACCAAACCAGTCTGCGGACTGAAGACCACAGCAACAACAACAACTGCTGCTTTCAACACCACAGTAGCTAAGTAGATAGCATGCGACTATCTTACACAGGCCCCGGGTTAAATTCCTGGCAGGTGACTGCTTTTTGCATGTTGTCCTCATCATCATTTTCATTGTGATTCTTCAGTTTCTCCCGGCGTATTTGATAATCAACGGCTACGGCGGCTCGAAGGGACCTGGGTTCTAGCCCGGTGGCGGGCCATTTAAATACCCTCGGCCCGCGGAGCGACCCCTCCCCGGTCCGCGCAGTGGAACCGATTGCGACGGCGTCTGAGATGACGACGATGTGAGGGCTCTGTCCGCCGTGGTCATCACTTCGTCACGTTTGCTAGATTTACTCTTAATTAACGCAATCGCTGGTTCCCAAGCTTTGCTAAGATTATAGCCACAGTCACGGTTTATGAGGTCGTCACTTGTGCGAATTTCAATGGCCTCTCCAACGACGCAGTCCCAGTATCTCGACGTCTGTACCAGAATCCTAGTGTGTTCATACTCCATGGCGTGATTCTCCGACAAACAATGTTCAGCGACCTCCGACTTGCTCGGATACATCAATCGTGTGTGCCTCTGGTGTTCAACGCATCGCTCCTCGACGGTACGCATAGTCTGTCCAATATATGACTTTCCACACTGACACGGAATCTGGTACACGCCGGCCTTCCTCAAACCGAGATCATCTTTGGCGCTCCTAACCAGTGCGCGAATTTTATTTGGCGAACAAAATACAGTTCCAACCTGGTGTTTTATCAAAATGCGGGCGACCTTCCCCGAGAGTGCGCCGGTATATGGAACAAACGCAGTGCCTACATCCTCCCTCGTCTTTTCATCCGTTTCTACAGGTTGTGCTGTAGTGGCAGATTCAGCGGGCTCTTCGCCCAACCACTACAGCCCAGCTTGTGGAAACGGATGAACACACGAGGGAGGATGTAGGCACTGCGTTCGTTCCATATACCGGCGCACTCTCGGGGAAGGTCGCCCGCGTTTTGAAGAAACACCAGGTTCGAACTGTCGTTTGAACGCCGAATAAAATTCGTGTACTGGTGGGGAGCGCCAAAGATGATCTCGGTTTGAGGAAGGCCGACGTGTACCAGATTCCGTGTCAGTGTGGAAAGTCATATATTGGACAGACGATGCGTACCGTCGAGGATCGATGCGTTGAACACCAGAGGCACACACGATTGATGTATCCGAGCACGTCGGCGGTCGATGAACATTGTTTGTCGGAGAATCATGCGATGGAGTACGAACATACTGGGTTTCTGGTTCATACGTTGAGATACTGGGACTGCGTCGTTAGAGAGGCCATTGAAATTCGCACAAGTGACGACCTCATAAACCGTGACTGTGGCTATAATCTTAGCAAAGCTTGGGAACCAGCGATTGGGTTAATTGAGAGTAAATCTAGCAAACGTAACGAAGTGATGACCACGGCGGACAGAGCCCTCACATCGACGTCATTTCAGACGCCGTCGCAATCAGTTCCACTGCGCGGACCGCGGAGGGGTCGCTCTGCGGGCCGAGGGTATTTAAATCGCCCGCCACCGGGCTGGAACCCAGGTCCCTTCGAGCCGCCGTAGCGTGCGGAGCTCCGGGAGCTCAGTCCGTCAGTTGCCGACCGGGGTGGCCGAGGGGACTCAGGCGCTCCAGTCACGGTCAGCACGGCCACTACGGTCGGGGGTTCGAATCCCCCTCGGGCATGGATATTTGTGCCGTCTTTAGTCTTAGCTAGTTCATAAGTAGTTTGTAAGCTTAGGGACTGATGACCCCGTAGTTAAGTCCCATAAGTTGTACAAACATTTGAACATTTTTGAGTCCGTCAGTTCACCTGATGATGGCGACATGTATGATCGCCGAAATATTGTGCCCGTTGGACACTATAGACTGGCCGTACACCTGTGGATATTTTGATTAACCACAGAGTGCCTGGCAGAGGGTTCATCGAACCACGTTTATACTATTTATCTCCCATTCCATTCTCGAATAGCACGCGGGAAGAAAGAACACCTGAATCTCTGCGTTGGCGCTCTAATTTCTCGTATTTTATTCTGATGATCATTTCTACCTATATAAGTGGGAGTAAACAAAATATTTTCGTATTCGGAGGAGAATGTTCGCGATTGGATTTTCGTAAGTAGTCCACACCGCAAGGATAAGCGCCGTTGTTGTAATGATTCCCATCGCAGATCCTGTATCATTATCGTAATGCTGTCTCACCTGTATCGTGACAATATGAAACGACCTGCTCTTCTTTGGACTCTTTCGATGTCCTCCGTCAAATCCACCTAATAGGGATCCCACACTGGGCAGTAATACTCCAAAAAGGACGGACAAGCGTAGTGTATGCAGTTTCTTCAGTAATTCTGTTGCATCTTTTAGGGGTTCTGCCAATAAAATGCAGTCTTCGGTTCGCCTTTCCCACGATATCATCTACGTGTTCTTTCCAGTTTAAGTTTGAAGTAACAGTAATTCCTAGGTATTTTGTGGAGTTTACTGCCTTCACGTTTGATTGATTTACCTTGTAAACAAAGTTTAACGGATTTCTTTTCGTACTCATGTGGACTACTTCACACTGCTCATTATTTGGAGTCAAATGCCAATTTTTACACCATAATGATATCTTATTCAGATCGATCTGCATTTGGTTTTGATCTTCAGATGATTTTACTAGACGGTAAATGACGGCGTCATCTTCAAACAACGTAAGAGTGCTACTTAGATTTCCCCCTAAATCGTTTATGTAAATAAGGAACAGCAGAGGACCAATAACACTACCCTGTGGAACGCCCGATATCACCTCTGTTTCATTCGAAGCCTTACCATCGATTACTACAAACTGTGACCTCTCTGGCAGGAAATACTCTATCCAGTCGCAAATTTGGTTTCCTCATTATGGACACCTACCTGGCATTGTTCGCATCCATTAGTACTTGAAAACATCCTTGCTAGTGTCATATCGACATCCTTATTAATAACGCAACCTGTATCCACTCAGCTTTCACTTCCACACAACAAAGTTGGTCGAAAGATGGAGTGGTGTACTGCTAAATTAGACTGCGTTTATAGACGGCGATTCTTCCGCTGCGGAGAAACCGCAATGATTCTGCGGAGGATTAGCATTTAACACTTTAACTGCCAATCCCGTCAATTGACGGGATACAAAAATTTCCGTAGACTGCCGATCCCGTCATTTGACGGAATTCGATTTTTCATGTTTGTAAATACTAAATCCCGTCCATTGACGGTCTCAGCATCTCTTCATTGTGCCGCAAGGGGTAAGTAGAATGTTAGAAAAGGAGAACACAGGTCTTGTTCGAACTGTAATGAAAAACAGGAAGGGAATGTCTCAGGCTTTGAAATCACCCAACATACAAAGAAGGGAACAGATATTCCGGAGGAGTGGAAATCTTTTGGCTGTGTGCTGGAAAGACAAAAGATATGTATATATGCTAAGTACAAGACACAGGGCAGAAATGATACAATTATGAAGACAGAAGATGTAAACAAAAAACAAAAACCTGCTTGTGTTGTGGAGTACAACAAAAAGAAGGTCGGGGTTGATCTGTCCGATCAAAGGATGTCATATAGGGCTTTCGAACATAGAACAGTGAAATGGTGGAAGAAACTTGCATTTTACTGTCTCCTTATGGTGCCTGGTATATGCATGTATTCTCCCTAACAAAATAAAAGCTGAGGAGATGCCTCTATCCAAGTTCATAAAGGTGTTGCGTGCAGATTTGCCAATGTGTGAAGACGGTACTCCGAAACCAACTTCCGATAGAGGCCACCTGAGCAGGTTATCTGCAGGAAAGCATTTTCTAGAAAAAATTCCACCTCCCACAGGTAAAAGTAGAATTCAAAGGATGTGCAAAGTGTGCTCAACCAGAGGAAAAAAGCAAACTGGAAAGGCAGTAAGAAAAGACACATCGTACCAGTGCAGTGAGTGCAAAATCGCAATGTGCAAAGAACCATGTTTTACACTGTATCATAGGAAATAAAAAAAATTAAATAAAAATTACACTGTGTGAAAATAATGTGTGTATATATATGTAATAAGTGTTTTTATCAGTGTTTTATTATTGAAAGTGGAATAAAAGCTTTTCTACTACGACAAGCATGATGTAAGAACTTTATGATTTCCGTAAACTTTTTTCTTTTTCCCAAAAAAATGACATTGTTTGAAAATATGTGGAAAAGGAAGTAAACATTCAAAGAAACTGAAAGTAGGTAATCAGGAAGAAGAAGTCTAAGGCTTTCAGAAAAGGTTATTACCACATTTAAAGGTTGTCTAGTTTTTCTAATACTAAATATTGCTAAATAAACACCTGGCATTCTTAGAAATGGCAAAGTTTACAGGGCCGGCAGTCAAAGTGTTAAGTCACACAGCAGGCAGTTCAGGAAATCCCCTACCCAGTCGCAAATTTGGGGCGATATACCATAACCACGCAATTTTATTGAAAGCCGTTTGTGAGGTACGGTGTCAAGAGCCTTTCTGTAAAAGATTGCCAGTTGAGGATAGTTCGTGCATTTAAATTTCTCATGCTTGTTTCTTTGCTTTCGTACAGTTTATTGCTGTACACCACGCTCTTGAGGTAGCCCGATAACCAAAAGTTAAGTGAGGTTAAATCATGCGAACGTGTAGGATATTCAGTCGGCTCCCTTGGTGCAATCCAATAGCCTGGTGCCATGTTATCCAGACAGAGGCACGGCAGAAGGGTCTTGCTACAGTGCGCGCAGCCGTTCGCCGTCGGAGGTTCGAGTTCTCCCTCGGGCATGGGTGTGTATGTGTTGTTGTTAGGATAAGTTAGTCTGTAAGTTTAGGGAGCGATGACCACTGCAGTTAGGTCCTATAACTTTACAAAAATTTGAACATTTTATCCAGATAGGCACGCGCATCTGTATGGTATTGGGGTGGGTGCCAACTTGTTGAATGAAAAACGGGTCGACGGCAAAATAAGTCCGAATGCACAATAAAATTAATGTCTCAAACATCTCCATGCAAGTCCTTCCAGTAAAGGGTATATTACACGGAGCGAATTTGGTGGCTAGTCGCTGGCGTATTTGGACGCAGCTGCTAAATTCGCTCCGTGAAAACAGGGACAGCGAACAAAGTCGCTGCTCCGAAACGCGAGCGTCTGAAGTTGAAGGGTGGGTGGGCTACTTTAGACGCTGGTCGCTAGCGTTTTTGGTCGCTGGCGTTTTTGGTCGCCCCGTGTCATATACGGGAGCGTCTAAAGTAGCCACCAGTCGAGTCAACGTGTCGAAGGAAATTGTAAATGCTGGCGTTGTGTTTCTCGCAACAATTTTAAAAGAACAATTAATGAACCAAAAGCAAAACGGATAAATAGAAAAGAATAAAAGAAAATGGATTAGAAGGTGGATTGCGAGGAGGGATAAATATGGTGCTTCTGCAAATCTTTTGGGTGAATTATCGTGTGAAGGTCCTTCTGCCTACAGAAATATATAATGAGGATCACATAAGAAAATTTTGATAGATTACTGTAAATGGTAGAGGATAAAATAAGGAAATAGAAAACCATCATGAGGATGGCGATCTCGCCAAGAATAAAATTTAAATAATCGTTATTTTTAATGCGTCATAATACTGGAAAACTTGGATAAATTTTCAGAAATTTGATTACAATTCCACTTCATATTTTGTTTGGTCGGACACGGAACTTTTAATATCTTTATGGCCGGCCGCGGTGGCCGAGGGGACTGAAGCGCTTCAGTCACGGTCTGCACGGTCACTACGGTCGGGGGTTCGAATCCCCCCTCAGGCATGGATATTTGTGCCGTGCTTAGTTGTAGCTAGTTCATAAGTAGTTTGTAAGTTTAGGGACTGATGACCACGTAATTAAGTCCTACAGACTCTACAAACATTTCAACATTTGAACAATATCTTAATTTACGTCAATGATCACAAAATTTCTCGTCGTTTTGATGACCAGTTTTGGTCAGGATGACCATTTTCAAGTCTACACCAAATCAGATTCACAAGGATACATCAAGTATTAGACTACCTTAGAAAACATAAATAATGCATAACTTACAGTCATCAATACATGTAATAAAGCCATATGGCATCATCACAGGATAAGTGTATCTTCATTAAGGAATGTAACAACAAGTTGTTGTTGTTGTGGTCTTCAGTCCGGAGAAGTATGATATATATTTTAACACGTTTTTTATACTAATGACTGTAATGTCTTATTTATGTTTTATAAGGTACCATAATCTATTACTAAATTTGTCCTGTTCCCGATTTGCTGTAGACTTGAAAATGGTCATCACTGACCGAAACCTGTCGTCAAAACGACGAGAACTTTTGTGATCGACGTAAATAAAGATATTAAAAGTAATTACAAAATGAATCACTGATATAAATTCGCGACCATGTCGCACCTTGGGAAACAGCAAGGTACGGGGAAACAGAACTGTTTGGTATCACCTAACCTCCAAAACAATGTATCATACGCTACGTCGTGTTTCAATTGTTTTTACGAAGACGCTAGCGTCTGAAGTGGCTGCGTGTCATTGCGTCAGCATATTCATTCGCTATTCGCCCATACGCCGAGCGACTACAGACGCCAGCGACTAGCCACCAAATACGCTCCGTGTAATATAGCCTTAACTGTTCCCTCGAAAAATAAAGGTCCAATCAGTCCCCTTGATGACAACCACAACAAAACTTGAGGTCCCCAGAGACTTGACCAATTTTGTATATGCGGATTTCCTGTGACACAGTGGAACTGTCTTATGATGAAACTAACCTGTTAAAATTTTCTTGATAAGTAGCTTTCATGAAACTATCATGCTTGATATTAAAGTGTGAGCCATAACCTTACTGTCTGTGCTTTAACTCCAATTTTGCAGACAGCTTTAGAGATGAATCTCATAGTTCGTCGATTTACCTTTGAAGTTAGCTGCAAAGACGTGCTGAAACCTAACAGAGACAGAGCAACCAAGCGCACAGTAAGAGGGTATTACCATCAAAACAAATGAAAAGTTTAGTAACAAAAAGTTACAAGTTGAAAACAGTTTTAATAATTACTATTTAAATGTTGAGGAGAAAATAGTATCCAAATCTTCATTAGAATTAGCAAGGAAATTAACAGAAAAGAACATACCTACAAAATTTTGATGTAATAGAAATTCCACTCACCTCTCCCTCTGAAATTAGGAAAATAATACTCTCTCTCAAGAGTAAAAGCTCACATGGAATTAATGACATTTCAAGTAGGGTGTTAAAAGCTTGTTCCCAAGAGATGCTAGGATTCTTAGCAACATATGTAACAGATCTTTAAAGAAGGGTATTTTCCCTGATAGACTGAAATATGCTATCGTTAAACCATTACATAAAAAAGGGGGTACGTCCGATGTCAACAACTACCGCCCAATCTTACTTCTGACACCTTCATCCAAAATTTTTGAAAAAGTTATGTATTCTCGAGTACCTTCTCATATTAGTAAGAATAAAGTTCTAACAAAATGCAAGTTGCTTTTCAGAAAAGCTTTTCAACAGAAAATATGATATGGTGTGAGCGTTTCAAAAGATGGGGAAGATGACTATTGGTTGAGTTTCGTGGGTCTTTGAACGCCCACAACTGCAGAATTTGGGCTACCGAAAATCCTAGAACTGCCGTGGAAACTCCATTGCACGACGAGAAAGTCACGGTATAGGTTGGATTTACCACATCTACCGTTATCTGGCCTTTCTTCTTCGATATGTTACAGAATCGCATCATCCCCAGCCTGGCTGATAAACACCTGCTGGAACGTACGATTTTTATGCAGGATGGCGCTCTACCCCATATTGCTAGACGCGTGAAAGATCTCTTGTGCACGTCGTTTGGTGATGATCGTGTGCTCAGCCGCCACTTTCGTCATGCTTGGCCTCCCAGGTCCCCAGACCTCAGTCCGTGCGATTACTGGCTTTGGGGTTACCCGAAGTCGCAAGTGTATCGTGATCGACCGACATCTCTAGGGATGCTGAAAGACAACATCCGACGCCAATGCCTCACCATAAATCCTGACACGATTTACAGTGCTGTTTACAACATTATTCCCCGACTACAGCTATTGTTGTGGAATGATGGTGAACATATTGAGCATTTTCTGTAAAGAACATCATCTTTACTATGTCTTAATTTGTTATGCTAATTATTGCTTTTCTGATCAGATGAAGCACCATCTGTCAGACGTATTTTGAACTTTTTTTGTTCTAATGAAACCCCATGTCATTCCAAGCATGTATGTCAATTTTACCTCTCTATCTACATTATTAAGTTTTCAAATTTATACTGACTTTTTGATCACCCGGTATTTTTTGAACAGCAAAGGACCCAAGACCCAACCTTGTAGGACCCCATTTTTGATAGCTCTCTAGATAAAAGAATCAACTGTTTCTTCCAGATCATGTGAATTGCTTATTTCAACTTTCTGCACTCTTCTAGTTAAGTATTATTTAAACCATTTGTGCATTGTCCCACTCATGCCATAACACTTACTCTTATATAGAAGAATTCCATGATTTACACAGTTCATGATGCCGATGGATTTTGTAAGGATAGCATCGGAGGGTACGCCTAAGTGCCAACCAAACAGCAGTGTACGGAATGCCGGTGCGACGTGCGACTGCACGAGCGCTGACTTCCCCGTGCACAGACGAACCCGCTACAGTCTCCATTTCTTCCTGAACTGTCTTAGCAGCATTACGCCTTGTGCTCGGTCGGCCACTACGGGGTCTATCGCCTAAACAACCCGTGGCTTCGAAATCATTCTCGCCACGGCTGCATTTGTCAACGGGCCTTTACCCGTTCGAATCCCCTTCGTAAGGCGATAGGATCGAGCCGCTGAACTAGCACATTCCCCATTCTGATAATACAGCTTCACTAAAAGCGCCTTTTCAGGTAACGTCAACATGCTGCGACTGCTGGTGCATCTCATTCTCTCTCTCATTACAGATCCTTTTATACACGATTTTCAAGCACAGTCACTGACGTTTTGCTGCCATTTGTCGGACATTTTTTGAACTTTGTTTTTGGTTCTAATAAAACCCTACGTCATTCCAAGCATGTGTGTCAATTTTTACCTCTCTATCTACATTGTTCCGTGATTTATTAAGTTTTCAAAGTTATATGGACTTTTTGATCACCCGGTAAATTCTACATCTATATCTACATGGGGTACTCTGCAAATCACATTTAAGTGCCTGGCAGAGGGTTCATCTAATCACCGTTATACTATTTATATCCCATTCCATTCTCGAATAGCGCGCGGGAAGAAAGAACACCTGAATCTCTCCGTTCGAGCTCTGATTTCTCGTATTTTATTGTGATGAGCATTTCTACCTATGTAAATGTGAGTCAACAATATATTTTCGAATTCGGAGGAGAATGTTGGCGATTGGAGTTTCATAAGTAGCCCACGCCGCAGCGATAAGAGCCGTTGTAATGATTCTCATCCCAGATCCTGAATCATTTCCGTAAGGCTGGGATCTTTGCCTTTCTCGGGCAATCGCTCTAGTCCCGGTTCCAGCACACAATTTTAACCTTTCAGGAAGTTTCATATCAGCGCACACTCCGTTGCAGAGTGAAAAGTTTCATTCTGGAAACATCCCTTAGGCTGTGGCTAAGCCATGTCTCCACCATATCCTTTTTTCCAGGAGTGCTAGTCTTGCAAGTTTCGCAGGAGAACTTCTGTGAAGTTTGGAAAGTAGGAGGCCAGGTACTGGCGAAAGTAAAGTTGTGAGGCGGCATCGTGAGTCGTATCGGGATAGCTCAGTCGGTAGAGCACTTGCCCGCGAAAGGCAAATGTCCCAGGTTCGAGTCCAGGTTCGGCACACAATTTTAACTGCAAGGAAGTTTCAGATTGGCTACTATTCTCAGACAGCCGATAATTCGAAAAATCTACACACCTGGCAAACCTGAGCATTCGCTGCTCACGTGTATCAGAGATTTTAGTTTAAAAATGTTCAAATGTTTGTAAATCTATCGGACCAAACTGCGTGGTCATCAGTCCATAGCTTACAAACTACTTAAACCTAGGTAAACTAACCCAAGGACAACACACACACACCCATGCCCCAGGGAGGACTCGAACCTCCACAGCGAGCAACCGCGCGCTCCGCAGCGAGACGCTTTACACCGCTCGACTACTCCACCGCGGCAGTTTAAAAATGTTACTAAAATGCTTTCTGCCTCTGAAGCAAACAGTGAATTGTTTTTCTCGAAATTATTCTTAACATTAACACATTTGAATTAAATTACTCTGATTTGTAGGAATTGTAATTGCTCTGTTATTATGACATTCAGTAGCTATGTGTCTGACAAAGTACTGCTTTCTGTTACTGAACTTCTCATGAATTAAACCCGAAATTGCACATCTGACTGAAATAAAGTACGACAACTGATTCTGTGGCTTTATTTGGTTCTAATATTAATCAGAGTTGAAGTGCATGAAAGGGATGCAGTGGTTGGAAAGGGAGTAAGACAGGGTTGTAGCCTTCCTCCAATGTTATTCAATTTGTACATTGAGCAAGCTGTAAAGGAAAGCAAGGAGAAATTTGGTGAAGGAATTAAAGTTCAGGGGGACGAATTAAAAACATTGCGTTTTTCCGACGACATAGTAATTCTGTCAGATACAGCAAAGGACCTGGAAGAGCAATTGAACGGAATGGACAGTGTGCTGAAAGGTGCATATAAGATGAACATTAACAAGAGCAAAACTAGGGTAATGGAGAGCAGTCTATGATAATCAGGTGATGCTGAAGGAATTAGATTAGGTAACGAAGCAATAGAGGAGGTAGATGAGTTTTGTTACTTGGGCAGTAAATTATGGTCTCAGTACAGAGGATATAAAATGCAAAATGGCAATGGGTAGAAAAGCTTTCTTGAAAAAGAGAAATTTGTTAACATTGAATATTGATTTAAGCCTAAGGAAGTCCTTTCTGAAGGCATTTTTATGGAGTGTTGCCTTGTATGGGAGTGAAACATGGACGATAAACAGTGCGGACAGGAAGAGGATTGAGGCTTTTGAAATGTGGTGCTACAGAAGAATGCTGAAGATAAGGTGGGTGGATCGTGTAACTAATGAGGAGGTACTGATCAGAATTGGGGAGAAAAGAAATTTCTGGCATACCTTGACTAAAAGAAAGGATAGATTGGTAGGGCACATTCTTAGACGTCAAGGAGTTGTGAATTTAGCGTTGGAGGGAAGTTTGTGGGGTGAAAACCGCAGAGGAAGACCAAGAGACGGATTCAGTAAGCACATTTAGACAGATGTAGGTTGCCGTTCTTATGTGGAGATGAAGAGGCTTGCTCAGGATAGGGTATTGTGGAGAGCTGCATCAAACCAGTCTCCGGACTGAAGACCCCAACAACAACAATCTTAATATTGTTAAACAATCAACAATGACCTTGATATGAAACTGTTCTCGCTGCACATAATTTTGTTTCAATTTCTGACTGATTCGGTTAAATATTAACTACAGATACAGAACCGCGACTCCAATTATTCGGTAATTTCCAAGAACGCTTACACTCGAAGTTGTATGGCCAGAATCGATATATATCGAAAGTCGACTACGCTAGTATTGGCGCGTGACTTATTCACCCCGTTTACATGGGCTCCCAAAACCGGATTTCGTAAACCGATTTCCCAATTCCGCTTTTGGTTGGTCATGTAAACACTCCAAAATCGATTCTCGAAATCCACTTCTCTAAAGCGGTTTTCCAGTTCCACAATCGATTTTCGTGACCATGTAAGCGCAACCGTTTTTGAAGCGTTCTTCGCTTGTCAGATTGTGTTTTTTTGGTAAGAATTTTCGGCACATATGGACGGAGTGATATTTTCTAATATGAAATAAAAGTATTGATATTAGAGAGAGCATGAATCTGTGTATTTAAGTAAAGAAAACTAGCGATTATGCTGACTAAATCAGGGACTGAATCAGCTGTATTTCAGCCGCCATCTTAAGTGGATTTGGAAATCCGATTCAGGCTGTGTCATGTAAACACGACAGCGAAAAACGGTTTACGAAAATCGGTTTTCGTCTTCCGGAAGATGTGTTCCATGTAAACGTAGTGCGAAAGTATGGAGAACGTATTTCATTTGTATGTTCTTGTTTGCTTGTGTAATAAATGTATGAAAGCGTTGAAGGTTCTACAGAGGCCCCAAATTGCTGGACGTGGAAGCACTTGATCTCTTCCTTGTCTACTGTGGAATAGTGTGTAAAATTTTGTTGAAAATACGGATTAATACCAGACCACACGAAAAGGAACTGTGTAGACTAACGGAATTGAATATGTCAGCATTGGCAAAAAAAAAAAAAAAATAGGGTGCTACTGGTATGTGTAAAATGTGGAAAGAAAACAAGTATTAAGAAAAAACACCTGCCTACCAACTTCCCTGTGGACAAAACAAAAGTGTAATTCTAACTGCTTGCTGGATACTTTACAAGAGATTGCTGCATCAGCGTAATTGACTCTGAATACTGTATGTGATTATGTTCTATTCTGCCGAGAGATGTGCTATGTGATCGTCACCCATCGGGGGCCCGAGAAAAATTATTGAACTAAGTGAGTCCCACATAGGCACCAGAAAATATCAAAGAAAGGGGGACTTTTGAAAACCGAAGTGAACACATTTGAGTTTTCAAAAAAGAGGGTCATACAGAATAGAGAGACCAGCTGTACGTATTCCAATATTTTTATTTTTATAATCTGAGAATATGCGGAAAAGTTGACTCACCGGATACTCTTGCTATTTTCTACAAGATACTGGAAAAGTTTACCCAGTATATGGACGTAATGGATTGCTTCCTGTGGCTTATACAACATGTAGACTACTTCAAGACGCTGCACGGCCACTACGGTCGGAGGTTCGAATCCCCCCTCGGGCATGGATATTTGTGCCGTCCTAATTCGTAAGTAGTTCATAAGTAGTTTGTAAGTTTAGCGACTGATGACCCCGTAGTTAAGTCCCATAAGATTTACAAACATTTGAATTTTTGAACTTCAAGACGAAGACTCCGGCAATTAAAAAGTTGCATATGCAACTGATGCATTACTTCAAGACGAACACTTCGCTTTTTAATGAAGCAAGTGAAGTAATTTCTTTATTATCGGTAGACTTCTAGTAATAAAAATGTATTTGTACGTTATGATACTTTAGTAAATATCCGTATTTACTCATCTAGCGTGTGAAGCGCCGCGTTATCGACTTTCGATATACAGTATATCGATTTCGGCTGTACAACGTCGAGTGTAAGCTTTCTACGAAGTTACCAATTATGCAATCCTGATTGTAGAGATGGTAAAACTGAAACATCTGACGGTTTCGTAACAAATGAAACCGTACCATCTGTGGTTTCGATACACTGTTTCGAAACCATGTAACCGTGAACCAATGTATGTTTTGTTATGAAATCTTCGTTCTAGGAGGGCAATAGTTTTCACTATGTGGACAAGGGTACATACAACTACTGTCAACCATAGAGTATATATTTACTTCTTGGTCTGTACGAAACAAGTTGATAAAAGATTTTCTCCCGTGTTGTTGATGTTGCCAACATAGTCACACGAGGCCGCCGGTATCGTTTTACCCCGTTAGGAACTCACAAACTACAATACGGTACGCATATTACAGTGAAGGATCATAAATGCTACTTTCTATACATACTAAATAAATTATAGGGAATAAAGGACACACTACATAATCACAAATAATACTATGGAATTACAAGAATAATAAAACAAGAGACAAGTTCACCACTTATACGTCTTGGCCGTTACACCACCGCCGCAATTCCTTTAACATGACTATCGAAAAATTATAACGAGAATAGGTAACTTCGTTTTCGCACGTAAGAAACTAACTCTTTAACACGAGATTAAATATGCGATCTACTCTTGTTAGTATAAAAAAATGTCATTTCATGCTTCATGTTGTATCTTATTTTAAAAAATGTTGTTTCACTCGTGTGTTTTTAATATGGCAGATAAACCTAGAATTTAACTGGTTATTTCAATGCAAATAGTGAACGTTGTTTTATTGTTCTTTTACATTTATAAAGCAGACATTATGTCATTTCGGAATACAGCAGCCTCTTGCAAACGAATCTTGATTTCAGTAATCATAAGCTGCAGACTCAAGAGTGTCAACTACTATTTGACACTCTTTAAATGGTTTATTCACTAGTAAGTTTTATGTGTATCTGTGTGGAGCTTCAGTAAAATGAAACTCCACATTTCGATACCATTAGTCTGTTCCGCCATTCTGTATTTGTGGTTTGAAAACACCGGTGTTGTGAAACCGACATCAAATCGTGAAACCGACACGAAACCGTGAAACCGACAGGCAGAAACGGTTTCAGTGTATCTACAATCGACCGCGAATGTGATACGAAACAGAACCGAATGAAACCGCATGGTTTCGAAACCGTGAAACATGCCGGTTTTGAAACACTGAATCTGTTGTGTGTATCGAAACCTGGTTGCCGGCCGCGGTGGCCCAGGGGATTGAGGCCCTCCAGTCACGGTCTGCACGGCCAGTACGGTCGGGGGTTCGAATCCCCCCTCGGGCATGGATATTTGTGCCGTCCTTAGGATTAGCTAGTTCATAAGTAGTTTGTAAGTTTAGAGACTGATGACCCAGTAGTTAAGTCCCATAAGCTATACAAACATTTGCACATTTTGAAACCTGGTTTCGAAACCATGAAACCGTAGCCAACTCTACCTGATTGACATAAATCTGTTTCACTGCATGAATAATAATCAAACTAATTAGTTAAACAGGACGTGACAGCTATTACTAACTACCAAGTCATACAAAATAAGGTTATTTTAAATACTTCATCGATTACTCAGACAGTAGATATCAACACTGCTACAACTTGTACAATACAATAATGGCTCTTTAGCAAAGAGCAAAGAAGCAAAGAGCAAAAGAATGATGATGCAAAGTACTTTACACAGTTCCACACAACAAATACAACCTTTGCTGTCTTACGTAGTAGCAACAATGGTTCTCTGTCCTATCGAGATGAGTTACCCAGCTGTCTACAAAAGTTACTAAATAATTTCTTTTACCTTATTAATGTCGATGGAGCAGTACACATGAGCTTACCTTTTAAACTTCCACGATGTTAAATTACTGGGTCAAATCTAGTATCCGATACCACCCATCGACTTTCACCAAGGACGTCACTATTACGTCATTATTTCCATCAACGTTTCTATTTATATTGTCACTGATAAATCTGATTCACAGATAATACTTACATGAGTATGTACATATATGTCCGTATTTCGTGATTTTTTTTAATAATAAAAGGCCCCTTTTTAATATACGATTTCGATTTATACCTTTTTCGTTTAGTCCTTGTATAATAATTTCATTTCCATTAATAAAGTTTATCTATATTTTTTAATTCCAATCACGATATGTATCCGTTTGTGTACTGTGAGTTTGATTTTTTGTAAACAATAATTTTATTATCATAAAATGCGGATCTGTTCTCGTAAAATGACGATTTCGTAGGAAAACATTACATTTGTGCGCGATTGGCTAATTCAGAAATCACATGATTGCCAACATTAACAACTTTCTTTGCCATGGCTGTAAGTAAAATTCAACTGATCAGGGTATCATTGTGAGCGGCATATATAAGTGAAACAAAAACGCGATGTTTTGGTATTATTTATTCAGACATAACCAATACAGATCAAGTCTAGATTCCGATATTTACGACCTATATTTGAAATAAAAATAGCAACAGCTGGTATCGGAAAGTAGACTTTACTTACATAGATGAAGCTTAGATAGTGTTATCTAATAAATATTGGTGAACTAGAAAATATGAAACGGCTGCCATCGGTACCTGGACTTGACCTATATAGCTCAATTCCAGATACCGATACCTAATAAGTATTGGTGAACCACAAAATATGAAGACCTGGTATCGGTAACTGGACTTGACCTGTATAGTTCAAGTTCAAATACCGATACCTGATAAATACTGGTAAAACGTAAGCGTGGTGGAGTAGCCGAGCGGTCTAAAGCGTCTCGCTGCGGAGCGCGCGGATGCTCGCCGTGGAGGTTCGAGTCCTTCCTGGGGCATGGGTGTGTGTGTTGTCCATAGGTTAGTTTACCTAGGTTTAAGTAGTTTGTAAGCTACGGACTGATGACCACACAGTTTGGTCCGATAGTTTTACAAACATTTGGGAAACGTAAAATATGAAGGGTTGTTATCGGTAACTAGAATTGACGTATATACGTCAAGTCTAGATAGCCATACCACCCCTTCATATTTTCCTTTCACATATAGATATTGCGTATAGGTGGATATATAGGGTGTTTCACTAAGTGTGTTTGCCTCTGTAACTTATAAAATAATAGGTGACGGGAAATTTTAATGCGGTAGGTCAACACAAGAAATGTTACACTTTCTGCGGAGCTATGAGCATAGTTTATTGTATCATTTTCAAAAAATTCAAATGTTTGTATAGTCTATGGGACTTAACTACGGGGTCATCAGTCCCTAAACTTACAAACTACTTATGAACTACTTACGAACTAGGACGGCACAAATATCCATGCCCAAGGGGGGATTCGAACCCCCGACCGTAGTGGCCGTGCAGACCGTGACTGGAGCGCCTTAGTCTCCTCGGCCACCGCGGCCGGCTTATAATTTTCCAAAGAGTTACAGCACAAATATATACTTTTTAAATGGAACAATAGTTTTTTCTATCGTGCATTGGATTCGTTGTAACCAGCTGCGTCCAAATCAATTTAAACTACATTCCTATCACTGCTAGTTTGGGAGCTACAAGCGTTCAAAGTTTAGGGGTCGGAGGCTACGTCAGCATAGCCGACTGGCTGGTGGTCTTGAGACAGTGGGCCGTGCCCCAGGGGATAGCCACTCGGCCAGTTAGCTACGCTATCGCAGCCTCCGCCCCCGGAACTTTGAAGGGTTGTAGCTCCCAAACTAACAGTTATAGGAATGTAGTTTAAATTGATTTGCACGCAGCTGGTTTAAACGAATCCAATGCACGATAGAAAAAACTATTGTTCTATTTAAAAAATTGTATCTTTGTGGTGTAACTCTTTGGAAAATGATACAATAAACTATGTTCATAGCTCCGCAGAAAGTGTAACATTTCTTGTGTTGACCTACCGCATTAAAATTTCCCGTCACCTTAATTTTATAAGTTACAGAGGCAAACACTCTTAGTGAAACACCCTGTATGACGAGATATGAAGATCTGGTATAGCTATCTAGACTTGACCTTTATAGGTCAAGTCTAGCTACCGATACCAGCCCTTCATATTTTATGGTACACCAATATTTATTAGGTATCGGTAACTGGACTTGAACTATATAGGTCAAGTGTAGATAGCGATACCAAGTACTTATATGTGAAATATGTTTTAGCGTTTAATTTTGTTCCAATTTAATATGTTCCAGACAAAAAAGCCCAATTTCCCGCGGTAGTCCCGGTAAGGTTTATGAATATTAATTACAAAGTGTCGTAATTATGGGACTTCATTTTTTGAACATTTTATAGGTTTCAGTTTAGTATTTTCCGGCCAAAATCTCCTATTTTCTCGCGGTAGTTTCATTATGTTACTTAGACTTTTTATACCGCTCAGATAGTTATTCTGTCGTCACATTTCTATAATTTCTCTGCATATTGTATTTGTTACCTAATATTCGTTGTCGTTCTTTAACGTTTATTATGTTTCGTAATTTCACTTTCATTTAATTTGAGTCATATGCACATTTGTATACTCCAACGAAAAAAGGAAATTAATACATTCAATTATTCATTATAATGCGATTCTTGTATCAAAAGTATCGTGACCATAACGTCTCTAGACAAAGCATGACGTCATTGTTCAAAGCCGACGACTGGTATCGGACATCCGACTTTATCCGTTAAATTTTCTGCTTTCATGCTCTCTCGTCGGCTGCACAAGTCAACAGTCTGATTTGTCTGTAGTAGATCAAAGACTTCCTCCAGGCAATAATATAATTCAGCTGCTGTATGTCTTTGGCACATAGTACAAAAATACTTACATACAGGGTGTTTCACTAAGTGTGTTTGCCTCTGTAACTTATAAAATAATAGGTGACGGGAATTTTTAATGCCATAGGTCAACACAAGAAATGTTACACTCTCTGCGGAGCTATGAACATAGTTTATTGTATCATTTTCCAAAGAGTTACAGCACAAAGATATAATTTTTTTTAATGGAACAATAGTTTTTTCTGTCATGCATTGGATTCGTTGTAACCAGCTGCGTCCAAATCAATTTAAACTACAGTCCTATCACTGTTAGATTGGGAGCTACAACCCTTCAAAGTTTCAGGGGCAGCTACCACAAACGCTGCGCATAATGCAATGCGCCTTCTAAATGTGGTGCGGCCGAGTTGTAACGTCGCCGGTGTCACGGAGCGAGAAGCTTCCTCGACGCGCTGTTAGACTGCCGACTGTCGCCGCACACGGCCGTATACCCGACAGTTGGAGCCACACAAACAACCGGGGCTCAGTATACCACAGTTACTGACATCGGATGACGATGGCATACACGAACAACGAGTACGTTGACATGTTGCTGATGCTCGGCGAGTGCCGACACGATGCTACTGAAGCAGCCGCGGCGTATGCCATGAGATATCCTAGGCGAAGAGCCCCGGTAGCCATTACGTTCTTACGTGCCGAACAACGACTTCGGGAAACAGGCAGCTTGGTAATGCGCTACAGTAACAGACGAAGACCTGCAAGAAGTGAGAAGACGGAGGTGTTTGTTTTAGCTGCACTACACCACGATCCTCATGTCAGCTTACGAGCCGTTGCTGCAGTCGCTGGTGTCAGTCTCACATCTGTGTGGCGTATAGTACACGGCCACAGGTTTCACCCGTACCGCCTCTCACTGACCCAGGAGCTGCATGGGAACGATTTCCGTGCAAGAGTGACATTCTGTGAGTGGTCCATGCGTTATTTCACGCTGGAGTCTTTACAAAGTGTTATGTTGTTGTTGTTTGTTAAGCTTATGGGACTTAACTACGGGGTCATCAGTCCCTAAACTTACAAACTACTTATGCACTACTTACGAACTAGGACGGCACAAATATCCATGCCCGAGGGGGGGATTCGAACCCCCGACCGTAGTGGCCGTGCTGACCGTGACTGGAGCGCCTCAGTCACCTCGGCCACCGCGGCCGGCAAAGTGTTATGTTCTCTGATGAGTTCACGTTTATAAATTATGGTACAGTGAATCGCCATAACATGCACTACTGGGTCGCAGACAATCCTCGGTGGGTACGACCTGTCGACCGTCAACGTAGGTGGTCTATTAACGTGTGGTGTGGAATCCTTGGGGATGAAATCATCGGTCCACGCTACTTCCCAGGTACACTGACAGGTGAGTTATATCGCGCTTTTATAGCCGACAGCTTGAGTGGTCTCCTTGAACATGTGTGTCTCCACACGAGAGTCCATATGTGGATGCAGCACGATGGTCACCCAGCCCATTCTGCGCGTGCTGTTGTGGAAGAACTAAACAACAGGTTTGCAGGAAGATGGTAGGGACGCCATGGTCCTCATTCATGGCCCGCAAGGTCGCCCGATTTAACACCAGTAGATTTCTTTTTGTGGGGATATCTAAAGGATCGCGTTTATGTCACTGAGCCCACATCCTCAGATGATCTAAAACGGCGCATCGAGGACGCATGTCGCTCCGTCACACCGGCGATGTTACATCTCGTCCGCAGATCCTTTCGACGGCGCATTGCATTATGCATTGAGGAACATGGACACACATTTGAACATCTCATGTAAATCAACTTCCCACCGCCATAACATCCATCACCCACCACACAGCCATGTATTATGTACAGCGTGTGGAATCTTCCCCTGAAACTTTGAAGGGTTTTAGCTCCCAAACTAACAGTGATAGGAATGTAGTTTAAATTGATTTGGACGCAGCTGGTTTCAACGAATCCAATGCACAATAGAAAAAACTATTGTTCCATGTAAAAAATTATATCTTTGTGCTGTAACTCTTTGGAATATGATAGAATTAACTATGTTCATAGCTCCGCAGAGAGTGTAACATTTCTTGTGTTGACCTACTGCATTAAAATTTCCCATCACCTATTATTTTATGTTACAGAGGCAAACTTAGTGAAACACCCTGTATATGCACAGACATATATGTCTGTGCATATATGACTATTCGTTTTGTTTCTCTGATCCAAAGATGTTACTGCCCAACTAACGTGGCATAGTTCATCAGTACAAACGATTTTGCTTGAGGTTCAGGCAGCATACCTGCAAAAATCTTTGAAGAAGGTGGGGTACTTTAATCAGACACCTCATAGTTAAGTTCTAAAATACTGAAAAAATCCCACGAGCCTTTCGAAACTCGCTGATATCATCTTCAAAAAGGATAACAGAGCAGATTGCGGAAATTATCGTGGAATATCGCTTCTGTCGATGGCTCAAAAGATCGTAACCTGGGTACTGTCAAACTGTATCTCATAGCTGGCGGAAGAAATTTTACCTGAAATCCGTTGCGGATTTAGACCAAACAGGGGAACGTCATACGGTCTTCACATTACGGCAAATGCAAGAAAAAAATCTTGAGGAACACAAACCTCTTTATAACAGAGACTGAGAATTATTTAACTCTTTATAAGGCTTTCATAGACTTGGTGAAACCATTTGACTCTGTTGGCCGGAATACACGTTGGAAATCCCTTGCCCTCCATGGCTGCCTGGGGAAATTCATAAAGGTTTTACGACTGCTCTGCGATAACGTGATGGTCTCAGTGATCACAGATGGAACGAGTGGAGAACCTTTTGAAGTTGGAACAGGCGTGGAATAGGGCTGTGTGATAGCACCAACGCTTTTTGCTATATAGATTTCGATGATATTGGAGCTAGTTGAGGATCAGATTTCTCCAGGAATACCAATCAAATACCACATGGATTGCAAGTTGCTTAACCTTAGCAGGCTCAAGGCTAAAACCAAGACGTTGCTAACATCCATCAGGTACTGATGACCTAGCTGTTGAGCGATCTAAAAGACCAATCACCATAACGTCCTTTATGGAGCTTCTGTATGCAGACGATAATGCTATAAGTTTACTGTCCCAATCAGATGAAGACATCCAACTCGTTTTAAATGCTTTCACTGATACATATCAGAAATTACGACTCAAAGTCGACATTGAGCGTTTATACTAACCACCTCCTGGAATGTCTGCACAAGCACCTAAAATAACAATCAACAGCCAACCACTTGAGAATATCCAATATTTCGCACATGTTGGTAGCCCTTTCTCTGAGCCAGCGTTTATTCAGAAATCAATTATCGTGTGAAACGTGCTGGGACTTGGGGCGCATTTCTTTTTTTTACTTGACATACACTAAAGCCACATTTTTAATACATCACCTGTTATATATGTTCAGTGGTAGAATGCTCGAAGACCTCGTTGCTCGCATGCCATTAACACATTACAAAATAATAGGACGTCGGGTTCTTCCAAGTCATAGAATTAACCATCAATGTGATACGCTTCATATTTTTTACGTATATTTATTTATCCATTCTTGGTAAAGCACAGAAGTAATACAAAAGTAAGACTGCATGACTACACTTTGACTCACAACAATGCTAACTACTGACTGACTAGTAACTTCATACTACTCCATACTACTACTACTCGTGTTCGCGCCGATTCGCGCGTATTAATATCTGTTATAGTTTTTCTAGAACATTCTAGAACACGGAAGTTACAAAGTTTTACAGTTAACTTTTTGTTCATGAAACATATACATATTTTGAAACTTCCTGGCAGATCAAAATTGTGTGCCAGAACCGGGACTCGAACCTGGGACCTTTGCCTTTCGCGGGCAAGCGCACTACCGACTGTGCTATCCCGACACGACTCACGATGCCGCCTAACAACGTTACTTCCGCCAGTACCTCGCCTCCTACTTTCCAAACTTCACAGAAGCTCTCCTGCGAACCTTGAAGGCTAGCACTCCTGGAAAAAGAATATGGTGGAGACATGGCTTAGCCACAGCCTAAGGGATGTTTCCAGAATGAAACTTTCACTCTGCAGCGGAGTGTGCGCTGATATGAAACTTCCTGGCAGATTAAAATTGTGTGCCGGAACCGGGACTCGATCCTGGGAACTTTGCCTTTCGCGGGCAAGCGCACTACCGACTGTGCTATCCCGACACGACTCACGATGGCGCCTCACAACTTTACTTCCGCCAGTACCTCGCCTCCTACTTTCCAAACTTCGCTGCAGAGTGAAAGTTTCATTCTGGAAACATCCCTTAGGCTGTGGCTAAGCCATGTCTCCACCATATCCTTTCTTCCAGGAGTGCTAGTTTTGCGTGTCTGCAAGAGAGCTTCTGTGAAGTTTGGAAAGTAGGAGGCGAGGTACTGGCGGAAGTAAAGTTGTGAGGCGGCATCGTGAGTCGTGTCGGGATAGCACAGTCGGTAGTGCGCTTGCCCGCGAATGGCAAAGGTCCCAGGTTCGAGTCCCGGTTCCGGCACACAATTTTAACCTTCCAGGAAGTTTCATATCAGCGCACACTCCGCTGCAGAGTGAAAGTTTCATTCTATATACATATTTTGCTTTACGTGCAGATACACAATATTATGACAAATGTAATAATAAGTTTTTCCTATTTAAACAAACTGTACAAAAGATCGTAAGTAAGTAACAATTAGCGCAGTATTAATATATGTTTACATTATTGTTCGACATTCAATAATTAATTAATTTAGCTTGTTAGAAAACCTTAGTAATGCAAATAATAATGAGACTTGACAGAACCGCCATAAGATGCTTATACATTATAAATCTGGAGTATTAGTATAAAATACCACGACCACCTATGGTATCGTATACTTCAGTTATTTAAACAAACGGGACCCTCCTGGCTATATTACAGACTGCATTCCGAAGACTGCGATCAAGAATATTCAACAACCATGACTTTGGCTGCCACACCAAACTACTGGTATGCAACTTTGTGGTCATACCGACTCTCTTATGCATGTGAGACATGAACAATGTACAGGCGGCAAGTCAAAATGCTTAAAAAATTCCATCAAAGATGCTTTAGAAATATCCTGACAATCACCTGGAGGGATAAATCCACGAATATTAGCGTTCTGGAGAGTTTCGGAAGTACAAGCATTGAGGCGATGTTAGCTGAACATCGGACCTGAGTCGTATGTCACACCATCGCATTGCAAAACAAATGCTGTACTCCGAATTAAGTGAAGCTAATTGTTACCGTGGAGGTAAGAGAAAAAATGTATAAATACTGCATTAAAGACACGCTAAAGAAATATAGAATCAGTATAGTAAACTGAGAAACACACATTTCGGATCGTCCGACATGAAGAGACACCATCCATAATGATGTGGACTTCGAAGACAAGAGACGTCGTAGTGTTGAGCAAATACGAATGAGAAGAAAACTAGTAGAGGACCCGAGGAGAAACGAAAAATATGCTGCGAAATAGTGTAAAACGTACTGAAAAATCCACGCAAAATGTTTTTAAAGTCTCATTGTGATTTTTCAATTGTGTATCAGGACTTCACATGGTACTTCCTATGTAATGACTACAGTCACGTCCACAACTGAAACGTCTGGATATTTCATACACTACTGGCCATTAAAATTGCTACACCAAGAAGAAATGCAGATGATAATTGGACAAATCTATTATACTAGAACTGACATATGATTACATTTTCACGCAATTTGGGTGCACAGATCCTGAGAAATCAGTACCCAGAACAACCACCTCTGGCCGTAATAACGGCCATGATACGCCTGGGCATTGAGTCAAACAGAGGTTGGATAGCGTGTACAGGTACAGATGCCCATGCAGCTTCAACACGATACCACAGTTCATCAAGAGTAGTGACTGGCGTATTGTAATGAGCCAGTTTCTCGGACACCATTGACCGAAAATTGGACTGATCGGCCATTTAAAGACCCATCAATAGTACTAGGAAGATTGTCATAGTCGCTTGCGAGTGATTGTCAGTGTTGATGAATGATGACCTTAGACACATACGAGGTGTGTTCAAAAAGTAACGCGACTTTATAGTTTCGTGAAAAAATATCAATTTATTCATCAATATTCATGTTGTGCCCTTCAAAGTAATGCCCCTCAATTACAATACACTTATGTCAACGCTTCATCCAATCGACAAAGCCCTTCTATAAACACTTTTTGGTACAGCCTTGAGTACTTCCAGCGATGTAGTTTTCAACAAATAATACAATTCCTTGAGACAACATTGTCTCGTTATACCAAAGGTATTAAACATAAGGAGAGGCATTGAATTAAAATTTATGCTGTGGCGGGGATTCGAACCCAGGACCTCCTACTTACTAGGTAGGTGCTTTAGACCACTCAGCTAACACAATGTTGTCTCAAGGAATTGTATTATTTGTTGATATTTATATCACCTCGACATGAGGAACAAGGCGGGATAGTTCGCGTTCTTTCCTGGGGTGCTATTCCATTGTAGGAGAGCCCTGGAAATTTCACAGAGAACATGACACAGAATTAAAGTATGTGGTGTGGAGGGAGACGTGCTTTAAGACAGTCCGTGTAGTTGCTTTGGCTACAACGCTGAGTGGTCTAAACCACCTGCCTAGAAAGTAGGAAGTCCCGGTTTCGAATCCTGACCACAGCATAAATTTTAATTCAATGCCTCTCCTTATGTTTAATACCTTTGATGTAGTTTCCATTTCCTCAATCGTTGCGAATCGTCGTCCTTTCATAGGTCTCTTTAGTTTTGGGAACAGGAAAAAGTCCCAGGGGGACAAATGAATATGATGGCTGGGGCATGATAGTCGTGTTGCTTTTGGCCAAAACGAAACAGAAAAAAAAATCTCACTAGCAATGATGAATGCGCAGGTGCATTGTCGTGTTTCAAAAGGCATGAATTGTTTTTCTCCAACTCCGGACGTTTTTGCTTCTCGCATATGGCGCATAAAGTTAAGACTCTTATTGGCCTTACGACCTTGAGGCAAAACCTCATTATGCACTAAACCACGATAATTGTCAAAAATCAGTAACCAAAACTTTGATATTCGATCGGACCTGGCGTGTTTTTTTCGGTCTTGGCTCTCCCGCATTCTTCCATTGGGGCGTTTTGGCTTTGATTTCGATGTCGGCTCGCTCATTGCCCACCTCTGTCTTGGGTAACCTTGTCTTTCCCTGCATGTAACATGACCCTACTATCTCAGCCTGTTTGCTCTAATTTCTATATCTATAGTGTTCATTCATAGTTTTTTTCTTGATTTCCTCATTATGGACATGTACCTGGCATTTTTCACATCTATTAGTACTTGCGCAGAACCGTCTATAGCACACCGACTATAGCACACTAACCCTCCACCTCGCCTTCCGTATCCCCATTTATCCCCCCTCCCCCACGTGGATCCTCTATGATCGCATTCCTTTCCCCTGATTCGTTCTCTTTATTGAACATCTCCGCCTCCATTACATATCCCGCAAATCAGATCCGCCTAACCCTCTAGTCCATCCCCTCCTCTCTGCACCTGGTCCATTGCCGCACCTCCACCACTGTATTCCCCCTGCTCTCCACTTGTCCACCCTCCGGATCCTTTCTCGTGGCAATTTCCGTACCCTCCCCCTCCCGGATGATGCCCTCCGCCCTGACATCTACCCTTCATTCCAGCTGTGATCCGTCTCCTTGCTCCCTCTCCCCCTTCTCTCCCTGAGGCCCCCGACTATCTCTCCCTTCCCGTCCCTTCTCCCCTCCTCCGTTCCCCATCCCTCCGGATCCTCCCCTATCCTTCTTCCCTGTGGCTTTCTGGGACATCACCCCCCGGTCCCTTCCCCACCGGCTCTCTGGCTCCTCCCCACCCTCTCCCTCTCCCTATCCTTTCATCCCCTTTCCCCCCACAAGACATCTTCAATGCTGTCAGTGCCCCACCATCTATGGAACCTCCTTTGTGCTTCGACAAGTGTGGTACGCTTTAGCTACATTGTTTTATTTTACAACAGTGGACGGCCAACCCACAGCCGACACTGGCAGTTTTAACTTGTGTGTTCCTCCGAGTGTGTGTTATGTTTTTTTCTTTTAACACCACACTAACGGACGGTCTCACCATAGCCACCGCCCTATGCTCCTTTTAATTGTTTGTGTGCCACTGACCTTTGAGCAACTGTTTTTATTCACCACTTTCGCCGTTCCAAATGTTTATGTCACCACCATTTTCCTCTATTTTATGTACGTTCTTTTATCTCCATTTTAAATCTCCGTTTTATGTATATGTTATCTCCAAAATTTTATCTCCTTTGTGTTTTTATGTTTCTCCTCTATCAAATTTTACTTCTGTATGCTGAAGAGCGCCAGTGAGCGCAGAAAGGTGTACAGCATTCTGCGGCATCCGTTTTCAATAAGCTGCCACAAGAAATAATGAATCTTAGCACTAACCCACACGCTTTCAAATCAAAATTGACGAGTTACCTCATGGCTCACTCCTTTTACTCTGTCGAGGAACTGCTAGAAAAGTTAAACAATTAAGCTAATTCATTTTTTTCTTTATTCTTTTCACTATGTCTTAAGATGTCATGTGCATAGGACTACTTAAAAATTTTCTACTACCATTCTTGTGTAAAAATTCATGTATTGACTTGTTCCATGACCATGGAGTCTCACTCCTAAATTGGGTCCACCCCTTTTTTAGGGGAATTGAAATCACAATAAAGAAAAAAAAAGCACACTAAAACACGCGTGATCCTTCTGCCTGTCGCAAGAGAGAGATGAGACGTGTTGTTGTTGTTGCAGGGCTAGCAGCGGAGCAGGCAACCGCGCCGTCTGGGTGGGCGTGGCCGCGTTCCTGGCGGTGTTGCTGGTGGGAGGCAGCGCACCGGCAGTGGTCGTCCTCTGCCGCCGCAGGGGGCAGCACGGGGGCGTCACCGAGGACTCCAGCGCCCACAGTCAGTACCTGACCAAAGCACTGCCGGCACCGCCGACGAGGCGAGGCCTCGCAACTGGCCGTGCCCGCGTCGCAGCTATAGTCGGGCCGCCGAAAGAACGACCCTGACAGTTGACGCACGTGGGCCGCAGAGGGTGGGGGGGGACACTCGAGTAGGGTTGCCAGATTGAACTCGAGGCAGACGTGCCCCCCCTCCCCCTTGGCCAATGACTCCCCCCCCTCAACTGCGACCAGCTCCACCTCCCCCCCCAACCAGGATTACACGTGAATTCTAAAAGAAAAAAAAAACTAATCATCTCCTCCCTCCCAGCAAGTATCCCCCCGGTGGAACATTGCTAGGGGTGGCCTTCACTTCACATTCCGCAGCTGATCGGCCAGCCCGCCAGTTGCTGTGGATCAACTATCGGCACACTTCAGTCGGCATGGCGGCAGCATCAAACCTGCTCACATCAACAGCTGCGCCTTCGAAAAGTTGGCGCTTGCGGCTCCGCGCACTGTGAATGGCCGAGCGCACTGAGGCGTCTTGCCATGGTGCGTGAGGCTGCTCCCGCCAGAGGTTGGAATCCCCCCCCTAGGGCATGGATGTTGTGTTTGTCCTTAGTTTAAGTTACGTTAAGTTCGATGTAGATCGTCGCTACATAAGCATAGAACTTAAAAAGCGTCGTGGAAAAAAAAAAATTTAAGATGAAGGTTACATTCAAGCCCGGAGATGAGAGTCATCGGCCCGTAGAACTGGAGAATTCATTCCAAACCCGGACACTCCGGGCGGCGCCTGGAGATCTGGCAACCCTATACTCGAGCACCAACCTGAGCTCTGGAATTGGTAAACGTTGCCAGGGTAACGGGGCCGCGTTGCCACTCAAGGTCACGCGGGGTGACATTCTTCAGTTGCTGCAAAGCATCTGTCGTGTGTTCATTGCAGTGGCGCAACTATGGCAGGGGATGAGGGAGATAGACCCCCTCCCCAGAACCCTAAAAAAAAGGAAAGAAAGAAATTGTATAACAGCAATTTGGTAAAGCTAAAGATTGGAAACTCAGAGTGTTTTACCATAACCTTTCATTGGATGGAAGTGAATTAATCTTCAACAGGAGTGGTAGATGGTAGTCTGTCTGGAAACTGACAAAAATTTTGCTCATCAAGCAGATCTATCCCCCCCCCCCCCCCAAAGCCAAGTCCTAGTTACGCCACTGGTTCATTGTTACCGGTTTTGTTCATGCCGAGTTACGTGTCGCTAATTTCAGACGTGTGTGAGATGGCTTCTTCCTCTAACCGTAAGAAAGTCACTTCTGTGACCAGTAGACTGGTTGTCGAAGCTGATATGATGATACTACTCGGGCACTATACTACGGCAGTCAACAGCGACCGTAAACGAATGAGGCAAAAAAACACTTCTTGTTTATGTAAAAAGAAAATCATTTCACTGGCGATTTTGGCTAAACTGCAAAGTCTGTTGCCCATGCGCTGCAAATGTTGGCTACACCACAGCTGTCAACCACAGAGCAGGTATATGTTTTATTTATTTTGTGATCTGTACGAAACAGTGATCATTTTAAGTGAAAGTAAGATTAGGTATAGGTTAAACAAGAAGTTCTTTTTTTTTTAATTTAAGCTTATGGGACTTAACTATGGGGTCATCAGTCCCTAAACTTACAAACTACTTATGAACTACTTACTAACTAGGACGGCACAAATATCCATGCCCGAGGGGGGATTCGAACCCCCGACCGTAGTGGCCGTGCAGACCGTGACTGGAGCGCCTCAGTCTCCTCGGCCACCGCGGCCGGCGAAGTTCTTTTTTAGTATGTGAGGGCGCGTAGCGCCCAAATATCCGGTCCAAAAACGATCGATTTACTGTTGCCAACATTACGCGCCATGCTAAAAACACGAGCAACAGACTCTGTAGTTTTACCGGCGATTTTACTACTTGTAAAGTGGTAGTCCTTATTTGTTTACCCTCTCGGCAGACTGTCACAATACAGTGTCCGAGTAATAACAGCGAGTCCGTGGAAATGGTTATAGAAGATGAAATATATAAACAAAATTCTTCAACTAGCGACCTTTGGCTGAAGACTAAATGATACATTATATTTAATGGAATACTGGATCATATGAAGCTTTACTTTAACTCGACATATATTTCTAAAGCTTTTATTTTTAACTGCAAAAAGAATGTTTTTCATTACTTTGTGATTGTTCTCGTTCGTTTCACGGTTTAGTAGTACATAGCAACGGTCCCAAAATATTCGGACGTTGTATTCGTATGCCAGCGACCAACACGGAGTAACAACAAACAGCGGTGTAGCAGCACTGGCAACATAGCCGCTAGCTGGCAGACTTCAGAGGCCTGGCTGTCCGCTGAGAGGTAGGGGCCTGCCGTGTGGTCAGCTACTCAGATGACGGCAGCGGCCTCTAGCTGTGACGCGGGCACGGCCTGTTGCGAGGCGTCGTTTGCTGGATGCCCGCGAGAACAGCCACATTCACTTTGTTAGCAGTCAGTTACATACTGCTAACGAAGATACGAGCTTATGGAGTAGGTTCACAGATTTGTGACTGGCTGGAAGACTTCCTAAGTAATAGAACGCAGTACGTTGTTCTCGACGGCGAGTGTCCATCAGAGACCAGTGTATCGTCAGGCGTGCCCCAGGGGAGTGTGATAGGACCGCTATTATTTTCTATCTATATAAATGATCTGATGGACAGAGTAAGTTGTAATTTGCGGCTGTTTGCTGATGATGCTGTGGTGTATGGGAGGGTATCGTCTGTAACTGACTGTAATAGCATACAGGATGACTTAGACAAAATTTCTACTTGGTGTGAAGAATGGCAGCTAGCTCTCAATGTAGAGAAATGTAAGATGATGCGCATGAGTAGGAAAAACAATCCCATAATGTTTGAATACAGCATTAGTAGTGAACTTTTTGATGCTGTCACGTCGTTCAAATATCTAGACGTAACATTGCAGAGCAATATGAAATGGAACGAGCATGTAAGGACAGTTGTGAGTAAGGTGGACAGCCGACTTTGTTTTATTGGGAGAATTTTGGGAAGATGTACTTCATATGTAAAGGAGACCGCGTATAAAACGCTTGTACGACCACGTCTCGAGTATTGCTCAAGTGTTTGGGACCCTTAGCTGATCAGTTTAAAGGAAGACATAGAAGCAGTTCAGAGGCGAGCAGCTAGGTTCGTTACCGGTAGGTTCGACCAATGCGCGAGTGTCACGGAAATGCTCCGCCAACTCAATTGGGGATCGCTGGAAGAAAGACGACGTTCTTTTCGTGAATTTCTGATAAGTAAATTTAGAGGGCCGGAATTTGAAGCTGAGTGTAGTAAGATCTTGCTGCCGCCTACTTACATTTCGCGTAAAGATCACAAAGACAAGATAAGAGAAATTAGGGCTCGAACGGAGGCATATGGGCATTCTTTTTTTCCTCGTTCAATTTGGGAGTGGAATAGGAAAGGAAATTCCTAGTAGTGGTAAAGTGTACCCTCCGCCACGCACCTTACGGTGAATTGCGGAGTATGTATGTAGATGTAGAGGATGTAACATACACTATATGATCAAAAGTATCCAAACACATACTTTTTTCATATTAGGTGAAATGTGCTGCCAATTACTGCCAGGTAATCCATATCAGCTCTGAATAACCGGACAACACCCATTGGGACTTTTTGTTGTTGTGGTCTTCAATCTGGAGACTGGTTTGATGCAACTATCCACAATACCCTATCCTGAGCAAGCCTCTTCAACTCCACATACGAACAGCAACCTACATCTGTCTCAATCTGCTTACTGTATCCATCTCTTGGTCTTCCTCTGCGGTTTTTACCCCAAACACTTCCCTCCAATCCTAAACTCATGATACCTTGATGTCTAAGAATACTAATCGATCGCTTCCTTTAGTCAAGGTACGCCAAAAATTCCTTACATCCCCAATTCTGTTCAGTACCTCCTCATTAGTTATGCAATGCACCCACCTAATCTTCAGCGTTCTTTGGTAGCACCACATTTCAAAAGCCTCTATCCTCTTCCTGTCCGCACTGTTTATCATCCACGTTTCACTCCCATACAAGGCAGCACTCCACACAAATGCCTTCAGAAAGGACTTCCTTAGCCTTAAATCAATTTTCGAGGTTAACAAATTTCTATTTTTCAAGAGCGCTTTTCTACCCATTGCCATTCTGCACTTTATATCTTCTGTACTGCGACCATTATTTGTTATTTTACTGGCCAAGTAACAGAACTCATCTACCTCCTTTATTGCTTCGTTACCTAATCTAATTCCTTCAGCATAACCTGATTTTCTTAGACTGCACTCCATTACCCTAGTTTTGCTCTTGTTCATCTTCATCTTATATGCACCTTTCAGCACACTGTCCATTCCGTTCAACTGCTCTTCCAGGTCCTTTGCTGTCTCTCACAGAAGTACTGTGTCGTCAGCAAAACGCAAATTAATTCTTCACCCTGAACTTTAATACCTTCTCCAAATTTCTCCTTGCTTTCCTTTATAGCTTGCTAAATGTACAAATTGAATAACATTGGAGAAAGGCTACAACCCTGTCTTACTCCTTTCCCAACCGCTGCATCCCTTTGATGCTCTTCAACTCTGACAACTGCTGTCTGGTTTTTGTACAAGTTGTAAATAACCGTACGCTCCCTATATTTTACTCCTGCTTGCTTTAGAACTTGAAAGAGTTTATTCCAATCAACATTCTCAAAAGCCTTCTCCAACTCCACAAAAGCTTGAAATGTAGGTTTGCCTTTCCTTAATCTATCTTCTAGGATAAGCCATAAAGTGAGTATTGCCTCCCGTGTTCCTACATTTCTCCTGAACCCAAACTGATCTTCACCGAGGTCAGCTTCTACCAGCTTTTCCATCCTTCTGTAAATAATTCGTGATAATATTTTGCAACCATGACTTATTAAACTGATGGTTCTGTAGTTTTCACACCTGTCTGCACCTGCTTTCTTAGGGATGGGGATTATAACATTTTTCTTAAAGTCTGAGGGTACTTCGCCTGTCTCATACATCTTACACACCAAGTGAAATAGTTTTGTTATGGCTGGTTCTCCCAGAGACTTCAGTAGCTCTGATATCAGTATCTACTATCTCTCAAAGGTTTTGATTTTGTAAATCATGGCTTTCTTCTGCATAAGCTTAAGTATAATAGTATGCGTGGGGCAGTACACAATTGGTTAAAATCAGTCTTAACTGGAAGAGTGCAGAAAGTTGAAATAGACAATTTACATAATATGAAAAAACAGGCAAATCCTCTAATTGGGAGCTGTCAAACATGGGGTCCCACAAGGTTCAGTCTTGAGTCCTTTGCTGTTCTTACAAGGATTGGAACTTAAATAGTGGCAACTGTCTATTCACAACTGATACAAAAGGGTTAGATTTTTGCACCTGTTTCTGTCCTTCAAACTAGTCACCAATGTGGCTATGTAAGCTTCCCCAGCGTATTAATTGATCAAATTCTTCACAGGTTTCCAGCCGGATCATTCTGACATCTGTACACAATATGTGTATAATGTTATGTAGAACCTGTTGCCACCAATGTGGAATGTGTTGTATACTGTTGGCAGAACCTCTTCTGTTAATGGAGCAAACGGAATGGTCTAGTGTCTGTAGAATCTCTGGAATAGTTTTGAAGTGAATGCCACGAAGTTGTTCCTTCATCTTTGGAATCAAATAAAAGTCACAAATGTTCAAATGCTTGTAAAGGTTATGGGACTTAACTACGGGGTCATCAGTCCCTAAACTTACAAACTACTTATGAACTACTTACTAACTAGGACGGCACAAATATCCATGCCCGAGGGGGGATTCGAACCCCCGACCGTAGTGGCCGTGCTGACCGTGACTGGAGCGCCTCAGTCACCTCGGCCACCGCGGCCGGCTAAAAGTCACAAAGACTTAAGTCCGAGGAGTATGATGGACGGTACAGTACCCATTATTTTGCACGACAATATGTGGGCACATACAGCACAAGCTGTGGCAGCTCTGATTGGCTATTGGTACTGGGAAGTATTATACCATCCACCATACTCACCGGACTTAAGTTCTTTAGACTTTGATTTGATTCCAAAGTTGAAGCAACCACTTCGTTGCATTCACTTCAGAGCTGTTCCAGAGATTCGACAGGCAGTGGACCGCTCCACTCGCACCATCAACAGAACAGGCTCTGCTAATGGAATACTACACCTTCCACATCAGTGGCAACGGGTTCTACACAACGCTGATGACTACTTTGAAGGACAGTAACAGGTTCAAACATGTAACGCTTTTGTATCGGTTGTGAATAAATATTTGCACTACTTAAGTTCCAACCCTCGTACTAATGACTTGCCATTCTATATTCACGAAGATAATAAGTTTTGTTTTTCTTTAAAATTTTCTGCTGACAATGCAAGTATAGCTATCACGCCTGACCAACAGGAATTAAATGATGCCTTTCAGAAAATTATTAAGAGATTCTCTGCAAATGGACTCTCATTAAACTCTTATAAAACCCAGTACATAGTTTCATACTGCAAATGTCATGACACCATTAATAAATATAGGCTTTGAACATAAATCAGTAGTTAAGGTAGAATATACAACATTTTTCAGTGTTTGCATTGACGAGGGATTGAATTGGAAGAAACACTTTGCAGGTCTATAGAAACGTTTGAGTTCAGCTACTTATGCTATCATGGTCTTTGCAAATTTAAGTCATATAAGTCTCAGCAAATTAGCTTAATACGCCTATTTTAATTCACAGTTTTCATGTGGGATCATATTCTGGGACAATTCAACATTGAGTAAAGACGTTTTCAGTGCACAAAAACGAGTAATCAGAATAATTGCTGGAGCCCACCCAAGAGCATCCTGCAGTCACTTATTTAGGGATACTCACTGTAGCTTCACAATATGTATTCACTTACGAAATTAGTTATTTACAATACGATCAAATACAGCTACAACACTAGGAGAAAGGATGAACTTCACTACTCTAAATCTAAATTTAGAAAGGAGTGATTTATCCTGCCACGTAATCTGTGGTCATTTACAGAGTAGCATCAAAGGTCTGATACATATCCAACTAATATTGAAAAAGAAATTAAAATAATTTCTGAATGGCAACTCTTACTACACTTAAGATTAATTTTTGGATAAAACTTACTAATTTTGCTAAAACAAAACATCTGATAAAATATTGAATGTCATGCGTAGAATCCTTTTATTAAACTGACACATTAACATCTTCTTCTTTTTCTTCTTCTGCTTCGTTAGGACCCTTCAGGATCACGTGTGGCTTGTTTAGCACGTCCTCTTTCTTCCCAATACCTCTTCATTCTCCCGCTTCTTCTGTTTCTTTCTTCTTCTTTGATTTTGGTGTCCGGCCACCTGTGACCTCCAACCAACCGTTTACACTTCTCCCTGTCCTGCAGATTCCTTTCTTTTATTCCCACAGTCTTCAGTCATCTCCGACTTCCTTAACCCAGTTGTTCGCCATATGACATGTTGTATTCGATATCTTCTTATTCAACCTCTCATCGTCCATCCTCATGATGTGCCCAGCAAATCGTAACCTCCTTTTCCGTACCTCGCTAGATATATGTTCAAAATTTTCGAACAGTTCCTCTCGTGTTGTGTGTATCCAGATATGTTGTTGTTATGGTCTTCAGTCCGGAGACTGGTTTGATGCAGCTCTCCACCCTACTCTATCCTGAGGAAGCCTTTTCATCTCCTCGTAAGAACGACAACCCACATCTATTTCAATCTGCTTACTATACGCGTCTCTTGGCCTCCCTCTGCGATTTTTACCCCACACACTTCCCTCCAATGCTAAATTTACGATTCCTCGATGTCTAAGAATGTGTCCTACCAAGCGATCCCTTCTTTTAGTCAGGGTATGCCAAAAACTCCTTTTCTCGCCAATTCTGTTCAGTACCTCTTCATTAGTTATGCGATCTACCCACCTAATCTTCAGCATTCTTCTGTAGCACCACATTTCAAAAGCCTCTATTCTCTTCCTGTCCGCACTGCTTATCGTCCATGTTTCACTCCCGTACAAGGCAACACTCCACACAAATGCCTTCAGAAAAGACTTCCTTACACTTAAATTAATATTCGCTGTTAACAAATTTCTCTTTTTCAAAAATGCTTTTCTTCCCATTGCCATTCTGCACTTTATATCCTCTGTACTGCGACCATCGCATGCTATTTTACTACCCAAGTAACAAAACTCATCTACCACCATCATTGTTTCGTTACCTAATCTAATTCCTTCACCATCGCCTGATTTTCTAAGACCGCATTCCATTATTTTTGTTTTGCTCTTGTTAATGTTCATTTTGTACGCTCTCTTCAACACACTGTCCATTCCATTCAACTGCTCTTCCAGGTCGTTCGCTGTCTCTGACAGAATTACAATGTCATCAGCAAAACGCAATGTTTTTATTTCTTCCCCCTGAACTTTAATCCCTATTCCAAAATTTTCGTTGCTTTCCTTCATCGCCTGCTCAATGTACAAATTGAATAACATCGGAGAAAGGCTACAACCCTGTCTTACTCCCTTCCCAACTGATGCTTCCCTTTCATGCCCTTCAAGTCTAATAACTGCGGTCTGGCTTTTGTACAAGTTGTAGATAACTCTCCTTTCCCTGTATTTTACCCCTGCTGACTTCAGAATTTGAAAGAGTGTAGTCCAGTCAACATTGTCAAACGCTTTCTCCAAATCTACAAAGGCTAAAAATGTAGATTTGCCTTTCATTAATCTATCTTCTAGGATAAGCCGTAAAGTGAGTATTGCCTCCCGTGTTCCTACGTTCCTCCTGAATCCAAACTGATCTTCCTCTAGGTCAGCTTCTACCAGCTTTTCCATTCTCCTGTATATCCAGATATACCCATTAAAAATTTTCCGCTCCTCCTACTCCAACTGTACACAAGCTCTCTTACCGAGTGTGATCCTTTCTGATGCATACAGTGCAGCATTTCTAACAGTTGCTGTGTAGTGTCGCAATTTGGCATTCCGTGACAGATTTTTCATGCCATATGTTGTTTCCACTGTGTACCGAAGCTTCTGCAAGAGCTGTACGCGGCGGTGGAGTAGCCGAGCGGTCTAAAGCGTCTCGCTGCGGAGCACGCGGCTGCTCGCCGTGGAGGTTCGAGTCCTCCCTGGGGCATGGATGTGTGTGTGTTGTCCTTAGGTTAGTTTACCTAGGTTTAAGTAGTTTGTAAGCTACGGACTGATGACCACGCAGTTTGGTCCGATAGATTTACAGACATTTTGAAGAGCTGTACCCTGTCTGATTTGATTTGATTTTTTCAGGGAAGCCAAAATAGTCTTGGTCCAACCCGCCACTGCCCGCATCGAAATTAAGTTTATTGTGCGGTATCACTCCCTGTATATCTAGTAAAGCCAACCAATGCCCTTGAACAGTGCAAGGAGTCCCTTTACCAGTTCTTTATTAGACACAATTTCTTCGGGTCTGGTTGTACCAAATGTTCTGTGCCTTTTAGTCTCCAATGCAATGCATTCGAAGATTAGATGTGATGCAGTTTCATCACCGTCATCACAGATCCTACATCTAGGGTCCTCTTCTGTTATTTCCATTGTATGTAGGTGGTTTTTGAAATTCCCATGGCCTGTCAGCAATCCAACCATGAGTCTAATCTCTCTCCTGTTCAGACCCATTATTGCAGGGCTTCTTTTAAAACACGGCTTTGGCATCATTACCTTGCCACTTGCCACTTTCGCGACTTTTCGCATGTGAATCTGCTTGCGGCAATCCGAACTACTGTTGTGAGTAAGGCAGACAGTCGACTTCGGTTTATTGAGAGAATTTTGGGAAGATGTACTTCACCTGTAAAGCAGACCGCGTATAAAACGCTTGTACGACCACGTCTTGAGTATTGCTCAAGTATTTGGGATCCGCAGCAGATCGGTTTGAAGACAGACATAGAGGCGGTTCAGAGGCGAGCAGCTAGGTTTGTTACCGGTAGGTTCGACCAATGCGCGAGTGTCACGGAAATGCTCCGGCAACTCAATTGGGGATCGCTGGAAGAAAGACGACGTTCTTTTCGTGAATTTTTGTTAAGTAAATTTAAAGGGCCGGAAATTGAAGTTGAGTGTAGTACGATCTTGCTGCAGCCTACTTACATTTCGCGTAAAGATCACAAAGACAAGATGAGAGAAATTAGGGCACGTACGGAGGCATATAGGCATTCTTTTTTTCCTCGTTCAATTTGGGAGTGGAATAGGAAAGGAAATGCCTAGTAGTGGTACAGTGTACCCTCCGCCACGCACCTTACTGTGAATTGCGGAGTATGTATGTAGATGTAGATGTAAATTTTTAATTATTTTAGAATGACCTCAGAATCATATGGCAAATTACTCACGATGATAGGGACAAAATTGAAAGAAAAAAAAACCAACAAAAAAAGACACATTTATGAGATCCGCGATTCCTGTCGGTGAAAAATTAAGTATCACTTTGCGTTTCTTGGCCACAAGAAGGTCATTTGAATATTTGAAGTTCAGTGCAGTCATGTCTGCTAACACAATTAGTAAAATTGTCATTGAAACCTGTGAAGCAATTACATCTGCTCTGAAACTTTTATCAATTCTTTCCTGAAATTGGTCCCCAATGAATGTATTTCTTTTTTTCACGTCTTCTAATTTTGCTTCTGTGATTTTGATTTGATTCGATTTGATTTTTTCAAGGAAGCCAAAACAGTCTTGATCCAACCCGCCTCTGCCCACACCGAAACTAAGTTTATTGTGCGGTATCGCTCCCTGTATGTCTAGTAAAGCCAACCAATGCCCTTGAAGAGTGCAAGGAGTCCCTTTACCAGTTCTTTATTAGACACAATTTCTTCAGGTCTGGTTGTACCAAATGTTCTGTGCCTTTTACTCTTCAATGCAATGCATTCGAAGATTAGATGTGATGCAGTTTCATCACTGTCATCACAGATCCTACATTTAGGGTCGTCTTCTGTTATTCCCATTGTATGTAGGTGGTTTTTGAAATTCCCATGGCCTGTCAGCAATCCAACCATGAGTCTAATCTCTCTCCTGTTCAGACCCAGGATTGCAGGGCTTCTTTTAAAACACGGCTTTGGCATCATTACCTTGCCATGTTTTTGTTGATGGACTTTGGTCCAATATTCTACGTGCTGTCTTCTGAGCCAGTTACGTAGCTCCAATTTGATCAAGGCCTTGGTGATTGTCAAGACAGGTTCCGGTCCAATAAATGGAGTCTCTGCCCCCATCCTGGCTAATCTGTCGGCATGTTCATTGCCACTGATCCCCGAGTGGCCAGGGACCAACAATAGGTTTACTCTATTGCTTTCCCCTAGCTCCACCAGAACCCTGTGACATTCTTCAACAATTTTAGACCTTGTTGCAGGAGCTACCAGTGATCTCAGGGCTGCCTGAATAGATATAGATGCTACAATCTTTGTAGCACCTATGCAAATTCTCCTCCACACATGCCCTGATGGCAGTGATTTCCGCCTGGAATACTGATGCCAGTTTTCCTAGAGAGATGACGCCCTCCAGTCTTGTCTGCACCCCATATACCCTGGCCCCAACACCTTGGTCTGATTTTGACCCGTCAGTGAACCAGACAATATCCCCCATACGGTGTCCAAGTATTTTCTCCCACTGTTCCCTGCCTCCAATTGTTTTATTGAAAGGCTTGTTGAAGCAGTCGGTTGGCATTTCCCCAACCTTTCCTATATTTACCTCACTCACTATTTTAGTGTGTGATTCTGGATATTGCAAAGAGTTCCAGTTGTTGCCAGATTTGAGTCTGTATGCACCAGCCGCTGCCTCCATCTTGACCCAAAGGTGTAATGGGGGAATATCCATCATGGTTTCCATCCCAGCAGTTGGTGTGCTGCTAATTCCGCCTGTCATGGCTAAGCAGGCTAATCTCTGCACCTTACCAAGCTCCTTAGCAGCAACCTGCTGTTGTACCCTGTCTACTGCCGTTCTGTATTCCACCAGTTATTTTTTCTGCTAAATAACGAAAAGTCTCTACTTTGGGAGCCTGCATCATGTGCGATAATAAATGGCGAACCTACCTGTACCTCCAATCTAAATCATGGACACAAAATCAGACCAAAACAGACACATTAAACATCAAATGTTACAAATGTTGTATTTATGATCTATAGAATAAGCATTAATCTAATCTAATCATCGACCTTAGCAGACATTAATTAGTCTATTCGGAGTACAGTCTTAATACCACACTGACTCTAAATGGTGTGGTTCGCTGTGGCAAATAGACTTTCAGTATTGCAACCTGTTCATGCAACCTGTTCAAGTGATGCCTCGTCTTTGTTTTGAGCCGTTTGTGTTGGAGTGCAGCAGAAGTCCGACAGACGTGGATGTCTGTTCGCAGGTCAGCACGACTTCACCAACCCGGCGTTCCAGATGGAGATCGACGAGCGACCCAGCCTACAGCCCCTGGGCGTCAGCGGCAGCCTCATGGCCGTCTCCTAGATTCGGCGCCGCCTAGGCTCGTCTAGCCTAGATCCGTCGCGACGTCAATCCGTCCCTAGCCGGGGCTGCTCGGCACCGCCGCAGCTCGACGACGCGCGCGCCCCGGACGTGTCGCCCGGACCCATTTCCTGTGCGGGGCAGAGGGTACTTCCGACCGAGCTGCAGGATAGTGGGAGACTTCACTCCTATGGTAGGCCTACGTCTGCACTTCACAAAGCCCTGGGCTCGTCTGTCCAAACAGAGTTCGTAGCACTGTTCTCAGGTCCACGTACCGCGTACATCGACGAGGGAAGCGCACACCGAAAACACTGCTCTACTATTGTACACTTCTTGAACGGTTACTAGACTATACGAGTCCGAGGCCTCCGTGGCGATATGAATGAATAAATTCTTCTCGGGCCTCCAGCTACGTCGGGTGGGTAGAGTCCCACGAGCTTTTGGCCGAGCTCTCCTCAGCCATTGTCTAGTGGAGATTGGCATTGTTTATTTGATGTTTCTATGTCACTTGTGTGTATTGTTCAAACGAGATAGAATGGCTGGCCAGTGCTTTACCGCCGATAGTAAAACAAATGAAGAAACAGAAAAAATAGGACAAAAAGGACAAGCTTTCGTAACACAGTTCCTTCATCAGGTGGGAGAGAAGGGAAGAAGAAAGGACAGGAACGGAAGGGAAAGGTAATTCACGACCTAGGTCATGAAGGTGGTGTTTCAGGACTGTGGACGTCAGTGATACTGCATGTATGTACTGAGCCAAGCCAGAGATGATAAATAGAACCAAAGAGGAAAGATCAAGTACTACTTGATCTTTCCCCTTTGGTTATATATCTCCTCTTTCCTCTTTGGTTATATATATATCCTCTCTGGCTTGGCTCAGTACATACATGCAGTATCTCTTACGTCCACACTCCTGAAACACCACCTTCATGACCTAGGTCGTGAATTACCTTTCCCTTCCGTTCCCATCCTTTCTTCTTCCCTTCTCTCCCACCTGATGAAGGAACTGTGTTCCGAAAGCTTGTCCTTTTTGTCCTCTTTTTTTCTGTTTCTTCTTTTGTGTTACTATCGGCGGTACAGCACAAAGGTAAGTACTGGCCAGCCATTCTATCTCGTTTCAACAATACTATCTTCTCTGAGGAGAATTTTCATCATTAATTGTATGTCACTTGTGTCTCAGGTATAAGGCAGTATTTCCCGTCAACGTTCTTTGCTGGGGTGCTATTTCGCTGTTGGGGAGCCTTGAACATTTGATACGTATTTATAAGGCTACAACAAATAATCTCGAGTGAACATCAAGGGACCAACAATCGAGAAGTTAAAACCAATTATAGTATTATTTACAGAGACCCATTACCAACATAAAATAATGAAACTTTATGAAGTTAACATTTATTTATCAAAATGTACATATTTTTAATTGCAAAGAATCATTACGCCAAATGACAATGTATCATTGTTTATGAAAAGAAAGATAACTTTATTCTATTCTTAAGAGGCCACTAATCACATAAGTTTGGCTTTAAGTGGTCCACGTCTTTGTAACAGGAGCTTATATGAATTTCTATCTTTGATATTGAAATTCGTGATTTGCTCAACTGACTATTTTGTCAGAGAAAACTATAATATTAGATGAAGACTAGATCTTAATTATGAGACTGAATTTACAATATCACATTTCATAAAATAGATTGCACTATGCTTTTAAGAAATCATTTCTTTAAATACTAAATTAACAGCAGTGCTGAACAACTGACGTGACGAAAGAATGTATATATGAGTGATTCTGATATTTAAATTTCAGAAAATCTGCCGACAGTTTAACTTTTACACATTTTTTTGTAACAAATTTAAATTTCCACTGATTACTATGTATAAAACGCAGATAAGAATGATACTTTGTGGGAAGTGAATCATATGTACTAAGGATGTAAACTGCTTACTAAGCATACCTTTCACGGGATACAAATAGCTACACTTCCTATTGTGAAATAACCAGCTGCAATATCTACAAATAAATCCAAAATACACGTGGTGTTAGCTGCAAAACAAAAGGCTACTGAGAATGAGGAATACAGAGCAGTTCTTTTATAGAGATAAAATAAAATAAAAATACAAATGCCAGATGTTACATACATTTGCGTATATACTAGTAGGTTGTATGGCAAATATCGAGAGATACTTTTCTTACATTAAATTTGAGAGAAGTCTTTGTTTAAAAATTCTGCAAGGAGGCAATATTAGCTTAAATCAAACCAACTTTACTGAGCATGTAACCATCTGTCGAAGGTTTTCTAGTTACTACATCTTACTTCATTTATAATTAGATGCTTCTGTCGGTATCAGTCACTGAATAAGGTTCTCATCAACTGGATTTATCATTTCCTCCATTTTAGGAATGAAGTGGGCTCTTTTATTAACCAATCATCAAAATTAGCCCATTTACGAAGAAATTTTCAGAAAGAAAAAGCTGTACATGAATCAACCTACTATGCATTCACTCATATAAGATACGTGAAAACTCATAATCGTTACCAAGTTTGTAAATACAATCCGAATATGGAATACCATGGTTCAACTAATATGCAGCTGCGATTCGTATAATACACAATAAGAAGCGCTCACTTTTTATGTAATTCTCAGCTCAGTGACAACAAATTAAACCCACATGTACCTTCATCCCTTTTGCAATGTGTGTGCCGATATGGAAATTTCCGATACTCGAACCCAGAACTGGCGGAAGTACCTGCAGAACATTTGGCTGCTAAATCTAAAGGTTCTGTGTTCGAGTCTCTGCTTGGCATTCAGTTACAATCAGCCAGGAAGCATCAACAACTTAAACGTAGCCATGAAGTATTTCACTGAAGATTAGTAATATTAAAGTTTTATTCAACTCACATATGTCACCTATATTTCAATGCTATTCTAAAGCATGTAAAAATAGCTATTCTGGAAGTAAAATACATTGTATGTATGATTGTACAAAACAGACAACTTCGTCACGAGTCTCATGTTGATCTCATTAAAGTGCTGTGTGTAGTGTTTCCTGGTGAAAACGTAAACGACCGATGATGTTTAGAAATGTTGCCGCCGAACGGCGCTAATCGTAGAGTCTATTTCCTGTCAGGCTCTTCTTAACTATTCGGTAGTGGAGGAAAGGTAGTGGTATCAAAGTAAAGATGAATTTAACGTTTGGTGCATGACAAAAAGTGTTTCCACAGAGTGGCATGACCAGAATTTGGGTGTTTTCGCTTGCAGTTACATGGAGTGGACAACATAAAGGAAAAGTCTGGAAATTGAGACTGTGAACTTGTTCTGGTTATATGAATATGTGCATTTGAAATAAAACTGAGACCAAAGATTATTGTAATGCCAAAGAATAAACTTTTATATTTTTTAGTAACTTAATTTTTGTTTTACTTACACCATTAAAGCACAATAAAGTTTGAAATTATTGAAGAACAACAAGTGAGTATACTGTTGCTACATCAGTAAGATACAAATACAATTCACACAACATGATAGAAATGCTCTTGGGTTCTGGAAAAATAATTATCTTCCTTCATTGTATGTCGAAAGACAAATATAAAATATGGTGTAATTTGAGACCGTCACAGAGTAGCCATCCTCTTTGCACCACATTCAGTGTTTATATTCTGTAAATGTGTAACGCTAAGTGTAGCAAAAATGCTCTCATGTGTCAAAAAACGCCAGTGCCCAATGCATAACTTGGTTTCACATACACCTACAATAAGAACACAGTAAGAACATTAAATAACTGCCATCAGGGCGTGTGTGGAGGAGAATTTGCGTAGGTGCTACAAAGAGCGTAGCATCTATATCTAGTCAGACAGCCAGGCAGCCCTGAGATCACTGGCAGCTCCTGCAACAAGGTCTAAAATTGTTGCAGAATGTCACAGGGTTCTGGTGCAGCTAGGGGAAAGCAATGGAGTAAACCTATTGTGGGTCCCTGGCCACTCGGGGATCAGTGGCAAAGAACATGCCGACAGATTAGCCAGGATGGGGGCAGAGACTCCATTTATTGGACCGGAACCTGTCCTGACAATCACCAAGGCAATGATCAAATTGGAGCTACATAACAGGCTCAGAAGACAGCACGTAGAATATTGGACCAAACTCCATCAACAAAAACATGGCAAGGTAATGATGCCAAAGCCATGTTTTAAAAGAAGCTCTGTACTACTGGGTCTGAACAGGAGAGAGATTAGACTCGTGGTTGGATTGCTGACAGGCCATGGGAATTTCAAAAAACACCTACGTACAATGGGAATAACAGAAGAGGACCCTAAATGTAGGATCTGTGATGACGGTGATGAAACTGCATCACATCTAATCTTCGAATGCATTGCATTGGAGAGTAAAAGGCACAGAACATTTGGGACAACCAGACCTGAAGAAATTGTGTCTAATAAAGAACTGGTAAAGGGACTCCTTGCACTGTTCAAGGGCATTGGTTGGCTTTACTAGATATACAGGGAGCGATACCGCACAATAAACTTAGTTTCGGTGCCGGCAGTGGCGGGTTGGACCAAGACTGTTTTGGCTTCCCTGAAAAAATCAAATCACAATACGTTTGATTCCGGTTATTCTGTTCTTGCTTACTTAAGTTCAGTTATGTTATCAGAACCAACATGACAGCATAACCTACACTTAGCGGAAGATAAATGTTCCTGTAAAGTATCCACTGAAGATGAGCCTCAAGTGGCTCGAAAACTGGTTCTGGATTACATAAAAAACCATCCAAAAAGGCAGTTGGTTGCAATTCTTTTAATGAAAATAAACCATCAACATTGTTTCCAATTGCACTGTTCACACTGCCGGCTTCGACGAGACGACTCCGCTTCAGCCGGCTCACGTCGAGCCGGTGACGTTTGTGTGGCTCGTGTACTTGTCAAACTTGGGAGCCTTACGAGTAATGCGGATGGAGGTAGGTTCCGAGGGCTCGCTGCGAAACAGCCTTGCGAGCCGCACGAGCATATGGCTTGTTTGGCTCCCATGTTGTCGATACACACGAGCACAAGTCAGACAAGTTTGACAGACAAGTATGATGAGCAAACACGAGTAGTGTGGACGCACCTTAATATTTCCGGTGTGAGCCGATTGGTCTATGGTATTGCTTCTGCAGCACAAGTATCTCACATCTGCAGCCTGTTTCCAAGACACATATCTCTACGTGATAGCTTTTTCTTAAAACAACAGTTGTGAAAATATGTTCTTTTGAACCCCTCTAATCTGTCACCTTCGGGACCGAGACCATAAACGGAACGAAAAAAAGGTCGGATTATCCGAAAAATCTAATATTTATTGAAAAAATATAATTGAAATTTAGTACAAAAAACTAAATGATTTAAGAACTAAAAGACGTCTAGAGTAATATAAAACAGATGTTTTTAACGTATTGTTGAATGGTACATTAACTAAAAAATGTCTACATACACTTCGGTTGCACAGTGGTAGACTACGATTGCCAGACCACAAATCCGAAGGTCGCGGGTACGATCCCCACCAGGTCCTAGGATTTTTATCTGTCACTTTCCACTTCTTTCACCTCTGGCAGTATTGCTCATGTGAAAAATACTGAGTAGCGCCGTGGTTCGGAACCCACGTTAAACTGTAGGTCCCTCTATAACTGGCTGGGTAAGTCGGTTCGAAGGTCGGAGGAAGGCAACGGCATACCACCTCCAAACAGGGCCATGCCTAGTAAAGCACTGTGGTGTTCAATCCAATCTTTGGATTGTTGACTGCTTTACCTTTACACTATAATGTGTATTGTTTCTAAAAGGAAAAACAATGTTATACACTTGGCAGAGTAACAGTTCATTTTCTTCTACCAGTTCTTGAATCTTAACAGAAAATTCCTTAGCAGCTGCGGCATTGGCCACAAGTTTTTCACCAGAAATAGAATCAAATCGGACACCATGACAAATTTTCCAACAATCAGTCCAGCCTTCACTGGCAGCAAATATACTTGCGGCTTCCAGTTTTTTTTGTGTAGAATTATTGCTTTCCTTAGATTTCCTTTCCTTCTATCGTGACAAAACCGCATCCACAATGCATTATCAAGCAGTTCAAGTTTAGGCTTTTAATGTTTTGTGATTCTTCAGAGTGTTTTCACCATTAATTGTAACTGTATAGGATTCTATGTCTTTCTGATTCTTCCTCCGATCCTTAATTGTTGTAACACATACATTCAGTTCCTTTGCAATTTTTTGGAACGATTCTCCTTTGTCCAGCCTTTGTAGCATTGCTCTTTTTCATTTAGTGAAAGAGTTACGTGTTTATGTTTGAATCCAGACATGATGATAAACACATAACTGTACACACAATTTATCTAATAGGTAGAGAACACGGAATAAAGCAAACAATGAAGAATACAACTGCACAATAACGTACAGTATAACAATATGCACAGCGATAGACACCGCAACATTGGCCCGACAGGTGTCCCGTCATTGACAACTCGGCACAGGCTCACCAGCCTCAGCACGGTCGGAATAACCGGAGTGACGGACCATCCAAGGTTGGATTAGAGGGGTTCTACTGTGCTATTAATTCTGTAAAATGAATACAAAATTCAGAAATGTTATTTAGCTGTTCTCATAAAGAAAAAGTCTCCTAAATGTCAGTCAAAATTCATGTGATGAGTCCATTACCACCTATTTCTTATGTGCTTAAAATCCGATGACTCACTACAGTGTGAGAACAATAGTATTAAAATGACAAAATCAGTTAACTGTTAGCTGGCTCGAAGTAGACGGCAAGGAACAAGTTTTGCTCACACCCGTGTTTCCTTTGATATTCTGCTGACAGTGGGCGAGGATTATTGTTGCTGCGGACTAGCCCATCGAGAAGGAAAGAGAAATTTTAAAAAGTGACACACGCTTTTGTCCTGCATTGTCTGAGGCTAAACTAAATCAGCGTATTTTTCTTTCAGCTGAAGTATAAAACCCGAATTGAAAGTACTGTAGTCCGGACAAAGACAATTGTCATCAGATGATTCAGTAAAATGTTTATCAAAACATAGTTCCCCTTAGACATGTTTCTTAAAAAAGAATCTGAAAAAAAAAAAAAAAATTAAAAAAAAATCTGATAGCTATGTAGAGTTCTTTGAATGTGGAGGTGGGCTGAAATATAGTACAGTATGATGCATATAAAACCGGTACACCTGAAGTACGCCCGTAGCCACCAGTTGCAGCATTTCTTATAAGGAGGTAACTATGTGTTTTTAATGTCACTTTTCCATATTGTTTTTTCTTTTACTTAATTCATTCTTAATTTAATCTCAGACGTGAGGGTAATACTTATGTGGGACACACTGAATGCAACTATTTTCACATTGTGGTACAACATTTTTCGAGAACTACAAAGGCGAAAATAAGAATATATTTTTGTATTAGTAGTAGATGTATCCGTAAATTGTATTTTTTAGCTTCTTTTATCATCTCCAACTAGAAAGCCTTTAAGTATAATGTTAGAATATTTTATTTCAGTCCATCAACAGTAAAGTCGCAGTTTACATTAATTTTTTCCTATCTTCTGGGTCCAAACACGAAATATATATTCCGTTAATTGTTTGGCGTGGACAAAAAACCATTTGTATGCCTCTCAGAAAGTCAAGTATGACCTGATGTAAGACCGTAGCAGATCGTTGTTCATTATCATCGGTCGCCACCCAAGAAAAATTAGCTCACACTGGCTGGCTGCTTATGGATCATTAAAACATCACACTCAGATAACTCGCAATTACTTGTGAGAGGAGGTAGTATTGGTGCTACTACTATTTCAAAAACTTCTCTATACTTTTAGCTCCATTTCACTCGCTGTAATGTATGGACTAAAATGCATAGAACAGTAAGCTGCCTGCTATCAAACTTTTTCAATACACGATTTGTAAATCAAGTGCGCATACTTGACAAAAAGTGTCATTTGAAAATAACTGTTGCGAATTTCGAAAAGGTGAATGTTTTACTTGAAAGCTAAGATGATGTACTACTATTTATCCAAAAAATCACATTTTTTAACCGCATACGTTTATCAAAATCGAGTGAGGAGCGTTACGAAACTATAAATTCTAACGGAATGAAAAGTATACTTTTTATTTTTTTTCACAGGCAAGGCAAAGCTTGTAAGGAAAAAATATGTTGATAAAACGATGTGGCATGATCAAGATTTTATATAACTTAAAAATCGAAAAAGTTTATTTTTCCCCTCTTTTTCATCCCGGCTCGGCCTGGCGCACTTTGTGCACAACCAGGCCAGAAATCATTAGTTTTCCCACATTTTGTAACATCCCCTCCCTGTAATAAGTGTTCTTGATTGTGTGTAAGCCTAACCAAGAGTCCGTAAAAGGTGACATACTGGTTTATACAAATTGAAGGTAAGTATTTCCAATGGATTCTTTTCTCCTTGTACTGATACTTAATACATAAAAAAGATTAAAGTAATTTTATAGAGGAAAAACTCCTAGCAGGAAAAATATATATAAAAAGTAGATGACGTTTACTTACCAGGTGAAGGAGCACAGGTAGTGACAGCAACATAAACAAGAAACACACACACACACACACACACACACACACACACACACACACACACAAACACTAGCTTTTGCAGCCTAGCTGCTTCTTCAGGCAGAAGGGGAGAGGGGAAAGGAAACGACGAGGGTTTTAAGGGAGTGGGTAAGGAGTCATTCCAATCCCGGGACAGAAAAGACTTACCTTGGGGGAAAAAATGGTGATAAACAAATACACACACCCACCCACAAATATACACAAACACACACACACCTAGGCAGACAATACTATAGAAAGCAAAGAAGTTGAACAGAGATACGACTTGAGGCAGAGGCTCTGTCCAGAGAACCGCGGCAAAGATGTTAAAGATGGTGGGCGGGAATTTGAATTTAGCGGAGGTTGAGACCAGGAGGGCAATGGAAAGAGAGAATATGCTGAAGGGCAAGTTCCCATTTCCGGAGTTCTGAAGGATTGGTGTCGGTGGGAAGTATCCAGATAACCCAGACGGTGTAACACTGTGCCCAGATGTGCTGGCTGTGCCCCCAAGGCGTGTTTAGCCACAGGGTGATCCTCATTACCAACAAACACTGTCTGTCTGTGACCGTTCATGCGAATGGACAGTTTGTTGCTGGTCATTTCCACATAGAACGCTTCACAGTGCAGGCTTGTCGCTTGGTAAATCATGTGGGTACTATCGCAAGTGGCTCTGCCCTTGATCGTGTACACCTTCCGGGTTACGGGACTGGAGTAAGTGGTGGTGGAAGGGTGCATAGGGCATAAGGTGTACACAATCAAGGGCAGATCCACTTGCGATAGCACCCAGGTGATTTACCAACTGACATGCCTGCACTGTGAAGCGTTCTATGTGGGAATGACCAGCAACAAACTGTCCATTCGCATGAACGGTCACAGGCAGACAGTGTTTGTTGGTAATGAGGATCACCCTGTGGCTAAACACGCCTTGGGGGCACAGCCAGCACATCTTGGTGCAGTTTTACACCGTCCGGGTTATCTGGATACTTCCCACTGACACCAACCTTTCAGAATTCCGGAGATGGGAACTTGCCCTTCAGCATATTCTCTCTTCCCGTTGCCCACCTGGTCTCAACCTCCGCTAAATTCAAACTCCTGCCCACCGTCTTAACATCTTTGCCTCAGTTCTCTGGACAGCCTCTGCCTCAAATGGTATCTCTGTCCAACTTCTTTGCTTTCTACAGTATGTCTGCCTAGGTGTGTTTGTGTTTGTGTATATGTGTGGGTGGGTGTGTATTTGTTTACCTCCCTTTTTGTCCTCCAAGGTAAGTCTTTCTTCTCCCAGGATTGGAATGGCTCCTTAGCAACTCCCTTAAAACCACCATCATTTCCTTTTCCCTCTCCTTCCCTTCTGCCTGAAGAAGCAGCTAGGCTGCAAAAGCTAGTGTGTGTGTGTGTGTCTTTTTTATGTTGCTGTCACTACCTGTGCTCCTTCGCCTGATAAGTAAACTTCATCTACTTTTTATATATAAAGATTAAGGTAAGTTAGAGAATTAGTAAACTGAGCTCAATACAGTTGAGTCTCGATATGTCGAATCTCAGAATTACAAGTCTTCCACAAATTCTAGCATCATAAAACAAAACAAAAACTGCAGAACATACTATCTTGACAAAAAAAAAAAAAAAAACACTCCATCATTATATCATGAAGTAAATACTTACAACACTTTTAAAACGTTTAGGCTGCCAAAGTGTTTAAATGCCTATTTAAACACCTTGTTTTAAAATACTTAATATTGTGATGTGAAACATCATGCATTACTTTCAGGGTCAATTTACTCCTTTTTTGCACAAATATCAATAGCTGGATGTGGTCCCAGTGCCGTTCACTCCAAATTAATGAGACATCACTTCTTTCACCTCTGGCAGTGTTGATGACGTGAAAAATATTGAGTAGCACACGTTAAACTGTAGGTCCCCCTGTAACTGACTGGGTAAGTCAGTTCGAAGGTCGGAGGAAGGCAACGGCATACCACCTCCAAACAGGGACCATGCCTAGTAAAGCACTGTGGTATTCAAACCAATCTTTGGATGTTAACTGTTTTACCTTTTTTTTAAGTATGAAAATACTTATTTTCATGTTGTGGAGCAGTCACTTTTTGTGTCAACACTGTATATTGTAAACAATGTAAAATGGTTATATTATGATGGGCCACATCCCTAACTAGTAATAAAGGAGTTCCATTAATTAAAACCTCACTGACCTATCAGTATTATTTTATCACACTGTATTAACAGCATAAAAATACCATATAAGATATGACTGGGTTATATTGATATTAAAATACAATTTTATGCATTAGGAAAGAATCCTAGTAGCTAAACAGCACATTGTCAACTGAGATAAAGCATTATTGTTGATTCAACCAATACTGAATGTGACTCGACTTCATCCGTAAGTTCACGGCAGCTAATTTCAGCCAAGCTGAAGGTTCGGCTGATTCCTGGCGGAAACCACAGCCGTAACCAATATTTTTGGCAAAACCGAATATTCAGTTGGTCCTTAATATTCAATTTTGTACTTGAAAGTACATCATTGTTGTAATGCCACTGTTAAAATGTTTCATAGAATTGTGGAAGTGTGAACAATTATTTCTTGAGAAAAATGCGACTGCTCAGCATACTACTTATAGCAAAAATAATATCTAGGGAAGTCATACCAAACAAAAATTATATGGTGAACATTTTAGAAAATTTTCCATGTCAGGTTTCCAGTAAATCAACAAATCTTCTGCTATGAAAATCTCAGGGCAGGATAAAGGTTTGTGGGCAGGTGATAATCTCTTGCTAACAAATGCAATTGAGTGCTGACGCAGGCGTAGTTCCTGCCACAGCTCAGACAGTAACAGAGTGTGATGACTGAAAACAATGTTTAACTGCAGAATTGGGCGACTGGAGAATGATGCACACTAGTTGTTGCACAGAAAATTTAATCATTTATCAGGAGATGTGATATCTCGTAAGGTACCCATTCAGAAGCCAGCTAACAGAGTATCACGGCTAAATGTTCATCTGGGGGCCCGGCACAAAGGTATCTCGTTCGGATAAGAGTCGTGTGATTAAGCTCAAAATATATTCAAATGTGTCACTGCCCAACTGTAAATAATTTTTAAAAATCATCTGGACAAATCTGTCCGAATTGGCACTAGCATATATTATAGTGATACCTACACATCTTGTTTCAAGCAGTTTTGATTCCCTTTATATTTCTCTGTACTGAAATAAATATTTAACAAGGCATAAATAGTGGCACAAGTTACAGTATTAACTTTTTTTTTATTAAGGACACAATGTTCAAAACTACTCACCAGCAATAGCAATGCACAGCGATACATCACTCTCCATAAGGATGGTCTGAGGTTTATTTCTTTTTTTCCTGCACATACACTACAATTGCACACCCCAGAAGCTGTATTTCAGAGTGAGCACATAACAAGGGTTTAATGAAGTAGGAGTAAAATAAACAAACATGTAATATAAAAAATAAATACAGTTTAATGTCACTGCAATAAAAAGTTATCATTGCATCCAACACCACAAGCTTGTTGTAAGCTCACCACAGTAACATTTTCTACCGTTAATAACCTGCTTAAATAAAACACACAAACCACGAAATTCTCCTCTCCTATGGTACAAATTAACACATATCTGTGACACAAATGTGCATTTCTGCATGGTATGACAAAAGTAATAAATATTTTTCACTTGTAAAGTACATTCTGAATTTACATCTCTGAAATAAAGCAAAAATGATAGCTGTCTCGTCACAATATAAACAATTTTCTGTACACAATCGACAAAAATTAATACGAGCTAATTGACAATCGGCAGCAGCTTCGGCACACGGAGAATACACATCGTTGTGTTATTGGACCCTGAATTGTAAAACTACCAGTACCCGCAATAAATGCTACTCGAGGTTGACAACATCTGCTGCTTCTCTTTACAAAACTGGAAATTTCCTGAAACTGAGGAACACCTCTTCTGGTACTGACAACCTGTGCAATGCTACACAAGAAATGTAAAAAAAGTCTATGTAGGCCTTCCAAATATAAAAGCTAGATAGTTGTTCACCACACACGGCTGACAAATTGTTCGTAACAGTTACGACACTCAGTTGCATCTACAACTACTGCACCACTTGAGGCAACCGTCTACAAACAGTCTGTTTCTCTCTTAATATAGATCTCAAAAAAGGAATGACCGATAAAAATTTCTTACTAGAATTCTAAATAAAGTGAGAATTTCAAAAACTTTTCATTTTATAATAGAAACTCTTATAGACTCGGAAGCTACGTTAACACCAGTAACGGGAAGGAAAGGTATAAAAATGCAGTCATACTGTAGTTATGAAAGAATGCACTTTTTCTCTGGTACAATATTTTGTTGCCTGTTACAGTGTACACACAATAACTGTACACATATACATCCTACGAACACTCTCGGTGAGGTAAGTAATGGGAACAGCCAAATGATAAAAACTGTAAGACCTCGACTTGTACCGAAAGGTTTTTGGTTATTACTCACATAAACTAAAAGACAAGGAACAAAAAAGAAATAGGTAAAAGACCTGTTTCGAATGTCAACAATTATGAAAAGGATAGATTGCTACTTCCGCAAAGCCGCATACAACTGCAATAAAATGAGAATCGCACAACTTTACCTTTGGTCAAAGACCCTCAGAAAAGGTTTTTCGAGGAAGTCTTTGGTTAAAAGCTAAGTTGTGTGATTGTCTTTTCATTGGGCCAATCTGCGGCTCAGCTTGTGTCACATTTACTGTGAGTAGCAATCTATACTTCTTGTAATACTGCACATAATGTAGATATTTACATGTTATAAATTTCAAAGAGCCCATAACACAGTTTCAAAATGAATTGCACTTGACATTTCAGTACTTGTTAAATTCCCATGTTGCTTCTACTTCTTTAGACATTACCACACTAAGTACAGCTTTCTGTCCTAATTAAGGATGACAGACCACAAAATAATCAACACAGGTTGACACAATTTGATTTCTATTGATTGAACTTCTCCTGTCCGCTACCTGAGCGTAGAATACTAGCGGCCAACTGGTTATACAGAGTAATGCACAGTTGTGATTTCAAGAAAATATCAACTTCCATACTGCCATCAATTTTTTTGTTGTTAGTTCATGTGTGACAATAAACATTAACAATGTTAGTAATGGAAAATTCTGATGGAGATTAACTACTTACTGTGGGATAAATTAGAGTGCTTCCTAGTTACGGCAACTGGAGGTTTCATTCTGGGAAAGAGAAGGGCATTAGAAGATACCAGATGTAGGGTGACGTAAGTAGACCAAAAGGAGGCAATCAAATAATGAAGAAGAAACACAAAGGGCTACGAAGACAAAACCTCCTGAAGGCAGATAACCAAATGATGATGTGAGAACATAAAACCTATTTTAAGGAGACTTACATTTGTTTCCTTATAAATACAGAAATGGTTGTCAGCTCAGCACATGAAAACCAGGAGACTTATTCAAAACATCAACTGGGTAATCAGAATCTTTGGTAGATAGCAAAGTGAGTGCAGAAACCATTATCCTTATTGTTAGTATGTTTATAAAGAGCTCCAGAACAAATGATAATCTAAAAAGGTATGTACCAGTTTCTGCTCCATTGATCGCATATGTGTATTTTCAAACACTGTGTATTACAATTTTTTCTGGAATTGACTGACTTCTTGGTAATTCAATAAATAAATTAATGGAAGAGAGATTTATATAGTAGTTTGGAAAATCTTGTCTCAAAAACCAAGCGTAAAGAGTTTCCAGAAATATAGTGCAACAACACACAAATACATTTCGCATTCTGTTGTCTATTCATCCTTATAACCAATTAAGCCATTCTTTGGAAATTAAAATCAATGCTTTAATAATGACATATGCCAATGTTTAAGTAGTTTGAGATCAAAGACCAGAGTCTACTTGGAGAACATGAGTTTTAGAAACAGAAATATTTCAAGATCAAACTTTAAAACTATGGAACGCGTAAACAACTGGTCGTCCTGACAGTAGACGGTCATCTTGAGTAATATTACTGAAAGAGGAGGTGTTGTAACAAAATTTTCAGAACTGACCCACTGTACATAAGACTGTTACAGCGTTCTGTGTAAAATGAAGAGCACTGCTAAATGTTTGAAAACCATTCCGTATTTTTAGAAAACATACAATACTAATACCATGAAAAGGTAATTCCACAACTGTTGCTAGCCATAAAGTCTGAGGAATGACTTTTGTAAAAGTTGTACTGTCTCCATTTGAGGATGGAATGTTTTGAAACGATTATGGGCATAAAACTATAAACCTCAGAAGCATTTCGCATGTAGGTTTACTCCCTTCTCACCTCTATAGACATTTCACCAATGAATTGCACTGGGAAACTGCTTTTTTAAAAATAATTTCTTTGATATCAGGCAGAACATCTATCTCATTTGTCACAGAGACTGGGAAATAACATTGTACTCTGAACTGACAATTGACCCCAAGCAGGTGCTATTTTCCTACTCATCAGGGACTTCATTTACGGCAATATGAAAGCTGTGCAAGCTGCAGTACTGTAGTATCAGCTTAGGTATGAAAAACGAAAAATCAGTCTTACAAAAATATGTGACCTCATTTCAATGAATCAAACACTAGCACTTTTCACGCAAAATATCGATGAGTTTAAGAAGCAACTCCATAAAATAAATAATGTAGCAAAGTGAACTGATTTATAAACTGCAATAGATACCAGCAAGTAAGGCCCCACATAAAAAAGTAGGGGATTAGCTAGTTTATGGAATTCATAGATGCACTTAAAGAAAGAGGGAAATTCAAGTGTACAGCATACACATGAGGAAATGGAATAATAATCCTGAAAAATGATTTCTGAAGGATCTGAAATGAACACCTCTTTTTTCTCCTAATTTAAGTGTCCTCATTGCACTTGCCCCTGTTATAGCTAAGTAGGTGCTGTGGTTTGTTCCAGGCATGTGTCTAAAAATATCAAACTGACTTTCTCAGGTATTTACGTTATCGCTAAAACAACCAACAAATGATAACCCGTCACTCCATTAAATGGATGTGTTCCATTACTATTACTATTGTCCCACTTGGGCAATGCCTTCTCACAGCTTTAAAATACATTTACACTGGCTTACAATAATGATATAAAAAAACTATTAATGGTGCTGGTCTGTCTCAGAATGGAAAGGAGCTGTTTGGAACAGCAACACTCAATTCTGAACAGCACTGAGAGTAAATTCTAATGCTGTTGTGATAGTGGTCACCAGCTTCATTACAAATAATTGCAGACAGTTGTACCTCTGGTATAAAAACAGGTCGTGGAAATACCAATAAAGTAGAAATGTGACCGAGGCAATTAGTTTAGCAGTAGAAGCGTAAACAGCTAAACGATGACAGAAACTGGAATAGCAAACTCAAATGCAAATCACAGCCTGGACAATGATCTGACAAATTAAAACAACAGTTATATAAAAGCAAAGCCAAATGAACAGTTACACGTTAATACATACTTACAATAGTAAGGACATTTCTAGACACTAAATAAATGCTTTATGAGAGATCCAATTACAACAATTTAACTCGTTCTTGGGACCCAGAGTGTCCTGTTCAACAAACAGTATATTAAAGGCAATAGAGGTATGACATGTTTTCAAGTTTTAGCAGTAATTTCTCCTTCTTTTGTCTACTAAATGAACACAGTTGAAAAGTGAGAGTTGCTCTGGTTTCAAGCACAATCAGTAAGATTTCACTCACTTCACACACACAAACACACAGACACACACAGAGTTCCAGAGAGACAGAAGTGCATAAACTGGAATGTAAAGCATAGTCCTTGCTCACGATGAACGAAGAAGAGACTGTACACGCTGTGGCAGCTAATACGATGCTGCTCAAGTAGTTCATCCGGAACAACCAGTCCCCGGGAATCTGAAACATAAGACAAAAATACTCTGAACTGGCAAAGAGAAGCTGGTATACATATGAAATACAAAAAAACATATGTAAACACCTAGAAAATGGTGCTGCAGTCAGCAATCCCTACATAAGACTAGACTTGCGCATAATAGTTTGCGATCGGGAGCGCTCACTTTAGTTCGCGGCAGTTCGTTCTTTTACTTTGTACGCTCCCAGTGACGGCTTAGCGGCGTGGTCTGCACTTCACGCACTTGCTGCTTGAGCCGCTAACAATATCACGCAAACCAAAAGAAACAGTTTGTGGATAATTTCTCACAATTAAGTTTGGAGTTATCTCTATATCTTGGCATTATGGAATTTACTAGTCAGATATTGCAGAGTGCAGAATACTTCAAAGCAGAAATTTTGTACCGCTGAACTATGTAATCTAGCAGACAGACGCTAACCTTCAAATGGCTCTCATCAGTAGAAGGCAAACAAGCGATTTTTAATTTTGTTCGCAACCTACTGCACATATTTGTAGTTCGCGACCTATCGCGCATATTTTAGTTTGTGACCTATCGTACACATTTTAGTTTGTGACCTATTGCACACATTTTAGTTCACAGCCGGTAGCTCTCCTTTTAGTTCACAGCTCGTCCACGAAGTAGGTCACTCTTTTTAGTTTGTCCACTCATTTTGGCTTCTGCTACCACTACTAAAACTACAGCTGAGCTGCACCTCAGCTCGAAATGACAGCAACTGGCAGAAGGAAATCACGCGATTATGCACGCTCTCGCGTCCTGTCACTGTTACCCGTAAGTCTGCGGAAAAGGAGCAGACGAACTAAGAGTCGAGGGATCTGCGAACTAGTTAGCGTAGTTCGCCTGTGGGAGCGCTCTTCCGAACTAGTTAATTCGAGAAGTACACAAGACTACATAAGACAGTGTGTGTCTGGTGCAGGCATTAGATCGGTTACGGCTTCTAGAATGGAAGGTTATCAAGATTTAAGAGTGTCTGAACGTGGTGTTAAAGACGGAGTACAAGAGATGGGAAACGGCTTCTCCGAGGTAGCGATGAGGTGGGGACTTTCCCATATGGCCATTTCACGAGTGCACCACAAATATCGGGAAGATGTAAACTGACAAATACCAGACATCACTGTGACTGGAAAAAGATCCTGGAAGAATGTGTTGATGATGATTGAAGAGAATCCTTCAACATGACAAAAGTGCAAATTGCTACAGATATCAATGCTGGACCATCAACAAACTATTCAATGAAACATCATTGATTATGGGTGATTTTCAGGTAACGGGCCAAAACGTGCCGGAGTAAAATTTTGAAAAAAGTACAATATATTTTCTTTCATTCACGTTTCTACTCAACGAAATGGGTTTGTTCCGATCTGTACAATCGAAAAAACAACCCACAGATATTTCTGAGACGATTTTTTATTTTTGAATTTTGAAGTGCAATGTTGGTTTACACATGTTTTTAAATCTATGGGACCAAACTGTGTGGTCATCAGTCCGTAGCTTACAAACTACTTAAAAGGTAAACTAACCTAAGAGCGCGCGCACACACACACACACACACACACACACACACACACACACACACACACACACACATGCCCCAGGAAGGACTCGAACCTCCGACAACCGCAAGCAGCCCCACACTCCGCAGCGAGACACCTTAGTTTTGAAGTGATAAATTATCATTTCTGTAACTGTTGGCAAGCACATTACTCAGTGTTTGTAAAACTACAAAGCACTGTTATTTACCTTTGTTATTACGTTTCTTACCATATTCTTATACAAAAAGCATGCAAGATAAAAAATGCAACATATATCAATGTAGGAATCAAATTGGCAAAGTATTGCATGTTGATTGGTGTTGGCGACTTTACACCTCATTTCCTGTAACACAAAAAAACCTACACTTTTATGACAATAATGAAAGCAATTTCACTGCCGATGGAATTACAACTGACAATAATGGGTGTTAAGTGACTTGCTGTATTCTGTTGAGATCGCATATTGAATATACAAAAACTATTGCGGGGAGTTTGACGTTAATAATGTGCGTGATTTATTTGTGCCTCATTTCTATAATGAGTTTTATACATGAAACAATAGTGGCCATAACTGCATTCACTTATTATGTATCACATACTACTCTCATAACGTGTCTCCCTTAAAACAGTTACTTTGATTTAGCATGTGAGTGGCAAATAAACTAACATCTAAAGTTTATTTCTCATTTTCGTTACATCTCATTACTGTTAACCCTTAAAAGGTGTGGATTTCAGGAGTGATAAAATGCATAATTGTAATGATAACAGATGCAAATTCCGAATGTTTATTATTTCTGTTTAATAAGTAAATGCACTTAATATGTACCTGTGAAAAAAAAAATAAATAAATAAATAAATAAATAAATAAATAAAAATAAAACGTCCAGGTATAAACGTTTGCAGAAAGAAATGGGTCATGCCAGAAAGACCATACAAGAAACTGTTTGACAAAAGATTATTAGCCTTTGCTTCAAGATGGGGCTGTAATGAGTGCATTAAGAATTATTACTTAGTTATACTGTGATTTAGAGAATCTTTTTAGTACAAACTGTCAAAGAAAAACTGGTATACTTATGAAATGCAAAAAACAGATATGTAAACATCTAGAAGATGGTGCGGCAGTTGGCAACACATAACACAATGTGTATCTGGTGCAGGCATTAGATCGGTTACGGCTGCTAGAATGGAAGGTTATAACGATTTAAGAGAGTCTGAATGTGGTACAAGATATGGGAAACAGCATCTCTGAGATAGCAATTAGGTGGGGACTTTCCCGAACGACCATTTCACGAATGGACCGCAAGTATCAGGAATCCCATAAACCGACAAATATCAAACATCAGTGCGACTGGAAAAAGATCCTGGTAGAATGTGTTGATGATTGAAGAGAATCCTTCAGCATATTCTCAGTTCGAATATAGTGAATTTCCTTGAAATGGAAAAGCTTCTTTCTATGAATCAGCATGGGTTTAGGAAACATCGTTCATGTGAAACTCAGCTTGCCCTTTTCTCACATGACATCTTGCGAGCCATGGATGAAGGGCAACAGGCGGATTGTGTTTTTCTCGACTTCAAAAAGGCATTCGACATGGTGCCACACTGCAGACGGCTAATGAAGATATGAGCTTATGGAATAGGATCACAGATTTGTGACTGGCTGGAAGACTTCCTAAGTAATAGAATGCAGTATGTTGTTCTCGACGGCGAGTGTTCATCAGAGACGAGTGTATCGTCAGGCGTGCCCCAGGGGAGTGTGATAGGACTGCTATTATTTTCTATCTATATAAATGATCTGATGGACAGAGTAAGTTGTAATTTGCGGCTGTTTGCTGATGATGCTGTGGTGTATGGGAGGGTGTCGTCTGTAACTGACTGTAATAGCATACCGGATGACTTAGACAAAATTTCTAGTTGGTGTGAAGAATGGCAGCTAGCTCTCAATGTACAAAAATGTAAGGTGATGTGCATGAGTAGGAAAAACAATCCCATAATGTTCAAAAACAGCATTAGTAGTGAGCTTCTTGATGCTGTCGTATTGTTCAAATGTCTAGGTGTAACATTGCAGAACGATATGAAATGGAACGAACATGTAATGACTGTTGTGAGTGAGGCGGGCAGCCGACTTTGTTTTATTGGGAGAATTTTGGGAAGATGTACTTCATCTGTAAAGCAGACCGCGTATAAAACACTTGTACGACCACGTCTTGAGTATTGCTCAAGTGTTTGGGACTCTCAGCAGATCACTTTAAAGGAAGACATAGAGGCAGTTCAGAGGCGAGAAGCTAGATTTGTTACTTGTAGGTTCGACCATTGCGCGAGTGTTAAGTAAATTTAGAGGGCCGGAATTTGAAGCTGAGTGTAGTACGATCTTGCTGCCGTCTACTTACGTTTCGCGTGGTGATCACAAAGACAAGATAAGAGAAATTAGGGTTCGTATGGAGGCATATAGGCATTCTGTTTTCCCTCGTTCTATTTGGAAGTGGAATAGGAAAGGAAATGCCTATTAGTGGTACAGTGTACCCTCTACCACGCACCTTACGGTGGTATGCGGAGTATGTATGTAGATGTAGATGAACATGACAAAAGTGCAACCCTCCCGCAAATGGCTGCAGATATGCTGGGCAGTCAACAAACCATTCAATGAAACATCATTGATTATGGGTTATTTTCAGGTAATGAGCCAAAAGGTGCCGGAGTAAAATTCTGGAAAAAAAAAAAAAAAAACCTCTTATATTCACGTTTCTATTCAACGAAATGGGTTTGTTCCAATCTGTACAATCCAAAAACAACCCACAGATATTTCTGAGACGATTTTTTATTTTCTAATTTTGAAGTCCTAAATTATTATTTCTGTAATTGTCGGCAAGTACATTACTCAGTGTTTGTAAAACTATAAAGCACTATTATTTACCTTTTTTATTACGTTTCTTATCAAATTCTTGTACAAACTGCATGAAAGATAGATAAAAAAATGCAGCTTATATCAATATAGGAATTGAATCGGCAAAGTATTGAGTGTTAATTGGTGTTGGCGACTTTACATCTCAATTCCCGTAACACCAACAAAACCTACACTTTTATGACAATAATGAAAGAAATTTCACTGCCGATGAAATTACAATTGACAACAGTGGGTGTTAAGTGATTTGCTGTATTCTGTTGAGATTGTGGATCAAATATACAAAAACTATTGCGGGGAGTTTGACATTAATAATGTGTGTGATTTATTTGTGTCTCATTTCTATAATGAGTTATATACATGAAATAATAGTGGCCGTAACTGCATTCACATATTATGTATCACATTACCTCATAACCTGTCTCCCTTAAGACAGTTACTTTGATTTAGCATGTGAGTGCTGAAAAAACGAACATCTAAAGCTTATTTCTCATTTTCATTACATCTCATTACTGTTACCCCTTAAAAGGTGTGGATTTCTGGAGCGATAAAATACATAATTGTAATGATAATAGATGCAAATTCCGAATGTTTATTAATTTTGTTTAATAAGTAAATGCACATAATATGTACCTGTGTGTGTGTGTGGGGGGGGGGGGGGGGGGAGAAGAAAAAAATCCAGGTATAAACATTTGCAGAAAGAAATGGGTCGTGCCTAAAAAGACCATCTAAGAAATTGTTTGAGGAAAGATTATTAGCCTTTGCTTCAAGAAGTGACTATAATGAGTTCATTGTTGTTGTTGTTGTTGTTGGTTGTTTTAAGGGGACTAAACAGCTAGGTTATCAGTCCCCTGTTCCTAGCTGAGAGTCAACTGTCAAAGATAAAACAACGCCCTAAAAATGACACTGCACAAAAGGGCAAGTTAATAATAGACAAGTCACTGACAATACAAAACGGAGACACACAATTAGTAAAAGAATGTCACGAATAAAACTGCATAGCAGAGGTCATTGGCTGGCTGATCACAAAGAAAAAAAAACAGGATGAGCCAGCCATACTGCATACACTCAGAACCCCTAAGGGCGGGAAAGGTAAAAAAAAAACGGGATTGGTGGTGGCCTAAGATGTCAGGCCACAGCACCTACCGTTAGATCGAGTCATAAAAACCAGCAGCGTGGATAAAACGTAAAACTTTGTTAGCCATAGAGGCGTCGTCACCTAAAACTAAGGGTAGTGCGTCAGGAAGATTAAAATAATGCCGCAGGTTGGCTAAAAGCGGACAGTCCATCAAAAGATGGGCCACTGTCAACACAGTGCCACATCGACACTCGGGTGGAGCCTCGCGCCGAAGGAGATACCCGTGGGTGAGCCACGTATGTCCAATCCGGAGGCGACAGAGGACAACTGACTCTCGGCGGGTCGGCCGCAGTGAAGATTTCCACAAAACTGTGGAGAGCTTCACTGCCCGAAGCTTATTCGGTGCAGTCGCCGTAGCCCACTCGGTACTCCAAGCTTCGCGTACCTTCCGGTGCAACACCAGTTGAAAATCGTGTTCCGTGACACCAACAGTCAGAGGTGGTCCCATAGTGGCCTGCTTGGCCAATCGATCTACATGCTCATTCCCTGGTATGCCAACATGACCTGGTGTCCACACAAAGACCACAGAACGGCCTGATTGGCATAGGGAGTGAACAGTGTCCTGGATCGACCGCACTATTGGGTGCCGAGAGAAACACTGGTCGATCGCTTGTAAGCCACTCAGGGAGTCAGTACAGATGACGAATGACCCCCTGGGGCAGGCTTTGAGATGTTGTAGAGCTCTGAGAATAGCGATCAGCTCGGCGGAGAAAATGCTACTCTCACCGGGCAGAGAATGCTGTTCTACGTGGTTGTGATGTAGAAACGCATACCCAGCACGGCCATCTACTACGGAACCATCTGTGTAAATGGCGTCTGCGGCACGGAACGGCTCGAGCACTTGCAGAAACTGGTAACGGAGATGTACGGGAGAAACAGAGGCCTTCGACGCATGGGACAGGTCCAGACGGAGCTGCAAACGAGGAATGGACCAAGGAGGGGTGTGAAAGGAATAGTGGAAAGTGGTTGGAAGTGGATAGGATGTGAGAGACGAAAGAAGGATACGAACACGGACCGAGATCGGGTATCCCGACCTTGGCCGTCGTGGAGGGATAGGGAGTGCAGCGTCTGGAAATAGGAGCCGGCGGTTCGGGTGGAAGGGCGAGGCCTGAACACGAGCAATATAGGATGCCAGCAGGTGTTGCCTACGGAACCGCAGCGGGAGGACTCCAGCTTCTACAAGGAGGCTTGTCACCGGGCTCGTGCGAAAAGCCCCCGAAGCTAAACGGACACCACAGTGTAAAATTGGGTCCAACGCCTGCAGTGCTGATGGCGCAGCCGAATCGTAGACTATGCAGCCATAGTCTAGGCGCGACTGGATGAGCGCCTTATAAAGTTGCAGGAGCGTTGGGCGTGACGCTCCCCAAACTGTATGGCTTAGACAACGTAGAATATTAAGGTGTCGCCAGCACTTTTGTTTGAGCTGGCGAAGGTGTGGCACCCAGGTGAGACGGTTGTCGAATAACATGCCTAAGAAACGGTGCGTCTCTTCGACACGCAGCAGGTCATCAGCGAGATACAGTTCGGGGTCAGGATGGACCGCCCGACGCCGACAGAAATGCATCACCCGGGTTTTCGTAGCGGAAAATTTAAAACCATGAGTAAACGCCCACGACTGCGCCTTTCGAATAGCTATCTGCAACCGCCGTTCAGCAACGCCGATGCTAGTGGAGCTGAAATACATGCAGAAGTCATCGGCATACAACGAGGTGGAAACCGATGACCCCACAGCAGTAGCAAGACCATTGATAGCGACCAAAAATAAAGGGACGCTTAGAACGGATCCCTGTGGGACACCGTTTTCTTGATAGTGAGGGGAGCTGAAACAGGAACCAATACGAACTCGAAAAGAACGTTGCGCGAGAAAATTCTGTATGAATACAGGAAGCGGACCGCGTAAGCCCCAGTCATACAGCGTAGACAGTATGTGGTGGCGCCAGGTGGTGTCGTACGCTTTTCGCAGGTCAAAGAATACAGCAACCAGATGTTCGCGGCGTGTAAAGGCTGTACGGATGGCCGACTCCAGTGACACGAGATTATCGATAGCGGAGCGGCCACGACGGAACCCACTCTGTTGTGGGGACAGGAGTCCCCGGTCCTCAAGGATCCACATAAGCCTCCGACTCACCATCCGTTCGAGGAGTTTACACGGAACGTTGGTGAGGCTGATTGGGCGGTAACTATCAGCCACCTGTGGATCAGCCCCAGGCTTCATCACTGGGATGATGATGCTATCCCGCCATTGGGACGGGAAGACACCCTCAACCCAGAGACGATTCAGCAAGGAGAGAAGTTGGCGTTTAGAGTCTGCTGACAGGTGTCGGAGGAACTGACTATGGATGCGGTCGGGTCCAGGGGACGTGGCTGGGCATGCGGCAAGTGCACTTTCGAACTCCCATTCGGTGAAAGGGATGTTGTAGGTTTCCTGGCGTCGCGTTCGAAAGGATATCTGCTTTCGCTCTGTGCGCTCCTTAAGGGCGCGGAAATCCGCATCATATGCAGCGGTCGCTGAGGTGCGAGCATAGTGGTGTGCCAAATGCTCTGCTATTGTGTGAGGGTCAGTGCAAAATGTACCCTGAATGCTCAGGCACGGAATTCCCACTGGTGGGCGGTGGCCAAAGAGGCGTCGAACTTGCGACCATACCCGTGAAGGCGATGCTCGGGAGCCAATGGAGGCGACATAGCGCTCCCAGGAGGCCCTCTTGCTTTGCTGGATCAATCGCCGCGCCCGTGCACGGAGACGCTTGAAGGCAACAAGATGTTCAACACAAGGGTGGCGTCGGTGGCGCTGTAGAGCTCGCCGACGTTCCCGGATGGCCTCAGCTATCTCCGGCGTCCACCAGGGCACTGACTTATGGTGGAGTGATCCAAGTGAGACGGGTATAGTGTTCTCAGCAGCAGAAATGATGGATTGTGTGACCTGCTGCACAGCGGTATCGATATCAGCCAGAAGAGGAGAGGGAAGCACAGCGGCTATGGAATATGCTGGCCAGTCGGCCCTACGGAGGGACCAGCGAGGCAGACGGTCAGCAGGTGGACACTGTGGGAGCGACAGGAAGATAGGGAAATGGTCGCTGCCACACAGGTCATCGTGGACCCTCCAAGTGAAGTGCGGAAGCAGGCTTGGGCTACAGACAGACAGATCTATGGCAGAGAATGTACCGTGTGCCACGCTAAAGTGCGTAGCAGCACCTGTGTTCAGGAGGCAGATGTTCAGCTGCGTCAGTAGAGTCTCAACATCTCTACCCCGTGCCGAAGTCTGTGTGCCACCCCACAAAGTGTGGTGGGCATTGAAATCCCCCAAAAGAAGGAAGGGTGGGGGAAGTTGGGCGACCAAGGCAGCAAGGTCTACAGGAGAGACAACCTCATCAGGTGGGAGGTAGACCGAACATATGGTAATGTCTTGCACTGCCCGGAGCCGAACAGCAACCGCCTCTAGTGGCGTTTGAAGAGGCACGGCAGCGCTCGGGACAGTGGCTAGGACATAGACGCAGACTCCACCGGAAACTCTGCCATAGATAGAGCGATTTTTAAAATAGCCCCGGTAGCCTCGAAGGGCAGGGGACCGCATCGCTGGAAACCACGTTTCTTGAAGAGCGATACAGAAAGCAGGTGTTTGGCTAAGAAGCTGTCGTAGCTCAGGCAGGTGGTGGAAAAAGCCACCACAATTCCACTGGAGGATGATGTTATCTCCTGGCTGTACCGCCATGATGAATAAAGGAGCAGATCACTCCATTGGATCGTCTGCTACCACGCGCTCTGAATCCACAGAACCAGAGATCTTGTCTGGGGAATCAGTAATTGCGAGATCCTCAGGAGACGCGAGGATCTCGACTTCATCCTCTGAAGAAGAGGATGTGGGTGGTTGTGGCTTTGAAGCCACCGAACATTCTTTTTTCTTGTATCTCTTCTTCTTCTCCTCTCGCTGGCCCTTTGGTTTGCTGGGCCGTGAGGGCTTCCCAGAAGCGGCATCCGGGACGGAGGAAGAGCAAGAAGCTCTTCGACCGGCAGGTTGTGGATCTATAGGCCGGTGGCCAGGATCCTCCGGAGCGTTCTGAGTAGCCGCAGAAGGGGGTGTCCCGAGGGACCCCTTCTCGGCGAGAGGAGCCAGAGAAGGCTTCTCCTTCTCCGGCTTAGAGGTGGGGACTCGCGTCCCCGATGATTTAGTGGTTGTTGCTCCCACAGTGAAAAGTGTGGGAGCCACCGAAGAGGAAGCGCCCCCAGCTGGTAAGGGGGCAGGGGTAGTTTGTTGGGCCTGGGAGCCCACTGGTACGGATTGCACTGACTGGTTCGTAGGCACAGTGGAGGGTGACAGTGGCATAGGTGTTGACCTGGCACACAGGGTGGAGCTTATGGTACTTCTTCTTTGCCTCTGAGTACGTCAGTCGGTCTCTGGTCTTGTACTCTATGATCTTTCTTTCTTGGTGCAGAACTGTGCAGACAGGCGAACAAGGGGAGTGATTTTGCCCACAATTAACACATACTGGAGGAGGGGTGCAGGGGACGTTCGGATGGACAGCACGTCCGCACTCCCGACATGTAGGATTGGCATCACATCGGGAGGACATATGCCCAAACCTCCAGCACTTAAAACAGCGCATAGGGGGAGGAACGTAGGGCTTTACGTCGATCCGGTAGACCATCACCTTGACCTTCTCGGGCAATGAATCACCCTCGAAAGCCAATATGAAGGCACCGGTCGCGACCCTATTGTCCTTCGGACCCCTATGGACTCGCCGAATAAAATGTACTCCCCGCCGTTCTAGATTGGCACGCAATTCGTCATCTGACTGCAGCAAGAGGTCTTTATGAAAGATGATGCCCTGTACCATATTTAGGGTCTTGTGCGGCGTAATGGTAACGGAAACATCACCCAACTTGTCACAGGCAAGCAGTGCCCGCGATTGAGCTGGGGATGACGTCGTTATTAAGACAGACCCTGACCGCATCTTAGACATCCCTTCCACCTCACCATACTTGTCCTCCAAGTTTTCGACGAAGAACAAGGGCTTAGTCGTCTTAAAAGAGTCCCCATCAGTGCGGGTGCAAACTAGATATTTAGGGGCATAAGCCTCACCCTGCTTTCTTGCCCGACGTTCCTCCCATGGTGTAGCCAGGGAAGGGAACGTTTGGGGATCGTACTCTGCAGCATTGTACTCGTTTCTTCCACGCTTAGAGACGCCAGGTTTGCGTGTGGCGACGCTATTTATTGCTCGTTTCATGCCTGTCCCACGAGCAGCTAGGGAACTAAAGGTCCACCCAGGCAGAGCCCCGCTTGCCTGGGTAAGCCTTATACAACTGAGGTGCGGCAGGTTCCTCAGAGGTTGCTCGCTAGCGGCTGTTCAACCTCAACAGCCATGCATCTCCTCGGCACGTAGCACACCTTGAGATTGAGGTTTTTTTTTATAGAGGTTTGTACCATCCTCGCGACGCAGGCGATTAAGCCAAGATCCCCGGACTCTGAAACGTACAACGTTCCACCGTCGCGCCGAACGATGGTCGTTGAAGCACGCACAGAGCTTACGGTGTAGCGGACTGTTGGCGCGACACAGCCCACGGCTCAGGACCCCGGGTTCGCCAAGCCCGTACTCAGCAAATTAATGCTGAGCCCCTGAGGGGAATGAGTTCATTAAAAATTATTACTTAGTTATATTATGATTTAGAGAATCATTTTAGTGCAAACTGTCATATACAGTAAAATATTTTCCATTATTTTCTGCTTTGGTTTACTGGTATGAACTGTAAACTAAGTTGACCATAAGTTGTCCTCAAATTTTCACATTTTTCGGGTAAATTTTCACATTTTTCAGGTAAATATTCACCAGACAGTTTCAGTACTTCACTTTTATGCCCAGAATATGAATTTGTAGCATGTGCTGAAAGTAATAACTGTCATTTATATGTTTAGTATGAAAATCATAGGTACTGCAACTAGTTTTATCCACATTATGTAGTCGAGAAGATTTTTACGTTTTCGTCAAGAAAACATCAATTTTTAAGGAAACTGGTTACTTTCCAGCTTGCTTGTTTTCCTTAACACAAGAGAACATACTAATGAATAATTTTCATCAGAGATTGAAAGGAAAGTTGCTTGGAAAAAAATCTTGAATTGGTAATCTTGTTTTGGCCCGTTATAAGAAAATCACTCATATGGGTATTTTAAGGTCCACTGCTGTAATTTTTTATTTATTTATTTATTTATTTTTTTTTTTTTTTTGTGGTTTTAGGGCGCCCAACAGCTAAGGTCATTAGCGCCCAAACAAGAACAGAGATTCGCTAGATCTCAAAAAATTTGGTAACTGCCAGTTAGAATATCAAGAGAAGGCTAAAAACAAAAGATAAAAACAATTAAAAGGGTTAAATATCCTTTGATAAATTGGCCAAGTTAATAAAATGCAGAACTCGAGCAGCTGCTCGTGTGTCATCAGCTAAAATTTCCTCCAGAGTAGACGGAAAGCGAAGGGCTACACGGAGATGATTAAAATTAACGCAAGACAGTAAAACATGTTGCACCGTCAGCAATTCACCGCAGGAGCACAGCGGTGCAGGATCGGCGGTTAGCAAATGACGGTGGCTGAAACGGCAGTGACCGATCCACAACCGGGCCAGGATGACCTCCTCTCACCGAGAGGGGCGTGAGGAGGTCCTCCAAGCGGTCGGGATCGGTTTTACAGTTCTCAATTTATTGTCGTACAGTGAGAACCACGCACTGTGCCAGGACGACACGATACTCCAGCGAAGAGCCCGTCGAACATCGTCCGATGGGACGCAAAAGGTAGCCATGCGAGGCAAAAGAGCTGCTGCCTCGGCTGCTATGTCGGCGGTCTAATTCCCGGGCACACCCACGTGGCCAGGGACCCACAGAAAAGTAACGTGACAGCTGTCATCTGCTAGCAACTGGAGGGAGCGTTGGATCCGATACACGAGAGGATGGGTCGAGAAAGGGTCCTCAAGACTCTGCAGGGCACTAAGGGAGTCCGAACAGATGGCATAGAAAGGTTGGCGGTGGCGGCAGGTGTACAAAACAGCCTGGTGGAGGGCAAAAAGCTCAGCCGTGAAATTCGAGCACCGGTCAGGGAGCTTGTATTGGAAACGGTTGTTCCCGACGATGAAGGCAGATCCGAAACCGGTCCACTGCTGTATCCTTGCTGATTGCATGACACAGAGCTGTACGCCTTGCCTGGGCCTGTCAACATTGACATTAGATTGTTGATGACTAGAAACACATTTCCTGGTATGAGGAGTCTCATTTCCAATTGTGTTGATCAGATGGAGTGAACCTCACGAATCCTGCACCCTTCATGTCAGCCGGGGACTGTTCAAGCTGTTTGTTGTTGTTGTTGTTGTTGTTGTTGTTATTTTAAGAGGACTAAGCAGCTAGGTCATCAGTGGCACATCCATTGCACAATCAATGACAAGTAAGTCCCATTCATGCCGTCATAATGTGATGACAACTTTACCTGACAACATGCCACGATGCAGCCTTGTGGTCAGCCATTGGCATTTGGAGTACACTTTTTGCATTTTCAGGTCCTCTTGCAAGATTGCGTGCCTAGATCAGATCCGTGGAAATGCCAACTTCGGAGGTGATGTGTTAAACAGTCCTCAAGCGATCCTCCAAAATAATTTTCTACGCCCCTTCTATCCAGCACACCATTCAAATGGAGAAAATGAATGATTACACACTTTTCTTATACTGAGAACGTCATAATTTCAAGTATCAAATCAATCCTAGCTCTTTCCGCCGCCAATAGAGTACTACAAGGTGATTCATGAAGATACACAATCTTTTGCTTATGGGACTTAACTATAGGGTCATCAGTCGCTAAACGTACAAACTACTTATGAACTAGCTAATACTAAGGACAGCACAAATATCTACACCCGAGGGAGGATTAGAACCCCCGACCGTAGTAGCCATGCACACTGTGACAGACGCGCCGCAGAACGCTCGGCCACCACGGCCGGCATACAATTATTAAAATATGTTATTCTACAAGTAAAACTAAAAGAAAGATTTTCAGATAAACATTGGTCTGTGAATGTTTAGTTGTGCGGTTACAGCTAACAAAAGATTTTGTGTGAAATTTTGCAGCTTTCCTAATAACGAGCAATCACAAAACTGTATGAGGTTAAAGTGAAGCAGGATTTCCATTTATTTTGTTGTTATTTATCTGGAGAAACTAATAAAACATGTCCCAGAGATGTATCCGCAGTGGTAATCCAGAAATTACACAGATTATATTAGTAAATTCTAGAGATTATACAAGTAAATTTGTTTACTTTCCATTAATAATGTTGGCAAACATTAGTGTGTGCTTTAGTCGTTTCCTACCCTTCAAACAAGTAACTTTTCTGTATTGCTCAGTGAAAGAACATAATAACAATGCATTAAGTGAAACCACACACAGTTAATAAAAGCAGATTATCTGACACATTCATATGGTTTTAGTTAACTTTATTACCACCACCACCACCACCACCACCACCATCATTAGAGACTGATTATGCCTTTCAGCGTTCAGTCTGGAGCATAGTACCTCTAATAAAATTCCTCTATGATCCCCTATTCAATGCTAACATTGTTGCCGCATCTGATGTTATGCCTTTTACGTCAAAATCTTTCTGCACCGAATCTAAGTACTTTCTTCTTGGTCTACCTCGACTCCTCTTACCCTCCGCTGCCGAGCTCATGAGTCTCTTAGGTAACCTTGCTTCTCCCATGCGTGTAACATGACCCCACCATCTCAGTCTGTTCGCTCTAACTGCTTCATCTATGGTGTTCATTCCCAGTTTTTCTTTGATTTCCTCATTATGGACACCCTCCTGCCATTGTTCCCATCTATTAGTACCTGCAATCATTCTTGCTGCTTTCATATCTGTAACCTCTACCTTATGAATAACGTAACCTGTATCCACCCAAGTTTCACTCCCATACAACAAAGTTGGTCGAAAAATAGAGCGGTGCACTGCTAACTTAGTCTTGGTACTGACTTCCTTCTAGCAGAAGAGAGTAGATCTTAGCTGAGCATTCACTGCATTAGCTTTGCTGCACCTCGATTCCAGTTCTTTCGCTATTTTGCCATCCTGTGAGAAAATATATCCCAGGTACTTGAAACTGTCTACCTGTTCTAACATTGTTCCTCCTATTTGGCACTCAATCTGTTTGAATCTCTTTCCCACAGACATTACTTTCGTTTTGTAGATGCTGATCTTCATATCATAATCGTTGCACCTCTGATCGAACTCTGAAATATTGGTTTGCAGCCTTTCAATTGAATCATCCATTACTACTAAGTCATCCGCATATGCGAGACTGCTTATTTTGTTTTCGCCTACTTTAATCCCGCCCTGCCAGTCTACTGTTTTCAGCATATGATCCATGAATAGTATAAACAACAGTGGTGACAGGTTACAGCCTTGTCTTACCTCTGAAACTACCCTGAACCATGAGCTTAATTTGCCATCTACTCTAACTGCTGCTTGACAGTCTACGTAAAGCCCTTTGATTGCCTGCAGAAGTTTGCCTCCTATTCCATAATCTTGAAGAACTGACAGTAGCTTCCTCCTAGGAACACGGTCATAAGCCTTTTCCAGATCTGTGAAACATAGATACAATTCCCTGTTCCACTCATAGCACTTTTCCATTACCTGCCGTAGGCTAAAGATCTGGTCCTGACAGCCTCTAAGAGGCGTAAACCCACACTGATTTTTATCTAACTTGTCCTCAATTGATACTCGCACTCTCCTTTCAACAATACCTGAGAATATTTTGCTTACAACACTATTTAAAGAGATACCTTGATGGTTGTTGCAATCTTTTCTGTTTCCATGTTTGAAAATTGGCGTGATTACCGCTTTCGTCCAGTCAGACGGAACCTATACCAATTCCCACGCCTTCTCAATTATCCCGTGTAACCATCTGAGACCTGATATTCCACTGTATTTGATGAGTTCTGGCTTAATTTCATCCACCCCAGCCGCTTTATTGCACTGTAATCTACTGACCATTTTCTCAACTTCCTCAAATGAGATCCTGTTTCCATCGTCGTTCCTACCCCTTTCTACCTGAAAATCTGACATATCATTGACTGTTTCACCTACATTGAGCAATTCTTGAAAATATTCCCTCCATCTGCTCAAGGCATCCACAGGATTGACTAGCAGCTTTCCTGACCTGTCCAAAACACTTGTTAATTCCTTCTTCCATCCCTTTCGAAGATTGCTAATTATGCTCTAAAATGGTTTTCCCGCGTCTTGACCCAGAGTTACTAGCTTGTTTCCAAAATCTTCCCATGATTTCTGCTTGGAGTCTGCAACTATCCGTTTGGCTTTATTTCTTTCTTCAATATAACTTTCTCTGTCTGCCTGATTGCTAGTATGGAGTCATTACAGAGTTAATAAAAGCAGATTATCTGACACATTCAAATGGTTTTAGTTAACTTTATTACCATCATTTTCCAAAATTATATCCCCTACAACTTTTGTTGAAAGCTTTGTGCAATTGTTCAAATGTTCAAAATGTTCAAATGTTTGTTAAGCTTATGGGACTTAACTACGGGGTTATCAGTCCCTAAACTTACAAACTACTTATCAACTAGCTTATCCTAAGGACGGCACAAATATCCATGCCCGAGGGGGGATTCGAACCCCCGACCGTAGTGGTCGTGCAGACTGTGACTGAAGCGTCTCAGTCCCCTCGGCCACCGCGGCCGGCTTTGTGCAATTGTCTGGAATTAAAAATAAATAAATAAACAAACAAAAATTGGCCCAAGAAGTTAATAAATTACACATCTTCTAAAATTATATTTTTGCTTCTCTGGAATATCAAAAGACCTACAGCAAATACTCCTCTGGGAAATGTTTTATTAATCACATCAATAACAATAAATAAATGGAAATGATTGTGAAACATCCTGGCAGATTAAAATTGTGTGCCAGAACCGGGACTCAAACCTGGGACCTTTGCCTTTCACGGGCAAGCGCTCCACCACTGAGCTATCCTGACACAACTCAAGGTCACCCCCCACAACTTCAGTTCTGCCAGTACCTCGCCTCCTACTTTCCAAACTTCACAGAAGTTCTCCTTTGAAATTTGCAAAACTAGCACTCCATCATATCCTTTCTTCTGGGAGTGCTAGTCTTGCATGGTTCGCAGGAGAACTTCTGTGAAGTTTGAAAAGTAGGAGGCGAGGTACTGGCAGAATTGAAGTTATGGGGCATCATCGAGGTAGAGGTAGAGTGCTTGCCCGCAATAAGCAAAGATCCCAGGTTCGAGTCCTGGTTCCAGCACACAATTTTAATCTGCCAGGAAGTTACGTATCAGCAGACACTCCGTTGCAGTGTGAAAGTTTCATTTGGGAAATGATCTTTATTATAACCTTGTACAGTTTTGCAATGGCTTCAAATTAGTGAGGTTGCTGAATTTCAGACAAATTCTTTTCTTAGCCTTAACTCCGTAATTAGATATTTGCGGATCAACATTTATAAGAACATTTTTCTTCAATATATGTAAAAAAAAATAGATGAGGTCTACTTACCAGGCGAAGGAGCACAGGCAGTGATAGTAACAAATAAACACACACACACACACACACACACACACACACACACACACACACACACAAATGCTAGCTTTCGCAGCCTAGCCGCTTCGTCAGGCAGAAGGGAAGGAGAGGGAAAAGGAAATGATGAGGGTTTTAAGGGAGTGGGTAAGGGGCCACTCCAATCCTGAGACAGGAAAGACTTACCTTGGGGGGAAAAAAAGTAGGGTAAACAAATACACACACACACACACACACATTTACACAGACACAAGTCAAATGTGTGGGTGTGTGTGTATTTGTTTACCCTCCTTTTTTCCCCCCAAGGTAAGTCTTTCCTGTCCCGGGATTGGAATGGCTCCTTACCCACTCTCACACACACACACACACACACACACACACACACACACACACACACACACAACGCTAGCTTTCACAGCCTAGCTGCTTCGTCAGGCAGAAGGGAAGGAGAGGGAAAAGGAAATGATGAGGGTTTTAACCTCATCATTTCCTTTTCCCTCTCCTTCCCTTCTGCCTGACGAAGCAGCTAGGCTGTGAAAGCTAGCGTTTGTGTGTGTGTGTGTGTGTGTGTGTGTGTGTGTGTGTGTGTTTATTTGTTACTATCACTGCCTGTGCTCCTTTGCCTGGTAAGTAGACTTCATCTATTTTTTTTAAATATATTTTTCCTGTTAGGAATTTTTTCCTCTATAATATTCGTATCATAAATTTGAATTCAACATTTTTCTTCAGTTTTATTTGTAGAATAACATATTAAAATATTTGCATATCTTTATCAAACACCCTGTATGTGCTTGGTCATACATTCACAACGTGTGCATTAGTATTTTAAAACAAACCACATGTTTCTAACAGAAGAAAAGATGCGGTATTATAACTTGAACACTCTCGCATGTTTTAAACACCAGTGCATGCAACATAAGGAATCACAAACACAGCTCTTTGACATTTGCCTACCTGAGCCGTTACTTGCCACCGACCGCCGCGAAGCCGCCACTACCCCGCAGGCGTCGGCCCCACTTCTTCTTCTTCTCGTCGCTCGAGTCGCCCCCCGTGTCAAAGCCGGAGTCGTCCTGGTCCCCTGGCGAGCTCGTGCTGCTGCTGGTTTTACCTGACCCAGAGAAACACACACGCTTCTGGATGTGGCCTGTCTGGAGCAGCAAGTGTTTTAATGTAATGTATTGTACGAGAAAATGCAGGCCCACAATTTACTTTAAAATAACTAAATTTTATCTGGATTTCGACTGACACTAAGGGTGTAAAATGTAAACTTTCATGGCCGGAAAGGTCAAAATTACTAACAAATGGAACGGTGATTTCTATGAACAAATAGATGGTGTAGCTATGGGGAGATCTTTAAGCCCATTTACAGCAAATTTCTATATAGAAAAATTCAAGGTACAGGCATTGAAAACACCAAACAATAAACCGGTTACTGTATTTGGTTCCACTATGTAGACGATATGTTTGTTGTGTGGAGGCATGGTAGAGAGGAACTAGATCGTTTTCTTAAACACCTCAACAGGATTAATTCTAGAATTCAGTTTACCATGGAGGAGGAGGCAGACGGAAAACTGAATTTTCTTGACGTTTCAGTTTTCAAAAAGGGGAATGGCAGATTGGGCCATACAGTTTATTGGAAGCCCACACGTACAGACCGTTATCTGCACCGGGATTCAAACCACCATCCACAGCAAAAGCGGGACATTATAAAGACGTTGGCGGACAGAGTAAGGAATATCTGCGAACTGTAATTACTCGACGCGGAATTGAAAAACCTGAGTAATGCTTTACTTAAGAATGGCTATTTGTCCACAGAGAGCGCTGAGACCGACATGTAAAATTGAAAACAATGAAAAGGTTCCTGTGAAATCCAAAGTCTTCCTGCCTTTTATTAAGAACGTCACCGACCGCATCGGTAAAAAATGGACGAAACGGAATGTTGCAATTATTTACAAACCTACTCGGAAGATACAGGATCACCTAAAATCGGCGAAGGTTGCTCGCAAACCGCTGGAAAAAGCAGGAATTTATAAAACTCAGTGTAGCTGTGGAGACGTAAACATCGGTATCACAAAAAGAACAGTCTAAAAAGGACTAGATGAGCACAAGGGGAACTGTAAAGGGGAGAGACTGACAGATCAGCTGTTGCTGAACATGTTTTTCAACCAGGGGACCACCTTATTCAATTTGATAAGACTCAGGTTTTAGCAGCCACATATGGATACCAAGAAAGACTGTACAGAGAGGCTATAGAAATTATAAAACACCTCAATAATTTCAATAGGATGGAGGAGGGCGTGAAACTAAATGAAATCTGGATTCCGGTTTTGAAGAAGAAACCGTCTTTCACCATGGGACGATATTAATGGACAACAGCAATCGGCAACGCCGAATTGCACACGCATATCATCTGACGTCACATCTCTGTGTGCGAGCCCTTGTAAACAGAGCTTGGCTTCAGTCAGTAGCGAGCCAGGGTGTGCATAGCACATTCAAATTGCCACGATCCCCCTTGAAAATGTCCTCTACAGCCAGGGACGAAACATTGGGTTTCCATACACCACGGCATAGTAGCCCGGAAATTTTTAGTAATTTTTAACACTAAGGGTGTCTTCATCATAAACAAAATTAAAACCTAGAATCAAAATGTATTAGAAATTACTACATGAAAATGTATATTTATAACAGAAAAAAAATTAATAATGACAATGGTCAAAATAAGTAGTCACACGAGACATTTACACAAAGAGCTAAATGTAAAACATATTAGGTAGTTAAAACTAGCAGCCCGAACCAAAACTGTATGATGTAGAGAGAGAACAAAATTTTTGGGTGAGTTTAGAGATTTAAAAAAAAAAGTGACATCATGTTTTAGGTGAGAGTTACAACAAATAGTAATGTTACAGTATTTATCATATTTTGAATATTGTACTCATCAAGCAAAAGGAAAATATTACTACCCAACCTACAGGAAGGGCCAAAGCATAAAGAAAATATTCAAGGATCTCTAAGTAAAAGATTCAGTGCTCTGAAAAAAATCTCTATTACACAACTGCTACTGTTCATTTTGAATAAACCAATAACTCAAAGAAATATGTTTAAAAAATTTCAAGTTCCTCAAGAACATCAAGCTTCTTCAGTACCAACTTCTCGACCTGTTCAACAGCACTCTTTTATACTTCTGCTTCATCGGGTTGTTCAGAATTTTGATTTTGTGATGTATCCATTTATATTTTTAGTTTTTTCTGGGGTGTTTCGCAGCTGAGGATTATATTAAACTATTTTCATTGCCATAAGCTGCAACATGGCCGCGAATATTCATTTTGACCAATGCAGCTTTTGTTGTGTTACGGCTTTTAACAAAATTGACATACGCGATCACTCTGAGACAGCAATTAACGCCCAAACAAGCCAAGGAAATGATGTATCCAGCTGCTCCTATCAAACATTCTCAGATTTGTTCGGGTGCAAGATCTGTACCATAGAGATGCTACCTTCCCTTTTATACTTTCATGATTTTCTCCTTATAACTCACATGTTGCAATTGAAACATCTACATCTACATGGGATACTCTGCAAATCACATTTAAGTGCCTGGCAGAGGGTTCATCGAACCACAATTATACTATTTATCTCCCATTCCATTCTCGAATAGCGCGCGGGAAGAAAGAACACCTGAATCTCTCTGTTCGAGCTCTGATTTCTCTTATTTTATTCTGATGATCATTTCTACCTATGTAAGTGGGAGTCAACAATATATTTTCGCATTCGGAGGAGAATGTTGGCGATTGGAGTTTCGCAAGTAGCCCACGCTGCAGCGATAAGCGCCGTTGTTGTAGTGATTCCCATCCCAGATCCTGTATCATTTCCGTAACGCTGTCTCCCCTGTACCGTGACAATATGAAACGAGCTGCCCTTCTTTGGACTCTTTCGATGTCCTCCGTCAAACCCACCTGATAAGGATCCCACACTGGGCTGCAATACTCCAAAAATGGACGGACAAGCGCAGTGTATGCACTGAAGAGGTATCAAAAAACATTGTTCTTAGTATGGTTAATTGTAAACCAGAGTCATCAAATGCCATATTGGAGGTATCCCCTGATACTGATGATAAGGAGAAATTGATGTGCTTCAGACAGATATGCATGGACAGCTGTTCACCTCCAGCTCCCAACAATAAATATTTTTTACCTTTACTCTTAAAAGTTTTCTGACAATCTTATTAAATGGAATTTACAGTTCAGCAATATTTCGACATACTTACGTGTACAATCAATTTCTCTTAAAAGTGTGTGTGTTGTATTTAGTGAACATGCTGTGAAATATGGAGCAATGGGTTGTAAACAATGTCTCCTGATTTACCTGGATGTAAAGTGCGAACACACTGTAACATTTAATGTTGCAAATGACACGCTGATACAAAGATTTTCACACATTGATTACGGAATATAGGCAAAGCTCTTGAGTTCCATGAAATAGGCTACAGTATTAGCACACATGTCCTCTGAATAGTGCATATACAGAGTGATCAATCCAAAGCATAACTGCCTTTGCGGTGCACGACTTGCCGGCGATGGCAGCTGCAGTTCCCGCTTAGCAGGCCGCCCCAGGTCTGCACTAAATACTAAATTTAAAGCCGCGTATCCACTTGGCACGGCAGCAGCCCGCGGTCGAACGTGCCACACAACGAACCGAACTGAGCGGTCCGGCGCCCCGTGGCAAAGGGATTCCCGTGTGCTCTGCTCGTGCAGTCGAGATGCCTTTTCCGCTGTTTGTGTGCGTGCAAAGATTGACAGCGAGACGTGTCTTGCCCTGATAGAACTGTACAAAGCAAAAGATGTCTTGTGGAATCCAGTAAACGAGGACTACCACAACTAAAATACACCCGATGAACGCATGGAGACATATAAGCAGTATAATGAAGATTTCAAGTCAGGAACTGAAAAAGAAGATGACATCTTTATTTTTATCCTACAGAAAAGGCTCGAGTGAAGAAAAGTTACGCAACAGGTTCAGGTATATTTACATTTATTACATTTCTAGAGTGTGATTTTTGTTTTGTTTTTTGTAAAAGTCCAAAAGGCGTGTCAAAGATTGCAAGTCAGCTAGCTCTGCAGCCACACAACAAAATCATACAATGCAAGTGGAAGCATTTGATATTCTGAAATCAAGTGCAACCACGTCCACAGATCTGTATTTTTCATATATTGCCAATGAACTGAGAAAATACAATCCACGTACAGTAGCACAAGTGAAGCATGCTATTAACAATGTAATTTTCGATGCCGATATGGGAAAATATTAATATAACTACGACGTAGAACGCACTCCGATATCAATAGCACATCGTGCTTCTACTTCAAACTACACACCAGCAAACACTGAACTTGCTTGTGTTACAAACTGTGTACCAGAAAACAATGAACATGCTTCTGCTACAAACTATGTGCTCTAAAACAATGATAATTAATCTATGTTCAAAAATTATCTCAATACTTTTTGAATTGTAAAACAGACCAAAAAAAATTTGAATTCTATGTAAGTTTGTGATTACAATATTTAATTTCACTGACCTTTATATATTCTTTCAGGGCCTCGATGATGGCGTCACAAACTTCCGGAACTATTCTTGATATACTTTTTGTTTGGAGACACGGAAAAGGTACTGCAAGCTTGCATAGGAATCTCCTGTGGCTAAGAACCTCAAAGTAATTGCAAGCCTCTCGAAACCGGGTATTAAGTTTTCTTATTTTTGGTTCGATTTAAGTGTTCGAAATCGTCTGAAGACAATTGAGTAAAATTTTTTTATTGTATTCTCCACCACTTCGAAAGCCGCAATAGACAGTTTCTATACAGCATTCTTTGGCGATATAATTCTCTCATCCATCAACGCACTTCTCGTTTCTCTTTCTATTGTTTTCGATGAAGGCAGCCAATGCACGAGCCGTATTCAAGGCACTATTGGTAACAAACACCAACCACAAGCGACACCTGTTGTGGAGTGATTCGTGATTCTCTGCCAGTGATCACCTCTGAACACCTGCCGCGGAGCTAGAGCAGCGTTTCGACTGAGCGTGGCTGCCGTGTACAAACACACACACACACACACACACACACACACACACACACACACACACACACATGTGCCACGCACGAACTGTTCGATGCGGCTGCCGCGGAAAATGGATACATGGCTTAATACGGATTGGTGCGCAAGTTATTTCTGACATACGTAACACAAACATTAGAAAGACAAGTTTATTACTCACCTGTATTATGCAAGAAGGTGCTGGGACTGCCTCCCTTCGTTGTTCAAGCATTTCTGACACCTGCTGAGGAAGTTGCTCATTACACTCATTGATTCTGAAAAAAGTGCATGACGGAGAAATTGATCCGAACATAACTTTCTTTTCCGATGAATCACGGTTCCACCTAAGTGGGTACCTTAATTCGCAAAATAATCGTTACTGGAGTTAGAAAAAGCCTACCTTAATTTACGAACAGCCTCTGTATGATCAAAAAATAGGAGTGTGGTGTTCTGTTAGCGGCAAGAGAATAATAGGCCCTACATTTTTTCAGGAAACAATAGTGACAGGTATGTTGAAAATATATTACAGCCTTTATTTGCCCAATCAACTGAGAACAGGCTTTCGTGACATTTCAGCAAGACTCTGTGACGGCACATACAGAGAGCTTATCACTACGGCAAATTGGTAATGTGTTCGGTGAAAGATTAATCACCAAGAACATTTGGCCCCCTCGTTCTCCCGATTTAACCCCGTGCGACTTTTATCTATGGGGAGCATTAAAAGAGAAGGTGTACAAATCAAATCTCCACACGTTAGACGAACTAAAAACAAACATTCGTAATGAAATCACCGCAATTTCAGAGAAGGAACTTCAGAGTGTAATGAGCAACTTGCTCAGCAGGTGTCAGAAATGCTTGAACAATGAAAGGAGACAGTTCCAGCACCTCCTTACGCAATACAGGTGAGTAATAAACTTGTCTTTCTCATGAAACTTCCTGGCAGATTAAAATTGTGTGTCGGAATCGGGACTCGAACCTGGGACCTTTGCCTTTCGTGGGCTGTGGCTAAGCCATGTCTCCACCATATCCTTTCTTCCAGGAGTGCATTCACCCTGTAGAATGCAACAAGTGTGTATTAAAAGAAAGAAGGCACTTCAGTCTCATTAAGAAACGACAGTTGCCACAGAACTCTAGCACGTAATCTACATACAGTAAAACCTCGTTTTACGTTTTTCAAGGGATTTCAGTAAATTGGTGTAAAATGCAGGAAAACCTAAAATGCAGGAAATAGTGTTTTAAATGGTAAAATATGCTTACTGGATCAGCCTTGCATTTTCGTAGTTTATTTGTGATATATGTACATAATAGGCATCTAAATACTCGCCAGAAAGTTTATTACACAATAAAGGTTATCCAAAATTTTACTATTTTAAGCGCAGGGCAGAACTAGTAATTTTATGGGAAGTAGAAATTTTTGACGTAATTTCAATCATTATAATCGAGGACGCCGCTGCTGGGCTATGTAAAACATCTTCAAAATTACTTGAATCGCTTCGGCAGATATCGTTTGGATGCTGCTGCCTAGCTATATAACACATCTTCAAAATTACTGCCTTTTACCGGCATTAATTATTTACATAATAAAACTCCTAAAGTTCCGTTCTTTTTGTATTTTTCAATGTTTCACACAACAATATTAGAGAATTTATTTGCATTCTTGAGTGCAAACTTATGCATAAGTATTTTTGTAACTTTTGCATAGGATTGGCATCTTACACTATTATCGCTTTCCTTGAGGTTATTGGTATTTTGATACCCAACTTTGACAGATAATGTTCTTTATTAATCAGAAATATGTATCACAAAAACAATGCAACACTGGTTCTGATTGATTGAGTACACGCCAGCCGCTCTGGCAAAGAAGCTAGCGGAAAAAGGAACTACACCGCCACAAATCAGCGTTATTCTCACGTCAACAAACCCTTCTGTTTGAGTACACACCAGGTGCTCTGGAAAAGAAGCTGGTGGAAAGAGGAACTACATCGCCACAAATCAGCGCGTTGTAAGTCAACTAGCTGCGTACTGCCAACAACGATACGCGAAATATACGTTTGAATAAATGCGAAGTGTCAAGAAACTCGACTGCGAATAATTTGTAAGTGCTCTACTTTAAGGGGAAAGCCATGCTAGTGTCAATTTATGTAGATTATCTCATTTTTTCTTCATGAACATGCTTTTGAAAAGCGTAAAACGCAGGAAAAGTGTAAATATGTTAATGCAAAAACGAGGGTGAATTAACATTGAGAACATAGTGAATTTAACAGGACCGACAAAAAATGGTGTAAATGGCGGGAAAATGTAAAAACCGGGAACATAAAAATGAGGTTTTACTGTACATATATAATTGCTTGAGTCAGCATGACATTTAAAACATTCATTATTACAGTGTGTCGGCAATTTTAGGATAGGTAGTTCAGGAGACAGTGTTTACAACTCGTTGGTCCATATTTCACGAGTTGTTCACTAAATAGAACAAATGCACTTTTAGGACAAAGCATTTGTAAATTTAAATATGTTAAAATATTTCAGAACATCAATTTCATTAAATTAATAAGAGTGTCAGACAACTTTCAGGAGTCAAACAATTTCTCCTTCCCACCAATATCAAAGATTACCCACAAATATGGCATTTATTGATTTTAGTTCACAATTAATCATACTAAAAACGAAATGTTTTTGGTACCTCTTCAGTGCACCATTACTTTGAAGTAGCAACATATGAGTTATAAGGAGAAACTGATGAAAATACCAAAGGGAAGATAGAGTCTCTGCAGGACAGAGCTCGTACCCGATCACTCGCTTCAATGTCACCATTTTAGATTATTTTAAACATGGCCAATGCAGTTCTGCAGTTCAAGATACAGTAACCTGAAGGTGTGTCAATAGTATGAAATGCGTAATTCTTGAATTAAAATAAAAAAATTTTAAAAATGTAAGAGAGACTTTTTTATACCCTCAATCTTTTTAAAATTTTCTTAAGAAAGCCCAGACTGCAGAAGGACTTAAAAATCTTACAGAGTGGTGACTAGTATCAACTTTAAAATATGCTTTGAATAACTGGACATCACCAGTTAGGATTTTTTGTGATCTCTCAAAGGCTTCTAATTGTATAAATCATGGCATTCTTCTAGATAAAATTAAGTATTGTTGTATGAGTGGGATGTGCACAAATGGTTTAAATCATATTTAATTGGAAGAGTGCAGAAAGTTGAAACAGGCAGGTCACAAGATACAGAAGAAACATTTAATTCCTTTAACTGGGGAGTTATAAAAAATTGGGTCCCACGAGGTTCCTTCTTGGGTCCTTTGCTGTTCTTAATATATATTATTGACCTGCCATTCTATATTCATGAAGATACTAAGCTAGTTCTTCTTACTGGCGATACAAGTATAGCTATCACACCCGACAAACAGGAATTAACTGATGAAATTGTAAATGATGTCTTTCTCTACAGATAAACTCTGATAAAACCCAATATATACAGTTTCATACGGTAAATGGCAGGACACCATTAACAAATTTAGACTTTGAACATAAATCTGTAACTAAGGTGGAATATTAAAAGTTTTAGGTGTTTGCATTGTTGAGGGATTGAATTGTAAGAAACACATTGAAGATCTGCTGAAATGTTCGAGTTCAGCTAATTATGCTAACAGGGTCATTGCAAAATTTGGTGATATACATCTCAGTAAATTAGCATACTAAGCTTACTACGCCTATTTTCATTCACTGCTTTCATATGGGATCATATTCTGGGGCAATTCAACATTGAGTAAAACAATATTCATTGCACAAAAGCATGTAATCAGAATAATTGCTGGAGCCCACCCAAGATCATCCTGCAGACATTTATTTAAGGATCTAGGGATCTTCACAGTAGCTTCACAATATCTATATTCAATCATGAAATTTGTTATTAACAATCAAACCCAACTCAAAAGTAATAGCTACAACACTAGGAGAAAGGGAGATATTCACTATTCAAGGTTAAATCTAACTTTGGCTCAGAAAGGGGTGAATTATGCTGCCGCAAAAGACTTCGGTCACTTACCAAGTAGCATCAAAAATCTGACAGATAGCCAACTGGTATTTAAAAAGAAATTAAAGGAATTTCTGAATGGCAACTAGTTTTACTTTAGATGAATTTTTAGATAAAAGTTAAAAAATAAAAATAAATAAAATATAAATGGGAAAAGATCCTTAAAGTATTGTCATGTATAGACACCATTTACCAAATTGACACATTCCACATCATTATGAAATGTCATGTATATGACCTATGTAACAAGTATTAATCTAATGAAATCTTTACAGACATTTTCAAACCACAGACAAAGTTTTTATTCATCTATTATCTGTGGTTTGAAAATGACTGAAAAGTTAAAACTAGATACTACTCTGTAAGATTTTAAGTTCTTCTGCAGTTAAGGACTTCTTAAGATATTTTTAATAATTTTTTAATAAATGAAGCAAGGGCCCGCTAAACCAAATAGTTGGAGGGTGCTATTGCTAAAACACTATTCAACTATACAATATTGGTGGTTCAAGAGTTACACTGAATAAACTGCCAGTTACCGTATATATCCGCAGATAATACGATGGCTGAATCATTACAAAAGGGGTTCCAAAAACCGAGGTCATCTTATCTGATAGTAGGAAGAAAAAAAAAAAAAAAAAAAAAAAAAAAAAAAAAAAAAAAAAATAGATTGAAATTTAGTCTGAAATTGGTACTTTCGCAGATAGCGTGGATTCAACCGACAAATGATAAATATTGATATGATACGTATCGAACAGGCGAATGTTATGATTTTTATGAATATGTCCTGATTTTAAAGGATGTGGTTAGGCAGGAATCTAACATTACAGCTTTCTGGGTGATTTACAAGAAAGCTTACACTCTAAGTAGCTCAGCTGAAATGATATCTATTGAATGTACAACTGTAAATCGATTTAGTGTCTTCGAACCGTAGATTCGGCCACTATGTGCCCTCAGTACTAAAATAATAATAATAATAACTCTTGTTTAACCTATACTTAACCTTCTTAAGGCTATGCTAAGAGGTTAGGTTAGGTATAGAGCAAACAAGAAATTTTTTTTAGCGCTAATCTCCGGTTCAGAAACATTCGCTTATTCCACACATATCGTTTCGAAACTTATCGATTTGATTTATATCGTTTAGAGATCAAAGCCGCGCTATGCATCACATCTGCGATATTACACCGTGGAGGAAAGATTTAGGAAAACAAAGTTTTGTGTAATTAAAAAAATATATAAATGAAACGAAAATAAGAGGACAGATTTGAATAAGGTTGAAGGACGAAAATAATCTGCCGAATGAATAGAAGTGAAAACGTGTAGAAAAAAGATCGGAAAAGTCGGAAAAACAGACGGAAATATCGAAAAACGGGAATGGAAATAATCGGAAAGTTGCTACGAAATTCCGAAAATTGTTATGAAATGAAAACGTGTAGAAAAAAAGATCGGAAATGTCGGAAGAACGGACGGAAATATCGAAAAACGGGAATGGAAATAATCGCGAAGTTGCTATGAAATGCCGAAAATTGTTAAAAAATGTAAACGTGTAGAAAAAAGATCGGAAATGTCGGAAGAACAAACGGAAATATCGAAAATGGAAATAATCGCGAAGTTGCTATGAAATGCCGAAAATTGATATGAAAAGCCGAAAATTGTTATGAAGTGCCAATTAAAGGTTATAGTAAATGAAGTTCTGAGATGATGTTTGCAGTAAAATGAGAAATGTAGATGAAAGGGGGATATTATCGAGATGCAGTTTTGAAGGCGGTATCCGCGAGAATATGAATAAAAATAATAATAATGACGTTGGTCGTTTTGTTTGGATAAGCTCACAAGTTAATATTACTGATTGTTGTACAGATTGTTGTATGTAGTCTAATTGCCTGGAGAAAATTGAATTGTAACTAAGAGGGGAGGTAAAAATAGAGTGAAAATACTATGTAGAATATAAACAGAAGGAGAAAGTAAGTCTAGGTGTGCTTGCGTTTCGATATGTCTGAGTGTGTGTGTATTTGTTTACCTTCCTTTTTTTCCCCTAAGGTAAGTCCTTCCACTCCTGGGATTGGAATGACTCCTTTTCCACTTCCTTAAAACCCATATCCTTCCCTTTTCCTCCCCTTTTTTCCTCTTTTTCCTGAAGAAGCTGCCAGTGGTGGCGAAAGCTTGTATGTGTGTTTGTGTGTGATTTTATTTGTTTCTCTCGACGAGCCGCTCCTTTTGGTAAGTCATCTCTTTTCTATTTTTATTTTTAAAAAAATATATATATTTGCTTTACGAGCTTTATTAATTTATTGAGAGGACAAGGGTACATACGATAACCTATATGCCATAAAGCAGGAATAGAATTATTTATTTAGACAGCAGCTTGATTTACAATGTTGCTTGTCAAAAATAATTTCTCAATATATCCCAAGTTGAAATCAAATAATTAGAGTAAATTTACATGTGGAGTAGTGAAAATATTTTGGATCTACACGCAACAATTGCGGCTTCCTTTGAAATACTTTATCTTCTGTTCTTGGGCAATTTCGTGTGCATCAGTGAGATTACATGTCGCCTCGGAGAAAGAAATTCTTTTTTGCCCCCAGCTTTGCGGTGTAAATACTACATGCTTCTTCACAAACGGATACAACATTGCACTACATGCAAGAAAGTTCAAAAGCAGAGCGCAAACACTGCAACAAAGAGTGAGGCGGACAGCCGACTTCGTTTTATTGGGAGAATTTTGGGAAGATGTACTTCACCTGTAAAGGTGACCGCGTATAAAACGCTTGTACGACCACGTCTTGAGTATTGCTCAAGTGTTTGGGACCCGCAGCAGATCAGTTTAAAGGAAGACATAGAGGCGGTTCAGAGACGAGCAGCTAGATTTGTTACCGGTAGGTTCGACCAATGCGCGAGTGTCATGGAAATGCTCCGGAAACTCAATTGGGGATCACTGGAAGAAAGACGATGTTCTTTTCGTGAATTTCTGTTAAGTAAATTTAGAGGGCCGGAATTTGAAGATCTTGCTGCCGCCTACTTACATTTTGCGTAAAGATCACAAAGACAAGATAAGAGAAATTAGGGCTGGTACAGAGGCATATAGGCATTCTTTTATTCCTCGTTTAATTTGGGAGTGGAATAGGAAAGGAAATGCCTAGTAGTGGTACAGTGTACCCTCCGCCATGCACCTTACGGTGAATTGTGGAGTATGTACAGTAGAACTTCGTTTTTACGCTTTTCAAGGGACTTAAGTAAAATGGTGTAAAATGCAGGAAAATGTAAAATGCAGGAAATAATGTTTTAAATGGTAAAAAATGCTTACTGCATGAGCCTTGCATTTTCGTAGTTTATTTATGATATATATACATAATAGGCATCTAAATACTCGCCTGGAAGTTTATTATATAATAAAGGCTATCCAAATTTTTACTATTTTAAGCGCCAGGCAAAACATAATTTTATGGGAAGTACAATTTTTGACGTAATTTCATTCATTATAATCCAGGATGCCGCTATTTTAAGCGCCAGAAAGACCTGGTAATTTTATGGGAAGTAGAAATTTGACGTAATTCCATTCATCATAATCGTGGACGCCTCTATTTTAACCGCCAGGCAAAACTGGTAATCTTATGGAAAGTAGGAATTTCGACATAATTTCATTCATTATAATCGAGGACACCACTATTTTAAGCGCCAAACACAACTGGTAATCTTCTGGAAAGTAGAAATTTCGACGTAATTTCATTCATTATAATCGAGGACACCGCTATTTTAAGCGCCAAACACAATTGGTAATCTTATGGAAAGTAGAAATTTCGACGTAATTTCATTCATTATAATCGAGGACGCTGCTATTTTAAGCTCCAAACAGAATTGGTAATCTTCTGGAAAGTAGAAATTTCGACGTAATTTCATTCATTATAATCGAGGACGCCACTGCTGGGCTATGTAACACTATCTTCAAAATTACCTGAACCACTTCGATATCGTTTGGACGATGCTGCCAGGCTATGTAACACATCTTCAAAATTACTGCATTTTACCGGCATCACGTAATTATTTACGTAGTAAAACTCAAAATTCCGTTATTTTTGTATTTTTAGATATATGATATTAGATGAAATTAGAGAATTTATTCGCGTTTTCGAGTACAAACATATGCATAAGTATTTTTGTGAAGTTTGCATAGGATCTGCACCTCTCACTATTATATCTTTTTTTTTTTTTTTTGATGCTGTGGGTATTATGATACCCAACTTTGACAGATATTGTTCCTTATTAATCAGAAATATGTATCACAAAAACAATGCAACTCTTTATTCTCACGCCAACAAAGCAACTGGTTCTGATTGTTTGAGTAGACGCCAGCCGCTCTGGCAAAGAAGCTAGCAGAAAGAGGAACTACACCGCTACAAATCAGCGTTATTCTCACGCCAAGCGATTTGGCAAAGAAGCTGGTTGAAAGAGAAACTACATCGCCACAAATCGGCGCGTCGTAAGTCATCAACGAAAGACGAAATATACGTTTGAATAAATGCAAAGTGTCAAGAAACTCGACTGCGAATAATTTTTAAGTGCTATAATTTATGGGGAAAGCCATGCTAGCGTCAGTTTATGTACATTACGTCATTTTTCTTCACGAAAATTCTTTCGAAAAGTGTAAAACGCGGGAAAAGTGTAAATATGTTAATGCAAAAACCAGGGCGAATTAACATTGTACACATAGGAAATTTGACGGGACCAACAAAAAATGGTGTAAATGGCGGGAAAACGTAAAAACCGAGAATGTAAAAACGAGGTTTTACTGTATGTAGATGTAGACGTACCAATCACGAAAACTACTTTTGGTGGCTTCTAGTGGCTTTTTTCAGAACTTCCTGAAGCTTTGTCTTCGAATCTATGTCGAAGGCATATTTTTAGATTCCGAAAACCCCATACATTTGGGTAAATACGATAACTTGGGGGTCGTCTTATAGGCCAGATACATGCTTAAACTATAAAATCTTGATGAAAATTTGTACCTCGTCTTATCTGCGGAAATACACGGTAAATGAGTGAGAGGAAAGCTTCAAACAGTTAAACTCACTGCAAGCGGAGCTGGCAGGCCCGCTGGAGAAGCCGTCCGACCCGTTGGAGAGCACCGCGTCCGGCAGGTCAGTCCGGGGCGACTCGATGGCTCCCAGGATGCACGTCATCAGGCTCTCGAAGAAGTTCGGGAAACCGTCGTACCCTGCACATGAGTGTCACATGCCTTATACATTTCTCACCAAAAAGAACCAAAATACAGTAGAACCACCTTTTTACGCTTTGTTAGGGACTTCAGTGAAATGGTGTAAAATGCAGGAAAATGTAAAATGCAGGAAATGTTTTAAATGGTAAAATATGCTTACTGGATCAGCCTTGAATTTTCATAGTTTATTTGTGATATATGTACATAATAGGCACCTAAATACTCGCCAGGAAGTTTATTATACAATAAAGGTTATCAAAATTTTTACTATTTTAAGCACCAGGCAAAGCGCAATTTTATGGGAAGTAGAAATTTTTGACGTAATTTCATTCATTATAATCGAGGGCTATGTAACACATCTTCAAAATTACTGCCTTTTACCGGCATTAATTATTTACGTAATAAAACTCATGAAGTTCCGTTCTTTTTGTATTTTTAGATGTTTCACACAACGATATTAGAGAATTTATTCGCTTTCTCGAGTAAAAACATATGCATAAGTATTTTTGTGATATTTGCATAGGATCGGCATCTCTCACTATTATCGCTTTTCTGTGGTTTTGGGTATTATGATACCCAACTTTGACAGATAACGTTCTTTATTAATCAGAAATATATATCACAAAAGCAATGCAACTATTTATTCTCACCTCAACAAAGCAACTGGTTCTGATTGTTTGAGTACACGCCAGCCACTCTGCCAAAGAAGCTAGTGGAAAGAGGCACTACACTGCCACAAATCAGCGTTATTCTCTCGTCAACAAACCGTTCTGTTTGTCTGAGTACATGCCAGGCACTCTGGCAAAGAAGCTGGATGAAAGGGGAACTACATCAACACAAATTGGCGTGTCGTAAGTCGACAACGAAATGTGAAATATATGTTTGAATAAATGCAAAGTGTCAAGAAACTCGACTGCAAATAATTTTTAAGTGCTATACTTTATGGGGAAAGCCATGCTAGCGTCAATTTATGTACATTACGTCATTTTTCTTTACGAACATGCATCTGAAAAGTTAAAACACGGGAAAAGTGTAACTATGTTAACGCAAAAATGAGGGTGAATTGACATTTTAAACATAGGAAATTTGATGGGACCGACAAAAATTGGTGTAAATGGCAGGAAAATGTAAAAACCGATAACGTAAAAATGAGGTTTTACTGTATTCAATTGCTTCGTTCAGACAGGTGAAAATTTGAGATGGGTCTTTGCAATTCCATTATAGGAACAGGAAACGTGACAGAAGAACATGGTCTGTGGAAGGGAATGAGGGAGGAGGGGACACACATCTAGCAGAATTTTGCAGAGACCACAATGTTTTATCATCACTAACAATTGGGCTAGTAATTGTGTACAAGAGCTGTATACAATGTCTGCTAAAAAAAAAAAAAATTCCAGAACATGCATGAGTCATGACAATGGAGTGATGGAGTGAAATTTGCCAAGTTTGACTCATGGCTCGTGAGTCAAGATCAGAAAGACTGTCACCTTACAATCTGTGAAGAGCTTCCGTATTCAGCAAATGATATCGACCTGGTGCCTGCGGACTTTCTTTAATTTCAAAAGTTGAAAATCCCACTGAAATGACAAAGATTTGTAATGACAGATGAGATAAAAGAAAATTCGCAGATGGCGTTTCGCTTGATCCGGCAAGAAGCATACTGAGACTACTTTCAGAAGTGGAAATTGTATTAGGAGCAGCTGTGGAGAACACTACTGCACAGGAGATAGCACAGTAATTCTGGACTTTGTTGAACAGACCTCAACATAGAATTGGATGGGACGACACTAAGAGCTTACAGATTGATTATAACAGCAGAACACTGTTTTTACGCTTTTTAAGGGACTTCAAAGAAAATAGTATAAAAGGTGAGAAATTATGTTAAACAGTAAAATTTGCTTACTCTGGGTCAACATTGTATTTTTGTAGTTTATGTATCAAACACTGAAAATGCCAGGAAGGATTCAAATGTTTTGAGAAAGGTAGGTTTAGGTTGCTACTCACCACAGACACATCTGATGATCGACAGAGGGCCACACGTAACAGAATACAACATTGTTGACAAATAATACCATACTTGGCAATTTAAAAAAGTAAATAAGATAAAAATGGGACTGAATGTAAAGTGGCCGGGGGGGGGGGGGAGCGGGAGGAGGAAGGAAGCTTAGGGTTTAACGTCCTGTCTTCAGCTCGGTCATTAAAGACGGAGCTAACACTTGGAGTTTTGGGTAAGGATGGGGAAGGAAATCGGGCATGCCCTTTCAAAGTGACCATCCTGGCATATGCCTGGAGTGATTTAGGAAAATCTAAATCTGGATGGCTGCAGTTGGATTTGAACCACCATCCTCCCGAATGCAAGTTCAGTTTGTTACCACTGTGCCACCTCTCTTGGTTGGGATTTGGCAAACAAACTGCCCCTGGCAGGCCAGCAAATACTGATCCTAGGCCCTCTCTCAGAAGAGAGACAGGATTCGCAGACAGACTTTTGGCAATATTGGCTGGAAATCACTCTTTGGATTTATTAAGGCAGGGTTAAAATACAGGGAGCAAAGTGTTACCTGTATCCAATCCCTAATATTAACACTGACAAAACTGTTAAGGAACTATGAAAAAATCTGGAAATGGAATTAAAGTTTGGGGAGAGGTGTGCTGATGAAATTCTTATTCTGTTACTAGTCGGCAAAGGAATTGCGGGATTAGCTGAACAGATTGTAAACTGTTTAAAAAACTGTAATGTAGTTGAAATGACAAGTGACCCTGGGAATAACTTTAGAACAACTAAAGAATGAGAGGCACAACATGGTTTCATCAGGTGTAAACCAATCACGGTGTAATAATCACTGCCAATCATTATGTGTCATTACTTGAAAGGTCCCCATTGCTGGCCTTGTTTAGGGCGTATACTGCAAGCTTGTGTTGTGCCATATTTTGTTTCGCTGTGCTTTTGAAAGATCTCACACTTCCAAAATGCCAATGAAAACATGTTCTAATAATCGAGCTGCAGGTAGGGATGGTAATTGTGTGAAGAGAGAGAGAGAGAGAGAGAGAGAGAGAGAGAGAGAGAGAGAGAGAGAGAGAGAGAGAGTGTGAGCCCACACATTGTTGTTCTGATGAAGACTGTGACTGATAATTTAAGTTGTTTGAGTGTTGTTGTTGTTGTTGTTGCTGCTGCTGCTGCTGCTGCTGCTGTCTTCAGTCCACAGACTGGTTTGATGCAGCTCTCCACGCTACCCTGTCTTATGCAAGTCTCTTCATCTGCGAATAACAACAGCAACCTACATCCTTTTGAATCTGCTTACTGTATTCATCCCTCGGTCTCCCTCTATGATGTCTCAGAATATGTCCCACCAATATATCTCTTCTTTTAGTCAGAATGTGCCAAAAAATCATTTTCTCCCCAATTTCGTTGAGCATTGTTAAGTGATCTACCCATCTAATCTTCATCATTTGTCTGTACTACCACATTTAAAAAGCTTCTACCATCTTTTTGTCTGAACTCCTTATTGTCCACACTTCACTCCCATGCAATGCTACTCTCCAAACAAATGCTTTCAGAAAGAATTTCCTAACGTTTAAATTAATATTTCATGTCAACAAAGTTTGCTTCTTCAGAAACGTTTTTCTTCCCATAGCCATTCTGCATTTTATATCTTTTCTACTCCATCCAACAGAATTTATTTTGTAACCCAAATAACAAAACTCATCTTCTATTTTTATTGTCTCATTACCTAATCTAATTCATTCAGCTTTGTCTGATTTTCTGACACGTTCCATTACTGTTGTTTTACTCTTGTTGAAGTTCAGCTTATACCCTACTTTCAAGACACTGTCCATTCTATTCAATTGCTCTTCTATATCGTTCGCTGTCTCTGACAGAATTATTTTGTCATCGGCAAACCACAAAGTTTTTATTTCTTGAAACTTGCTGGCAGATTAAAATTGTGTGCCGGAACCGGGACTCGAACCTGGGACCTTTGCCTTTCACAGGCATGCGCTCTACCGACTGAGCTATGCCGACACGACTCACGATGCTGCCTCACAACTTTACTTCCGCCAGTACCTCGCCTCCTACTTTCCAAACTTGACAGAAGCTCTCCTGCGAACCATGCAAGACTAGCACTCCTGGAAGAAAGGGTATGGTGGAGACATGGCTTAGCCACAGCCTACGGGATGTTTCCAGAATGAAATTTTCACTCTGCAGCGGAGTGTGTGCGCTGATATGAAACTTCCGGACAGATTAAAATTGTGTGCCGGAACCAGAACTCCAACCTGGGACCTTTGCCTTTCGCGGGCAAACTTTAATTCCTTCTCCAAATTTCTCCTTGCATTCCTTCATGTAAGTTCCTCAATGTAAAGACTGAACAACATTACTCCCTTCCCAAATACTGTGTCCCTTTGATGCCCTCTGACTCTTGTAACTGCTGTCAGCTTTTTATACAAGTTGAATTCATCTCTTCTCTCCCTATATTTTACCCCTGCTACATTCAGAATTTGAGTGCTACTGTCTTTTTTTATATGCCTGTATGCAGCTTGGAAGTTGTCTCTGTGATGAGTTGGAACCTCTCATTATACAACCCAGATGAATAGTCCACCACACACTGTGTACCTACCAGGATAGGCGTTGATGTCGATGATGGCGATGCGGCCGCTGCAGTTCTCGACGACCACATCCACGCCGAGCAGTGCCAGGCCGAGCTTCGAGCGCAGGGCGTTGACGACCGCCCTCAGCCTCTCGGGGTCCGGCGGCGGCTGCTGGGGCACCGTCGCCGCGTCCTCCGGGTCCAGCACGGAGAGCGCCGACTGTGAATCCGCCTTCGACACGTCGTGGCTGTCGTAAAATATCGTGTCTCGATCTGTGGAATGAGTGAATAAACGTGAAACATTGCCGTGACAAATTTCTAACTGGTAAGGGTAGTCAACGACTACTTGCTGCTAGGTTATTGCTGGAAATTGAGGTAGCTACGAGCCCTATGGCAGTGTACCCTTACTGGACTAGGCTGCTGAGAAAACCACAAGAATGAAAATCCAAATTGCCTAACAGCGAAGTTATTGTCATGTATATTCTATCTTTGAGCATATTCAAAAATTATAGATGGAAATATTCCTGGTGGGATAAATTTATATAAAAAATAGAAATTGGATGACTTACCCAAAGCACAGGTCTGTCGAGAGACACAAATAAAATCACACACATACAAGCCTTAGCCACCGCTGGTCGCTTCTTCAGGAAAAAGAGGAAGGAAGGAGGGGAGAAAGGGAAGGATATGGGTTTTAAGGAAGTGGAAAAGGAGTCATCCCAATCCCAGGAGTCGAAGGACTTACCTTAAGGGGAAAAAGGAAAGTTAAACAAGTGTACACACACCCACACGCTAACACAACAAGGTAGACATTTGTAAACAGCAAAGAGGTTGAAAAGAGATAACAATTGAGACAGAGGCTCTGTTCAGAGAACTGAGGCAAAGATGTTAAGATGGTGGGCGAGAATTTGAATTTAGCCGAGGTTGAGACCAGGTGGGCAACGGGAAGAGAGAATATGCTGAAGGGCAAGTTCCGGAGTTCTGAAGGTTGGTGACGGTGGGCAGTATCCAGATAGCCCAGACGGTGAAACAATGTGCTCATTTCGAAATGAGATCCATCCTTCATGACATCCTTCCCACTACATCAAGAGTGTCTTTCCACTGCCCACCTAACCTTCGTAACCTCCTAGTCCATGCCTATGAAATCCCCAAACCACCTTTCCTACCGTCTGGCTCCTACCCTTGTAACCGCCCCCGTTGTAAAACCTGCCCTATGCACCCTTCCACCACCACTTACTCCAGTCCAGTAATCCGGAAGGTGTACACGATCAAGGGCAGAGCCACTTGCGATAGCACCCACATGATTTACCAACTGACATGCCTGCACTGTGAAGCGTTCTATGTGGGAATACCAGCAACAAACTCTCCATTCGCATGAATGGTCACAGGCAGACAGTGTTGGTAATGAGGATCACGCTGTGGCTAAACACGCCTTGGGGCACGGCCAGCACATCTTGGCACAGTGTTACACCGTCCGGGTTATATGGATACTTCCCACTGACACCAACCTTTCAGAACTCCAGAGATGGGAACTCGTCCTTCAACATATTCTCTCTTTCCGTTGCCCACCAGGTCTCAAACTTCGTTAGTTTGAAATTCCCGCCCAACATTCTACAACATCTTTGCCTCCAATCTCTGGACAGAGCCGCTGCCTCGACTGGCATCTCTGTCCAACCTCTTTGCATTTTGCATATGTCTGGCCCTGGTGTGAGTGCGTATATATGTGTGTGTGGGTGGGTGTGTTTGTTTACCTATCCTTTAAAAAATCCCGGGATTGGAATGACTCCTTACCCACTCCCTTAAAACTCTCATCCTTTCCTTTTCCCTCTCCTTCCCTGCTCTTTCTGATGAAGTGACCTTAGGTTGCGAAAGCTCAGTTTTGTGTGTGTGTGTGTGTGTGTGTGTGTGTGTGTGTGTGTGTGTATGTTTTTATTTTTATTTGTGTAACAATGAACCGATGCCTTCTCGCCAACTTTCTTTCCCTCAATTTCCCCTCCTCCCTCCCCCCGAACAGTAGTGTTTCCCTCTATATTATCATCATCAATTTAAAATGAAACAAAAAGTATATTTATTCAAGAAAGCAGATAAAAATTTGATTAAAACTTTCCTGAGTGAGAATCTCTAGTCTTTCGAAACTAACAATGTGAGTGCAGATCAGACGTGCCTTACATTCAAAGAAATAATATCGACAACCATTGACTGCAATTAAAGAATCCCTGAGACGGATTTACGTCTCTAATATGTCAAAGACATTATTGATAGATCTGAAGCATTGAATTAAAATATGTGGTGCGGCCGGGAATCGAACCCGGACCTCCATGCTTACTAGGCAGACGTCTTAACCGTTAGACTACCACACCACTAACGATTAAGGCGCATCTGAATAGTCTATGTACGATTTCCCTCCACAACACAAACTTTAATTCAGCTTCTTTGTTCCAAAGATAATTGCCACTACTGCCAAGGCTCTCCATGCAGCGGAATAGCACCTCAGCAATGGACATGGTGGAACAATCCTGTTATGGTGATATAAATATCAATTAATACAATTAAAGAATCCCTGAGACGGATTTACGTCTCTAATATGTCAAAGACATTATTGATAGATCTGAAGCCTTAATCGTTAGTGGTGTGGTAGTCTAACGGTTAAGACGTCTGCCTAGTAAGCATGGAGGTCCGGGTTCGATTCCCGGCCGCACCACAAATTTTAATTCAATGCTTCAGATCTATCAATAACCATTGACTGATTTATAACAAACAAATTAACAAAAAAGGAGGCTGATCTACCATGGAACACAAAACAAGTTACTTCACTCTAGCAAAAGCAAAGAAAAAAAGCATGCTAAATTTAAATGGACAAAAAAAAAAAAAAAAAAAAAAAAAAAAAAAAAAAAAAAACAACTAAGATTGGCAATCTTTGACAAAAACTCAGAATTTAGCTTGAAATTCAATTCGAGAAGCTTATAATAGTTTCCACAATGGAACACTGTCACATAATTTGGTAGAAAATCCTAATAAATTCTGGTCATATTTAAAATATGCTAGCGGCAAAACACAATCAATACCTTCACTATGCGATAGCAATGGTGATGCTACTGATGACAGTTCCGTTAAAGCAGAAACACTTAACACAGTTTTTTTTTAATTGCCTTCACCAAAGAACATTTAGATAAGATATGCATGACACAAAAATGACAACTGACCCTTAATAATGACGTGTGATATCATCCATATGGCCACTGAAAGAGGTCTATTAAAGTTCATTTGCACGATAAATCAGTCAAATCTACAGGCCATTAATTCAACGAAAAAACTAGAAACAGCATTTATGAACAATTGAAATTGGAAAGCACACAAAAAAGATATTGTAGGGAAGGCGAACCAAAGGCTACATTTCATTGACAGAACACTACAAAGACCCAACAGTTCTACTAAAGAAACTGCCTACACTACACTTGTGTGTGTTATTTTGGAGTACTGCTTCACACTGTGGGAAACACACCAAATGGGACTAATAGACAATTTAAAAAATGTTCTGAGAAGGGCAGCTCGTATTGTATAATTACAATATAGGGGAAAGAGTGTCACAGAAATGATGCACAAGTTGGGGTGGAAATCATTAAAAGAAAGACATTATCTGTTGCAGTGAGATCTATTTGCAAAATTTCTTTCAACGACTTTCTCTTCAGAATGCGAACTTATTTTGTTAGCACCCACCTACATATGGAGACATGATCATCAAAGTAAAATAAGAGAAATTAGATTGAAAACGGAAAGATTTTGGTGCTACTTTGTCCTGTTAGCTATTGGAGAATGGAACTGCAGAGAAATATCATACAAGCGGTTTAATGAACCCTTTGCCAAACACTTACAAGTGACTTGCAGAGTATTTATGTACATTGTAGAGATTGTGATCACTTGTGCTTGAGTAAGTCAGAGTGAATGTAGGAACAAATATGTATCTTTTTCCAATGAAGGCTGTAGCCAAAGATTTAGGACAAATGAATGTGATTGTTTATTCTCTGCGTTTGTCTGCTCGGCAATTGTCTTTATGGTGAGTTGCTACCTATCTTCTATTATTGGCATGTCAACCTGGACTTTCCATTGCTAGTAATCACCAATTTGGTATTTGTGTGAAGTGTGGGGTAAATGTTGCTGCGAAGCACCACGTAAACCGACTGCCGGATCGTGGCGCAGGGGGTAGCGTCACCGACTGTGGTGCTGAAGGTCGCCGGTTCAATCCCGTCCACCGGCAAAAATTTATTTCCTTGTAATTAACAATTCCAGAATGTTCTACATCTTTCTTATGTTCACTTGTAAATTCTACTCGTCTCTTATGTTAACTGTTCTTCTAATTTCTGGTACATTCTGTCTGTGTATAAATAGCAGAGCACTCTGCCCGAGAGGCGGTTAGTGCTGCGTGTATGTTCAGTTCGTAATAAACCTGCTTTCAGTATAAGTGCTGTGTTCAGTTGTTAAGCCTGCTTCCATTTCAACGTGACAATATTGTAGATGGAGATGAATACGGTGCAGCAGGTTGCGTACCTGTCAACCTACAAAACTTAAAAATCAGGAGATTCTTCAAAAAAAAAAAAAAAAAAAAAAAAAAAAATCAGGAGATTACGTTCTGTCAAAAACTGTGGCGGATTTTACTATAAACCTTAAGGTAACTGATTTTAGCCTTTTCCTGTCATCTCACGACACTACATAATGACTACAAAACGACACTTGCATTAACCCAAATGTTGGATACATTTCTATTTGTAGCCAGTCCAGATATAGTGATTGATTATTTTTACCAAAACAAATAAGTTCACAGCTGTATTTTTGTGCTATACTGCTACAAGAAACATTTTATGAAACAAGTGACCCACATGTTCATCACATTTAATTGGTAAATCGTACTGCACAATGCAAATAAGCACACTACGTGTATCACATGACCACTTTCACTTTTCTCAGCAATTTCAGTCTTTTACTGTTACTCTCACACTTTTAATTTTCTTTGACGTATTCCGGTACATCGCGTTTTCTACCGTGTGATGTGGAAATATCACATTGACAAAGAGTACAAAATACAAATAATGTTCCGAAAACTGCTTAAAAAAGGGATCATATTTTTTGCCATCCTATAACACATGCCTCAAAATTGAAACCCCATAATCACATAAACTAACTGTTTAGACAAAAGCTGAGTTTCTGCAATATGCGTATGAAACTGACACTCCTAACTATCCACTCAAAATGTTTCCATCGATTAAAAACCACTGAAGTGATTTCACTTATGTGCAATGACAAAACAGAACATTCAAAAATAGCAGATCGAAACATTACAAGTGTATTTGCAAATACGCGGAAGGAGGAGAAATAATCGTTATACAAGTCAAGCGCAACTCCCAATTTCTATGAATTTCTATACATATACGTAAAAAATAGATGAAGTCCACTTACCAGGCGAAGGAGCACAGGCAGTGATAGCAACAAATAAACACACACAACACAAGCTTTCGCAACACAGTTGCTTCTTCAGGCAGAAGGGAAGGAGAGAGAAAAGGAAATGATGAGGGTTTTAAGGGAGTGGGTAAGGAGTCATTCCAATCCCAGGACAGGAAAGACTTACCTTGGGGGGGAAAAGGAGGGTAAACAAACAAACACACACACACACACACACACACACACACACACACACACACACACATACACACACACACATTTACACAGACACAAGTACACTTAGGCAGACATACTGTAGAAAGCAAAGAAGTTAAGAAGTTAGACAGAGATGCCACTTGAGGCACAGTCTCTGTCCAGAAAACTGCGGCAAAGATGTTAAAGATGATGGGCGGGAATTTGAATTTAGCGGAGGTTGAGACCAGGTGGGCAACGGAAAGAGAGAAGGGCAAGTTCCCATTTCTGGAGTTCAGAAAGACTGGTGTCGGTGGGAAGTATCCAGATAACCCGGACGGTGTAACACTGTGCCAAGATGTGCTGGCCGTGCACCAAGGCGTGTTTAGCCACAGGGTGATCCTCATTTCCAACAAACACTGTCTGCCTGTGACCGTTCATGCGAATGGACAGTTTGTTGCTGGTCATTCCCACATAGAACGCTTCACAGTGCAGGCATGTCAGTTGGTAAATCACGTGGGTGCTGTTGCAAGTGGCTCTGCCCTTGATCGTGTACACCCTCAGGGTTACGGGACTGGAGTAAGTGGTGGTGGAAGGGTGCATAGGGCAGGTTTTACAACGGGGACAGTTACAAGGGTAGGAGCCAGAAGGTAGGGAAGGTGGTTTAGGGATTTCATAGGTATGGACTAGGGGGTTACGAAGGTTAGGTGGGCGGCGGAAAGACACTCTCAGAGGAGTGGGGAGGATGTCATGAAGGATGGATCTCAATTTGGGGCAGGATTTAAGGAAGTCGTATCCTTGCTGGAGAGCCACATTCAGAGTCCGCTGCAGTCCCGGAAAGTATCCGGTGACAAGAGGGGCACTTCTGGGGTTCTGTTGGAGGTTCTGAATTTGGGGGGATGAGGAATAAATTTCTATACATATTTAGGTTAAAGTGATAAATGAACAAAGGACTTTTGACCATTGGCCAAAAACCAAATCTTTGGTTTCAGGATATAAGCAAAAAATCGGAAGAAAAAATGGCAAAATCAGGAGGTGGGAGAAAAAGTGAAAAATCAGGAGACTCCTGCCTAAATTGGGAGAGTTGGCAGGTATGAGGTTGTAGTAGTTATTTGGAGAGAGAAAGGCTTGAACAGGATGAAGTAGTATGGGGAGCTGCATCAGGTCAGTCTTTGGACTTAGAAAAAAATTATAAACAAACAAATTTGCTATTAGTATCACAAGTCCAAAGTTTTAAACACCACAAAAAGAACAAAGAAGCCAGTTCTCACCACAGGGGTAGAAGTTCTTGAGGGATGGCCTCTCCACGATGTGCTGCTCGTCGCCCACCACGTATATCTTGTACAGGATGGCGTTGTGGTTGATGAAGCTCTGGGCAACACACGGGGGCTCGCAGTCGCGCACCCCGCGCTCGTTGAAGATGAGGCACATCTGGAAGAGGAAACAAAGTTGGCTTTTTCAGGTTAGACTACAGTACTGTTAACGCAAGTCCTGCTGTGACAGGACTCTAGTTCCTGCCTGGAAAAATTATTCCTCAAATGTAAAGTGTCAAGTAGGTACTTTTCTGCATCCGAAATTAGAAAATTAATATTAGAAATAAAATCCCTTAATAAAGGAAATACAGTAATTGAAAAACTCAGGAAAATGGCAGAAAAAAACTTTTATTATACGATTACACTATCAAAACTGCACATGGTAATTATTTTAAACCATTTTGTAGCAGTCTGTTGTATTCAGAGTGGTTTTAAAGCACACGTTAAAAATTTCCTCCCTGCGTTTGAAGCCAATGAATTACGCGAGTTGTTGTTGTGGTCTTCAGTCCAGAGGCTGGTTTGATGTAGCTCTCCACAATACCCTATCCTGAGCAAAGCCTCTTTAACTCCACATAAGAACGGCAACCTGCATCTGTCTGAATCTGCTTACTGTATCCATCTCCTGGTCTTCCTAAGCGGTTTTTACTCCACACACTTCCCTCCAACGCTAAATTCACAATTCCTTGATGTCTAAGAATGTGTCCTACCAATCGATCCCTTATTTTAGTCAGGGTATGCCAGAAATTCCTTTTCTCCTCAATTCTGTTCAGTACCTCCTCATTAGTTACGCGATCCACCCACCTAATCTTCAGCATTCTTCTGTAGCACCACATTTCAAAAGCCTCAATCCTCTTCCTGTCCGCACTGTTTATCGTCCATGTTTCACTCCCGTACAAGGCAACACTCCACACACTGGCGGGACGAAGATTTCATTCAATCGAGGAGGTGATTGAAGAAACTAATAGTTATTTTGCAGGCTCGGACAATTCCTATTTTCGGAAGGGATCAACAAAATAAAAAAAAAATGTTGGACGAAGTGTATAAGTTTCAACAAGACTGTGAAAAAATAAAAATGGTTCTCCCCAAACATGTTCGTAGTTTTTTAATTTTTGCACAGACTTTTCAAATGCTCCTCTTAGATGAAGAACAGTATTCCATCTATTTCACAAAAAAAGTGACATAGTGCATTTGCACTAAATGCAATTTCAGTTATGTCCGAAAGAACAAACTCCAATTTTGATCATTCAGCCATTATAAATCACGACACCAAGGAGTTTATATAATCATCATTATATAAATACGCTAACACAAAAATTGTGGTACAGATTACCAATTTATTCGTACAAGAAGGCCAATGAAAGTTACATAATTCGAAAGATTGTCTGTTGTAGATTTCACAAATATAAATATTGCGTGTGCATTTAGCCATTATAAGTGGTAAAAGGAAGTAGAAATTTTCCTACCTAGAGCTTGGATCAAGGTCTACACTCTCCAACAATCAGCTCACTGATTGGCTATTCGCCCTGACCAAAGACGCTGTAATGCAACGCATCTGCAGTATTAAAATGACATATTAAAATAAGTGAATATCGAAACATGGAGTGCTTCCAACTCACTTTCTTGTGCCGTTCAACTGCTTCATTTTCGCAGTGATTAAGAGTGGTTCAAGAAAATGGATGTTTTCATATGAATGCCGATATAAAGGATGATGCGCTGGGAGAGGCATCTAGCGGTGCTCGACATGTTGTCAGCTCTGGAATTCTGAATATCGGAGTATCGAAATAACATTATTTCTTGGCGTTGTATAAATATACGAACACCAAAATTGTAGTTCCATTTCAAACATTAGGCTAATGAAAGTTATATAATTCGAAAATGGCATGAGAAGTATATACTTCCATTTTTCTTTGTTGTTATTGTGTCAGGCATTTTCCTTGACACTTAAAAGATACCGTTTCATACCTCCCAGTGCCGATTAAATTTTACCAAATATCCCAGCGGCCTCCTATGATAATGTTGGCAACAGATGCTGAACAGTGAGAATCCTTTGAGTCTTCATTTTAGCCAATCACTTGACAACACTGATGTTTTCTCGTGGAATCTTCACTTTACGAGGGCAATTATTTTTACTGAGAGGACGAGGGTACATACGAGAACCTGTCAACCATAAAGCAGGAACAGCACTATTTGTTTACTTCATGGTCTGTACGATACACTAATCGAGTCATTCTATGTGGTTCGAACAAATGGGCAAAGATTTTCTATCGTGTTGTTGATGTTGCAAACATAATCACGCGAGGCACGATACGTAAAATTTTACCCCCAGTGACCATCGTAAACACAATTGGTCGATTTTTGACCACAGACAACACTAGTTCAATTAAATCGATGGAGAAAGTTGAAAACGTGTGTCAGGCTGAGAGACAGACCCGTGCCTCCTGCTTACTAGGCAGGCACGCCGGCCACTCTGCCAGCTAGACACAACAATCACAATGCCTGCGGACTACCCACTGCATCTCCTGGCAGGCTCAAAGTTGCAGCTCATCCTCACTTTACTGATATAGTGCCGCAACCCACTGTATTCATTTCTTGTGGCAGTTTACATTCCCGTAATAGTTCGAGTCTGGTATGCATCGACACTGACCTTATTTATACATATACAAGATGTGTCTGAAAATTTGGTGAAATCGAAGGAAGTACAGGAAACATTCAATTAATTATGGAACTTCTCCTCAGAGATGATAAATTATTTTTCAAACGAGATAGATTGGCTGGCCAGTACATACCTTTATGCTGTACCGCCGATAGTTACACAAATGAAGAAAAAGAAAAAAAGGGGTCAAAAAAGGACAAGCTTTCGGAACACAGTTCCTTCCTCAGGTGGGAGAGAAGGGAAGAAAAAAGGATGGGAACGGAAGGGAAAGGTAATTCACGACCTAGGTCATGAGGGTGGTGTTTGAGGAGTGTGGAAGTCAGAGATATTGCATGTTAGCACTGAGCCAAGCCGGAGAGGATATATATAACCAATGAGGAAAGATCAAGCAGGAAAGAGAAGAAAAGATGAGTGAACTGAATGTTGCTGAGGGATGTAGGAGGGGCGGAGGGGGGGGGGGGTTAAACGTTTTTGATTAACAGCTAAGATGGACACACACACACACACACACACACACACACACACACACACACACACACACACACACACAGAGAGAGAGAGAGAGAGAGAGAGAGAGAGAGAGAGAGAGAGAGAGAGAGAGAGAGAGAGAGAGAGAGAGAGAGAGAGAGAGAGATAATGACTAGGTGAGTTGATGATGGGGAAGGGGAGGGGTTAGCGTAGATTTAGGCCAGGAGGGTGGCGGGAGGAGAGGATATGTTGGAGGGCAAGTTCCCACCTCCGTAGCTCTGAGGGACTGGTGTTTGTTGGTACTATCCAAATGGGACTTATGGTGTAACACGTGCCCAGGTCCCTGGAGTTATGCTGGAGGGCATGTTCTGCCACAGGATATTGGGTGTCCCCCAGGCGAACAGTCCGTCTCTGACCATTCATCCGCTCAGCCAATTTGTTAGTAGTCTTACCAACATATACGGCTGAACAGTGGACACATGTCAGTTGATATATGACGTGTGTTGTCTCGCACGTGGCCCTACCTTGAATCGGGTAGGTTTTTCCTGTGGTGGGGCTGGAGTATGTGGTAGTGGGAGGATGCATTGGGCAGGTTTTGTAGCGGGATCGGTTGCAGGGATAGGAACCATTAGGTAGGGAGGGTGGTTTTGGGATGATGTAAGGTCAGACGAGGATGTTGCGGAGGTTGGGAGGACGGTGGAAGGCTACTCTGTGTGGAGTGGGAAGAACAATTTGGAGTGATGGTCTCATTTCAGGGCATGACTTGAGAAAGTCATAGCCCTGTTTGAGGAATTTGTTGAGGCATTCCAGGCCAGGATGGTACTGGGTGACTAACGGGGTGCTTCTGGGTGGTCTGGGGTTAGGAACATTGTTGTTGGAAGGAGAGGAATGGACAGCTCGGGAGATCTACTTGTGGACGAGGTCTGTAAGGTAGTTGCGGGAGAGGAAAGTGTTGGATAAATTGTTGTTGTAGGTGGTGAGGGATTCGTTATTGGAACAGATACGTTTTCCATGGATGCCCAGGCTGTAGGGAAGGAAAACAAGAGTTAGAAACGAAATACCTTTACTGCCCCTCAAAGTAATCTCCATTTGCTACAATACACTTCTGACATCGGTTGTACAGCTGTTGGAAACTATCAGCAAACGCTTCTTGCTGAATCGTTCAAAGTACTGACATCATGTGTTGTTGGATCTTTTCAACAGTTGCAAAGTGTAAGCATTTCGGGGCTAATTTAAGGTGGGGAAACAGAAAGAACTCTGCCGGTGCCAAATCTGGAGAATAATGTGGTGGTGGAAGCACAGTGACAATCCCACTGTCAAATACATTGCAGCAGCCACTTCAAAACTCCCTTGTAAAATTCCACATCAACAGTATGACCCTCGTGTAAAAATTCATGATGGATCAAGCCCTTGAAAGGGGTCTGTCTAGTTTTGTTTATCCATGGGGGTGGTTATGCAATCGGGTGTTTTCGTGTGGGTATGACACTATCGAATTCTTCTATTAGCCTATGCATAACGGAAATGAGTAAATGTAAGGCAAGTGGTTCAATTACGTGTATGTGGTTGAACTGGGGATGCTGTGGAGTTTAATTAATTTCTCATAACTGTGGGGGAGGAAAAGCATTGAAAAATTGTTCAGTGTATTATTTTCTACACAAGCTGATTTAAGACTGTTTCACTAATAAACAAAAACCGTTACTTCCATGCCATATAAAAGTTCCTATCAAAAAAGTATTTCAAAATTCAATCATAATCAGCAAACACATCAGCTATGTCTTTCTGCAGGTGGGAAATTCGTGAAATCCTAATAGTTTAACATAACTAGGGTTGGCTGCTTAAAACTCATAAAACTGGGAATCAGCGGAAATGCTTTATGCTTTACTCAAGGAAATAAGAATTCTCTACCAAATAGACACTTGCTGCAAACGAGAAGACTAATTATTATTGAACATTAATTTTAAAATTACCTTGCTCTCTTTGTAATTAATAATATAGTGAGGACAGTTTACAACTCACCGCAAAGACATGGCGAAGAGCTGCGACAGGCACATACATACAACACATTCAGCTATTGGCCATGGCCTTCTTCAGAAGATAAAACAACTCACGCAATCACACAGGCACACAACACAGTCATACAACCACCACCTCCGGCCACTGCACTTCGAAGTGATGGAGGGGATAGTTGTATGACTGTGTTGTGTGCCTGTGTGATTGCGTGAGTGTTCTATTTTCTGAAGAAGGCCATGGCCGATAGCTGAATGTGTTGTATGTGTGTGTCTTTTGTATGTGCCTGATGCAGCTCTTCGCCACGTCTTTGCGGTGAGTTGTAAACTGTCCTCACTATATTATTAATTCCAACCTGGACTTTCCATTATTACATCTTGCTCTCTTTGTAATACATATGCCATACAATTATCATCAATACTGGTCTTACTCTGTTCCATCTCAAAATAGGTAATCGGTATCTTTCTTCCTGGGGTGTTACTTCCTTCCAACAGGAAAATATGCAACAGCGGCTCAGTATGCTGTGCCGGTACAGTCGTAAACAAGTATCCTGTACTTGACAGACTGCTCCCTGGCAGTATTACTCCACGGCACTATACGTGACGACGACTGCCACTCGCCACTCACAACTGGCAAACTCCAACTGGCAAACTCCAACTGGAAAACTCCAACTGGAAAACTCCAACTGGAAAACTCCAACTGGAAAACTCCAACTGGAAAACTCCAACTGGAAAACTCCAACTGGAAAACTCCAACTGGAAAACTCCAACTGGAAAACTCCAACTGGAAAACTCCAACTGGAAAACTCCAACTGGAAAACTCCAACTGGAAAACTCCAACTGGAAAACTCCAACTGGAAAACTCCAACTGGAAAACTCCAACTGGAAAACTCCAACTGGAAAACTCCAACTGGAAAACTCCAACTGGAAAACTCCAACTGGAAAACTCCAACTGGAAAACTCCAACTGGAAAACTCCAACTGGAAAACTCCAACTGGAAAACTCCAACTGGAAAACTCCAACTGGAAAACTCCAACTGGAAAACTCCAACTGGAAAACTCCAACTGGAAAACTCCAACTGGAAAACTCCAACTGGAAAACTCCAACTGGAAAACTCCAACTGGAAAACTCCAACTGGAAAACTCCAACTGGAAAACTCCAACTGGAAAACTCCAACTGGAAAACTCCAACTGGAAAACTCCAACTGGAAAACTCCAACTGGAAAACTCCAACTGGAAAACTCCAACTGGAAAACTCCAACTGGAAAACTCCAACTGGAAAACTCCAACTGGAAAACTCCAACTGGAAAACTCCAACTGGAAAACTCCAACTGGAAAACTCCAACTGGAAAACTCCAACTGGAAAACTCCAACTGGAAAACTCCAACTGGAAAACTCCAACTGGAAAACTCCAACTGGAAAACTCCAACTGGAAAACTCCAACTGGAAAACTCCAACTGGAAAACTCCAACTGGAAAACTCCAACTGGAAAACTCCAACTGGAAAACTCCAACTGGAAAACTCCAACTGGAAAACTCCAACTGGAAAACTCCAACTGGAAAACTCCAACTGGAAAACTCCAACTGGAAAACTCCAACTGGAAAACTCCAACTGGAAAACTCCAACTGGAAAACTCCAACTGGAAAACTCCAACTGGAAAACTCCAACTGGAAAACTCCAACTGGAAAACTCCAACTGGAAAACTCCAACTGGAAAACTCCAACTGGAAAACTCCAACTGGAAAACTCCAACTGGAAAACTCCAACTGGAAAACTCCAACTGGAAAACTCCAACTGGAAAACTCCAACTGGAAAACTCCAACTGGAAAACTCCAACTGGAAAACTCCAACTGGAAAACTCCAACTGGAAAACTCCAACTGGAAAACTCCAACTGGAAAACTCCAACTGGAAAACTCCAACTGGAAAACTCCAACTGGAAAACTCCAACTGGAAAACTCCAACTGGAAAACTCCAACTGGAAAACTCCAACTGGAAAACTCCAACTGGAAAACTCCAACTGGAAAACTCCAACTGGAAAACTCCAACTGGCAAACTCCAACTGGCAAACTCCAACTGGCAAACTCCAACTGGCAAACTCCAACTGGAAAACTCCAACTGGAAAACTCCAACTGGAAAACTCCAACTGGAAAACTCCAACTGGAAAACTCCAACTGGAAAACTCCAACTGGAAAACTCCAACTGGAAAACTCCAACTGGAAAACTCCAACTGGAAAACTCCAACTGGAAAACTCCAACTGGAAAACTCCAACTGGAAAACTCCAACTGGAAAACTCCAACTGGAAAACTCCAACTGGAAAACTCCAACTGGAAAACTCCAACTGGAAAACTCCAACTGGAAAACTCCAACTGGAAAACTCCAACTGGAAAACTCCAACTGGAAAACTCCAACTGGAAAACTCCAACTGGAAAACTCCAACTGGAAAACTCCAACTGGAAAACTCCAACTGGAAAACTCCAACTGGAAAACTCCAACTGGAAAACTCCAACTGGAAAACTCCAACTGGAAAACTCCAACTGGAAAACTCCAACTGGAAAACTCACCACTTCCTTTAACTGACCACCGACTCCCTTCACTCTGTCTACACAGAAACTGTTCACTGACTGTTTACACTCAGCCTATCCGCTGTGACTGACCACGTTCTGACCATGGGCCTCCTGCCTCGCCTGACCCCCTCCGACCTTCCTCCACACCACCGCTGCTTTCTGGCGCCGCTATACCACACCTCTTTCAGTCACCGTGCGCATTTCCTCTGCGCATCCCCAAAGAGCCTACTGCTCGTAGTTATGTGACTGTCGCCTACTGTTGTCTTTCACAGATATGTTAACTCTTTAATAAATTTATAAATGTCCTTCACAAATGTGAAAAACATGTATTATAACTTTAGGTACTGCCGTCTACACATACAACAAATGTGTTATGGTTTTAGACAGACTCCTTTCACCCTTGCTTTTGAAAAAGGCAATCAGCATTGTATTTATCTCGGATTTAATCAGCCGACGTTTTTTGGGATGTGGGAAAGACGGTGAATACCGTGCCACTGACTATCACTTGGTTTCTGGGCTATATTGATAGCACCAACTCTCACCTCCTGTTGTGACGGTTTCCGAAAATTGCAGATTCTGGTCAGACGTGTCGATGAAATCTTCTATGCTTCCATCTGAGTTTGCCTCTGCTCATCTGTCAGTATGTGCGGTACAAACTGGCTACAGATCTTACCCTTTCCCAAATATTCGTGAACAATAGTGCTTACACTGTCTGTGCCGATTTTAACTGTGATGCGGACAGTCGACCCGAACGTGGCTCATCCTCAACACCTTCAGTTCCGTCTCTAAAATGTTTAAACCACTCAAACACACACTTTTTACTCACTGCTTCAACACCATACACCTGCACTAACATCCCATGGGTCTCCGTCACTGTTTTGCCTAATTTGAAATTAAAAATTGATGTTGAAATGTTGGACTTGTCCCGAGACTCCAAAGCCTCTGTTGCACCGACAACTCTCCGTCACCAGTTTCAGGCCCTTCTCGATTCGTACCGTGGCGCAGAATTTGTATAGACTGATGGTTCCCTAGTTGATGGCCATACCCACGGCCGGCATATTGAAAAACATTTATTGCCCTGTGGGAGTAGTGTGTTTACGGTGGAACTTGTCGCCAATTGGCGGGCCCTTGAACATTTCAGAGCCTGCCCCGGGGAGTCTGTGGTTACCTGTACTGACTCCCTGAGCGGTTTGCACGCCCTTAACCACCGCTTTCCGAAACACCCTTTGGTACGGTCCATTCAGGAAGCTGTATACAGACTGGGTACATCTGGTCGCACTGTGATCTTACTTTGGGCTCCAGACCACATTGGCATAACGGGGAATAAACGGTCGACCACCTTGTGAAGGAGGCTACTACATCAACAGTGCTGGAAATCGGCCTCCAGGGCAGGGATCTTTGAACGGTGCTCAATCAGAAGGTACTGGCACTTTGGAATACTGAGTGGGCTGAATCGAATGCGCCGAATAATCTCCGTGCTGTTAAGCCCTCTACAGTTATGTGGAGGTCCTCCCTGCGAGCCTCTCGTAGGGAGTCCGTTGTACTCTGCCGACTGCACATTGGCCGTACGTGGTTAACGCACGGCCACCTCTTGCGTTGTGAGGGCCCACCAGTTTGCCGTTGTGGTGCCCAGCTGACCGTGGTCCACATCCTGTTGCATTGTCCGCTTTTAGCCGCTTTGAGGCAGTCCTTTAATTTACCAGATACACTGCCTTCAGTTTTAGGTGACAATGCCTCCACGGCTACTACCATTTTACATTTTATTCGCGCATCTGGTTTTTACCATTTCATTTAGTGGAAGGCACTTATGCCTGATTCTAAGGCCCTCATTTTTAAGTTATTGATAGCCTCTCCCTTTTAGGTTGTGGTGGTTTTTAGTGTGTACAGCATGGCTCGCTCATCCGTTTTTATCCTAGGTATCAGCCAGCCATTGTATTCTGCTGTGAAATTTTAGTCTCCTGCACCAGTAATTTTATCCCTTTTGTGCGCTCCTGTGTGTTTCGGCGAAGTGTTTATTTTCATTCTACACCCATCAAGGATTTCACTCATCTGTGTTCTCTCTGTGTTTCCATTTGGTCAAATGTCACATCATTGGTTTGAACAGGGGACAGATGACCTTATAGTTTAGTCCCCTATAAACAGCAACAACAACAATGTTAACACGTTGCTCCATTTTGCACTCCATGTTGCAATGACACGAGTACTCACTCTGACGCTGTTAGCTGGTTGCAGCGTGTACCACCGCTTTGCACGATAGGGGGTGCTTGCTGACATGTCCCTCAATGAGTATGCGTCGACACCTCATCCTCGCCAGTGTGTGGTTTGTAGAATATGGGAGCATGCAATGAACTTTTCAGACATACCTTGTATGGAGTGTGTCTTTCTGTTCGGACATGTAATATACAGAAAGGAAACTTTCACTCTGCAGCGGAGTGTGCGCTGATATGAAACTTCCTGGCAGATTAAATTGTGTGCCAGAACTGGGACTCGAACCTCTGCCTTTCGTGGGCAAGCGCTACACTGACTGAGCTAACCCGACACGACTCACGATGGCGCCCCACAACTTTACTTCGCCAGTACCTCGCCTCCTACTTTCCAAACTTCACAGAAGCTCTCCTGCGAAACTTGCAAGACTAGCACTCCTGGAAGAAAGGATATGGTTAGCCATGTCTCCACCATAGGAGGGTGAAAGTGTCATTCTGGAAACATCCCTTAGGCTGTGGCTAAGCCATGTCTCCACCATATCCTTTCTTCCAGGAGTGCTAGTGTTGCAAGGTTCGCAGGAGAGCTTCTGTGAAGTTTGGAAAGTAGGAGGCGAAGCACTGGCAGAAGTAAAGTTGTGAGGCAGCATTGTGAGTCATGTCGGGATAGCTCAGTCGGTAGAGCGCTTTCCCGCAAAGGGAAAGGTCCCAGGTTTGAGTCCTGGTTCCGGTACACAATTTTAATCTGCAAGGAAGTTTCATGTAATATACAGTTTTTGACATTCTTTGATCATGAAAGTTAGAACAATGTGTGTTTTCAAGGAGAAGCTTTTTATATGCTCTAAGCCACTGAAGGATGAGTGGCAGAGGATAACTTGCAATAAACTTTGAGGCAGTCTGTCTGATCACCATGGCTCCATTTTCTGCTAGTAAAATAAATATTTAAAACAGCTGAAAATACTTTCATACATCAACAAGATTTAAATAAATAAATAAAACCGAATTGATAAAGCACACAAAATTAAAAAATTCCCTTTACTTTTTGATGCCACAAACGCTAATAATACTGAACAAAACTGATGATTTCTTCTAATCAGCAATGACCTCCTATTCCTTAAGATGACTTTAATTCAAAGTTACTATATTATATCTGAAAACATTTTCTGAGATAAATTTTCATGACTGCAAGTAATACAAAAACAAAGAGCAATATATGGTGTTCATTAAGTTATACAGGCATACAATTCAAAAATCACAAAAATCGGAAAGCATCAAGCAAGAGTACCAATCATTTTTAAAACAACAAGCATTATTAATTTAGTGTTGGTAAGTCTGGAAGTTTACACTAACATGCTCTTCGGAATCTATGGTGGTCACTCGGACAAAAATTTTGAAGCTGTCTTGCCAGGTATCCAAATGAAGGTGACTACAATGTTTCTAGTCAGTATTTCAATAATTCATCTTTATTAGAAGCTGCAAATGAATCTCTTAAGCCAAAAAGTTGCTGACCAAGCAGATCTAAGCTCTTTATTTCCAGAAGAAGACACATAATACAGTTGTTGAAATGCCATGTAGATGAATGCAATCATCAACTTAGCTGCACATTCAACCACACAGCAAGTTCCTGAATAACTGGGTGTAGGTTGCCTATAGATAGTTAATGTTTTGTTTGTTTATTTATTTATTTATTTATTTTAATTTAAGGCTGAAATATACTAATATAAACAGGAAAATATCTTCAAAAGAAATTTCTCATTGTGCAGACAGGGATGAGTAAAACACCTCATTATTAGGTTCAAATGGATAGGAGACTTTCCTGGTGGGAAAAATATGTATAAAAATAAAGATTGACTTACCCAAAGCACAGGTTTGCCGACAGACACAAAAGAACACAAATAAAAACACACACAAACATTCAAGCTTTCACAACCGTTGGTCACTTCTTCAGGAAAAGAGGAAGGAAGGAGAGGAGAAAGAGAAGGATATGGGTTTTAGGGAAGTGGAAAAGGAGTCATTCCAACCACAGAAGTGGAAGGACTTACCTTAGGGGGAAAAAAAGTAAGGTAAAAAACACACACACTCACACATCTCTACACCTAGGCAGACATTTGCAGAAAGCAATGAAGCTGGACAGATACCACTAGATACAGAGGCTCTATCCACAGAACCAAGGCAAAGATGTTAAAGATGGTGAACGGGGCAAGTTCCCATCTTCGTAGCTCAGGCTCCAGTACTATAAACCGGAAAGTGTACACGATCAAGGGCAGAGCCACTTGCGATAGCACCCACGTGATCTACCAACTGACATGCCTGCACTGTGAAGCGTTCTATGTGGGAATGACCAGCAACAAACTGTCCATTCACACGAACGGTCACAGGCAGGCAGTGTTTGTTGGTAATGAAGATCACCCTGTGGCTAAACATGCCTTGGTGCATGGCCAGCACATCTTGGCACAGTGTTACACCGTCCAGGTTATCTGGATACTTCCCACCGACACCAGTCTTTCTGAACTCCAGAGATGGGTACTTGCCCTTCAACATATTCTCTCTTCCCGTTGCCCACCTGGTCTCAACTTCCGCTAAATTCAAATACCCGCCCACCATCTTTGAGTGTTTTTATTTCTGTTTTTTTTTTTTTTTTTTTTTTTTTTTTTTCTCTGTCTGTTGGCGAACCTGTGCTTTGGGTAAGTCAAACAATATTTATCATTATACATATTTTTCTCACCTCATTATTAAATAGCTATGCCTTCAAACTGAAATTCAAGCAGCTAAGTAATGCAGATATAGCAAACGAGTTACGATGAGACTAAGAGAGGGGAAAAGGTGATTGCAGAACATGTCATCATTCACATTAACAAATGGAATGTATTGTTCAGTTATTTGAATTTGTGAGATAAAATTCATAAGGTGATAGGAATAATGACAACTCTCCAGAAATGGAAGGGTCAGAAACAAATTATCTCCAGAAAATGAAGTGAAAGGAAATGATAGTAATAGTGTTTTCTAAGTAATTATGTAAATAGTTGTCAGTTACCTATGACTAATGCAGTAGTAACAATGAGAGTTTTTCAAATGTGAGATGCAGTATGTAGTGTAAATACAGGAATTAGTAGTTTCTTGCAAATAAAATAAATAAATATTTCAGATTGTGCGTGTACTGCTGGGACCACATTAACCTGGATAATTGGGAATTTGCTATGTATCCACAACATGATCCTTTTTTTTTCTTTATATATACCGTATTTGTGCGGATATAGGCTGCATGCGAATACGAATATAGGCCACACCTAAACTTCTGACACAAGATTATAGAGAGGGGGGGAAAAAAATCTCTAGTATAGGCCGCAGGTTTTTTAATTTTTATTTTATTTTTGTATAATTGAACTTTTTTGTAATCAGAAACACAATGTTAATGAAATAATGTTCTCTTTTCAATAAACTCAAATATGCAAAACAGTAAATCAGCGAATAAAAAAGCTAGGCGACAGGCCGATCTGGGCGCCCCAAGTGAGGGGACGCCAAACCGAGGCATGTTACCAGGCGTTTCAAGTGTTGTATAGTGTAGGCATGTACTGCGATAAATATATTTTCTTCGGTGTGTGTGTTTGTATGTGTGTGTTTGAGTGAGACAATGTTTTGGTTTGGAAGTTTGTAGCGGGAAACTAACGTACGAGTTACACCGCCGAATGTAAGATTCAGGTTGCCTAGTCACAGTAATCGACATGGAAAACGGAAAGTTCGATGTAAATGTGACGCTGACGAAAAAAAGTTTGATGCTAGTGTGTAAGTGAGGACAAACTATTAAAATGTTTGGAGAGTTGTTGTGCATTCCAAGGGCTAAAATGTAAATATCCCCATGTTTGTTTGACTTCATAATTCAAAACAGTAACTGTGATTTTGCAGGTACAACAGAAATAGGCTGCAAAATAGCTCAGAGTTCCATGTACATCGTTTCATGGAAATAACCCCCAACGAATGTGAAACCAGTGAATCTGGTCGTAGTAAAATATGTTAATTTAAAACTTAGCATTGGAACTCAACATCATCATTAGCTACACAAATCAGTTGTTCTGCTATCTTAACCTACCATTACCAATTGTGGTAGGTTTTACCGTACCAACGTACACATCACGGTAAAATCTCTCGCGACACACATTAAGCTTTTATCGTGAAGACTAGCTTCATTGACTACGTCAAATTAAAATAATTTGTGTGCTTAGGAATTGTGTGTTACGTACTATTTTTGTTTTAGGCCGCACGGACATGTTAAAAAAACACTCGTCAGCTTTTGTATGCTGTGGCACAGAATGACAGGGCCGGGCAAATGATACTCGCGTTCGAACATGTTCGGGATTTCCCAATACAGCAGAGAACTCGATACAGTATTGAACTGTTCGAACACTCAGATAATAAGTGACTCGTGATGCGTGTCTGCAAATGATACGCGGGAAATTTTGAGTTACCAGGCTATCGCTTTGCTCAGAACTAATTTCAATGGAATCTCTGGTATATGTTAAAGAAAAGAAGGGCATACCTATTAAAAACAGTATTTTTTTAACAGTGCATACACGACCCTTTTGGTATCACTGCAAGATATGATCCATTGATAAACAAACTATCTGATATTATAACAGAACTACTGCAACACTTTACTGAAAGCTAAGATTCAAAGAGAAAAAAATGTGAATTCTTCATAATTAGAAATTACATTTAATGTGATTATACGAGATAGGTTGCAAATGACCATTCCATTCCCTGTTCATACGGTACAGTAACAGAAAAATGTTACCTCCTTTTTAATCGCTTTAAAAATACGAGTACATGAGATGAAATAGGGAAAACAGTAGAAATTTAAAACCAATAATGGAAATAAGTCATATAAAAATAAACTGAAATTGCAATTTCGGAAAAACGGTGCAGGAGCTGCTGTGTACATAGTATCAACAAGCATCGCTAGATCGCAGCACTAGAATTTTAAATCGCAATTGCTATCGTTTACTTATCGCCTATATTCGTTACTGTTTTTACGTATGACCTGCACCCTGGAAGCTACTATAGTTGGAGTTTCACACTTATTAATCCCCACAGTACATTAATAACACCCTATCTTCGTTATAAATCATATACTGCACATCACAGAAAAGATTTATGAATACCATCATTGTAAATCGTAGAGATAGTACCTCCTGACATTGCTAGATAGCGTCATGATCGAATGTTCGAACATTTCCCAAGAATTCCCGAACTGTGACGTAAATTGTTCGAACAGTTCGAGTCATGTTCAAACTCAGCTCTACAGAATGACACCATTCGATTTATATCGAAATATCGACTTCCACGAATTCTCGCGCCGTTTCTGTAAACATGTACAAAAACGTATATGCAATTCTGTGAAACTGTTACTGTAGCATTTTTGAAGACTATCTAGTTTATTATGTTTCTCAAACCAAAATAAAAGTGAGTGTGTAATTTTTGAAACTAACTACTTTGAGAAAAGGAGCGGTTAGGAGGGGGAGGGGGGGGGGGAAGAGGATTGAATCTCGATTAGAGGCCACATCACAATTTCTTACGCCAAAATTTGTGGAAAAAAGTGCGGCCTATATTCGAGCAAATACGGTATAATACTGTTTTGGTACACTCCCTGCAAACATCTCTTCTTTTTCTTCTTCTTCTTCTTCTTCTTCTTCTTCTTCTCCTCCTCCTCCTTCCTCTCTCTCTCTCCATGCGCGCTCACACACACACACACACACACACACACACACACACACACACACACACAAAAAGAAACATTTAGAAATACTTCATAAAAACTAACCTTGTGAGCTCGGCTGGATCCGTGGGCGACAGAAGGCTTGCACACTGCAACAGGAAGTTTGAAAACTACTAAACACCACACTAACACCCTGAGGATAAATCAGTAAAGTTGAGATTTCATAAATCAAATGAAGCAATTAAATACAATGAAAGAATCCCTGAGACGGATTTTCGTCTCAAATATGTCAAAGACATTATTGATAGAGCTGAAACATTGAATTTAAAATTTGTGGTGCGGCCGGGAATCGAACCCAGACCTCCATGCTTACTAGGCAGACGTCTTAACCGTTAGACTACCACACCACTAACGATTAAGGCGCCTCGGAATAGTCTATGTACGATTTCCCTCCACAACACAAACTTTAATTCAGCTTGGATCTTTCATTGTATTTAATTGATATTTATATCACCATAACAGGATTGTTCCACCATGTCCATTGCTGAGGTGCTATTCCGCTGCATGGAGAGCCTTGGCAGTAGTGGCAATTATCTTTGGAACAAAAGAAGCTGAATTAAAGTTTGTGTTGTGGAGGGAAATCGTACATAGACTATTCCGAGGCGCCTTAATCGTTAGTGGTGTGGTAGTCTAACGGTTAAGACGTCTGCCGAGTAAGCATGGAGGTCCGGGTTCGATTCCCGGCCGCACCACAAATTTTAAATTCAATGCTTCAGCTCTATCAAATGAAGCGATTTGTTAACTTTGGTCCCCAAAAGCTTAATTCATATTTTTATAATTGAATCGGTCGATGGAGAAAGGAAGTAAGTCACTTTTTGGTGATTTTTCACTTTTTTACAAAAATGTAGTAAACAGGCCAAGATACACCTTACTGTGATGAAAGGAACTATGTTTGGCGTCTTCCTGTGGGAATAACATGAGGTCGATTTTATTATACGTGCCGAGGAGAAATGAATTTAGTCAGTGACTTCGTTCCTTTCTTCACCGCACGTCACATCCCATCAGTAGATTTCACTGTCAGCGAGGTTGTACTACACCAGCTACATGCTAGGTGGCGTTGGTCTGCGGCATGCAGGTGTAGAAAGTGAAACGAAGCAGTAATTTGGCGCCAACTTCGTCAGGTGTCACGGTTATTGTTAAGTGTTGTAAGTGATTGAATACTGGTACCGTCTTTCTAAATGTCAAAAGGACAAGTGTGGAAGAAATCCATGCATAACAAAAATTCTGGAAAATGTAGTAAATTTGATAGTACCCAGTAATCTATCACTATACTGGGAAGGAAATGGAATACCTAGAAGCAAGCTTGGATCTGAAAACTTTGCACGAAATGTTCCTTAAGAAATATCCAAACGTAAATGTGAAATACGACTTCTATAGGAAACATTTTCATGATAATTACAAAGTGTGAATAAATATAAGAAGAATTGAAGATATTTTCAGAAACTGATGAAACACATTCATGGAGAAGACACAGAGATTTTTTATGAAGAGATTTTGAAATGGCTAACTTCAAGTGATAACTCAGTGTGATATGAACTATTCCGATCTTTGAATTCTATTAAATAGTCGTTTTCATGTTCAGATGAAGATAATTTACCAATAAATTTGAGCTTTAATCCAGAAATGTGTATCTTTGAATGTATTACACTCCCGAAAAGTACTAATTCCTGGAGAAAGGAACTATGTCACAAATTTCAATTTTTTTTTCAGAAGATACTATGTAGAATATATCAAAATTATTTTCATTCACAATATGAATGGTTAGAGTACAGCAAATGTCGAAAATTTGAATGTAATCTGTTAAATAGTTGAACAATAAAACAGTTTTTTGTCTCTCCTGAAAAGTACAAAAAAGTGACATAGTTCCTATCTCCACCGACCGATTCAATTATGTTTCATAATATAATAGACAGATTGCAACTTACCATAAAGACAAGTAAGTAGAAGAGACAATCACCCACACAACTGAGCTTTTGGCAGCGGCTTTATCAGAGAGTTATGTGAGTATAATTGTCTTTCTTCGTGCCTGGCTGCATTTCAGCAAACATCTTTATAGTGAATAGCAAACTACCCTCATAGTATTGTTTATATTCTAACCTGGTCTTCCCATTGTAATATTAACAATATCAATGACATAACTGGAGTATGGAAAAAACAAAAATGATGCAGAGGTTTGGAAGCATGGCTGTGACCTCGAAATTGTCTGCTAGAATATGCAGAGTGTGCATTGATAAGTGTTGAGATACTAAATTAACAGTGCATGATTATTCTTCGTGGATCTAAGCTATCGTCTTCCAAACATTATAAATATAAGAGTAATGTTTGTTGGGTATAACTAAAGACGGGAAAAAAATCATATTCTGTTATAGCAAAATCAGTTTTTTTAAAATAACTCTGACACTTTTTAAACATTCAGTGTGTTTCTTGGGAAATTAGGTGTTTTTTGCCAAATTCAATATTTTTGCCCATCTTTTTGGTCAATTTCAGTGCTATCTTGTCCTCACATAAAATTTTGAAATGTTGGAAATGAACTGACAATTTAACATCATGCACTAACCCCAGCTATGATGAGATTTCTAAATTCAGTTTTAGCTTTCAGTATCTATCAGTTACAAATATTAGTAACCTATTGTCCTAAGATTTAAAACATTTCATATAACACAATTACAAAATTTATATCTCATAAAACTCATCAGTTAAATCAGTTAAACATTCTTTTGCAAAAAGTGCTTATTTTTCCACTACATTTTGCATTACAGTTCATGGAAAATATTCCCTATAAAAGTCTGAATGAGGTCATGCATTTGTTGAGACAATGGCCTCAAATTCTAGGGGATGAATACTTACACTCTGTTTGGCAACTTTGACCCTTTTTTAAGTTCAAGGATATGCTGGGACTGTTTCTTCAACAGAGCTACAACCTGTCCTTTTATCATTAAACTTGTATGTATATTCATATGTCAGTATACATATTATTTTCTTTGTATTAAGCTGAAAAATTGTATATCATTATAAAAGAACATTATACGACTTAATAAGCATAATCATCTTCCCAACTTCCTGCTATTTTGCTTCCTGAGGGATTCTTTCATTAAACAGGATAGAACAACAGTTAAATTATTAAATTTGCACATCCATCTGCTGTGTTTCAATTGTTCTTATTCCCACATTAACAGATAGTATCCACACAGGTAGTGTTTAACTTCCTGACAAATTAATTGTTCATGTCTTGGCACCCACCAGAGTGGCTTGCTGAGATTTGTAGTTGTAATTTTATTATCCACAGTTATCCAAAGGGTAACACATCATCAACTGTGCATTTCTAGAACATCAGATTCACGATTTTCTTGTTGGTTCATAATTCACACTGGGAAGTTTCTCAGTTTTACTACCAATGTGTGCTCCAAAAGAAGTGTCTTGTCATTGACACATAGTAACAATATTAACATACTCGTACAAGAACTTCAACTCAATCTTGTACAATTCTTGAGTAAATGAAGTGAAATGATGCTCCAAAAGGCAACATTACAAGCCAAGGAATAAAGATTTTAGGTGCAAAAATTCTGAGGGAAGCGAGTATGTTAATATTATTATTACCTGTCAGTGACAAGGCATTTCCATTGGAACGCACAGTGTGAGTAAATCAAAGGAACTTCTCAATGTGAATTACGAACCAACCAAAAAACGGTGAAACAGATGGTGTAGAAATGCACAATTGATTACCGTATATTTCCGCAGATAAGACGATAGCTGACTCATAAAAAAAGGCCCCAAAATCTGGAGTACAGCTTTCTAGGTAATTAAAAAGAAAGCTTACACTCGAAGTAGCTCGGCCTGAAATAAAATATATCTAAAGTACAACTGTGAATCGATTTAGTTTTTTTGAACCATAGATTCGGACGCTACATGCCCTTATGTACTATACCTAACCCCTATACCTAACCTCCTTAAGGCTACGCTACAGATAAATGTTTTAAAGTGAAGATATAGGACAAACAATTTTGTTTTTTAGTACATGAAGGTGTGTAGCGTGCGGCTCTCCGGTTAAGAAACATTCGCTTATTGCATACATATTGTTTCGAAACGTATTGATTCGATATATATCGTTTGGACATTGAAGCCTCGCTATAGCTGCACTATGCAGCACATCTGTGATATTACCCTGATGAAATTTACATCGTGGAAGAAAGACTTACGAAAACAAAGCTTTGTGTAATTTTTTTAAAAAAATTCTCTTTTCGATCTTTATTAATTTACTGAGTGAACAAGGATACAAACGATAACCTGTACGCCATAAAGCAGGACTACAATTAATTATTTACAATGCAGCTTGATTTTACAATGTCGGGTGTCAAAAATAATTTCTCAATAATAATTTCAGAGTCACACTGAAACTGTTAGAGTATATTTATGTACAGATCAGTGAAACGGTTAAAATATTTTGGAGCTATACGCAACAATAGCAGCTTCCTTCGAAATCCTTTATCTTCTGTTCTCGGGCGAGTTCGTGTGTTTTCACCTGCATAATGTGTGCATCGGCGCAATTAAATGTTATCTTGGAAATAAATTAGTTTTTGTTTTTGTTTTGTTTTAAACTTCGCGATGTACACAAAACATTCTTCTTCATGAACGGATAAAACATAGCATTACATGCACAAAAGTTGAAAAGCAGACCGCAAACACTACAACAAAGGGTGAATTCCAGGTGTACCAATCACGAAAACTACTTATGGTGGCTTCTAATGGCATTTTTCGGAACTTCCTGGAGCTTTGCCTCCGAATCTGTCGCAGGCTTATTTTTAGATCCCGAAAACTGGAAAAAAAGTGCGACATGAATTCGGGTAAATACGGTAACTTGAGGGTCATCTTATAGGCCAGATATATGCTTAAAACAACAAAATTTTGATGAAAATTTGTACCTCGTCTTATCTGAAGGTCGTCTTATCTGCAGAAATATATGGTATGTAGGTATTATCCTTTTGATAACTGTTCCTCTAATGGTGAATACAGAAAGAGGGCAATTGCCTGAAGAAGTTTGCACATACGAAATGTGTACATCGAAAGATAAAGCATGCCAAGGTAGGACACAGTGTAACTGGATGGCATATCGTCCAAAAGCTACCTATGTTTTCATTCTTCTTTACTATTCTGCTAGTGGTTAATTTCACTTCCAAATTATTTAAATTCTACAAGAACTTACATTATCATACCTATATGCCAGTCAAACAGGTTCTGGGGCAAAAAAAATTTTCAATACTTCATATAATTATTTATGGACTTACCGTATATTTCCACAGATAAGATGACCTTCAGATAAGACGAGGTACAAAATTTTATAGTTTAAGCATATAACTGGCCTACAAGATGACCCCCAAGTTTTCCAGTTTTCGTGAAAGCAAAGCTGCAGGAAATTCCGAAAAATGCCGTTAGAAGACTCCATAAGTAATTTTTGTGATTGGTACACCTGAATTTCACCCTTTCTTGCAGTGTTAGCGGTCTGCTTTTGAACTTCCGTGCGTGTAGTGCTCCATTGTATCCGATCGTGAAGAAGTAGGCTACATTTTTTTTTTACACTGTGAAGTCTACAAAAAAAATCATATTTCGTTCGACGAGATGACATTTAGTCGCACTGATGCACATATTATGCGGGTGAAAACACATGGAATTGCCTGAGAACAGAAGATAAAGGATTTCGAAGGAAGCCGCAATTGTTGGGTACAGCTCCAAATATTTTAATCATTACATTGCTCCATACATATGATCATTTCAGTGCGACTCTGGATATATTGAGAAATTATTTTTGACAAGCGACATTGTAAAATCAAGCTACATTGTACATAATTAATTCTATTGCTGCTTCATGGCACATAGCTTATCGTATGTACCCTTATCCACTCGGTAAATTAATAAAGCTCGAAAAGCGAGAATTTCGAATCGATACATTTCGAAACAATATGTATGGAATAAGCAAAGTTTCTGAACTGGTGATTCGCGCACAAGTGCCCTTAATATCATGTCAGGCTGAGCTACTTCGGGGATAAGATTTCTTGTAAATTACCCAGTAAGCTGTACTCTTAGGTTCCTTTAAGATCATAACATAGTCATAAAAATCATAACATTCGCCTTTTCGATACCTATCGTTTCGATCCATAACAGCTTTGATATATATTGTTTCGAGGTCGAAGCTACGAAATTACCAATTTCAGACTACAGTTCAATATAACTGTTTTTGTACTGTCGTATAAGTCGACCTCGGATTTTGGGACCCTGTTTTTTATGATGCAGCCATCGTCTTATCTGCGGAAATATACAGTAATTTAAAATGCTAAAACAATAAAATGAAGATAGTTTGCAACTCACTGCAAGGACATTTGTTGAACCACAAAAAGCGTATAAAAAAAGGACACTTATACACGCAATGTAGCTTTTGGCCACTGCTTCAGTCTCTCTCTCTCTCTCTCTCTCTCTCTCTCTCTCTCTCTCTCTCTCTCTCTCTCTCTCTCTCTCACACACACACACACACACACTCACACATTCATACAGCACACAGTCATGTTTCAGAGACTCACAACTGCAATATCTGGCTGTTATATTCACTCACAATACCTCCAAATTAGGGATAAACAAATAAAATAATTAATTAAATAATTAAAAGAAATTGAAATCTGACACAAGAAAATGTTCACCAAATTTGGCAGCAATGCATTATTCATCTTTTGGTGGGTGCATGCCTGACCCTAATTTTGATTTGTTTTCTCCACCAAAAAAATTCTTATTATTGCCATTATCATTCCAGCTGACGTGCGGCAGCATGCAAAATATAATGGTTATTACAAAAAAAAAAAAAAAAAAAAAAAAAAAAAAAAAAAAAAAAAAAAAAAAAAAAAATACAGTGCTCTTCATCAAAATTACAACACAATAAAGATGGCATGCATGAAATAACAAACTGGTGTGAAACGTACAACATACTTAGAAATGGAAATGATTAGCATTTTAGTGCAATCAAACAAAGCAAGAGAGGCAGACACCATCTACATTCTGTATGTAAGGTATGATTACACAGCATTCAGAAATGACATTGGAAGTTGTGGGTTTGCGAGATAACATTAAGGAGAAATGACCAAATGACCAACAGCCAATGTTTTATATTTAACAATGACAACACAGCGGCCTATGGAAAACGCAGTATACCATTTCACATTATTGGTGCTCACATGAATTATGATCCCTCAACTGATATGCGAACATAGTATCAATGTGTTTAGAAAGGGCCATACACGACGAAATGCAAAATCTCAATGACAAGCGAGAGGAACCCTAAAAGACAATACACTGCAGTAAAACCTCATTTTTACGCTTTCCCGCCATTTACACCATTTTTTGTCAGTCCTGTCAAATTTCCTATGTTCACAATGTTAATTCGCCCTCATTTTTGCGTTAACATATTTACACTTTTCCCGCGTATTTCGCTTTTCGAAAGCATGTTCGTGAAGAAAAAATGACGTAATCTACATAAAATTTATGCTAGCATGGCTTTCCCTTAAAGTATAGTGCTTAAAAATTATTTGCAATCGTGTTTCTTGACACTTTGTATTTATTAAAACGTATATTTCGCGTTTTGTTGTTGGCAGTACGTAGCTAGCTGACTTATGACGCGCCAATTTGTGGCGATGTAGTTCCTCTTTCCACAAGCTTCTTTGACAGAGTGCCTGGCAAGTACTCAGGCAAAAAAAAAGTGAGAATAAAGAGTTGCATTGTTTTTGTGATACATATTTCTGATTAATAAAGAACGTTATCTGTCAAAGTTGGGTATCATAAAACCCACCACCTCAAAAAAGCAATTATAGTGTGAGATGCCGATCCTATGTAAATGCCACAAAAATACTTATGCATATGTTTGCACTCGAGAACGCGAATAAATTCTCTAATATTGTCGTGTGAAACATCGAAAAATACAAAAAGAATGGAACTTTAGGAGTTTTATTACATAAATAACTAATGCCGGTAAAAGGCAGCAATTAAAAGATGTGTTACATAGCCTAGCAGTGGCGTCCAAACGATATCTATCGAAGCGGTTCAGGTAATTTTGAAGATGTGTTAAATAACCCAGCAGTGGCGTCCTCGATTATAATGAATGAAATTACGTCAAAAATTTCTACTTCCCATAAAATTACCAGGTCTGCCTGGCACTTAAAATAGTAAGTTTGGATAACCTTTATTGTATAATAAACTTCCTGGTGAGTATTTAGGGCATCTATTGTGTACATACATCACAAATAAACTATCAAAATGCTAGGCTGATACAGTAAGCATATTTTATCATTTAAAACATTATTTCCTGCATTTTACTGAAGTCCCTTGAAAAGTGTAAAAACGAGGTTCTGCTGTATTTACTCGAAACTAAGCCACGCGTTTCCCCATGTTCAGAATCTAAAAAACTGCCTGAAGGTTAGAATCAGATGCAAAGCAAACAGAGGTCCCGAAAATACAGCTAGGAGCCACGACAACTTACTTTTACAGTTGCTTATAAGCAGCACTTTGCATGTGTACAAACAAATATATACTGGTACCAAAACTTCCGCATTAGTAAAAATTCAAATAAAAAAGGGCAGAATGCATTTTTTTCCAAATTTCGACCACTGAATTTTAATACACAATCCAATGAAAGAAATAATAATTCAGTATTGCTCATCTTCAAATGTAGCAGACTTTCAAATATTCTTAGCAACCAAAAATTGATTTACTTGTATTAACATAAACAATGCAACAATTGTTTAGGACTTTTACACGAACTGTTAAAATGAGGATAAGTCACAAATTTGGAATATGTGGTTAGGCAGGAAACTAAGAGTACAGCTTCAAAATACACAGTTTTGCGTGTAATAAATATTCTGATGTGTATCTACAAATTTCATATAACCAATAAAAGGCGAAAAAAGATAAGAGTCAATTTATAGCACCTGTCTGGTTTAGCATTTTTGCAGTTGTGTGTCTTTCTTTTTAAATCCAAACTGATCCATCTGCCTTCCCGTATCCACCCATAACTTAATTATATGAAACACTAATAATTTGATATTTGAACATCAGGAATGGAGATTGTTATGGGGCACAGCATCACAGCAAAGTTTTCTGACCGTAGAGTCAAAAATCTTGTATGTCCAAAATATATTTCTTCAAAACCTGACATCTCTCTCCTGGTGTTCCAAATGACCAGCTAGTACATATTAGCTGAGAAAGAATAGTATTGTTTACACTGATTTATAACATAGGTTTCAAAATAGTGAAAGGGGAGGGGGAGGATTTCAGAGTTCAAAGCCACACTTCAAAATTGAAACAAACTTGGTTCTTTCTAACATCAGGAATAAATATTTCTCCAATAAAAGCTGTCTTAGTTGCAGAGCATTTTATTATTCTTTATCGACGCATTTTGTCCTTTAGGAGAGCATCCTCATATTATCTGCTCGACAGAATGTACACAAGAATTACAAAACGCGTGGTAGTGGGACATGGACTTATTTTGCGCTAATTGGTTAGTAGTCTTGTGTAGTTCGCGAATGAACTAGTTCAGAAGAGCGCTCCCCCAGGCAAACTACGTGAACTAGTTTGCAGATCCCTCGCCTCTTAGTTCGTCTGTTCCTTTGCTGAAGACTGACGGGGAGCAGCGAGAGGATGCGAGAGCGTGCATCATCGCGTGATTTGTAGGTAATGTTCCTTCAATGCCCTATTAAATAAATAAAGAAATCCATTTTAAAAATAAAGTACTACGAGTACTCTGTTTGCACAGTAGCTGAATACCATTGTATCACCCATTTGTGTAAATAACTGGTTTATTTGCTTAAGTATTTGTGTCTAATTGCCCAAAAATACGGGTAATAGCACACACTTGGGCAACACTGATCATTATATAAAAAAGCCAAAATGATCAGACGAACTAAAAAGAGCAACCTACTTCGCGGCCCAGCTGCGAACTAAAAGGTGAACTACCGGTCTTGAACTAAGATATGCGTGATTGATCGCAAACTAAAATAAGCGCAATCGGTCGCGAACTAAAACACGCGTTACCAGTCGCGAACTATTATGCCAACCATATCTCGCTTCTTAGTTTGCTGGATTCTTTTCCGAAGACCGACGGGCAATAGCGAGAGGGCGCGCAGCAGAATTAAAAATCACGTGTTTGCCTTCTGCTGATGAGAGCCATTTCGAGGTGAGTGTCTGCCTGCTAGATTATGTAGTTCAGTGCTACAAAATTTCTGTTTTGAAGTATTCCGCACTCGGCTATATCTGACTAATAAATTCCATAATTCCAAGGTATGGAAATAACTCTAAACTTAAACGCGAGAAATTATCCACAAACTGTTTCTTTTGGTTTGTGTGATATCGTTAGCGGCTCAAACAGCAAGCGCATGAAGCAGCTAGGTAGGGGAACTTTTCCCTCCATCAGCACGCGCAGACCAAGCCGCTCAGCCCTCACTGGGAACGGCAGAGCTGCGAACTAAAGTGACCACTCCCGATCACCAACTATTATGTGCAAGTCTATTGGTTAGTATAAATGGTAAACCCAGCTTACATGCTTCTCTCTGTGGTGTGACACTGTATGCCGATTTGCAGTGTTTGAATTTTTTTTCATTTCTGGATTTCTTCATAGCACTACAAAATGACTGAGCAATAACAATTATAAATGGTACAGATGCAATAATTATGAGAAAAGAACAAAACTGATGTTGAATTACCTTAACTGGAATGGTGGTCCCTGAAGACTCAAGATAAGCCCATATTTACAGTTTCAATTATATTGTGGCACAAAGGTACAAATAGTCTTTAGCAGTGCTTTGAGCATCCAGCACATCTCCCATAAAATGAAGACGCCAAAAAGGACAGATACCTATACTAGTGACTCTATAAACTACAATGTCCCGCCGGCCACGGTGGCCGAGGGGACTGAGGCGCTCCAGTCACGGTCTGCATGGCCACTACGGTCGGGGGGTTCGAATCCCCCCTCGGGCATGGATATTTGTGCCGTCCTTAGTTGTAAGTAGTTCATAAGTAGTTTGTAAGTTTAGGGACTGATGACCCCGTAGTTAAGTCCCATAGACTCTACAAACATTTGAACATTATACAATGTCCCAAGTGCCCAGCTGAATATATAGGACAGGCAGCCCGAAATTTTAAAGTACATTTTGCAGAGCATCTTCTTCAGAAAATAGAACATTCACGCAATCACACAGGCACACAACCACCCGCGGCTGGCGCACTTCAAAGTTTGTGACATACAAGATTACAACAACCAAACAAATCAGCAGTTGCAGTACACTGTCTTTGTGAATTACACGACATGCACAACAAGAATACGAGAGTTCTGATCCAGACGTCCAGCTTCTGGGACTGTATAATTAAAGAAGCCATCGAGATCCGAGGGAGGGAACCGCAGATTAATCGCGATAGCGGCTACACAGTTAGTGAAGCACAGAAACCTGCACTCAGTTCGGTTTATTGGGAGAATTTTGGGAAGATGTACTTCACCTGTAAAGGAGACCACGTATAAAACGCTTGTGCGACCACGTCTTGAGTATTGCTCAAGTGTTTGGGACCCGCAGCAGATCAGTTTAAAGGAAGACACGGAAGCAGTTCAGAGGCGAACATCTAGGTTTGTTACTGGTAGGTTTGACCAATGCGCGAGTGTCGTGGAATGCTCCGACAACTCCATTGGGGATCGCTGGAGGAAAGATGACATTCTTTTTGTGAATTTCTGTTGAGGAAATTTAGAGGGCCGGAATTTGAAGCTGAGTGTAGTACGATCTTGCTGCCGCCTACTTACATTTTGCGTGGTGATCACAAAGACATAGATATTAGGGCTCATATGGAGGCATACGGGCATTCTTTTTTTCCTTGTTCTATTTGGGAGTGGAATAGGAAAGGAAATGCCTAGTAGTGGTAAAGTGTACCCTCCGCCAAGCACCTTACGGTGAATTGCGGAGTATGTAGATGTAGAGTGATTCAGTGAAAGTGTATTTTCTGATTGTGACTGTGGCCGAAAATTTAAGTTGTGTTAATGTGACTGTCTATTCCACATGTATGTCTCAGGGATAGACTTTATGACGAGTTGCTACCTGTCCTGTTATTGACAAGTAGTTATTTAAAATTTATTATGGTGCCTCAGTTTTAATCAACAACAACAACAACAACAACAACACTGCTTTCAATTCAGACACGGCAAGTCCTGCCTGGCACACAAAAGCAGCCACAAGCCACTCTGTCCTGTAATACGTGCCCGGTAAGGTCTGTGGCCCTTCGAAGCAGTACACAACGCAAGTCACAAACGAGAACACTATTAACGGCAAGAATAAAGTCCAGACAGTCGTGCACCGTGCTAAGGAGCGAAAGAATGGACTCTTACACAGTGTCAAGCTTCATTAGATTTTAAGCAGAATAGCCCTGCTACGGCTCTCACCAAATGGGAATGTGACACCCGCCTCCTTCAGCCGCCTCAGGTTGTCTTCCACGTCTTCTGACAGGAGCTCCACAAAATTTGGAGTAAAGGCATCTGAAATTCAGAAAACTACAAGTCACTATAAGTTGGAAAACAGTTACTAAATTACAATTAGACAGTGTGATTGGCAGGTAATTTACCTTCAAGAGGTAAAATATTTAAATTCTGCCAATAGAAACAAAAAGCTTCACTTTCTAGTCTTCCAGGAAAAGGATATATTGTATATTTTCGCAGATATGATGATGGCTGAAACATTAAAAAAGGGCCCCAAAAACTGAGGTCATCTTATCCAACGGTACAAAAAAAAATTGATTGAAATTGGTAGTTTCGCAGATGTGTTAGAAAGCTTACACTCGAAGTAGCTGGGCCTGAAATGATATATATCGAATGTACAACTGAAAATCAATTTAGTGAGGGGGGGAAAAAAAAGACCTTGTTTAACCTATACCTAACCTTTTTAAGGCTACGCTACAAATAACTTCTTTGAAAGTCAAAGTTACGTTAGGCATAGGACAAACATGAAATTTTTAGCGCTAATCTCCGGTTCAGAAATATTGACTTATTCCATACATATCGTTGCGAAACTTATCGATTCAATATGTATCGTTTAGAGGTCGAAGCTGTGCTATGCAGCACATCTACGGTATTACCATGATGAAATTTACATTGTGGAGGAAATATTTAGGAAAACAAAGTATTGTGCAATTTTTGTTTAAATATTTGCTTTAGGAGCTTTATTAATTTATTGAGTGGACAAGGGTACATACGATAACTATATGCCATAAAGCATGAATAGAATTAATTATTTACAATGCAGCTTGATTATACAATGTCACTTGTCAAAAATAATTTCTCAGTACAGTAAAACCTCATTTTTACATTCTCGGTTTTTACGTTTTCCCGCCATTTACACCATTTTTTGTCGGTCCCGTCAAATTTCCTATGTTTACAATGTTAATTTGCCCTCGTTTTTGCATTAACATATTTACGCTTTTCCTGCGTTTTACACTTTTTGAAAGCATGTTCGTGAAGAAAAATGACGTAATGTACATAAATTGACACTAGCATGGCTTTCCCCATAAAGTATAGCGCTTAAAAATTATTCACAGTCGAGTTTCTTGACATTTTGCATTTATTCAAACGTATATTTCGCGTTTCGTTGTTCACTTAAAGACGCGCCGATTTGTGGCAATGTAGTTCTTCTTTTCACCAGCTTCTTTGGCAGAGCGCCTGGCATGTACTCAGACAAACAGAACGGTTTGTTAACGAGAGAATAACGCTGATTTGTGGCGGTGTAGTTCGTTTTTCCGCTAGCTTCTTTGCCTTAGCGGCTGGCGAGTATTCAAACAATCAGAACCAGTTGCTTTGTTGAAGTGAGAATAAATAGTTGCGTTGTTTTTGTGATACATATTTCTGATTAATAAAGAACTTTATCTGTTACACTTGGGTATCATAATACACACAACCTCAAAAAAGCGATAATAGTGGGAGATGCCGATCCTATGCAAACACCACAAAAATACTTACGCATATGTTTGTACTCGAGAATGCAAATATATTCTCGAATATTGTCGAGTGAAACATCGAAAAATACAAAACGAACGGAACTGTAGGAGTTTTACTACATAAATAATTAATTCCGGTAAAAGGCAGTAATTTTGAAGATGTTACATAGCCTGTCAGTGGCGTCCAAACGATATCTATCGAAGCGATTCAGGTAATTTTGAAGATGTGTTATAGCCCAGCAGTGGCATCCTCGATTATAATGAATGAAATTACGTAAAAAATTTCTACTTCCCATAAAATTACCAGTTTGCCTGGCGCTTAAAATAGCGGCATCCTCTATTATAATGACTGAAATTACGTCAAAAATTTCCACTTCCCATAAAATTACCAATTCTGCCTGGCACTTAAAATAGTGGCTTCCTCAATTATAATGAATGAAATTACGTTAAAAATTTATACTTCCCATAAAATTACCAGTTTTGCCTGGCGCTTAAAATAGTAAAAGTTTGGATGACATTTATTGTATAATCAACTCCCTGGTGAGTATTTAGATGTCTATTATGTACATATATCACACATAAACTACGAAAATGCAAGGCTGATCCAGTAAGCATATTTTACCATTTAAAACATTATTTCCTGCATTTTACATTTTCCTGTATTTTACACCATTTCAGTGAAGTCCCCTGAAAAGCGTAAAAACGAGGTTCTACTGTATATTCAGAGTCACACTGAAACGATTAGAGTAAATTTACGTACGGAGTGGTGAAAGGGTTAAAATATTTCGGAGCTATATGCAACAATTGTGGCTTCCTTCGAAATCCTTTATCTTCTGTTCTCGGGCAATTTTGTGTGCATCGGCGCGATTACATGTTGTCTCGATGAAAGAAATTCCTTCCCCCCCCCCCCCCCTAGCTTCGCGGTGTAAAAAACAACATGCTTCTTCACAATCAGATACAATGTAGCACTACACATACACAAGTTCAAAAGCAGACCGCAAAAACTGCAACAAAGGGTGAAATCCAGGTGTACCCAACACGAAAACTACTTTTGGCGGCCTCTAACGGCATTTTTCGGAACTTCCTGAAGCTTTGTCTCCGAATCTACGTTCGAGGCTTATTTTTAGATCCCAAAAACCGGAAAAAAGTGCAGCATGTATTCGGGTAAATAACTAACTCGGTGGTTGTCTTATAGGCCAGATACATGCTTAAACTACAAAATCTTGATAAATATTTGTACCTCGTCTTATCTGCGGAAATATATGGTACAAAAAAATTAGAAAAATAGATCACTATTTTGAGAAGGATAGATTGTTACTCACCACCCTGTCATCTCAATGAAAAGTCTAGGTTGGAATATCAATAATATGGAGATAAATAGCAGTGGAACATACAAATGATAAATGATCATTGAGCTGCAGATAAGACACACACTAAACTTAAAATTTTGGCTACAGACTACTTCAGAAAAAGAGCATACTTACATTCATACACTCACTCAAGCATTACTCATGCACACATCACCAACGTTCTGACACTAATGGTCCAACTAGGGCACCTGGATATAGACAGGGATCCACATCAATTTCTGCTATAGCGGCAGCTCCCTCCGCCATTTTTGTTCCAAGCGGTGATAGCGTGAGCATGTGAAAGGCAGAATTTTTCTGCTGTTATTGCTTTCAAATGTCGCTTGCTTCATTTCTAATACACATATCAAAGGTCTTCAGAGGGGGGTTAATTCATTTGTAGTTATGGACAATTTCTACATGTTGTAAACGACAAGTTTCAATACTACTTTTTTTTTTCTTTTAGTGTAGGATTCAATGCTATGAACTAAAATAGTAGCAACATTTAAATCATAACAATACTAATTACTTTTAAATGATGCACATTGTTTTTTATTAGTTATAATAACCGATACGGCTTGGAACGATATTTGAAGCTACCGCGATGTTAGTTATGGCATCAGCGGCATAATTTGCTAATTTTCTCAAGAGAATGTTCGCTTTAGGAAGATAATTAATTTATTGACCTGACAAGTGTACATACAAGAAGATGGTAAACATGAAAAATTATTTTCTCTCATTCTACCTGTTCGAGACAAAGGTCGTTGCCAACATCAGCACATTACGCCACTGAGGCCGTAAGTAAAATTGACCAATGAGAAAGTAAATTATTAAATGAGAAAATATCTCGTATGCAGCATATAAATCTTTTGCTGCATCCTAGTTTGTCATGGTGATGTATCTTCTGCATTGAAAAGGAATTTTGTATGAATTCTGAAAAATACCCCGTATAAAGTAGGGATGTGGGAGTGTATTCTGAAGCAAATTTATGGCATTCTGAAACGGAGATTTCTCACATGTTAGCGCAGCTTTGGTAGTACATGTGGTATCCCATAAAATCAAGCTGTCGAATGCGAAAGATTAGCTCACAATACACACCCAGGTTGGCAAATACCAGAAAACATAATTTAAAGATTTTAAATCATATTACAATAATTTATTACGATGAGATTAATTTTTAATCCAAATATATATACAACTAGAAAACAATTCAGAGCTGCACAGTCCAACATGCTGAAAGCGTATTGACTATTCCTATTCTACAATCACGCATCGAAGCAAAGGAACAAAAATGGCGGATGCGCATGCCCGTCTATATCTAGGTGCCAGGGTCCATCTAGCATCTTAACAGTGAATGCCGAGATGAGGGGAGGTGTAAGCATGTTGGACAAGCTTGGGAATACAATATTCTGCACTACTTAGCAGAGTATGAAGGCACTTTTAGTTGGGAATGTGAGATGTCAATTGCTTTCCATAACAGATTTGAATCTAATTGCAGATGGATGGTGTGTTCAGAAAAAATCAAATTGTGTGCTTATGGAATATTGCCACAGTTGTGTCAATGGATTTGCGATTTCCTGTCAGAAACGACACAGTATTCAGTAACTGACAGAAAGTCATAAACTAAAACAGAAGTGATCTGGTGTTCCTCTTGGAAGTGTTATAGGAGACAATCCAAGCAATTATCTGACAATGTTCACAGTTGATGCCTTCATTTATCAGTTAGTAAAGTCAGAAGATGATCAAAGACAATGCAAAATGATTTTGATAAGACATCTGCATGCGCTAAAATTGGAAATTAACCCTAAATAAAGATAAGTGTAAGGTCATCCATATGGCCACTAAAAGAAATCTGTTAAACTTCAGTAACAAAGCAAAATCACAGGGTTATGGTAGTTAAAAGAGCTATGTTCCATAACTCTATTTAACTTCATGTACACGATAAATCAAGTTTACAGGCCATAAATTCAATTAAGTACCTAGAAATAAAGATTACAAATACCTTTAATTGGAAAGAACACAAAGGAAATATCATAGGGGAGGCAAAGCCAAGGCTACTTTTCATCGGCAGAACACTTCGAAAATGCAACAGTCGTATTAAAGAAACTGCCTACATTACAATTTTGTATCCTAATTTGGAATTTTGTTGCACATTGCGAGATCCCTACCAAGTGGCACTGATGGAGGATATAGAGAAAGTCCAGAGAAGAGCAACTCATTTTGTATTATTATTATGATATATTAGAGAGAATTATGCACGAGTTTGGGTGGAAATCATTAAAAGGAAGGTTTTATTTGTTGTAGTGAGATTTATTTGCAAAATTTTTTTCACTAAATCTTTTATCTGAATGTGAACATATTTTGTTACCACCAACCTACATATGGAGACATGGTTATTATAATAAAATAAATGGAAAAATTCAGGTGTTCTGCGATTTTCACACCCAACTTTGATTCAGACAGTTTACCATTGTTAGCTCAAAGGAGAAATGGTCCTGTGAATATAGTTCTAACATTATCGTCTTACACCAAACTGACAATAAACATGAAAACTCTGAATTCGACAACGTAACGACATAAGGAATCTAGTCTAAAATATCATTCACATGCTCCTTTCTGCCTTTATACAAAGTCCTCTTTGCAAAATAAACTAAAATGCAATTTTTTACCTTTTTACAAAAACTTCAATTTTATACTTAATTTCTTCAATACTGGAATGTGATTTTTTCGGGCCCTTATATTTTGGCGATTCTGTGTAAGTCTAAAAGAAATTTATGCAATGGATCCTACCATAAGAAGGCCAACCTTGATCTTCCAACCTATCTTTATGGATTGACACAGCAAAATACAAACCTACATGCCAAAGAGGAAATTACACAAGTTCAGCAATATATAGTTCATGAAGAGCACTGACTACATTACGAACAGGAGTCACAAAGTGCAAAGAAAGCACAGTTAAGTAGGGTTGCTTTGAAGATGATCAGCGTGTAGGAAAAGACCAGATGACTGAACATTTACTTATGTGCCTGAGGGTGTATTTTTAATAACAACAAGGCCTTTATTTGTCTATGAAGTGTGTGTGTCTGATTTTATGAATGAGAGCATCTCTCTTTTTCTGACAAAAACTAAGTTTCATATGAATGAGTGCCTTTTTTATGTGCTTGTCTGGAGCAATGAATGCCTTTATGGTGAGTTGCAAAATGTCCTCAATATAATGTTCTATTCCAACCTGGTCTTTCCATTTTTAGTCTCCAGAAAATTATAAGAACTAAAGTACACTTTAACACATTAGACCTCTTCCTTAAGCAACTAGGATCACAGAATAACTTATCTGTCTCAGAGCGATAAGCAAATGTCACTAACAATCACTCACCGAGGCTATCGACACCGCTGCGCAAGCTGATGCTGTACGAGTGGAATCGATCGAGAAGTTTCCTGACATTGTCGAGGGGGTCGATGACTGCCACCTCCGGATGTGCCTCCAGGTAACTCTCGACCCTCTGAACCATTGCTTCAGCCTGAAAAGTGTAAAATTGAGGATAAAACTGTAGTGTGCAAAAATTCAGGGGTAAACAAACTGATATGAACACCTAACAGAGACACAATATTTATTTATAAGCTAAGAGTTGGCCCACCACTGGCATTGAGAACAGATGAAACTCTTTGAGGAACAGATTTGCAAGGTACCGGGTGAACAAAAAGACAGTATAAATTTGAAAACTTAAAATATCACAGAGTAATGTAGATAGAGGGGTAAAAATTGACACACATGCTTGGAATGACATGGGGTTTTATTAGGAGGAACATATATATAGCAGGCAAATAAAACACACACACACACACACACACACACACACACACACACACACACACAAACACCCCTAGGCAGACACTGACAGAATTGCTTTACAAGCTCTTAACTGACAAACTCGGAGACAATATATTAGTAATGACATCTGATGTCACCAACAAAAGTTCAAGCTTAACAGCAGTGCTCTCTCCATCTCAATAGCTACAATGGTAAGCTTAATCGCAACTTCTTGCATTTTATAATATAGCAACAAAACGACTGATCAGAAAATAATGAAACTCCATCTGTAAATATTACAAGGTTGGATCTTTAAACTGTACAAAGGAAAACTTTCTCCTAATTATGGTCTATTTTCTGTGTATCCTCAAAATTGACATTTGCCGAAAAAAGCCAGAAAAAGCACGCTTTCTTTTAAATATTACCGCATATGTTGTTCCCTTTTCAAATAAAATGTAATATTCATACACCAAACAAAAGCAGACATTTCAACGATTCCGGCGAGGTATAAAACACCGATGCTCGTCGTGCGATTTGCCCAGAATGTGAGCTCAAAGTCAGGGGTCAATCATTATTAAATGGACAATAATGTTAGTCTGTTGGTATAGGTCTTTCAGGACTTTATGTTAAGGGGTTTATATCTCCCTTTAATATGACCTGATGTGAATCCTAAACACTCAGACAAACCCAGTACACACTTTAAATCTAGAAGGAGGTTTCAAATCAGAAAAATAATGGAATTAGAAAATTACACTACACAATCATTCTGTTAAAGTTACAGACAGTGAGTTGTACAGATCATTCAGGAGAAAAGACAAGATGCAAGTTTCTATCCTATACCCCCCCCCCCCCCCCACACACACACACACACACTAACAAAGAAAGAGAGAGAGAGAGATAAAAAGCAAACGAGTATGAAAATAGCATAAAAAAGACTACAAGAATTTATAATTGGTGCTCTGGTGGATTACATATGTAAAATTGCATTTATTAGAACTTTATTGAGGTTGAAATTATATATCTTTGAACAGACTAGTATCTGGCCAGGAAACAGAGGCTTCAAACTGCCAGTCATAAATAAAAGTTCAGGTGTCACAGATTAGATATGAGCCAACAACAGAAGAGATAAACGGTCAATAAAGCCTTTCTCAAGGCAGGCACAGAAAAATTTTTCTGCTGACATCCACAACATAAACTTTGATGGAGCACAGCAAATTTTATAACAGGAATCAATGACATTAACATTATCCACTTCTCTTAGCAGACCCTACTTGCTCAGCACCTGCCCACAGAAGAACACACATGATGTTGGTACAAACTCTTGTTAATGTTCATCTTATATCTTCCTTTCAAGACACTGTCCATTCCATTCAATTGCTCTTCCAGATCTTTTGCGGTCTCTGACAGAATTACTAACATCGGCAAACCGCAGTGTTTTTATTTCTTCTCCCTGCACTTTAATGCCCTCTCAAAATTTCTCCTTCCATTCCTTCACTGCTTGCTCAATGTACAGATTGAACAACATAGGGGAAAGGCTACAACCCTGTCTTACTCCTTTCCCAACCTCTGTGTCCCTTTCTTGCCCTTCAATTCTAATTAATAACCACTGTCTGGTTTTTGTATAGGTTGAAAATAACACTTCGCTCCCTATATTTTACCCCTGCTACCTTCAGAATCTGGAAGAGTGTATTCCAGTCAACATTGTCAAAAGCTTTCTCCAAATCGACAAATGCTAAAAACGTAGGTTTGCCTTTCCTTAGCCTATCTTCTAAGATAAGTCGTAATGTGAGTATTGCCTCTCGTGTTCCTACATTTCTCCTAAATCCAAACTGATCTTGCCCGAGGTTGGATTCCACAAGTTTTTCCATTTGTTTGTAAATAATTCGTGTTAGTATTTTGCACCCATGACTTATTAAACTGATAGTTCTGTAATTTTCATACTTGTCTGCACTAGCTTTCTTTGGAATCGGAATTACAATATTCTTCTTGAGGTCGGAGGGTATTTCCCCCGTCTCATACATCTTGCATACCAGGTGATACAATTTTTTCATGACTGACTCTCCTAATGATATCAGCAGTTCAGATGGAATATCATCATTATTACCAGTAATTATCTTGTCGTCTCTACTTACTTCTAACGCAACAGAAATTAAGATTACAAAGTCAGAAACTGTTTCTTAAATAGGCCAACCAATTTAGGTAGAATGAAGTGGATCAACTTAGCTCAAAGTCACAGAAACTGTAATAGATGAATCCACCATGGAATCGTACACACTTTTCATGTTCAACACCTCAGAATGTAAGAATGGCATAACAATTACATTTACCACTTGCAAACATGTTACAGGGTCAGTGTACAATGAAACTGTATATGGCCTAACAATTTACGGCTCCAGTGATTCAGCACAAGTCCTGAAGTTAACTTCAATTTACTGTTTGTGATGAACTTTTATTTTTAACCAGAGTTTAAAATCTTATTGCACATAAAAAATTAGAAATAAAAAATAAATTAAGTTTCCTAAAAAAATTGAATTGTTCCATCTTCGTAAGCACAGTACAGCACCTAGTTGGTGGGAAGAATGGCAGCAAGCTCTCAATGTAGAAAAATGTAAGGTGATGCGCATGAGTAGAAAAAACAATCCTATAATGTTCGAATACAGCATTAGTAGTGAGCTTCTTGATGCTGTCGCGTCGTTCAAATATCTAGGCGTAACATTGCAGAGCGATATGAAATGGAACGAGCATGTAAGGACAGTTGTGAGTAAGGCAGACAGCCGACTTCGGTTTATTGGGAGAATTTTGGGAAGATGTACTTCACCTGTAAAGGAGACTGCGTATAAAACACTTGTACGACCACGTCTTGAGTATTGCTCAAGTGTTTGGGACCCGCAGCAGATCAGTTTAAAAGGAAGACATAGAAGCAGTTCAGAGGCGAGCAGCTAGATTTGTTACCAGTAGATTCGACCAATGCGCGAGTGTCACGGAAATGCTCCGGCAACTCAATTGGGGATCGCTGGAAGAAAGACGACGTTCTTTTCGTGAATTTCTGTTAAGTAAATTTAGAGGGCCAGAATTTGAAGCTGAGTGTAGTATGATCTTGCTGCCGCCTACTTACATTTCGCGTGAAGATCACAAAGACAAGATAAGAGACATTATGGCTCGTACGGAGGCATATAGGCATTCTTTTTTTCCTCGTTTAATTTGGGAGTGGAATAGGATAGGAAATGCCTAGTAGTGGTACCGTGTACCCTCTGCCACGCACCTTACGGTGTATTGCGGAGTATGTATGTAGATGTAGATGTGTGTACCTTGAATAAAAGAAGAAAGATTGGGGTTAAACAGGACACATTAAGTAACAATTTTTATCAATTTGTCATCCGACTTGTAGCTTGCTAGCAATTTCTGACAGCAAGATTGGATTTAACGTCATCACTAGGCAAGCGCTTGCATTCCAGAGATGGAGTGAGGGGGTTTGTGTAGTAACTGCTTTTGTGGTGGTAATTTTTGCACGACATTGGTAGTGTGGACTCGCAATCTCCAGCGTATATCGCTCACTTGAAGATGCTCAAATTGTTTCTAACAATTCTGCCCTTACCTTTTATAGTCTCGTTGCACTCGGTAGTATTGTTTCAGATGTCTCTGGCCTGAAATTGTGGGTGTAATTATTCCCTACTATTTAAGTCGTTGACAGAAACAGGGGTAAATAAAACAGTAGAAGAGGAATGGGTAGCATTGAGAGATGAAATAGTGAAGGCAGCAGAGGACAAAATAGGTAGAAAGGCAAGACCTACAAAAAATCCTTGGATATCACAGGAAATACTAAATTTAATTGATGAAATGAGAAAATATAAAAATGCAGTAAATGAAACAGGCAAAATGGAGTACAGACGACTAAGAAATGAGATTGACAGGAAGTGCAAAATGGCTAAGCAGGAGTGGCTAGAAGCCAAATGCAAATCTGTGGAAGAATGTATAAGAAGGGGAAAAGTATATACCGCCTACAGGAAAATAAAAGAGACATTTGGGGACAAGAAAAGCAACTCCACGAATATCAAGAACTCTGATGGGAAACCAGTTCTCAGCAAAGAAGGGAAAGCTGAAAATGGAAAGAGTACATAGAGCAGTTCTACAAAGGAAATGAACTTACAGACAATGTTCTAGGAAGGGAAGAGGAAGTAGATCAAGATGAAATAGGAGATACTATACTGAGAGATGAATTTGACAGAGCACTGAAAGACTTAGGTCGGAACAAGGCCCCAGGAGTAGATGACATACCCTCAGAGCTACTAAAGTCTCTGGGAGAGCCAGCCATGACAAGACTATTTGAACTGGTGTGTAGGATGTATGAGACAGGCAAAATACCCTCAGACTTTAAGAAAAATGTAATAATCCCCATTCCAAAGAAATCAGGCGCAGACAGGTGTGAAAATTACAGAACCATCAGTTTGATAAGTCATGGTTGCAAAATTTTAACACGAATTATCTATAGGAGAATGGAAAAGCTGGTAGAAGCTGACCTCGGGGAAGATCAGTTTGGATTCAGGAGGAACATAGGAACCCGGGAGGCAATACTCACTTTACGTCTTATCTTAGAAGATAGATTAAGGAAAGGCAAACCTACATTTTTAGCTTTTGTAGATCTGGAGAAAGCATGTGACAATACACTCTTTCAAATTCTGAAGTCAGCAGGGGTAAAATACAGGGAAAGGAGAGTTATTTACAACTTGTACAAAAGCCAGACCGCAGTTATTAGACTTGAAGGGCATGAAAGGGAAGCATCAGTTGGGAAGGGAGTAAGACAGGGTTGTAGCCTTTCTCCAATGTTATTCAATTTGTACATCGAGCAGGCGGTGAAGGAAAGCAAGGAAAAATTTGGAATAGGGATTAAAGTTCAGGGGGAAGAAATAAAAACATTGCGTTTTGCTGATGACATTGTAATTCTGTCAGAGACAGCAAAGGACCTGGAAGAGCAGTTGAATGGAATGGACAGTGTATTGAAGAGAGCGTATAAAATGAATATTAACAAGAGCAAAACAAAAATAATGGAATGCGGTCTCAGAAAATCAGGCGATGCTGAAGGAATCAGATTAGGTAACGAAACAATGAAGGTGGTAGATGAGTTTTGTTACTTGGGTAGTACAATAACAGGCGATGGTCGCAGTACAGAGGATATAAAATGCAGAATGGCAATGGGAAGAAAAGCATTTTTGAAAAAGAGAAATTTGCTAACATCGAATATTAATTTAAGGGTAAGGAAATCTTTCCTGAAGGCATTTGTGTGGAGTGTTGCTTTGTACGGGAGTGAAACATGGACGATAAGCAGTGCGGACAGGAAGAGGATAGAGGCTTTTGAAATGTGGTGCTACAGAAGAATGCTGAAGATTAGGTGGGTAGATCGCATAACTAATGAAGAGGTACTGAACAGAATTGGTGAGAAAAGGAATTTTTGGCATACCCTGACTAAAAGAAGGGATCGCTTGGTAGGACACATTCTTAGACATCGGGGAATCGCAAATTTAGCATTGGAGGGAAGTGTGTGGGGTAAAAATCGCAGAGGGAGACCAAGAGACGCTTATAGTAAGCAGATTCAAATGGATGTGGGTTGCCGTTCTTATGAGGAGATGAAAAGGCTTGCTCAGGATAGAGTAGGGTGGAGAGCTGCATCAAACCAGTCTTCGGACTGAAGACCATAACAACATTTAAGTCGTCAACACACTGTTTTAATTTGAAGTTACTTTTGTAATATTAGCAATAAAAGTTTTTGGCCAGTTCGGATATCATATTAACTATCAAATCAAGGGACAGTATTGTACAAACTGCACTAGATCAGACAGTGTTAACAGTACAGTACCTGTGCAGTAATTTAACACCCCAACACAGCCGTTCACACCTTTTTAAGTGTGGCAATAAAAGAGTCACAGAATAGATCTTTAAGACTGCACAATTAATTGAAAACCAGCACACAATAAATGACAAACACATAGTCAACACAGTTCATGAGTCACAATAAAGATTTGACTTTTAAATCTATGTTTTGAATGACTGCAAGTGCTACATTGCCAGACACGAATGGCATAGGTGTTACTCATTACATGTTTAACTGCAGACTACTAAATTCTAGGTTTTTCTGGCTATTTACAGGCCGGCGTAAGAACAATTTTGTGATCGGCATAATGGTTTGTAAAACAGCTAGGTTAGAATTTGACATTTGAATTAAACTAAATGACACTATTATAGTTTGGTTTATGGAAAATGATGTTAAACAGAAAATTAATAAAGTATCTGGAAACTGCTACGAAGCACGTTCGACTAAGATGCAGACTATTCCAAATCCCGCCAACAGTACTCCAAATGGCCGCCACAGGTCTCGCTCTTTGCTCAGCAAAGCTACCACCACGACACATAACGGAGAGCAGAGTTGAGGCAAAGGCAGCCGCGTCGGCACCCCGGCTCATGATCTACCAACTTAATCTTCAGCATTCTTCTGTAGCACCAAATTTCAAAAGCCTCTATACTCTTCCTGCCTGAACTATTTACTGTCCATGTTTCACTCCCATACAAGGCAACACAAATGCTTTCAGAAAAAGACTTCCTTATGCCTAAATTAATTTTTGATGTTAGCAAATAACTGTATTTACTATCAAACTAAAATGTCAATAATAAATATCCAATCAGTTTTTAATAAAAGTAACATATTTTAATTACTACTGCAAGAAAATGCAAGTATTTTAATCAAATAAAATTTGGTGAGAAAATTATCTTATTGTTGCATCAAAAATTTACATACATCAGTAATACTCATTACTCACAAATAATATAAATTAAAATTTCTTTTCTTTTTGATGTTTTATATTATAGTTTACAATATTAATTACTGTATACACTTGAATCTCATTTCATGAACCCCAAAAATACAAATTATGATGCACTATTTGTTAATAATATTTCTATTTTACAATACAATACAATACAAACTTCACAAAAAAGTAATTATCTCAAGCAAGACTCTAATATATGAGCTTGAACTTGATATTAAATTTGTAGGGCATCCATGAGTCGCAATCAGTTTCACTCAACTTAACAAGAGCATCATCAGGAATTGTGAAATTTACAGTGTTTGATTATGTTTTCGTAATTCGAGTGAAATCTGTCAAAAAGAAATATTGAACTTGTGGCTGACTACTTAGTTGTGATGTGTAGATAATTCCACACAGCTACAAACAGTACTCAAAATGATTGGAACCTTTAAATTTCTACCGTTATCAACTAAAGCTAAGAGAGCATGTTTGTAATGTCCTTCACTCAGATTTAGTACTTTCCACACGTTAAAGAAGAAAAATAAAAGTTCACATGCCACATACATTGTTGAAACTTACACTGATAATTGTGAAGAAAGAAATATACCTTTTTGTCACCTTGACCAGCGAGAACAATGATATCAGTAAGCTTGTGCAGGATTACACAGAAGGGGCCTTGGTCTTCAAGTGATCTTGTTAAGTCCAGCTGTTGAGGAATAAAAAAATAAAGACTTTCAATTAGACAAGTGTCACTCTGTTACAATCATCATCATTTACAGTACAAGTTTTGATCAAGAATTTTACAATGTAACTTTAAAAGTATATAACAATAGGTATTGAAACACAAGTAAATTAGTGGTGGTAATACCTGCAACAGAAAAGAAAAGCAAACTTGAATGCCTGCACTACAGCTGAAAAATTTTTAACAAATATAGTTCCATCTGTACTTAATTGGAGACGGAAAAGAAAGAAACTGGCAGTTTGCTTGCAGAAGGTAACAGGTATTGCAGGCCTAATTGTAAATACACTCCATTTAACAATCATAGGCCACACGAGTTGCAGTAATGGGAGAGGGGGGGATATTATAATAATCTGATGAGGTTTCATATTCAATGTTTTACAAATAATGAGCTACTGTTAATTTAAAGTGATGACATATTTCCTAAGAACTATTAGGTTAAGAATGTAAATTGGAGGTGTATAGCAGCAAAGTTAGGAGAATGAGAAGAAATTAAAAATAGGACTGATTTTTTATATTATTATTATCAGTGAGTGAGAGAGAGTAGTTGACATGGAAATGGCAGTATTGATGCAATTAGTCAGAGGGGGGACTACGTAAAATCAGCAATGTTTCACAGTTAGTTTGTTTCACATCACATCTACACATATACTTATGTGATAGAAATCATGGGATGTGTTACACCACTTGAAAGAAACTGTGTATTAAAGGTGTAAAAACTGACAAACAGCACAAAGCAAGCCATGACAGTCAATAATTTTGTGTAAATTATTGTTATAAATGATGAGTGTGGTGTAACAGATAGTGTCGTGGAACAGAAATTCTTTTGCAGTAACATGTTATCTGTAAGACAGTGTAACGCACGTTGACATCTGACTCATTTACTTTTTCTCGATTGTTTGTTTCGAACTGCAATTGCTTGCTTAGAAAAGTCGATCCAACTTATTGTTTTATGGAATTATAATTGGAGTTATTTGTGTATCTAATGAATTTTGGAAGCTGAGGCGGCAACAACACTCAGTTACCATTAACTGGCTAAAGGCTATTTTTCAACTAGATTGTGTTTTCTATTTCAGGAATCTGATAAATAAGTAATTAAGTAATAATTAATTGTTATTAATTTTCTTGTCATGTCTACTTACTTCCAACACAACAGAAATTAAGATTATAAAGTTAGAAAATGTTTCTTAAATAGGCCAACTGGTTTGGGTAGAATGAACAGGAGCAGTAAAAAAACCTTCAGTATTGCAGCAATATTTATTTTGTGGTTCAAACTGAAGATCTGTTATGCACTTTATTTGTAAATAACGTCAGAAGGCATTATCTTACCTGCCAACCTCCAAAATGTAAAAAGCAGTAGACCCAGTTTAGAAAATTGGGAGATTCCTCAAAAAATCAGGAGATACCTTCTATCAAAAACTCCGGTGCACTTTACTATAAGCCTTAAGATAACTGATTTTAGTCTTTTCCTATGATCTCATAACACTACAAAAAAACTTGTGTTAACCAAATTGTTGATTACATCCTTATATTTTGTAGCCAGTCAAGGTAAAGTGATTGATTTTTTAGATCAAAACAAAAAAGTTCACAGCTTTATATTTGTGCTATACTGCTACCTGAGAACATGTTAAGGAACAAATGACCCACAGTCGTATTTAATTGGTAAACCGTACTCTATAATAAACAATGTAAATAAGCTCTCTGCTTGTATCGAATGATCACTTTGACTTTTTTCACAAATTTCAGTCTTTTATTGTTACTCTGCGCTATTTCGGTAAATTGCTTTTTCCACCATGTGATGTGAAAATATCACATCGGCAAAGAGTACAAAATAGAAAAAATGTTCCGAAAACTGGTTAAACATTGATTATATTTCTTGACATACTGGACCACCTACCACCGAACTGAAATCCCATAATCATGTAAAATATATGTTTACACGAAAGTTGCCCGTTTTCTGCAATTCGCGTATCAAACTGATGCCCCTAACTATCCAATCAAAAGGTTACCAGCGATTAAAAAACCACTGAAATGATTTCACTTTCGTACACTGACGAAACATCACATTCCAAAACAGCACAACTTCGAAACACTACATGTGTATTTGCAAATACATGCAAAGAGCAGAAAGAATCATTATATAAGTCAAGTGCAACTCCTAATTTCTATGAATTTCGATACGTATTTATTTCTAACTGGTAAATGAACAAAGGACTTTTGACCATTGGCGGAAAATCGAATCTTGGGTTTCAGGACAAAAGCTAAAATCGGGAGATATAATGGCAAAATCAGGAGGCGGGAGAAAAAGCAAAAAATCGGGAGACTCCCGCGTAAATCTGGAGAGTTGGCAGGTATGCATTATTAATAAAGCCTTTTTCAAAGAGCGCCCTACCCCATCACCCGACAACAACTCGGACTGAAACAACTAAACCAAATCCTCTGCAGAGGTTGGATTTTCTGTAATTATGCCCAACAGCGGTTGTCAGAGTTGAAGGGCATGAAAGGGATGCAGTGGTTGGAAAGGGAGTAAGACAGGGTTGTAGCCTTTCTCCAATGTTATTCAATTTGTACATTGAGCAAGCTATAAAGGAAAGCAAGGAGAAATTTGGAGAAGGAATTAAAGTTCAGGGTGAAGAATTAAAAACATTGCGTTTTGCCGACGACATAGTAATTCTGTCGGATACAGCAAAGGACCTGGAAGAGCAATTGAACGGAATGGACAGTGTGCTGAAAGGTGCATATAAGATGAACATTAACAAGAGCAAAACTAGGGTAATGGAGTGCAGTGTAAGAAAATCAGGTGATGCTGAAGGAATTAGATTCGGAAACGAAGCAATAAAGGAGGTAGATGAGTTCTGTTACTTGGGCAGTAAAATAATAAATGATGGTCGCAGTACAGAGGATATAAAATGCAGAATGGCAATGGGTAGAAAAGCGTTTTTGAAAAAGAGAAATTTGTTAACATCGAATATTGATTTAAGCCTAAGGAAGTGTTTTCTGAAGGCATTTGTATGGAGTGTTGCCTTTTATGGGAGTGAGACATGGATGATAAACAGTGCGGACAGGATGAGGATAGAGGCTTTTGAAATATGGTGCTACGGAAGAATGCTGAAGATTAGGTGGGTGGACCGCGTAACTAATGAGGAGGTACTGAACAGAATTGGGGAGAAAAGAAATTTCTGGCATACCTTGTCTAAAAGAAGGGATAGATTGGTAGGACACATTCTTAGACATCAAGGAATTGTGAATTTAGCATTAGAGGGAAGTGTGTGGGGTAAAAATTGCAGAGGAAGACCAAGAGATGGATACAGTAAGCAGATTCAGGCAGATGTAGGTTGCCATTCTTATGTGGAGATGAAGAGGCTTGCTCAGGATAGGGTATTGTGGAGAGCTGCATCAAACCACTCTCCGGACTGAAGACCACAACAACAACAATGCCCAAGGTCCTCCCCATCCCGTTTGAAGTGGTCTTCTGTCCCCCATCCAAACCCCATAACATCCCTCCCTATGCCATCCTGAACCCCAGCCCAGTGCCACAAGAATCAATCCCTGTGGAAGACCCCACTGCAAGACCTGCCCAAGCCACTCACACAGCACTTCTTACTCCAGTTTTGTCACAGGACTGTCCTACCCTGTGTAAAATCAGGTCACCTGTGAAAGCAGTCACATGATTTACCAATTACATCTACATCTACATACATACTCCGCAATTCACCGTAAGGTGCGTGGCGGAGGGTACACTGTACCACTATTTCCTTTCCTATTCCACTCCCAAATTGAACGAGGAAAAAAAGAATGCCTATATGCCTCCGTACGAGCCCTAATTTATCTTATCTTGTCTTTGTGATCTTTACGCGAAATGTAAGTAGGCGGCAGCAAGATCGTACTACACTCAGCTTCAAATTCCAGCCCTCTAAATTTACTTAACTGAAATTCACGAAAAGGACGTCGTCTTTCTTCCAGCGATCCCCAATTGAGTTGCCGGAGCATTTCCGTGACACTCGCGCATTGGTCGAACCTACCGGTAACAAATCTAGCTGCTCGCCTCTGAACCGCCTCTATGTCTTCCTTCAAACCGATCTGCTGCGGGTCCCAAATACTTGAGCAATACTCAAGACGTGGTCGTACGAGCGTTTTATACGCGGTCTCCTTTACAGGTGAAGTACATCTTCCCAAAATTCTCCCAATAAACCGAAGTCGGCTGTCTGCCTTACTCACAACTGTCCTTACATGCTCGTTCCATTTCATATCGCTCTGCAATGTTACGCCTAGATATTTGAACGACGCGATCGCATCAAGAAGCTCACTACTGATGCTGTATTCGAACATTAGAGGATTGTTTTTTCTACTCATGCGCATCACCTTACATTTTTCTACATTGAGAGCTAGCTGCCATTCTTCGCACCAACTAGAAATTTTGTCTAAGTCAACCTGTATGCTATTACAGTCAGTTACAGACGACACCCTCCCATACACCACAGCATCATCAGCAAACAGCCGCAAATTACAACTTACTCTGTCCATCAGATCATTTATATAGATAGAAAATAATAGCGGTCCTATCACACTCCCCTGGGGCACGCCTGACGATACACTCGTCTCTGATGAGCACTCGCCGTCGAGAACAACGTACTGCGTTCTATTACTTAGGAAGTCTTCCAGCCAGTCACAAATCTGTGATCCTTTTCCATAAGCTCGTATCTTCATTAGCAGTCTGCAGTGTGGCACCGCGAGTCGAGAAAAACACAATCTGCCTGTTGCCCTTCGTCCATGGCTCGCAAGATGTCATGTGAGAAAAGGGCAAGCTGAGTTTCACATGAACGATGTTTTCTAAACCCGTGCTGATTCATGGAAAGAAGCTTTTCCGTTTCAAGGAAATTTACTATATTTGAACTGAGAATATGCTCCAAAATTGTACATGAAACCGATGTCAACGATATTGGCCTGTAATTGTATGGGTCAGCTCTCTTTCCTTTCTTATACACGGGAGTCACCTGCGCTTTTTTCCAATCACTAGGAACTTTGCGCTGAATTAAAGATTCGCTTGTTTTGAAATACACCAGTCAAAGACCAAGACTAAACACAACGGTATTTATCATTTATGCTGTAATCATTGCACGGTCTTTATACTGATACGACAACCAACCCGCTGTCCATTATGGTGAACGGGCGCTGCCAAACTGAGGCCAAAAACAAGGTAGACAACTAACTGGCACAACATGCAGATGATCATATGCATGGTTTCAAAGGCTACTTTACAATCTGGGCCATTTGGTATCTTCCCCACTACCAGATTTTATGAATGGCACAGATGGGAGGTTATCCTTATAGTATATGCTCTTGTTGCATAATTATCTAGGCCTCAAACTACGGTAACCTATTTTCCCCACACAATAGTTACTCCCCCCCTTTCTCCCTTTAGTTTCCACATCTCCCATTTATTGTACAACATGTGTCTGAAAAGTTCATGGTTTCAGTAGATGTAGGAAACAAGAGTTACAAACAAAATACAGTAGAACCTCATTTTTACACTTTTCAGGGGACTTCAGTGAAATGGTGTAAAATGCAGGAAATAATGTTTTAAATGGTAAAATATGCTTACTGGATCAGCCTTGCATTTTCGTAGTTTATGTGTGATATATGTACATAATAGACATCTAAATACTCACCAGGGAGTTGACTATACATTAAAGGTTATCCAAATTTTTACTATTTTAAGCACCAGGCAAAACTGGTAATTTTATGGGAAGTAGAAATTTTTGACATAATTTCATTCATTATAATCGAGGACGCCAATGCTGGGCTATAACACATCTTCAAAATTACCTGAACCGCTTTGATAGATATCGTTTGGATATAACACATCTTCAAAATTACTGCCTTTTACTGGCATTAATTATTTACATAGTAAAACACCTATAGGTCCGTTATTTTTATATTTTTTGATGTTTCATACGACAATATTAGAGAATTTATTCACATTCTTGAGTACAAACATATGCACAAGTATTATTGTGACGTTTGCATAGGATCGGCATCTCTCACTTTTACTTTTTTGAAGTTGTCGGTATCATGATACCCAACTTTGACAGATAATGTTCTTTATGAATCAGAAATATGTATCACAAAAACAACGAAACTACTTATTCTCACTTCAACAAAGCAACTGGTTCTGATTGTTTGAGTACACACTAGCTGCTCTGGCAAAGAAGCTAGCGGAAAGACGAACTACACCGCCACAAATGTGCGTTATTCTCTCATTAACGAACTGTTCTGTTTGAGTACATGCCACGCACTCCGCCAAAGAGGCTGTTGAAAAGAACAACTACATTGCCACAAATCGGCGCGTCTTTAAGTCAACAACGAAATGCAAAATATACGTTTGAATAAACGCAAAGTGTCAAACTCGAATGCGAATAATTTTTAAGCGCTATACTTTAAGGGAAAAACCATGCTAGTGTCAATTTAGTACATTACGACATTTTTCTTTCAAAACGTGTAAAACGCTGGAAAAGCATAAATATGTTAATGCAAAAATGAGGGCGAATTAACATTGTAAACATAGGAAATTTGACGGGACCGACAAAAAATGGTGTAAATGGTGGGAAAACTTAAAAACTGAGAATGTAAAAACGAGGTTTTACTGTACCTTTAGTGGCATTCAAAGGAATCACTGACAACAATACACTTCAGACATCAGTTGTACAACTGTTGAAAACTGTCAGCAATTGGTTCTTGTGGAATCAATCAAAGCACCAAGGTCGCAGTTTGTTGGATGTCTGTAGCTGTTGCGAAGTGTAAGCCTTTAAGGGCTAATTTAAAGAATGGAAACAGAAATACGTCTGTTGGCACCAAATCTGGAGAATTAGTAGGGTGTTGAAGCACCATGACCTTGCATCTAGTGAAAAAGTTGAGCACACAGACCGCAGTGAGGGGATGCGATTCTCATTCGGAAAATACCCAAAACCACATCCTGACAGGTAATAAACCACCAGTGTGTAGGAAGCCATACAGATTTGTAAAGCATCTACAACCTGTAGTAGATGAATTTATACACTCCTGATGATTAAAATTGCTACACCACGAAGATGACGTGATACAGACGCGAAATTTAACCAACAGGAAGAAGATGCCGTGATATGCAAATGATTAGCTTTTCACAGCATTCACACAAAGTTGGTGCCGGTGGTGACACCTACAACGTGCTGAAATGAGGAAAGTTTCCAACCGATTTCTCGTACACCAACAGCAGTTGACTGGTGCTGCCGGGTGAAACGTTGTGATGCCTTGTGTAAGGAGGAGAAATGCGTACCATATGTTTCCGACTTTGATAAAGGTTGGATTGTAACCTATCCCAATTGCAGTATATCCTATCACGACATTGCTGCTCATGTTGGTCGTGATCTAATGGCTGTTAGCAGAATATGGAATTGGTGGGTTCAGGAAGGCAATACGGAACACTGTGCTGGATCCCAACGGCCTCGTATCACTAGCAGTCAAGATGATAGGTATGTTATACGCATGGCTGTAATGGATTGTGCAGCCACGTATCGATCCCTGAGTCAACAGGTGGGGACGTTTGCAAGACAACAAACATCTTCATGAACGTTTGCAGCAGCATGGACTATCAGCTCAGACACCACGACTGCGGTTACCCTTGATGCTGCATCATAGACAGGAGCACCTATGATGGTGTAGGCAATGACAAACCTGGGTGCACGAATGGCAAAACATCATTTTTTTGTGGATGAAACCAGATTCTGTTTACAGCATCATGATAGTCGCATCTGTGTTTGGCGACATCGTGGTGAACACACATTGGAAGCATGTATTCGTCATCACCATACTGGTGTATCACCCGTCGTGATGGTATGGGATGCCATTGCTTACACATCTGTTGTTCGCAACACAGCACTTTGAACAGTGGCCGTTACATTTCAGATGTGTTACGACCCATAGCTCTACCCTTCATTTGATCCCTCCAAAACCCTACATTTCAGCAGGATAATGCACGACGCATGTTGCAGGTCCTGTATAGGCCTTTCTGGATATGGAAAATGTTCGACTGCTGCCCTAGCCAGCACATTATCTAGGTCTCTCACATCTGGTCAGTGGTGGCCAAGCAACTGGCTCGTCACAATACGCCAGTCACTACTCTTGATTAACTGTGGTATTGTGTTGAAGCTGCATGGGCATCTGTACCTGTACACGCCATCCAAGCTCTGTCTGACTCAATGCCCAGGCATATTAAGGCCATTATTACGGCCAGAGATGGTTGTTCTGGGTACTGATTTCTCAGGATTTATGCATCCAAATTATGTGAAAATGTAATCACATGTCAGTTCTAGTGTAATATATTTGTCCAATGAATACCTGTTTATCATCTGCATTTCTTCTTGGTGTAGCAATTTGAATGGCCAGTGGTGTATATCAACAGGTATTATTGAACATAGCAACAGTCCCTGGTTTGCAAACATAGTGATAATTGCAGAAAAATCACCTGACGGAAAGAAAAAATATTGATTTTGTTGTGACTACCATTACATGAATGCACGAGCAACAACAGATGCATATCGAAACCCCAACATCACGGATACACTGGCTGACTTGGGTTGTTGTTGTTATGGTCTTCAGTCCGGAGACTGGTTTGATGCAGCTCTCCACCCTACTCTATCCTGAGCAAGCCTTTTCATCTCCTCATAAGAACGGCAACCCACATCCGCTTGAATCTGTTTACTATATGCTTCTCTTGGTCTCCCTCTGCGATTTTTACCCCACAAACTGGCCTCCAATGCTAAATTTACGATTCCTCAATGTCTAAGAATGTGTCCTACCAAGCGATCCCTTCTTTTGGTTAGGGTATGCCAAAAATTCCTTTTCTCACCAATTCTGTTCAGTACCTCTTCATTAGTTATGCGATTTACCCACCTAATCTTCAGCATTCTTCTGCAACACCACATTTCAAAAGCCTCTATTCTCTTCCTGTTCGCACTGCTTATCGTCCATATTTCACTCCCGTACGAGGCAACACTCCACACAAATGCCTTCAGAAAAGACTTCCTTACACTTAAATTAATATTTGATGTTAGCAAATTTCTCTTTTTCAAAAATGCTTTTCTTCCCATTGCCATTCTGCATTTTATATCCTCTGTACTGCGACCATCACATGTTATTTTACTACCCAAGTAACAAAACTCATCTACCATCTTCATTGTTTCATTACCTAATCTAATTCCTTCAGCATCGCCTGATTTTCTAAGACCACATTCCATTATTTTTGTTTTGCTCCTGTTAATGTTCATTTTGTACGCTCTCTTCAACGCACTGTCCATTCCATTCAACTGCTCTTCCAGGTCCTTTGCTGTCTCTGACAGAATTACAATATCATCAGCAAACACAATGTTTTTATTCCTTCCCCCTGAACTTTAATCCCTATTCCAAATTTTTCCTTGCTTTCCTTCACCGCCTGCTCGATGTACAAATTGAATAACATTGGAGAAAGGCTACAACCCTGTCTTACTCCCTTCCCAACTGATGCTTCCCTTTCATGCCCTTTGAGTCTAATAACTGCGGTCTGGCTTTTGTACAAGTTGTAAATACTCTCCTTTCCCTGTATTTTACCCCTGCTGCCTTCAGAATTTGAAAGAGTGTATTCCAGTCAACATTGTCAAACGCTTTCTCCAAATCTACAAAAGCTAAAAATGTAGGTTTGCCTTGACTTGGGTAAATGTAAATATTTCTGTACATTAGATATCAAAAGTGGATATTACCAAATGGAAGTAAAGTGAAACTAAATGATTGTATGGATACAGTTCCCGACATATGTTTAGTGAACAAAGTAAGAGCCTGTGGTCTATCAGACCAATTGTGTGATTGGATTGAATAGTTCCTAGATGACAGAATGCAGCATGTTTTTTCACACACACACACACACACACACACACACACACACACACACACACACACACACGACGCTGTAGTATATAGAGAAGTTGTAACAATGGAAAATTGTATTGAAATGCAGGAGGAACTGTATCGAATTGACACATGGTGCAGGGAATGGCAATTGAATCTCAATGTAGACAAGTGTAATGTGCTGTGAATACATAGAAAGAAAGATCCTGTAACATTTAGCTACACTATAGCAGGTCAGCAACTGGAAGAAGTTAATTCCATAAATTATCTGGGAGTAGGCATTAGGAGTGATTTAAAATGGAACGACCATAGAAAATCAATCGTCCGTAAAGCAGATGCCAGACTTAGATTCATTGGAAGAATCCTAAGGAAACACAGTCCGAAAACAAAGGAAGTAGGTTACAGTACACTTGTTCGCCCACAGCTTGAATACTGCTCACCGGTGTGGGATCCGTACCAGGTGGGATTGATAGAGGAAGTGGAGAAGATCCAACGGAGAGCAGCGCGCTTCGTTACAGGATCATTTGGTAATCGTGAAAGCGTTACGGAGATGATCGATAAACTCCAGTGGAAGACTCTGCAGGAGAGACGCTCTGTCGCTCGGTACGGGCTTTTGTCGAAGTTTCGAGAACATACCTTTACCGAGGAGTCTAGCAGTATATTGCTCCCCCCTACGCATATCTCGCAAAGAGATTATGAAGATAAAATCAGAGAGATTACAGCCCACACAGAGGCATACCGACAATCTTTCTTTCCACGAACAATGCGAAACTGGAATTGGAGGGAGAACCAATACTGGTACTCAAGGGTGGCTTGCGGGGTATGAATTTATATGTAGATGTATGGTATTTTTGGCTAGGAGATCCCGAATGGGATTGTTCGGTCGTCTAGTAAAAGTCTTTTTACTTGACACCAGTTTAGCGACTTCCATGTTGACGATGAAAATGATAATGATGACGAGTACAACACACAACACCCAGTCCCCTTCCAGGAATCGAACCCGGGTCTCTTGCATGGTAGTCAGCGACGCTGTCGTCTGAGCTACAGGGAGGGACACAAACCTAAGTGTGTCAAAAAGATAGACCTCAGACATCTTTCACAGTACCTTCAGGACATTTCCAGGATCGTAGAATGCCATTTGGATCGAAAAAGACTCTAGCAACATTTCACTGGCTACGGGATGGTGTGCTTCACTGATGAAAACGAAAATTGTGTATGGTATACCTTGAAGATATATTGGGTATTCCAATGTTATGCATGATCATGAAAAATGTCTTAAAGAGGTATTTAATAGTTTGAGAGCAGCAAAACTGACATTGGGAATAGAAAAATGTCACTTTGTTCAGGCAGAAGTTAAATATGTGTCTTCGTAGGCTTTCCCAGCGTAATAAATCTTCAAAGTTTCTTTGGGTTCACAGCTGCATTTTAAAATCTAACTGATTCAATATTTCAACGGTACCACTTTTTGTCATCTTACAAGCAGCTTTGGAAGAGTCTTAAGTCTAATTAGTGAAAAACTGGGTGAAGAAGACGTGAAGCTCTGTTGTCATGTACTGACGTCCAAGTATTTTTCTTTTAATATTCACAGAATATATGACATCAACTGCGATTGGGCAAAGCTGAAAATGTGTACCCAGCCGGGATTCGAACCCGGGTCTCCTGCTTTCTAGGCAGTTGCGCTGACCCCTACACCACTGGGGACACAGTGATCACCGCACCTGCAAGGACTACCTAAGTACGCCTCCCGTCAGATACAAATTCCCAGCTTCGCCCTGCCCACAGAACTAAAACTCGTAGTTATGAAACTAATTCCCGTAAGAGTAAGGGCGCCACATGTATACATATAATATGCCGGTGACGGGCAATGATCCTATCGTTGGTGGGGAGGGGTGGGCAAGTTTGAAGCCCTTACTCTTACGGGAATTAGTTTCATAACTACGAGTTTGAGTACTGTGGGCAGGGCGAAGCCGGGAATTTGTATCTGACGGGAGGTGTACTTAGGTAGTCCTTGCAGGTGCGGTGATCACTGTGTCCCCAGCGGTGTAGGGGTCAGCGCAACTGCCTAGAAAGCAGGAGACCCGGGTTCGAATCCCGGCTGGGTACACATTTTCAGCTTTGCCCAATAGCAGCTGATGTCATATATTCTGTGAATATTAAATAATAACAACTGCAGGATCAGAAGTGACGCCTGTTCTTTCGGAACAGACGCCACATGTATATATATTTTTCTTTTGGTGGCAACTTCTTTGAGCAAAAGTATAGAGTAACTGTGGTCAGCCCTTTACCACCCATAATCACCAATTTATTTATGGAGAACTTTGAAGACAAGCCACCAAGAACTTCAGCTTTGCAAACAACGTGTTTTTGGAGATACGTTCACGACAGCTTTTTTATCTGGCCTCATGGATGTGATAAGCTCTATCGATTTTTGGACCACGAAAAACTTCAATTTTTGGATGTAATGGTTTATAAAAAAAATGACACTCTTGGGCATAGTGTACAATGAAAGCTGACACATACTGACCGATATCTGCATGCCAGTATTTGCCATTCACAATACCAACGCAACGGCGTTCTTAGAACTCTGGTGTGCAGATCATATAACATTTCAGATGCAGGCACTTTACCATCAGAACTGGAACATCTGATGACTCTTTCCAAGAAAAATGGCTACTCTGAAAAACAGATTCACTATACTATGGAGTCTGGACCTACAGAAGTGCACGAAGAGGGGTATAGGGCTGTAGCCTTCATTCCTTACACTGGGAGGGGGGATTCTTTTAAAACTGGAAGACTTTTAAAAAGTTTTAACATCAAGACTGTTTTCCGTATGCCTTCCAAGATTAGGGCACTGCTTGGCTCCGTCAAAGATGACCTCAGACTCAAGAAACCCGGTGTTTACAAAATACCGTGTCAGTGTCACAAGGCATACATTGGCCGTACAATTCGAATTCTGCAAAATAGATGCGTGGAACATTGCCGACACACGAGACTACTGCAGCCGGAAAAATCAGAGGCAGAATAACACTGTTTAATGGAGGGACACAAGATGATATAGTAGCCAATACCTCCAGTTTTTGGAACAGTGTTTACAGAGAAGCTATTGAAATCAGGTTGATAGACAATTTAATAAATAGAGTCATGGAGTTGGGTTTCCTCTTAGAAGGACATGGAATCCAGTTTTAAATAATATCAAATTGCAATATTATACTACGATTCCAATATATGTGACTGATTAATGTAAGGTCCTTGTTCTACTGGGGGTGGCAACATCAGCCCTGTCCAGAAAGCAGCAACTGTGACGAGCGGCGCGGACTCTGTACATGCGACTGACGCCTATATGGATGCAGATCTTCGGTTTAACATCAGTATTCAGTGGCAGCATTGGTTCCTGAAGATGACAGACAGTTGTATCATCAAAATATTGAATCAGTTAGAGTTTAGAATCCGGCAGAAAACCCAAAGAGACTTTAGAGAAGTTAATTATCTTGGACACATTATTACAAAAGAGGGAATCAGGACAGAGCCTAGACTTACATCAGCTGTACCTGATTTTCCAGTGCCACAAACTGTAAAGCAGTTGTTGTTGTTGTTGTTGTGGTCTTCAGTCCACAGACTGGTTTGATGCAGCTCTCCACTCTACCCTGTCCTGTGCAAGTCTCTTCATCTGAGAATATGTTTGGCAAACTACATCCTTTTGAATCTGCTTACTATATTGGTCCCTCGGTCTCCCTCTACGATTTTTACCCCACACGCTTTCCTTCTAATGCTAAGTTGACAATCCCTTGATGTCTCAGAATGTGTCCAACCAATCTATCCCTTCTCTTACTCAGGATATGCCAGAAACTCCTTTTCTCCCCGACTTGGTTAAGCACCTCCACATTAGTTATGTGATCTACCCATCTAATTTTCATCATTCGTCTGTAGCACCACATTTCAAAAGTTTCTATCACCTTTTTATCTGAACTCCTTATCGTCCACGTTTCACTCCCATACAATGCTACACTCCAGACAAATGCTTTCAGAAAGGACTTCCTAATATTTAAATTAATATTGGAGGTTAACAAGTTTCGCTTCTTTAGAAAAGCTTTTCTTCCCGTAGCCATTCTGCATTTTATATCTTCTTTACTTCAGCCATCAGAAGTTATCTTGCTACCCAAATAACAAAATTCGTCTACTACTTATATTGCCTCATTAACTAATATAATTTCTTCAGCATCGCCTGATTTTCTGATATTGCATTCCATTACCTTCGTTTTACTCTTGTTAATGTTCAACTTATATATTCCTTTCAAGACACAGTCCATCCCATTAATTTTTTTCAATTGTGTTCATATTACAGGAATTTCTTAAAGGGATTTGCTTAAATAGCACAACCATTAACTAAGTTGCTACGCAAAGGAGCTGCTGTTCTATGGTGGACACAGTGTCAGGAAACTTTTGTGGACTAAAGCATATTTTAATGTCTAAGCCGGTGTTGATAAATAATTTCCTGATTTGGAACAAGAATTCATACCGTCCTGTGACGGTTTCAACAGAACTCTGGGTTGTATTTTGTCTCAGATGGTCGATGGAAAAGAACATCCAGTTGTATATGCCTCCAGCTGCATAGACTGAAGTTGGGACTCAGCACAACTTCTGAAAGGTCTCTTCTTCGACACCCAGACAGAACGGTGCGGGTACCATCCATCCGAATGGCACACGGCAGCCGGCACAAAGAAGACGCAGCAAGACGCCGAGCTGATGCGAGCACTTACACCACGGAATCTTGTAACAACTGAATAAACTTCTAAACTCTAATATTGTTTTACTACTGTCCTCTGGCACTCCAGTAGGTATTTTCGCCTCACCCTGACATAAAGCTGTAAACCTACTGCTTGGTCACAGCATTGCTTACACTGTCTGTGCTGACCTTCAACTCATCTTCTATCATTCTCAAAGACAACTGCCAATCATCTGTGCAACTCATTTGATGTTGTCTGGGACTGCGATTGCAGACGGTGGCTCATCCTTAACACTTTCCTTTCTGCCTCTAAAGTGTTTAAAAAACACAAACACACTTTTTACTCACTGCTTCAACACCAAAAACTTCCATCCCATGGGTTTCCATTGCTGTTTTGCTTCATTTGAAACAAAACAGTATCTGATGTGACTTCTGAAGCCAAGTACAACTACAATAATAATAAGCAATGCAAAGAGGACACTGATGACGATTACAAATCAATTGCTTTCCTTCCTTTTGCCAGAGATGTGTCCTCCAAAATACACAGGTTGCTTAGGAGATACAAAATCACGGTTATCTTCCGTACACCTGCAAAGAGTTTGGCCTTAGTAGGATCCATCAAATATGACCTGCAACTGAGAAAATCGGGTGTTTACAAGATCTCCTGTGAGTGTTGCTCTGCATATATGTACATCTACATACATACTCCGCAATTCACTGTACAACTACTAGGCATTTCCTTTCCTATTCCACTCCCAAATTGAACGAGGAAAAAAAGAATGCCTATATGCCTCCGTACGAGCCCTAATTTCTCTTATCTTGTCTTTGTCATCTTTACGCGAAAAGTAAGTAGGCGGCAGCAAGATCGTACTACACTCAGCTTCAAATTCCGGCCCTCTAAATTTACTTAACAGAAATTCACGAAAAGAACGTCGTCTTTCTTCCAGCGATCCCCAATTGAGTAGCCGGAGCATTTCCGTGACACTCGCGCATTGGTCGAACCTACCGGTAACAAATCTAGCTGCTTTTCTCTGAACCGCCTCTATGTCTTCCTTTAAACTGATCTGCTGCGGGTCCCAAACACTTGAGCAATACTCAAGACGTGGTCGTACAAGCGTTTTATACGCGGTCTCCTTTACAGGTGAACTACATCGTCCCAAAATTCTCCCAATAAACCGAAGTCGGCTGTCCACCTTACTCACAACTGCCCTTACATGCTCGTTCCATTTCATATCGCTCATTACTAATGCTGTATTCAAACATTATGGGATTGTTTTCCTACTCATGCGCATCACCTTACATTTTTCTACATTGAGAGCTAGCTGCCATTCTTCGCACCAAGTAGAAATTTTGTCTAAGTCATCCAGTATGCTATTACAGTCAGTTACAGACGACACCCTCCCATACACCACAGCATCATCAGCAAACAGCCACAAAGTACAACTTACTCTGTCCATCAGATCATTTATATAGGTATAAAATAAAGATTTTTGACTTACCTAAAGTACAGGCTCGTCGACAGAAACATAAAACATACACAAAAACATTTGAGCTTTCGCTCCTTTTCCACTTCCTGAAAACCCGTATCCTTCCCTTTCTCCTCTCCTTCCTTCCTCTTTTTCCTGAAGAAGCCACCAGTGGTGGCGAAAGCTCGAATGTTTGTGTGTTTTATGTTTCTGTCGACGAGCCTGTACTTTAGGTAAGTCAAAAATCTTTATTTTATACCTATTTTTCCCACCTGGAAAGTCTCCTTCTATAATATTAGATCATTTATATAGATAGAAAATAATAGCGGTCCTATCACACTCTCCTGGGGCACGCCTGACGATACACTCGTCTCTGATGAACACTCGCCGTCTAGAACAACGTACTGCGTCCTATTACTTACGAAGACTTCCAGCCAGTCAAAAATCTGTGAACCTATTCCATAATCTCGTATCTTCGTTAGCAGTCTGCAGTGTGGCACCGCGTCAAACGCCTTTTTGAAGTCGACAAAAACACAATCCGCCTGTTGCCCTTCATCCATGGCCATGTCATGTGAGAAAAGGGCAAGCTGAGTTTCACATGAACAATGTTTCCTAAACCCATGCTGATTCATGGAAAGAATCTTTTCCATTTCAAGGAAATTTACTATATTCGAACTGAGAATATGCTCCAAAATTCTACATGAAACTGATGTCAACGATATTGGCCTGTAATTGTGTGGCTCAGTTCTCTTTCCTTTCTTATAAACGGGAGTCACCTGCACTTTTTTCCAATCACTAGTAACTTTGCGCTGAATTAAAGATTCGCGATTTTCCCTGTTCCCAGAATTCCGGTGTTTGTGACAAGAGCCAGTCCTCGACTGTGTCCTTCAGTTCGTCGTCCGAGTTGAAGCGCTTCCCTTTGAGTTTTTTTTTTTAAGTTGACCGAAGAGGTGCAAGTCACAGGGCGACACGTGCGGGCTGTAGGGCGGATGCTCAAGCTGCTCCCACTTGAACGTGGCCACTACACTTTGCGTGGCACCAGCGATGTGTGGATGTAAATTATCATGGGGCAGAACCAATCCCTCTGTGAGCACCCAGGTCGTTTGCTCTTGATGGACTTGCATAGGTTAGGGATTGTCTCACAGTACACATCACCATTAACGGTTTTTCTCTGCTCGAGGAATTCGGTGAGTATCGGACTGCGGACATCAGAAAATATCACAAAAGACAGTAAGAAGCATCAGCTTGACTGCGGAGGACACAGCCTTGAATTTTTTTGGGTGAGGAGAGAACGAATGCTCCACATCCCTAGATGGTTTTTTTTTTTTTTTTTTTTTTTTTTTTTTTTTTTTTTTTTTTTTTTTTTTTTTTTTTTTTTTTTTTTTTGTGTGTGTGTGTGTGTGTGTGTGTGTGTGTGTGTGTGTGTGTGTGTGTGTGTGTGTTTTTAGGGCGCATAACTTCTATGGTCATTAGCGCCCAGCCAAGAACATAGATTCGCTATGATCTCAAAAAAAAAAAAAAAAAAAAATGGTGACTGTCAGAACATCAACAAGAGGCTAAAAACGAAAGATAAAAGACAATTAAAAGGGTTAAATATCCTTGGATAAGTTGGCCAAGTTGATAAAACGCAAAACTCGAGCAGCTGCTCGTGTGTCATCAGCTAAAATTTCCTCCAGAGTAGACGGAAAGTGAAGGGCTACACGGAGATGATTAAAATTAACACAAGTCAGTAAAACATGTCGCACTGTCAGCAGTTCACCGCAGGAGCACAGCGGTGCAGGGTCGGCGGAGAGCAAGTGACGGTGGCTGAAACGGTAGTGACCGATCCGCAACCGGGCCAGGATGACCACCTCTCGCCGAGAGCGGCGTGAGGAGGTCCTCCAAGCGGTCGGGATCAGTTTTACAGTTCTCAATTTATTGTTGTACAGTGAAAACCACACACTGTGCTATTGCGACACGATACTCCGGCGAAGAGCCCGTTGAACATCGTCCGATGGGACGCAAAAGGTAGCCATGTGAGGCAAAATAGCTGCAGCCTTTGCTGCTATGTCGGCGGTCTCATTCCCAGGCACACCCACGTGGCCAGGGACCCACAGGAAAGAAACGTGACAGCTGTCATCTGCTAGCAACTGGAGGGAGCGTTGGATCCGATACACGAGAGGATGGTTCGAGAAAGGGTCATTAAGACTCTTCAGGGCACTAAGGGAGTCCGAACATATGGCATAGAAAGGTTGGCGGTGGCGGCAGGTGTACAAAACGGCCTGGTGGAGGGGAAAAACCTCAGCCGTGAAATTCGAGCGCCGGTCAGGGAGCTTGTATTGAAACCGGTTGTCCCTGACGATGAAGGCAGATCCGACACCGGCAGTGCTCTTGGAACCATCAGTGTAAATAAATATGGCATTATCGAACCGCGAACGGAGTTCGACGAGCCTCGAGCGGTATACCAAATCCGGAGCGCTCTCCTTGGGGAGCGAACTAAGTTCAAGGTGAGTGTGAACCTGGGCCTGATGCCACGGTGGCAATGGGCTTTCGCTCGACCAAAAGGTGGAAGGAAGGGTAAAATCGAGCCGCTGTAGCAGGCGGTGAAACTGAACTCCAGGTGGAAGCAAGGCAATCGCAGACAACTGATATTGGCGATCGAGTGAGTCGTCAAAAAATAATCGGTAAGATGGATGGTTGGGCATCGACCGCAGGCGGCATGCGTACCGACACAAGAGTATGTCACGTCGAGTGGTCAAGGGTAATACAGCAGCCTCGGCATACAGACTTTCAACAGGGCTGGTATAAAATGCACCGGTCGCCAGACGTAATCCACGATGGTGGATAGAGTTGAGACGGCGGAGAATCGACAGCCGTGCTGAAGAGTATACAAGGCTTCCATAGTCGAGCTTCGACTGAACAATGGCCTGGTAAAGGTGAAGCAGGACGGTACGATCCGCTCCCCATGACGTGCCACTGAGGACACGAAGAACGTTAAGGGATCGGGCACAACGGGCAGCCAGGTAGGACACGTGTGTGGACCAGCAAAGTTTACGATCCAACATTAGCCCCAAGAATTTCATAGTCTCCACGAAAGGGAGAGCAACAGGGCTGAGATGTAGAGAAGGTGGAAGAAATTCCTTGTATCTCCAGAAGTTTATACACACAGTTTTCCCAGTGGAGAATCGGAAGATGTTTGCGATGCTCCAGGAATATAGACGGTCAAGACAGCGTTGAAGAGAACGCTCCAAGAGACACGTCCGCTGGGCGCTACAATAAATTGCGAAATCGTCAACAAAAAGAGATCCGGAGACGTCGGCTGAAAGGCAATCTACGATCGGATTGATTGCAATGGCAAAGAGCGCCACACTCAAGACGGAGCCCTGTGGTACCCCATTCTCCTGGCAAAAGGTATCTGACAAAACAGAGCCCACCCGTACCCGGAACTTGCGATCCGCCAAAAACGCTTGAATGAAAAGAGGAAGGCGGCCCCGAAAGCCCCATGAGTGCAATGTGCGGAGAATGCCCGCTCTCCAACAGGTATCGTATGCCTTCTGCAAGTCGAAGAACACTGCTACTGTTTGACGCTTCTTTAGAAAGTTGTTCATAATGAAGGTCGACAACGTAATGAGGTGATCAGCAGCAGAGCGGTGTCGACGAAAGCCGCATTGGATATTAGTCAGGAGGTGGCGAGATTCGAGGAGCCAGACCAACCAAGCGTTAACCATGCGTTCCATCACCTTACAGACGCAGCTTGTCAGAGAAATGGGGCGATAACTGGAAGGAAGGTGTTTGTCCTTCCCTGGTTTGGGGATGGGGACAACAATGGCTTCACGCCAACTTGTGGGAACATGACCCTCAGTCCATATGCGATTGTAGGTACTAAGAAGAAAGCACTTGCCCGCAGGAGAGAGGTTCTTCAGCATCTCAATATGAATGGAATCGGGCCCGGGAGCAGAAGATCGGTACAGGGCGAGGGCACGGTCTAGCTCCTGCATGGTGAAGGCGACGTTATAATTTTCACGATTAAAAGAGTGGAAAGAAGGCGGCCGTGCCTCCTCTACCTGTTTGCGAGGGAGAAAGGCAGGGTGGTAATGGGCAGAGCTCGAAACCTCCACAAAGAAACGGCCCAATGCGTTGGAAACAGCAGCGGGATCCACGAGGACTGCGTTCTCCACGGTCAGGCCAGGAATCGGGGAGTGGACCTCGATGCCGGATAAACGGCGTAGGCCACCCCAAACAACCGTGGAGGGAGTAAAACGGTTAAAAGAACTAGTAAAAGCAGTCCAGCAAGCTTTCTTGCTGTCGTTTATGATACGACGACATTGCGCTCTCATACGTTTATAATTGATGCAATTATCCAAAGTTGGGTGGCGGCGGAAGGTGCGGAAAGCACGGCGCCAGGCTCTAAGCGCGTCGCGGCAGGCTGCAGTCCACCAAGGGACCGGGACACGACATGGAGAAGAGGATGTACGAGGTATGGAACGTTCAGCAGCGGTGAGAATAACCTCTGTGAGGTAGTCGACCTGACTGTCACAGTTGGGAAAGTTCTGATCGTGAAAAACAGCCATGGAAGAATAAAGCCCCCAGTCGGCTTTAGAAATGTTCCAACTGGTGGGACGAGGAGATGGGGAATGATGCAGGAAGTGGATGATACAAGGGAAATGGTCACTTGAGTATGTGTCAGAAAGTGCATACCACTCAAACCGACCGGCAAGCTGAGGAGTGCATATTGCTATATGGGAATAAGTGTGTGTTGTGTCTGAAAGGAAGGTTGGTGCACCGGTGTTGAGGCAGACAAGATCGAGGTGTTGGAGAATGTCCACCAAAAGGGAGCCTCTCGGACAAGGTGCCGGAGAGCCCCATAGGGGGTGGTGGGCATTAAAGTCTCCTACCAACATGAAAGTTGAAGGGAGCTGGTCAACAAGGTGTAGTAAGGGCAGATGATGATGGCGAATAGATATTACAGAGGGAAAAGGTGAATGTGGATAAAGTGATGCGGACGGCAACTGCCTGTAGGTGAGTATGCAATGAAATGGGATGGAAATAGACATCGTCTCGAAGGAGCATCAGAACCCCTCCATGGGCTGGGATACCTTCCACGGGTGGCAGGTCGAACCGCACAGAGGTGTGGAAAGTCTGCACGATCACGTGGACGCAACTTAGTTTCTTGTAGACAGACTAGAAGCGGGCAGTGCAACCGAAGGAGTAGTTTTAACTCCTCCCGATTAGAACGAATGCCACGAATATTCCATTGAAGGAGCGCCATGATAAAAATGAGATAAGAGATAAGGATAAAAACTAACAAGCAAGCGGGGTCACCTCAACGGTCGCTGAGGACCGGATTTCGAGGGAGCACTGCTATCGCTGTCTAGGGGCAAAGGGTCGTGGTCCATAGGTTCGACCGACACACCTGCCACCTCCTTGAGTTGATCAGGAGGGGCAGTTTCCACCGCCGGTAAACGGCCAGGTGCCCGGCAGACGGAGCGTCCCGGTGAAACAGAAGACGGCCGAGGCCGGCAACTGTTGGACGGCGTGACGGATGGGTCACGCCTCGGCGGGGAAGGAGAGGAACTTTTTCTTGTCAGCTCTTCTGGAAGAGTGACGGCGAGAAGAGGCAGTTGACGGTTGGGAAGCCTGAGAATGCAGAAAATCCTCACGGGCGGGTTCCATTTTTAAAGTCCGGGCATCTTGTTTAGGTGCCCGCGGTTTACCAGAGGTTGATGAAGATTGTACCTTAGAGGCAGCAGGAGGAAGCGGGGACGTGGAACGGGCAATCTTCGGGCTGGCGGATCGCACAACTGTGTCAGCGAAGGTAAAATCACACGTCTGGGTACTTGAATCCTTAGTAGGTCAAGTGGAGGTGAGGACCTTACTGCATGTGCCCGCTGGGAGGACAGCAGGCTTTCGACTCGCCAACAACTTTCGAGCGGCAGATGTCGACACCTTTTCCATAACCCGAATTTGCTGGATGACCTTCTCATCCTTGTATACTGGGCAGTCGCGAGAGGAAGCCGCATGGTCACCGTTGCAGTTAAGGCAGTGAGGGGACAGAGGTGGGCAATCCCCCTCATGGGCGTCCCTACCACAAGTGACACATTTTCCTGCATTTGGACAAGAGTCAAGGGTATGGTTGTACCTGTGGCATTGGAAGCAGAGCGGACAGAGATAACTTCGTACCCTGCTTTGACACTCGACGGGAGTTCAACTCTGTCGAATGTCAAAAACACAGTACGAGTCGGTGTCAGCTGATTATTTACCTTTTTCAAAACCCTATGCACGGCTGTGACTCCCTGATCTGACATGTAGGTTTGTATGTCTTCATCAGACAACCCGTCAAGGGATCTCGTGAAGACTACCCCCCGTGACGAGTTGAGTGTGCGATGCGCTTCTACCTTGACAGGAAACGAGTGTAACAGTGTAGTCCGGATTAGTTTCTGAGCTTGGAAGGCACTGTCCACTTCCAGCAACAATGTGCCATTCCGCTGACGGGAACAGGTTTTAACAGGGCCAGCAATTGCATCTACACCTTTCTGGATAACGAAAGGATTTACAGACGTGAAATCTTTTCCATCGGTGCGAGAGACAACAAGAAATTTCGGTACATTAGGCAAAGTCTTTTTTTGCTGAGGCGAATCTATCTTACGTTTCTGGGTCAACGTCACTGAAGAAGAGAAGGAAGTCATCGCGGAAGTGTCCCCCGTGATTACCGGCGTCTCCGATGGCGCGCTCCTTCCTAGTGGGGGCCCTCTCCGAGGGCTTACCCGCCTTAGGTGATTGTTCACACCTCAGGTCACACCTCCCGAGAACTGTCGGAGGGACCAATTGGCACGTTCGGAAGGTACCAGCTCGGGTAATCACCCCTCCCTGGGCCTGGCCTTTACCAGGGGGTACGTACGTGCCCTACTTGTCTACCCGGGGCGGGGAATTACGCGTTACCCCGTCACCTGCTACGCACGATAATGCGTGGGTCGGCCTTCAGACACGCACAGGGAGGAAAGAAGAAGGATAGAGAAAGTGAAGAGGAAGAAAAGAAGTGTCTCAAATGCCGAGGCGGAGACCAATGAGGAGAAGAAGGCTAGGAGAGTACAAGGAAAGAAAGACAGAAAACAAAGTGTAAGGAAGTAAGGAACCAAGGAGTAAGAGAAACGACAACAAGAACCACCGTAACTCACGAAATTTGCCCCTCTCCGGGCGAAGGCATAAACCGGGAGGGAAAGTGAAGCAGCCTGGGGCAGAAGAAAGGCTGCTCCGGCTCGGGGCCCCGTGCGCGCCACACACGTACCCACAAAAGAACTGTGGGCCCCCTGGGGGGTCCCTAGATGTTGCACAAACAGCTCAAAGTACTGAGGTTATATGGTGTTGGAACTCCACAACCGTGCTGATCTTCAACTTGTCTGCTAACATTTCCAAGGACAGCCACAGATCATCCACAAGCAACCACTGCACTGTTTGATGTTGTCTGGGACTGATTGTGGACGGTTAACCTGAATGTGCCTCGTCCTTGACACCTTCCTTTCTGCCTCTAAAGAGTTTAAAATAGGGATGGGTCGAACCCTAGTTTTACCGAATCGAATCCGAATCTTAAATAAAACATGTGCCGAATACCTAACCCAAATCGAATCTTCCGAATCTCCAAACCAAATAATTTGTCAACTTAAGCAGATGCATTTAAAAAGAATTACTACTCTATCACAGCCAGTGATGAAGATAAAGCCTTCTGGGGTGAATCCCAAATGACAATATTAACAGTAAAATTTAGGGAAATTAAAATTTCATTTAGATTTTTATTTTAAATATTCAAGATTTTTTAATGCCCCTTACCCTTAAAAGAAATTTGTATGAGACATTTCGATATATATGTTGTTGAGATGGTCTAAACGATTATAAGAAACTGTCTTCACTCTATTACAAAATGTTTCATTTTGAAATAAAGAATAATGAAAGGAAAGGGTTACGAATTGTTTTTCTTTTTTCAAAGGGGAAGACTCAAAAATAAAACCTGAAAAGATGAGTAGATATTTTGGATGTTAAATAATAGATTCTTAAAAATTAGGATGTGTAAATGTTAAATAATTTCATAGTGACATATCAGGCATTTCATGAGTGACGGACAGAACATTCAGACACATAGAAAATCGCATTTATTCGACATTTGTGTACTTGTTATTGCCACGATGAAATTTCAGAACTGTGAAAAGATTGTGCATTCCAGAGGGTTAAGCAAGGGTATTTTGCAGATTTATTTATTCTTTCAAACATTTAAAATCACGTAACTAGTCTGCACAGAATTTTTATTCGTACAAGATCTAAAAAGTCACTACTAGAAGTTACTTACCATGCTTCATTTCTAACTATTCCCATTCAGCATAAGAATAATAAAAATGTAAATATTATATTAAGACAAAAAATTCCTAGCAGGAAAAATTATATATAAAAAATAGACGAAGATTACTCACCAGGCGATGGAGCCCTGAAATGAGATCTGTCCTTCATGATATCCTTCCTACTCCACCGAGAGTGTCTTTCCGCCGCCCACCTAACCTCCGTAACCTCCTAGTCCACCCCTATGAAATCCCCAAACCACCTTCCCTACCTTCTGGCTCCTACCCTTGTAACCGCCCCCGTTGTAAAACCTGCCATATGCACCCTTCCACCACCACTTACTCCAGTTCCGTAACCCGGAAGGTGTACACGATCAAAGGCAGAGCCACTTGCGATAGCACCCACGTGATTTACCAACTGACATGCCTGCACTGTGAAGCATTCTATGTGGGAATGACCAGCAACAAACTGTCCATTCGCATGAATGGACACAGGCAGACAGTGTTTGTTGGTAACGAGGATCAACCTGTGGCTAAACACGCCTTGGTGCACGGCCAGCACATCTTGGCACAGTGCTACACCTTCCGGGTTATCTAGATACTTCTCACTGACACCAATCCTTCAGAACTCCGGAGATGGGAACTAGCCCTTCAGCATATTCTCTCTTCCCGTTGCCCACCTGGTCTCAACCTCCGCTAAATTCGAATTCCCACCCACCATCTTAACATCTTTGCATCGGTTCTCTTGACAGAGCCTCTGCCTCAAGTGGTATCTCTGTCTATCTTCTTAACTTCTTTGCTTTCTACAGTATGTCTGCCTGTACTTGGGTCTGTGTGAATGTGTGTGTGTGTGTGTGTGTGTGTGTGTGGTGTGTGTGTGCATTTGTTTACCCTCCTTTTTTTCCCCCCAAGGTAAGTCTTTCCTCTCCCGGGATTGGAATGGCTCCTTACCCTCTTCCTTAAAACCCTCATCATTTCCTTTTCCCTCTCCTTCCCTTCTGCCTGAAGAAGCAACTGGGTTGCGAAAGCTTGCGTTTGTGTGTGTGTGTGTGTGTGTGTGTGTGTATTCATTTATTTATTTGTGATGCTGTCACACCTGTGCTCCTTCGCCTGGTGAGTAATCTTCGTCTACTTTTAATATATAAAATGTAAATATTAACATGATACGTATATTCTTCCACGTTTGCCGTTGTCTTTCTGGTTTGTTAGGCAGATGGAATATAAATATGGTAACAGCTAATACGGAAGATTACATGGCATAATGTACATTCATAACTGAAGGTTTCCATATAACACTTTGGATTCTGGATTCGGTAGTATTCGGCCATTATGCGCCGAATCTCAAATCGGAAGCCAGTGTGCTAGATTCGGCGAATAATGGATTTGGCCGAAACACTCGGACACAACCCTAGTTTAAAAGACTCAAACACACACTTTTTACCCACTGCTTCAACACCAAACACTTGAACTAATATCCCATGGGACTCCATCGCCATTTTGCCTAATTTGAAATAAAACTTTATGTTAACACTTAGCTTCATTTTTGCTCCATGTTGCAAAGACACGACTTCTCACACAAACCCTATTAGCTGGGTCGCAGTGTGGACCATCACTTCATTTCGGGGCTTTGTACGATAGCGGGCGCTTGTCGAGATGTCCCTCAATGTGTGTGCGAGGGCACCTCATCCTTGCCAGCGCGGTTTGTAAAACGTGCGACCATTCACCGAATTTTTCATATGCACACTGTAGTTATCAAAATGGAATAAAATATGTATCTGTCCATATCACATGAGATTATTTTTCTCCTTTTATTTTACAACACATTCATCAAGCCACTTCTGTGAATAGAATAAAGGCTCCGTCAAACAGAGCGCGGGCATAACGCGCTTGTCATCCGCCGCGCTCCGTAGCAGTCAGGCACGGCGCGGGCAGCGCTCGGCGTTCCGATTGTTGATTGGGGCTTGTTGTGTGTAAGTCAGCTGCGGAGTGTATAAACATGAACAATAGTTCAGACAAGGATGAATTTCCACTTCTCATTTTTCTTGCTTCAAAGAAGCAAAGAAAATAAGTTCATGAAATTAATATGAAACGAGAAGAATTTCATCGTCTTTGCAAAGAGCTTTGATTGTGTGAAGGCAGTTTTTTTCAATTATTTTCAAATGTCTCACCAACTGTGTTGGCAGCTACATAGTACACATGTACAGATAAAATGTCATAGAAAAGAGTGGCTCAATTTATTATTGTTATAAAAAGATCAGTTGTCTCATTTGGAGTTGTTGATCACGATGACATCTTTGTTGTTTTGCTGTGGGTAGCTAGAGCAGACACAGTGACGGTGTTATTTTTAAAACACTATATTTCTCCACAGATTTATACAAGGAGAAAATATTCTACCTCGAGAGTCATTGCAGGATGCAAGCACTCGTGTGCCTCGCGTGTTAGTAGGTGATGGTTTAAATTGCAGAATTATTTATGTCCCTTTCCTAAAGCTGCAGCCTTGGAAGATCCTTAAAAGGCCTTTTACAATAAATGCCTCTGCAAGAGACGGCATATAGTGAAATACTTGTTGAAAAATGGCGTGTCTTTTTAGGGCCAATAGACCTACAAACTGAGGCTGTAAATAAAGATTTGGAATCAGCGTGCTGTCTATTAATTTCCTCCACAGCAATGCAAGCTATGTGCCTACTGGACAAGAGGAGCAGATTGAGAACCTACATGCTAACGTATTTTCGAATACGCTAAGATTAAAACAGAAAGCAATTTCTTGCGTATTTTGTCAATAACCAGTACCAAGGAATTGGCATCAAGTTGTATGTATAGTTGGCAGCCGACAACTACCTTCTGCACCATCTGCGTTGATGTTTGTCCAACCACATAGTTTTTCTTACGTTCTTTAACTGTATTTTGCACAACACAACCAGAAATGTACTGTAATTTTTAATATTTCGCTCAATTCTTTTTCATGTAATAGTTTGGATTAGACTCGTAGATATACATTGGTTTGTAATTATGAAAAATAAATTAATACCTGTTTGATTCAGACTTTTGTTTATCTCCTTCCAACTGTCTGTCTCTTAGACACATTTTTGTATTCTGTGTCACGTATGACATACAGGAATGGCTTTTGGACGCACCAGATCGATCAGTTTGTTTTCCGCCACACTGCTCCCGCTTGCCTGCCGCAGTCTCTGTAGAAAATCACAGCCTGCCCGCTGCACGCGGCGGGCAGCGCATGTGCCCGCTTGCTGTCTGACTGAGGCGGTAAGGCAGAATGCAAGACAGTGCCCGCACGAACTGTCCGCGCAGTCTGCCCGCTCTCTGTTTGACAGAGCCTTAAGACTTAGAGCTATCAGCATCAAGTGAGTGCCCCCCCCCCTTTCTTTTATTTATTTAAAAAAAGCACATGAAGATAAAATAGTTTATTTTAAAAACAAAACAGCTGTTATTTTCTAATATCTGAATGGCTGTCTCAATCTCCATCACAATTGGTTGGCTCAGACCACTATGACATGACAAGTGAAATTTTACTCCTGAAGAGAATGTGACATTCTTTTCACGCAACACTTCCCAGAAAATGTAGAGCACTGGCATTTGGAAAGCTGACAGCAGAATGACTAAATCACTCCAGACAGAAAGGGCTTCAGTGACAAATTTATTAAAGTTAGATTTTGATGGAAGTCATATTTTTATGGGTGTTCCAACATTTTAAGCAAAAATTATTTGGTCCAGCTTAGAAAAAACACAAACTAAAGCTTCTTGTTTAGAGCTAGTCCTAGTTTTTGTCCTTTTTCTTTTTTTGTGTGAATATCAGCAGTACAGAACAAAGGTAAGTAATAGCCAGCCAATCCATCTCTTTTGAAGTATACAATATGTAGATATAAATTTAATACCGGGATAATATAGTCAGGACAGTTTACAACTCACTGCAAAGATGTGGCGACGAGCTGCGACAGGCACATACAAAAGACACACACATACAACACATTCAGCTAGCGGCCATGGCCTTCTTCAGAAAATAGAACACTCATGCAATCACACAGGCACACAACACAGTCATACAACCGTCACCTCCAACTGCCGCACTTCTAATCAAGCTCCGCAGCGAATACGGGACAGGAGAAGAGGGTAGAAGGTTACGTCACAGTGGTGGGGATGGGAATAACGAGATGCAGCTTAGGAATGGAGTGGGGAGGCGGGTGAGGGGACAAAAATAGACAAAATAAAATAAATATATATAGAAAATGTGCGCACACACACACACACACACACATACGATCGCACATTCACACACCACTCAAAATAGATGAGGTTTGGGATAGAGAGGTAGGAACTGTAAGGTATGGAGAAAAAAATATAGGGAACTCCATACCTTACAGTTCCTACCTCTCTATCCCAAACCTCGTCTTCCTACCTCTCTATCCCAAACCTCGTCTATTTTGAGTGGTGTGTGAATGTGCGATCATGTGTGTGTGTGTGTGTGTGTGTGTGTGTGTGTGTGTGTGTGTGTGTGTGTGTTCTTGTGTACTTGCAGTGTGCACACAGTTTCTATATATATTTATTTTACTTTATTTTATTTTCTCCCCTCACCCGCCTCCCCACTCCATTCCTAAGCTGCATCTCATTATTCCCATCTAACCCATTCCCACCACCGTGACGTAACCTTCCTATCCCCTCTCCCCTCCTGTCCCCGATTCGTTGCGGAGCATGATTAGAAGTGCGGTAGTCGGAGGTGATGGTTGTATGAATGTGTTGTGTGCCTGTGTGATTGCGTGAGTGTTCTATTTTCTTGAAGAAGGCCATGGCATGGCCATGGCTGAATGTGTTGTATGTGTGTGTCTTTTGTATGTGCCTGTCGCAGCTCGTCGCCACGTCTTTGCGGTGAGCTGTAAACTGTCCTCACTATATTATTAATTCCAACCTGGACTTTCCATTATTATATTTAATACCAGGATGATATATTTAATATAAAAGGTCATATTTCTTGGTCACAAATGTTCCAAGCTCCTACCTCTTTATATCCTTGACTGTGGGAATGTTTGATAGCAAAAGCGTAGAAAGTACAAAGAAAAAGACACACAAGCGACTAACTGATCACTTAGATTACAAATACCAATGCTGTCATAACGCTATGACAACCACACTTGCTATGATGCATTAAGATAATAATGTATAAAAATTCTTTGCTTATAAACAGTTATATGAAATATTTATTCAAACTAGATTCTGCTCCTAAAATATTTACTATTCTTCTTAAAACTTTCTGCAAGTTTATATTGCACCACTAGTTTCAATGACCATTGAATATTTGATATTAACAAAGAGTTAAATGAAACCTAATGAAGTCAATTTATTATTTAATTTTTCCCCACTTCTCTCAATAACGAAATTTGGATCATGATAAAATCATTGTGATAATTTTGCAAACATTCCCATGACAATATCTTAAATAAACTAGTAATAACAAGTTACCAATACTGACAGATTATAGTTACTTTAACATACCTTAACTAAGTCAAATCCGTGCCTCCTGAAATAAAGAAATAAAAAAAGAAAATGCATACTTTGTCATTAAATGAGGAATTGACAGAATAAAACTGTGAAGACATTTTTATATAACTTCATAGTAATAACAATGTTACTAAGATCATAATAAAATAATGCCTGTTAAAATTATCTACCATCACTGACACAGGATTCACACAAATAAAATAAATTAATTAGAAAGTAGAATAATAGTTAAAATATTTAAAAAATATCTTAATTAGAATAATTAATAAATACCATGTGAAAGCTACGTTTGGAATGAACGTCCGTTGAAAACAAATTATCTGAAGTTACAAAGTATGCATCCACAGATTACTGCTAAATATTAGGTGAATAAAAGCTTTTGTAGATTTGGAGAAGGCTTTTGACAATGTTGATTGGAATAAACTCTTTCAATTTCTAAAGCAAGCAGGAGTAAAATATATGTAGTGTCAGGTTATTTACAACATGTACAAAAACCAGACAGCGGTTGTCCGAAATGAAGGGCATGAAAGAGATGCAGTGGTTGGAAAGGGAGTAAGACAGGGTTGTAGCCTTTCTCCAATGTTATTCAATTTGTACATTGAGCAAGCTACAAAGGAAAGCAAGGAGAAATTTGGTGAAGGAATTAAAGTTCAGGGGGAAGAATTAAAAACATTGTGTTTTGCCGATGACATAGTAATTCTGCCAGATACAGCAAAGGACCTGGAAGAGCAATTGAACGGAATGGACAGTGTGCTGAAAGGTGCATATAAGATGAACATTAACAAGAGCAAAACTAAGGTAATGGAGTGCAGTCTAAGAAAATCAGGTTATGCTGAAGGAATTAGATTAGGTAACGAAGCAATAAATGAGGTAAAAGAGTTTTTGTTTTGGGCAGTAAAATAACAAATGATGGTCGCAGTACAGAGGATATAAAATGCAAAATGGCAATGGGTACAAAAGCGTTCTTGAAAAAGAGAAATTTGTTAACATCAAATATTGATTTAAGCCTAAGGAAGTCCTTTCTGAAGGCATTTGTATGGAGTGTTGCCTTGTATGGGAGTGAGACATGGACGATAAACAGTGTGGACAGGAAGAGGATAGAGGCTTTTGAAATGCGGTGCTATTGAAGAATGCTGAAGATTAGGTAGGTGGATCGCGTAACTAATGAGGAGGTACTGAACAGAATTGGGGAGAAAAGAAATTTCTGGTATACCTTGACTAAAAGAAGGGATAGATTGGTAGTGCACATTCTTAGACATCCAGGAATTGTGAATTTAGTGTTGGAGGGAAGTTTGTGGGGTAAAAACCGAGGAAAACCAAGAGATGGATACAGTAAGCAGATTCAGACAGATGTAGGTTGCCGTTCTTATGTGGAGATGAAGAGGCTTGCTCAGGATAGGGTATTGTGGAGAGCTGTATCAAACAAGTCTCTGGACTGAAGACCACAACAACAACATTAGGTGAACTGGTTGAGTAAACACGGAAGAAGTCAATGGAAATCAGCAGAAATTTGGCCAGGAGGAGAAAGATCCTAAAGTTGCAATTTTTGGGTAAAAGGTGAGATCACAACCAGTGGCATTCTGCAAGTACATGTTGGTGTGGTGATGTTGGCAGCAGTCAGGATGGAGCAGCACACGTCAGTTGTCTGTGTATGTGCGCCAAGTGAGACAGCAGTGTTCTGATGAAAACATTATAGACATTGCCTCAACTGAAGACCGCAATACGACTTGTCAACTTTCACCCTTGACGTTGGCACATGTGATGTCATTGCTGCACAGTAGTTTTGAGGTGCGCGAATGTATTTGCGCAGCGTAATTATGTAGTGGTGATCTCTTTTGTTGGAATTTGAACAGTTTGTGGTTGTATTTGCTGGTTTAATTATTGTTTATTTAATTTATGTTTTAGTCTTACTGTATGACGACACTGAAGATTCTTGGATCCAGAATACCTATTTTTTTTTTTTTGGGGGGGGGGGGGGGGGACTAAATTTTTAAGTGACTGATGATAGACCCTATTTTCACAAAGGAAAACTTTAAGATAAGGCTCTACTCAGGTCAACTGAAGCACCCATCGGTTTTGACCCTTGATTCCGGCATTTTGTGTTGTATGACTTGAAAAACTGATCTTATTTCTTTTGTTATGAATATGTCACTCTTTTTTAACAACACAATAAGGATAGTTTACAGCTAACAGCAAAGACGAATTATGTGCTGTGATAGGCACATAAAAAAGACACACAACACAACACTTGTAAGTGTTATCACTCATTGACCTTCTTAGGAATAAAGATCATCCATACAACCACACTTCACAGTCACAAAACTGTCGTCTCCAGCTGCCACACACTGATTGTGCGAATGCTCTTTATTCTGAATGACACCTTAAATGTTTTATCTGTGTCTGTACATCTTTATAGTGAGTTGTAAACTGTCTATATCATATTGCTGTATTCCAAACTGAGCTTTCCATTATTAGTTATTGTTCTTACTTTTTACAATAAAAACTGTTCAATTTATGACCACCCATCAACCTACGTACCTGAGTCCCGTGTATTACCATCTACTTAAATAGGCCACTACATGATGTGTAACATTTAGACTACAAATTAAAATTTAATGTTATTTTATGCGGGTCTGAAGCACAGTACTCTCGCAAGTAAAGCAACAGGTTGAAATTAGATCAATCCCAACAGTTAATTATATATTTTCTATGATGTTATATTCTTTGACGACATCACATTTTTATTTTTACTAGATCCAATTATTAAATTACTTCACTGGGCTTATATTTCTGTGGATCCTGGTTTCAATCTTTAAAAGGTGTCACCTGTTCCAGGTATGAAGTTAAACAAAAATTACACATATAAAGAGTTTGAAAAAAACTATAGAAGCTGTCAAAGCAGGCATCCAGAGGGCTACCATAGCCAAAGAGCTTCGTGGATCATGGATGTAACTATATTACAAAGTGAGCATCACCACTCCCAAGACACAGAAATTTACTCATACTACTGTACTGACACTGCAGTACTGTCATTCATCTGCTACAAAAGTGCACTATCTTGCAACAAAAGAAATTCTGCCGAACAGCATAGAGAAAAAATAAGTAAAATGAAAAGATGAATGCCATGAATTAATGGGCAGCCAGTTGGAAAACAGTATGTACTGTGTGTACACACAATTTATGAAATATGTAGTTCTAAGTGAAGGACATAGAGTTTTATACTTTCTGTCAAAATATCACTGAGCAATAAATTTGTAACTAATAGGCCTATAGTCAATAGATCAAAAGGGAATTAAAAATTGGAGATAACAAATGATCCAAGTAGAATGCTTAATTCGGATGACAAAATTTTGTGGCCTACAGGGGAAGGGTGTAGATAAGATGAATAAAGTAGTCCTATCTACAGTGTTGAGAAAGAAAAGCTGACTATAAGTTGAAAAGCAAATGCTATTTTTTGTATATTTTTGTTGTCACATGACTGGCTAATTACAATGTCACATGAGTGCCAACATTATTACGCAAGGCCACCAACACAGTAAGTAAAATTTAACCAATCAAAGTGAACAAATGGTACCCTATCCTTCTGTTGATCCAATATTAGACCTAATTCCCTAAGACTGTAATTACATATGCAAACACTTTAATTATGCCTCAGTTATGAAATAATTTCACCATAGCCTTCATGAGATTATCTCGAATTTCCTGTTTTCTTTTTTAATTTCATGACTTTCTTTTTAACATTCAATTCAAAGCACTTTAAGAAACATAAACAAAATAGTATTATTACATTTATAGGCCTACAAACCTCTATCATAAATGTCATAGGCCTATACATAATGATGTAGAAACCTTTGAATTTATATGGTCTACTAATAAACAATGGCTGGTACACATGTCAATCATGTAGGCTACATCAAAGATTGATGCCACTGATTTAATTTGTAAGCTAATTCACTTAAACAGTATAAAATAACTTTTGATGGAAAGTTAGTCTTGATATATTCAATATTGCTAGATAAGGGGGCTCTACATTATAAGACATATTTTTCAGAAATAGATTAAAAACCTCAGGAAATACATACATCTCTTCATTACTACTATCATAGATTTATGAATGGGTATTGGACCACCGACACTATCCTGAAAGTTTGGTTGAGATGACAGATTGATTATTACTGCTTGATAGGATTATTACTGGCTGTTAAGAAGATCAGTTTTCAAAATAAAAGTAAATGGAATTTGCACATGAGTGTATTATTTCAAAAGGATGTCATCATAATTTAAAACAACACCCACCAACATTTGGACATGAACAAGAGTACGCTAGAGACACAACGTCTAAAAATGGCTAATATTGGACAAAACAATGGGTCTGTCTCTGTATGTTTATGGTTATACAATTGCAACCTCTCTAGTGAACAGAAAGAAAATTTCTGTCACCCCTGAGGACTGAATGAAGAATGATAGAAACGGCTTAACACATCGACAATGTTCCATCAATAATAATTTGAAATGTTCAATCAGAAACAAATAAAGATAATTAAGGTACATTTAACAACGGCCTGTAGTTCATACAACAATTTGGCCCTAACTACGATATAATTAAATTGGTACACCTAAGTATATACAATGAAACATTTTTCTGCTGAAAAGTATTAAAGATCTCTTACTTGCACGTAGTTCCAAATTCTGTCCAGTTCAGTTTCTGCCTCTTCTTCTCCGACATCCAATATCCGATGATATGTGGCCTACCTTTCTGTTCTGTCATTTTGGACATCTCCCGCTCTCTCTGGGTGTGAGGTGAAACTGGACGATATCACTCTGGTGACAAGCACATATTCCCAACTAAAATTCTGAACACGAACTCTCTTGCAAACGACGGTACGCCGAACACACTTAAAACAGGTTTCACTACAATAGAACTCTTATCAGTAGCCAACAATTAGTGACTATTTTTCATTCTCCGAATATGTGACGTCGTACGATTTATCGCCTATAGCTGAAAGATAAGAATTCAGCAACACGCCTAAAAACGGCTGTTCTGTACACATTTGATCTCCCGCTGATACAACCGATGTTAACGCCACTACTAATTTATGATTCATCAATTACTGCTGGCGTGATCACTATTGCGTGAGTGACCTTGCTGAAGTTTCGCCAGCTAACGTCCTTAACCTTACTTTCACTCACTCGCCAACCCAAACAAACAACACCGGTTACAAAAACAAATACTACGACGAAGCACGAAGTCCGAAAAACATACCCTCTGATCACAGATTGACGAGCACAGATGTTATCTGAGACGAAAAATTATTGGATAGTTCACACAATTATAAAAAAAAAAAAAAAAATAATGAAATACCGATGTAAGTCGTGTATTTTTACGCAACTGACTTGTATTATTTTTAATGAAACTTTACGTAGTATTATTCATCATGCGAGGGAACTTTCAAAAGAAATTAAATACTGAAATGACAATCACTTAACTGCAGAACATAACAAGAAGCGGCCAACAGCCTGTTTACTCCAGTTTGTTATCCGCGCGTGCAACGCCCCCTCCGCCTTGACTAGAGGAATGTGACCTGTACCGTTGGAGTGGGGATATGTGCATTGAAACCAAGGGCGGTGGGGGAACTGGGGAGGTGCGCCGTGCGGATTCGTGGAAGGTTTATGCAAGTACTTGACTAACAGGTTTGGGCGGCTCCTGACTCATAGTCGGAGAACGCAGAACAGAAATGAGAAATCTTACGAAACAGAGAACTGTAAACAAGAAAGTGAGCTCAAAGCTATCCAGCTCATGGAGCCCAGGGGCGTGGATGGATACGAGATAATAAGTGCCTTTATTCGTAGAACCGTTTTCGACTGATACCGCGGCTCTCATCTCAGGTGTATCGTTTAATAAGGCTTAATATCAGATATTTGTTGAAAAGGGCGAAGTAGGTACTTTTAACAAGCTAGACTGTAGATATCGCTGCTCGTTCACTCGCAAAAATTTAAGCTGTACTCTTAGGTTTCTGCCTAACCACAGCCTGTAACATCAAGACATATTGGCAAAAAAAAAAAAAAAAAAAAAAAAAAAAAAAAAAAAAAAAAGTACTTTTGTCAATCAGAATAGACATCTACAGTGTGGCTTGTCAAAAGTACTTTGCCATTCTTTACGAATATGTGATATTAGGCCTCATTACAGGACACACCTGACGCGAGAGCCGCACTATCACTCGAAAACGGTTCTACAAATAAAGGCTTGGATACAGAATCAGCACCGATGTAAATGTAGCTTCTGGCATCCCCAATGGAAGTTCAGGAACCATTGTATATTACGAATTAGCTGAACCCCCGCTGCTTCGCATGCGTAGGCTGATTGGTCTCCACCAGTTCTTTCTTTTTAATCCTGATGAAGAATACATATCTTCAGTTTCGTAGTTATAGCTTGAAATTTGAGTTAACAGCACCAAATTTTTGAAAATCAATTTTTGCATATCGTATTTCATCCCCGTATTGGTCGAATTTCCAAAAATACCGAAACACGTGTCTTTTAAATTCGAACCCCGAATCCAAATCCGAAAATTTGTAGTGCTAACTTCAAAATTGCCTAAATAGCAACAGATTTTCGAAAAACAACCTCTCTCCGATTTAATCCCCTTGATGGTTGAATTTCCAAAAATACCGAAACACATATTTTTTTAAATCATAACGAACAATACAAATACCAATTTTTGCAGCTCTAGCTTCAAAATTGTCTTGACAACAAAGTGTGTCCGAAAAGAATTTTTGATCCCCCTCTTTACCCCCTTAGTTTTTGAATTTCCAAGAATACCGAAACTCGTGTCTTTTTAATCCTGATCAAGAGTCCTTATTCTACGTTTCGTAGTTATAGCTTGAAATTTGAGTTAACAGCAACATATTTTAGAAAATCAATTTTTTGCATTCTCTATTTTACCCCCTTATTGGTTGAATTTCAAAAAATGCCGAAACATGTGTCTTTTAAATTCAAACCCTGAATTAAAATCCGAAACTTTGTAATTCTAGCTTCAAATTTTAACACGAATTACCTACAGGAGAATGGAAAAGCTGGTAGAAGCTGACCTAGGGGAAGATCAGTTTGGATTCAGGAGGAACGTAGGAACCAGGGAGGCAATACTCACTTTACGCGCCGGCCGCGGTGGCCGAGGTGACTAAGGCGCTCCAGTCACGATCAGCACGGCCACTACGGTCGGGGGTTCGAATCCCCCCTTGGGCATGGATATTTGTACCGTCCTAGTTCGTAAGTAGTTCATAAGTGGTTTGTAAGTTTAGGGACTGATGATCCCGTAGTTAAGTCCCATAAGCTTAACAAACATTTGAACATTTTCACTTTACGTCTTATCTTAGAAGATAGATTAAGGAAAGGCAAACCTAGATTTTTAGCCTTTGTAGATTTGGAGAAAGCATTTGACAATGTTGACTGGACTACACTCTTTCAAATTCTGAAGTCAGCAGGGGTAAAATACAGGGAAAGGAGAGTTATCTATAACTTGTACAAAAGCCAGACCACAGTAATTAGACTCGAAGGGCATGGAAGGGAAGAGTGTGTTGGGAAGGGAGTAAGGCAGGGTTGTAGCCTTTCTCCGATGTTATTCAATTTGTACATTGAGCAGGCGGTGAAGGAAAATTTTGGAATAGGGATTAAAGTTCAGGGGGAAGAAATAAAAACATTGCGTTTTGCTGATGACATTGTAATTCTGTCAGAGACAGCGAACGACCTGGAAGAGCAGTTGAATGGAATGGACAGTGTGTTGAAGAGAGCGTACAAAATGAACATTAACAAGAGCAAAACAAAAATAATGGAATGCGGTCTTAGAAAATCAGGCGATGCTGAAGGAATTAGATTAGGCAACGAAACAATGAAGGTGGTAGATGAGTTTTGTTACTTAGGTAGTAAAATAACATGCGATGGTCGCAGTACAGAGGATATAAAATGCAGAATGGCAATGGAAAGAAAAGCATTTTTGAAAAAGAGAAATTTGCTAACATCGAATATTAATTTAAGGGTAAGGAAGTCTTTTCTGAAGGCATTTGTGTGGAGTGTTGCCTTGTACGGTGGTGAAACATGGACGATAAGCAGTGCGGACAGGAAGAGAATAGAGACTTTTGAAATGTGGTGTTACAGAAGAATGCTGAATATTAGGTGGGTAGATCACATAACTAATGAAGAGGTACTGAATAGAATTGGCGAGAAAAGGAATTTCTGGCATACCCTGACTAAAAGAAGGGATCGCTTGGTAGGACACATTCTTAGACATCGAGGAATCGTAAATTTAGCATTGGAGGGAAGTGTGTGGGGTAAAAATCGCAGAGGGAGGCCAGGAGACGCGTATAGTAAGCAGATTCAAGTGGATGTGGGTTGTCGTTCTTATGAGGAGATGAAAAGGCTTGCTCAGGATAGAGTAGGGTGGAGAGCTGCGTCAAACCGGACTGAAGACCATAACAACAACAGCTTCAAAATTGCCTAAATAGCTACGTATTTTCAAAAAACGTGTCATCCCCTATTTCACCCCCTTACGGACGAAATATCGAAAAATCGCTTCTTAAATGACGCCTACAGAGTAAGATCAACGCCCTCCACAAATTTCAAGTTTCTATCTTCAGTGGTTTGGGCTGGGCGATGATGAGTCAGTCAGTCAGTCAATCGGGACATTTCCTTTTACATGTAAAAGAAGAAGAAGATTACGTGGACAATATTAAATTCGAACCTTTAGCAAATAATGTAGTCCTAGCCATGCGGGATAGCCGAGCGGTCTGGAGCGCCAAGTTACGGATCGCGAGGCCTCCCGCGTCGGAGGTTCGAATCCTTCCTCGGACATGGATGTGTGTGTTGTCCTTAGGTTAGTTTAAGTGGTTTGTAAGACTAGGGACTGATGACCAATGTGGTTTGGTCCCCTAGAATTACAAACATTTTTGAAATAATGTAGTCCTAATCATATGTAATGAAGTAGGGTCTAGAAAAAACTGCACAAATATTGAGTCAGTTCCTGATAAGCTTTAAAGTGATGCAAAGACTGCCAATTTACTTTAAATGTCCCGAAATATAAAGCTGTGAACTTCATACAGTGCAAAACGTAGTACGTTATCATATTGCAATATTGGCCCCCTATCAAGCTTGCATTTATCGCGAATCTTTAATTCAGCGCAAAGTTCCTAGTGATTGGAAAAAAAAGCGCATGTGACTCCCGTTTATAAGAAAGGAAAGAGAACTGACCCATACAGTTACAGGCCAATATCGTTGACATCAGTTGCATGTAGAATTTTAGAGCATATTCTCAGTTCGAATATAGTAAATTTCCTTGAAACGGAAAAGCTTCTTTCCATGAATCAGCACGGGTTTAGGAAACATCGTTCATGTGAAACTCAACTTGCCCTTTTCTCACATGTCATCTTGCGAGCCATGGATGAAGGGCAACAGGTGGATTGTGTTTTTCTCGACTTCAAAAAGGCGTTCGACGCTGTGCCACACTGCAGACTGCTAACGAAGATACGAGCTTATGGAATAGGTTCACAGATTTGTGACTGGCAGGAAGACTTCCTAAGTAATAGAACGCAGTACGTTGTTCTCGACGGCGAGTGTTCATCAGAGACGAGTGTATCGTCAGGCGTGCCCCACGGGAGTGTGATAGGACCGCTATTATTTCTATCTATATAAATTTGCAGCTGTTTGCTGATGATGCTGTGGTATATGGGAGGGTGTCGTCTGTAACTGACTGTAATAGCATACAGGATGACTTAGACAAAATTTCTAGTTGGTGCGAAGAATGGCAGCTAGCTCTCAATGTAGAAAAATGTAAGGTGATGCGCATGAGTAGAAAAAGCAATCCCATAATGTTCGAATACAGCATTAGTAGTGAGCTTCTTGATGCTGTCGCGTCGTTCAAATATCTAGGCGTAACATTGCAGGGCGATATGAAATTGAACGAGCATGTAAGGACAGTTGTGAGTAAGGCGAACAGCCGACTTCGGTTTATTGGGAGAATTTTGGGAAGATGTACTTCAACTGTAAAGGTGACCGCGTATCAAACGCTTGTACGACCACGTCTTGATTATTGCTCAAGTGTTTGGGACCCGCAGCAGATCAGTTTAAAGGAAGACATAGAGGCGATTCAGAGGCGAGCAGCTAGATTTGTTACCGGTAGGTTCGACCAATGCGCGAGTGGCACGGAAATGTTCCGGCAACTCAATTGGGGATCGCTGGAAGAAAGACGACGTCCTTTTCGTGAATTTCTGTTAAGTAAATTTAGAGGGCCGGAATTTGAAGCTGAGTGTAGTACGATCTTGCTGCCGCCTACTTACATTTCGCGTAAAGATCACAAAGACAAGATAAGATAAATTAGGGCTCGTACGGAGGCATATAGGCATTCTTTTTTTCCTTGTTCAATTTGGGAGTGGAATAGGAAAGAAAATACCTAGTAGTGGTACAGTGTACCCTCTGCCACGCACCTTACGGTGAATTGCGAAGTATGTATGTAGATGTACATTGTCAAGTCACACAAGAAACGGACAGCTCATACACATACATCGGTACAGCAGTTTCTTGGAGTTGAAATGGCATGTGCAAATCGGCTCTGCGATAATAAAGGACAATAGCATTAGCGTCACGTTTGAGTTGGACGACCTTGGCCAGCTAGCTGGTCAAACCAAGGAGGTTAGAATAACCTCCTTGGGTCAAACTAAACTGCAGAGGTGGGAGCTATTGCATTTAAGACGTAAAAGAGGCTAACAGAGAAATAACATAGCTTCCGTTGTCATTAAACATTTAAACAAAATTAGTAACATACGGCACATCTTTGGGTTCTGACACGATATTTTAATTAAAAAGAAGGACGATAAAAATTGGAGTGTCCACCGGAAAAAGGGGGTAAGTCAAATAAAATGAAATTGTAGATTATTACAGCTTTAGAAAGCTTTCAACGAGCTGCTTTTATCGGTTTTTGTTTCATGGAAAGAAGGGGGATAGTCTCAAAGTTACAGCGGTTTAAAAATATAGCGTCCACGGAAAAAAAGGAGGTAAGTCAATGAGAAACTAGGGAAAAAGGGGGTTAGTCAGTTGGCAGCACTGATCGCACCTGTCGTTTACGTTCCGTAGTCCAGGTGTTGAGCATCTGCTGTTGATAGTGCTTTGTGTGAATTTCTTTAGTTTATTTTACGTTCTAACTGACCTGTGGAAGTGAACATAAAAAATGAAGATGAGGAAAGTATCACCTTCAGTCAACTGTCACATTCAACGAAGAAAAGGAAGAGAACAGGTCGACTTTCCGACGTGAGAAATAAACTTTTATCATTCACCAATGAATTAGGGCCAGATTGTAAATGTTCCACATTGAAATGTTTCCAGAGTATTACTGACGCAGAACGTGGGTATATTATATCTAATTATAACAAAATGACACTGAATGAGCCGAATGCTTACTTGGCAGGCCTAATTAATGAAAATATTATATCGCAAAGGAGACCTAGGCGACCGGAAAATAAAGCCAAATTTCGTGACAACAGTTATTCATATCGTGTAGGAGTGAAGAGGGAGAAGTCTGTCACTGAAGTAAATGTTTGTTCTAAAGCCTTTGCATCTTTTCATGGAATATCTAAAAAAAAAAAAAAAAAAATTGAAGTAATACAACGTTATCTGAAAAAAGGTGTGAGTCCTAAGGATGGTCGAGGCCAACACTCTAATCGGAAACATTGTGTGACATCAGAGGCACTTGAGGCAGTTCGCCAACACATTAGTTCATTTAGAGGTGAACGAAGCCATTACTGCTTGAAAACTTCTAAGAAAGTGTATCTACGACGGATCTGAACATCAGTAAGATGTATGAGTTATTCAAAAAATCATACCCTACACAATCTGGGTCGTATGACAAATACAGACTTGTTTTCAACGCAGAATTTAACGTCTGTTTCGGATGACCTAGAATGGACACTTGTAGTTACTGTGATAGGCATGCTGCCGAAATTCGAGCTGTTGAACATGCTTTGAAATCGTACCCGTAAAATAGTTCAGAAAGAGCGAGTGCAAAAAATTAAAAAAAAATAAAATAATATTAATAATAATCTAGCAACTGTCAAGGGAGAAAAAATTTCACTTATTAAAATCTGATACGTTTTATATTCGTAAAAGACGTTCTAAAGCAAACAGCAGGACATCAAAAGAATGTGAAAGCATTACTATGGATTTCCAGAAGAACTTACCAATCCCTAACATCACAACTAACGATGTGTACTACAAGAGACAGTTAACATTGTGCATGTTTAATATTCATATATTGTCAACTGATGAATCATATTTCTTCGTGTATGATGAAACAGTAGCCTACAAAGGATCTAACGAGGCCGCTTTCTTTTTGTTTTATTTGTGATGTCAATTCTTGATCCCTCTGTTAGCGAGATTTACTGACATTCCCCGTTTCATAATGACTTACCCCATTTTCCCTACAAAAAATTGACGTCATTCGATATAATATTTTCTTTAGCTTGTTACAGTACATTTACAGGAAAACCTTGCAGAGGTATCTAACGGCTATATGTAAGGCTACACTAAACATAAATTTCAAGAGAATTGGCAAAAAATTGCATTTGGTACATAAGGTTTAGTGTTAAAATCTTCTCTCCTGAAAAATTGAGAAGAACTGACTTACCCCCTTTTTTTCCGTGGACCCTTCAATTCCTAACAACACAACCTTTTCTTTTTTTCTCAGTGTGCGCTGTGTTATGGAAAAGAAAATTGCAAGAAATTCAACGAATAGTTAAAACATTTTAGCCCACGTCTTCCAATCCTAATCCGAAGAATACATCGAAGTACTGGGACTGCCATCTGTTTGAGAACGTCTCAGTACAAACAGGACGCGCTAGGCACTTCTCCCAATGGACAATTTCTTGAAACATGGCTTCCAGGGAATACCGGAACCGACGTCGTGCACAGGGTTGCCAACGTCAGTGGTTTCCCACCGAATCTGGTGGTTTTTTAAAGCCGACGGTGGGAAAAAATCTGAGTCAGTGGGAGGTGGGAAAGTTGGTGGATTTTAATAAAATACTTTAAAAAATACTGGAGGAACTAAAAAAGTCGGGAGTTGTGTCATCGGAAATAGAAGCTGTCCTCAGAGAAAGATGTGTGGATTTTTTAGTAGTCTTGTAACACAGCTGCAACAGCGCTTGCCATCAAATGTAGATGTATTTAGCAAGATCTCCAACCTAGGACCAGAAAACTGTTTGAATGTGCATACAGAGTCAATCGTGCCCCTTTCAGAACTGATGCATTTTCCCTCCGAAAACACGCCGAAAATTGAACTTCAGTGGGCTAAGTTAAATTTAATTGAGTGGAGAAATGTTAACAACACTGTACCATTCTGGAGTGAAGTGTTACAATACAAAGATGCGAGTGGCGAAAATTCCTTTCAAGAACTGTGTAATCTTGCCATGTGTTTACTAGTATTGCCATAGACAAAGGTCGAAGTAGAGAGGGCATTCAGTCAGCTAAATTTGGTGAAGACGAGACTTAGAAACAGGATGGGGAACAGAATGATTAATGCCATTCTGACCATCCGTGCAGCCTTCAGAAGATTGGGGAAATGCTGTCGAGATCATGAATTTCCCGACAATGTTTTAAAAGATATCGCTAATATGACTACAACTGCAAATACTTCGGGCGCCGATCCTGTCGAAGATGATGGTGATGACGTCGAGGACGAAGAACTGACATTGTGTTAATGGTATGTATTTGTTGCTACAGCACTTTATCAGATTTTTCTTGTTGTGAAAACGACTGAACATTGTAGACACCTAATATGTGACTGTACTTTCTTTTTTCTCAGATGTGATAACATTGGAATATAGCTGAAATCTAGATCTTCTGACATAATAAAGACAATAGTATGACTGACGCTGAACTCCTTTCCAGACTGGATTACTTTCTGTTTTCAAGTTCAAATATTTCACAATTTGCTGTCTGTACCTGACAAGCATTGCAATGGCTCAAAGTAATTTAATTATTGTTTGTTTATATATATAACATGTTTACTGAAGTGCTTTTGAATAAACATTTTTTTCCGCCAAGTGTGTATACAGATAAGTCAGGTAGATAAAAACTCCTCCTTTAAAAAGCATAGTTGCGACCAAATTTCAAATCAATCGGTCAAGAACAAACGAATAGACAGTGGTTTTTTTGCGTGGGAACTTCGGAAAGTTCAGTGGTTTCTGGTGGGATTTTACGGTCACTTCGGTGGTTTTTATCATGAACTCGTTGGCAACCCTGGTCGTGCAGGCTGCCATTGTTCACTGTAATGTGACCGAGCACAATAGCATTAGAAGAAAAATCATCTGGGATGGACACTGGAACAATCACACCGTTTACATGGGCTCCCAAAACCGGATTTCGTAGACCGATTTCCCAATTCCGCTTTTGGTTGGTTATGTAAACACTCCAAAATCGATTCTGGAAATCCACTTCTCTAAAGCGGTTTTCCAGTACCACAATCGATTTTCGTGTCCATGTTAACGCAACCGTTTTTGAAGCGTTCTTGGCTTGTCAGGTTGTGTTTTTCTGGTAAGAGTTTTCGGTACAGAGTGATATTTTTTAATGTGAAATAAAAGTATACATATTAGAGTGATCATGAATCTGTGTATTTAAGCAAAGAAAAATAGCGATTATGTTGACTAAATCGGGGACTGAATCAGCTGTTTTTCACCCGCCATCTTAAGTGGGATTAGGAAATCCGATTCAGGCTGTGCCATGTAAACACGACAGCGAAAAACGGTTTACGAAAATCGGTTTTCGTTTTCCGGAACATGTGTTACATGTAAACGTAGTGAATAGTGAAACGTAATATGGTCAGACGAATCACGATTTCACTTACACCATACCGATGGCAAGCACCATGTATGGCACACAACATAAATCGACGGATTCTGCTTGCCAATAAAGTGTATCCCAAGGCAGTGGGGTTTCGGTTATTTTTGTTTATTTATTAGCCTTGCGACATGTTTACCATGGAAGTGGCTTCGTCAATTTGGATATTCATATACATTTCATCTTTTAAGATATTTACAAATTGTTCATATAACTTATCTCCATCTATATAAAAGCGAAATGAAATTCATTCATTCACTCACTCACTGACTAAACACGAAATCTCGAAAATTACTTCACCTACGACGCTGAAATTTGGCAAGAATATAGTTTACAGGCAGAAGACGCCAGCTAATAGGGGATTTTGCGATAGGGCCGATAGTTCAGGAGATATGACGTCATAAACTCGGTTGCACAGTGGTAGACTACAGACTACAAATCCAAAGGTCGCGGGTTCGATCCCCACAAGGTCCTACGATTTTTATCTGTCACTTTCCACTTCTTTCACCTCTGGCAGTATTGCTCATGTGAAAAATATCGAGTTGCACCGTGGTACGGAACCCACGTTAAACTGTAGGTCCCACTATAACTGGCTGGGTCGGAGGAAGGCAACGGCATACCACCTCCAAATAGGACCATGCCTAGTAAAGCACTGTGGTGTTCAAGCCAATCTTCGGATAGTTGACTGCATTTTTGCCTTTTAAACAAAGGAAACTTCCCCATGTTACTGCACGTGATAGTGTGACTTTATCAGTTCATTATTTGAGAAGGAGAGCACTTAGTGATAGACTTACGCATAATAGTTCCCGATCGGGAGTGCTCACTTTAGTTCGCGGCTCTGCCGCGAACTAGTTCGCTCTTTTAATTCGTCCGTTCCCAGTGACGGCTGAGCGGCGTGGCCTGCGCGTGCAGGTGGAGGGAGAAGTTCCCCCACCTAGCTGCTTCATGCGCTTGCTGCGTGAGCCGCTAACGATATCACGCAAACCAAAAGAAACAGTCTGTGGATGATTTCTCGAGTGTAAGTTTAGAGTTATCTCTATATCTTGACATTATGGAGTTTTTTAGTCAGATATTTCAGAGTGCAGAACACATCAAAACAGAAATTTTGCAGCACTGAACTATGTAATATAGCAGGCAGTCGCAGGAGGCAAACACGTGATTTTTAATTCTGCTGCGCGCCCTCTCGCTATTGCTTGTCGGTCTTCGGAAAAGAATCCAACGAACTATGAAGCGAGATACGTTTGGCATAATCGTCCGCTGCTCCTAGTTCGTCCGCTCCTTCTAGTTCGTTCGCTCTTTTTGGTTTTTGCTACCGCTACTAAAAGAGCTCTTTTTTGACAGCTTTTTTATATAATGAATCAGTGTTGCCAAGGCGTGTGCTATTACCCGTATTTCTGGGCAATTTGACATTTGTAACTAGAAGAAGGGAAATACGCGATTCTGCGCGCTCTCGCGTCCTCTCGCTGTTCCCCGTCAGTCTTCGGAAAAGGAGCGGACGAACTAAAAGACGAGGGGTCTTCGAACTAGTTCGCGTAGTTCGCCTGTGGGAGCGCTCTTCCGGACCAGTTCGTTCGCGAACTACACAAGACTACTTAGTGACTTGCAACAAACTTTAAACAAAATTTCAAACTTTTAGGAAACTTTTTCTCACTGACAACCCCAGAAAAATGATGAAAGGAAAAAAGTTACTACTTTTTCGGCGTTCATGCAGTGAAATTACGGCATTTGGCATGGTCTTAGAATTTATTACTCGTAAACTATTAATTGTATTCGTGAGAAATGTTACAGACAGTATACACACATACCACTGACCGTATGTTTGAAATTTTATCACAGTGCGACACACAATTCATGAGATATGGAATCATAAACAATTAGGTTCATGAAAAACTGGCTCATCATGCATGACGTTTTGATTGACTACGTCTTTCCTTCGTGACCTATTTTGTACATATTTTACATATACATCACTGGATGTAATATCGTATTATGACATATAGTTCAGGTGCTATGACGTCAAAGATAATAAAATGTATGAAAATTCGCCCTAATACGCATGAGGTTGTAATTTACTACTTCTTTACTACCAAATCAATTTACAACACATTTCATAGGCAGTTTCCTAATATTCTACTCTACGAACCTGGTAAATAATGTACTTGTATGACACACAATTCAGGAGATATTACATCATAAACGTGACATTCGTAAATACGTACTACATTACATTTGACAATTTGTTAAGTCTTTATTACCCTTTTCGTAGCACATTCCGCAAACAATATTCATATATACCACTGAAAGGAGCTACAATATTATATTACTGAACGCCACATTGATCAGCAGATACGACGTCATAACTATTGAGCCGTTTGGTAATGAAATTACAGGACGAATTTCGCTGTAGATTTAAGCGAAACGTGTGTGCAAATACCACAGATGTCTTCATGATGGCGATGATGCCGGCCGCGGTGGCCGAGGTGACTGAGGCGCTCCAGTCACGGTCAGCACGGCAACTACGGTCGGGGGTTCGAATCCCCCCTCGGGCATGGATATTTGTGCCGTCCTAGTTCGTAAGTAGTTCATAAGTAGTTTGTAAGTTTAGGGACTGATGACCCCGTAGTTGAGTCCCATAAGCTTAACAAACATTTGAACATTTTGATGGGATGACGGTGCTCAAGCCGAACATCTCCTACCCGGGCGACCTCATTGGCTCCAGCATGGAATGTTTATTGAGAAAGCTGTAAGAAGTTTACACTGCAGTTTGAAATAATAGTTACAAAAGCCGCTAACAGATGGCGCTGTAATCGCCATACGTAATGCCTAGTCTAAATAGTGATCCGAAGCCCAGAGCGATCAGTTCCACTATTGAAACGTGAAAGGAGGTTAGCGTATCGAAGGAAGAGATTAAAACCATGTATTCCATTTTCTGGTGCTAGAGTACCACAGGTTAGAAGAGAGTCCTACGGCAACAAGGCCAAGTTTTCAAGCACGATTTAATGTTCGAAAATGACCCGATGCGAAAACTATTCGTACGCTCTTCCCAAAATTTCAACGAACAGGCAGCGTAACTGATGATCTAGTGGGGCATGTTGGCCGCAAGCAAACCGCAGTTACACCTGAAAATATCGCCACACTTTCTGAAATTATTCAGCGAAATCCAATGTCATCCGTCCGTAGAATTGCATCTGAGACTGGTTTGAAGCGTTCCAGCACGCAGAAAATACTGAGAAAGAGCTTACACATGTTTCCATTCAAAATTCAAACGCACCAGGCCATACCTGTACGAGCTGTGCAACAAAGGATTGCCTTTGCTACTCAGATGCTCACAATGATTGATAGAGGAGGATTTGATGTTGGCTGCATCTGGTTTACAGATGCACACTTCCACCTGAATGGATACGTGAATAAGCAGAACTGGCGATTTTGGGGTTCCGAAACGCCGTAATGGCGTGAAGCGAAACCCCTGTATTCTCCTAAAGTTACTGTGTGGGCTGCAGTATGCAGCAGAGGCATTATTGACCCGTTATTCATTCCAGAAACGGTCACTGGTGCATGTTACGTTGCAATTTTGGAACAGTTTGTCGCCACACAGCAAGCGTTAGAGGATCGACCAGGTACTGAATGGTTTATGCAAGATGGAGCCCGACCACATCGGACCGAACGTTTCGCTTTCTCGAGGAGTACTTCGGGAATCGAGTCATTGCATTGGAATATCCCAAATTTACTGATGCAGGCATGGATTGGCCTCCACATTCGCCGGATTTGAATCCGTGTGACTTTTTGTGGGGGCACAGTGAAAGACATGGTCTGCCCGAAGCATCCCGCCACGCTGGACGAGCTCGAATCGGCGATCTCTGTGTCATGTGAATCCATTTCGGTTGAGACACAACGAAATGTGACGGCGAATTTCATTCTTCGTTTGCGCCACCTCCGAAGTGCCAATGCTGAACATTTTGGAAACATTGTGGTGTGATTGTTTGCAAAGAGTGTTTTCATACGATTATTTCACCTATGTATGCTGGTACGAGCTGTACAGCGTACAGCGTCATCTGTTAGAAGCTTTTGTAACTATTATTTCATACTGCTGTATAAACGTCTTACAGCTTTCTACCAACCGTGGGTCAGTTCATATCGGGCAGCGCCGGAGCTGTGAGTGCCACAGCAGGAAGGCATCGCTTCTCATCCTACCCAACTCAGCAACTGGCGTTGCAATGAGCTAGGCATTGCTGCGAAAGGGACAGCCGCCATGCATCGCAGGAACGTTCTTTAAAACCACTGTATTACCCTTACCAGGAGGCGCCTACATCCATCATCCCAGCACTCTCCCATCCACACACTCTCAGACGTAAAGGCCGCAAAAGGTAACATAGGCAGAAGGACAAGGCCTAACAGAATTCCCTAGATAACACAGGAGATACTGAAGTTACAAAAAACCACACAGCAGTTATTAGAGTCGAAGGGCAAGAAAGGGACGCGTTGGGAAGGGCGTAAGACAGGGTTACAGCCTTTCCCCAATGTTGTTCAATCTGTACATTGAGCAGGCAGTGAAGGAATGCAAGGAGAAATTTGGAGAGGGAATTAAAGTTCAGGGAGAAGAAATAAAAAACATTGCGGTCTGCCGATGACATAGTAATTTTGTCAGAGACTGCAAAGGATCTGGAAGAGCAATTGAGTGGGAGGAGAGGATAACATAGGCAGAAGGACAAGGCCTAACAGAATTCCCTATATTCAACCTATACAAAAACCAGACAGCAGTTATTAGAGTCGAAGGGCAAGAAAGGGACGCAGAGGTTGGGAAGGGAGTAAGACAGGGTTGTAGCCTTCCCCAATGTTGTTCAATCCGTACATTGAGCAGGCAGTGAAGGAATGTAAGGAGAGAATTAAAGTTCAGGGAGAAGAAATAAAAACATTGCGGTCTGCCGATGACATACTAATTTTGTCAGAGATTGCAAAGGATCTGGAAGAGCAATTGAATGGGATGGACAGTGTCTTGAAAGGAAGATGTAAGATGAACATTAACAAGATTAAAACGAAGGTAATGGAATGCAATGTCAGAAAATCAGGCGATGCAGAAGGAATTAGATTACGCAAAGAGACAATAAACGTAGTAGATGAATTTTGTTATTTGGGTGGCAAAATAAATTGTGATATAAAATGCAGATTGGCTATGGGGAGAAAAGCGTTTCTAAAGAAGCGTAAATTGTTAACATCCAGTATTAATTTAAATGTTAGGAAGTCCTTAATGAAAACATTTGTCTGGAATGTAGCATTGTATGGGAGTGAAACGTGGACGATAAGTTCAGACAAAAGGAAGATAGAAGCTTTTGAAATATGGTGCTACAGACGAATGATGAAGATTAGATGAGTAGATCACGTGACTAATGAGGAGGTGCTTAAGCGAATTTGGGAGGAAAGGAGTTTCTGGCATATCCTGACTAAGAGAAGGGATAGATTGGTAGGACACATTCTGAGAGATCAAGGAATTGTGAACTTCGCATTAGAAGGAAGTGTGTGCGGTAAAAATCGTAGAGGAAGACCGAGGGACGAATACAGTAAGCAGATTCAAAAGGATGTAGGTTGCCGAACGTATTCTCAGATGAAGAGACTTGCACAGGACAGGGTAGCGTGGAGAGCTGCATCAAACCAGTCTGCGGACTGAAGACCACAACAACAACAACAACAACTGAAGTTAATTGATGAAAAGAGAAAATATAAAAATGCAGCAAGTGAAGCAGGCAAGAGGGAGTACAGAGAGCTGAAAAATGAGGTTGACAGGAAGTGCAGACTGGGTAAGCAGGAGTAATGGGAGGAAAAATGCAAGGCCGTAGAAGAATGTATAACTAGGGAAAAGATAGATACCGCTACAGGAAAAGAAGGATTGGGAGATAAGAAAAGCAGCTGCATGAATATCAAGAGCTCAAATGGACCATCAGTACTAATGAGTGAAAGTTGAAAGTTGGAAGGAATATATAGAGGGCCTAGACAAAGGAAATAAACTTGTAGGCAGTATTCTAGAAATGGAAGAGAAAGTAGAGGAAGATACGATACTGCGAGAAAAGTTTGACACAGTACCGAAAGATTTTAGTGGAAACAAGGCCCCTGGAGTAGATGATATTCCATCTGAACAGCTGATACTGTTAGAAGAGCCAGTCTTTCAGAAATTGTTTCACGTGGTATGCAAGATATACGAGATAGGAGAAGTACCAAAAGAATGTTCAAATATTTGTAAAGCTTATGGGACTTAACTACGTGGTCATCAGTCCCTAAACTTACAAACTACTTATGAACTACTTACGAACTAGGACGGCACAAATATCCATGCCCGAGGGGGGATTCGAACCCCCGACCGTAGTGGCCGTGCAGAGTGTGACTGGAGCGCTTCAGTCCCCTCGGCCACCGCGGATTCGAAGCCGGCCGCGGTGGCCGAGGGGACTGAAGCGCTCCAGTCACACTCTGCACGGCCACTACGGTCGGGGGTTCGAATCCCCCCTCGGGCATGGATATTTGTGCCGTCCTAGTTCGTAAGTAGTTCATAAGTAGTTTGTAAGTTTAGGGACTGATGACCCCCGTAGTTAAGTCCCATAAGTTCTACGAACATTGGAACATTGGGGATTCGAACCCCCGACCGTAGTTGCCGTGCAGACCATAACTGAAGCGTCTCAGTCCCCTCGGCCACCGCGGCCGGCAGTACCCTCTGTCTTTAGGAACACTATAAGAATTCCAATTCCGAATAAAGAAACTGCAGGTAAATGCAGACAATCAGTTTAATAAGTCACGGTTGCACAATACTAACACGAATTACTTACACACGAATGGAAAAACTGGTGGAATCTGACCATGTGGAAGATCAGATTGGATTTAGGAGAAATGTACGAATGTGGGAGGCAATACATTACAACTTACCTTAGAAGATAGGATAAGGAAAGGAAAAACCTGCGTTTTTAGCAATTGTCGATCTGGAGAAAGATTTTGACCAAGTTGACTTGAATAAAGGGGAGAGTGGGGCATGACGGGGTACTTAAGCACTTAACAATTTTATGTAGGCTTACAAAATGCTCTAGTAAAATACCAGATATTCCACCTTAAACTTCAGTATTTCTAGAGTTTATAAAAAAAATAGGACCAAAATTTTTAGTATTTGTTGTTGTTGTGGTCTTCAGTCCGGAGACTGGTTTGATGCAGCTCTCCACAGTACCGTATCCTGAGCAAACCTCTTCATCTCCACATAAGAACGGCAACCTACATCTGTCTGAATCTGCTTACTGTATCCATCTCTTGGTCTTCCTCTGCGATTTTTACCCGACACACTTCCCTCCAACGCTAAATTCACAATTCCTTGATGTCTAAGAATGTGCCCTACGAATCTATCCCTTCTTTTAGTCAAGGTATGCCAGAAATTTCTTTTCTCCCCAATTCTGTTCAGTACCTCCTCATTAATTACGCGATCCACCCACCTAATCTTCAGCATTCTTCTGTAGCACCACATTTCAAAAGCCTCAATCCTCTTCCTGTCCACACTGCTTATCGTCCATGTTTCACTCCCATACTAGGCAACACTCCATACAAATGCCTTCAGAAAGGACTTACTTAGCCTTAAATCAATGTTCGATGTGAACAAATTTCTCTTTTTCAAGAACGCTTTTCTACCCATTGCCATTCTGCATTTTATATCTTCTGTACTGCGACCATCATTTGTTATTTTACTGCCCAAGTAACAAAACTCATCTACCTCCTTTATTGCTTCGTTACCTAATCCAATTCCTTCAGCATCACCTGATTTTCTTAGACTGCACTCCATTACCCTAGTTTTGCTCTTGTTAATGTTCATCTTATATGCACCTTTCAGCACACTGTCCATTCCGTTCAATTGCTCTTCCAGGTCCTTTGCTGTATCTGATAGAATTACTATGTCGTCGGCAAAACGCAATGTTTTTAATTCTTCACCCTGAACTTTAATTCCTTCACCAAATTTCTCCTTGCTTTCCTTTATAGCTTGCTCAATGTACAAATTGAATAACATTGGAGAAAGACTACAACCCTGTCTTACTCCCTTTCCAACCACTGCATCCCTTTCATGCCCTTCAACTCTGACAACCGCTGTCTGGTTTTTGTACAAGTTGTAGATAACCTTACGCTCCCTATATTTTACTCCTGCTTGCTTCAGAACTTGAAAGAGTTTATTCCAATCAACATGGTTAAAAACCTTCTCAAAATCTACAAAAGCTAGAAATGTAGGTTTGCCTTTTCTTAATCTATCTTCTAGGATAAGCCGTAAAGTGAGTATTGCCTCCCGTGTTCCTACGTTCCTCCTGAATCCAAACTGATCTTCCCCGAGGTCAGCTTCTACCAGCTTTTCCATTCTCCTGTAGATAATTCGTGTTAAAATTTTGCAGCCATGACTTATCAAACTGATGGTTGTGTAGTTTTCACACCTGACTGCACCTGCTTTCTTTGGATGTAACATTTTTCTCAAAGTCTGAGGGTACTTCACCTGTCTCATACATCTTACACACCAGGTGAAACAATTTTGTCATGGCTGGTTCTCCCAGAGACTTCAGTAGCTCTGAGGGAATATAAAATACATTTTCCCAGGGTTTACCAAGTACCCCATCTTGCCCTACAGTGAGGACAAGACGGGGTACGTTGGTGGGGCAACATGGGTTACCTCAATACTGTATAAGGCAGAGGTAATTAAATGATTCAGTGAACACAGGTGTACAAATTTATAAAAGATTTATTCCAATATCTAATAAAAATGCATTAAGTAAACATCGTGTGATGTTAAAGTTCAGTTTATTGTTATTCAGTTATTATCGTCGTTTTGTTAGCGAAATTCACACACATGATGTACCTCTGCATCCTCTTCTTCTTCTCCCTCACATTGTAATGCTTCTTTCGTATGAAAATGGGTGTTGCGTATTAAAGTTAAGGTTGGGGACCGCAAATGAAATTTTACCAGGTAGTGAAATATTTTTAATTGAGATTACTAAGCAATTTTGACAAGGAAGGGACAATTTAAACAAAATTATTGGATTCCGCCATTAAATGGTAGCGGTCGTAATTTCGGTAGCAAATACAACACCAGAAAGCAACATTACAGAAGAAGTCGGCGGAATCTAAATTTTACCTTATTGAGAGCTGGTACAAACATTTCTATCATATTCTGTAGGGATTCTAGCTGAGATGACTGGAATATTACTTCGATAAATTGATGCTGGGATTGTGCATTTCGTTTACTATTGTTCTATGGCCGTGTTGAAAATTAATCACGATAGTCGCCAAAAACTGCAAAATTATCGGACTTCATAAACATCGCAAAGATTTTTCTGCAGGCATTAAAATGTAATAAACCATTCATAGACACGAAATAAATAAAAGTTACACAGAGAAAGTTCTACTACAATCGCGAAACAAATAGCAACAATACCCGAGCATCACTTTATGAAGTACTTGATCTGCTGAAAATAAATAAGTTTAAAATTAGTGAGAATGGAGAAGGGATTGTAAGTAAGTAAGATATTTCCTGTTAACTGTGGGGGTTTATTGAAATTAATAAAAAAAACTAAGCTCACACTTACATTAATTACACCAAATCCTGGAAGAGGTCCTAGCACATGAAGGAGAAGAAAGTAAGTGACGAACAGTTCCGCTCTCTCCCTTCAGTTTGTTGCAAAAACGTTGAACGTGACAAATGTCATATGTTTATCGATAAGCTGGCAGAGAGAGGGCAGAAGTCAGCGACAAGCATCGCACAAGTTATTTTAAAAAAAATCATTAATGTATTACTACAACATGAACAGTGAGCCCATTTTATGCAATAGACGCATGACACCCATCCTTAGCCGGCCGCGGTGGCCGAGGGGACTGAGGCGCTTCAGTCACGGTCTGCACGGCCACTACGGTCGGGGGTTCGAATTCCCCCTCGGACATGCATATTTGTGCCGTCCTAGTTTGTAAGTTTAGGGACTGATGACCCCGTAGTTAAGTCCCACAAACAATACAAACAAACAAAAAAAAAACACCCATCCTTCTGTTGGCTGCGAGTAGAAATAGCCGCAATACAGGCACGCAGTGTCATCTTCTTCTAACGTGCTTTCTTCTTCAATTTTTTTATCTTCTTTGCCAAGTTCGTCATAGCTTTTTTATTCTTCCCATTTTTGCCTTTAACAAACAAAGAGGGATTTTTTAACAGTCTTCTCAGGTTTAGACTAGATTAGATTAATACTTGTTCCATAGATCATATATACGACATTTCGTAATGATGTGGAACGTGTCAGTTTAGGAAATGCTGTCTATACTTGACAATCAATATTTTAAGGATTTTTTTATTTTTTATTTTTATTTATATATTTTTTTTAAGTTTTATCTAAAAATTCATCTACATTTTAGAAGGAGTTGCCATTCAGAAATTCCTTTAATTTCTTTTTAAATACTAGTTGGCTATCTGTCAGACTTTTGATGCTACTTGGTAAGTGACCAAAGACTGTTGTGGCAGCATGATTCACCCCTTTCTGAGCCAAAGTTAGATTTAACCTTGAATAGTGAATATCATCCTTTCTCCTAGTGTTGTGGCTATGCACACTGCTATTACTTTTGAATTGGGTCGGATTGTTAATAACAAATTTCATGAGTGAATATATATATATATTGTGAAGCTACATTGAGTATCCCTAGATCCCTAAATAAATGTCTGCAGGATGCTCTTGGGTGGGCTCCAGCAATTATTCTGATTACACGCTTTTGTGCAATGAATACTTTTTTACTCAATGTTGAATTGCCCCTAATATGATACACCTAAAAATTTTGAATATTCTGCCTTAGCTACAGAATTATGTTCAAAGTCTAAATTTATTAATAGTGTCATGCCATTTACTGTATGAAACTGTATATACTGGGTTTTATCAAAGTTTAATGAGAGTCCATTTGTAGAGAACCACTTAATGACTTTCTGGAAGATATCATTTACAATTCCATCAGTTAATTCCTGTTTGTCAGGTGTGATAGCTATACTTGTATCATCAGCAAAAAGTACTAGATTAGCATCTTCGTGTATGTAGAATGGCAAGTAATTAATATATATTAAGAACAGCAAAGGACCCAAGATCGAACCTTGTGGGACCCCATTTTTGATAACTCCCCAGTTAGAAGAATTAATTGTCTCATCTGCATCATGTGAACTGCTTATTTCAACTTTCTGCACTCTTCCAGTTAAGTATGATTTAAACCATTTGTGCACTGTCCCACTCATACCACAATACTTAAGCTTATCTAGAAGAATCGTATGATTTACACAATCAAAAGCCTATCTTTCCTTCTTGTTCCTTCTTTTTTCCAGGCTTAACTTTACTTGCACTCTCCAGGAATTCTCTTCTGTAAGGGGAGCTAGTAACAACAACAGTTTTTTCCACGGTTTTTCGGATGTTTTTCGTTCCGACATGAGGGATCGGGACAATCTGTTCAGGTGAAACAGAAAATGACCTTAATTGATTGGTGTTGTTCTCAGAAGCCTGCTTGCTTGTAGCACCCTGGGCTTAGGCCTACGGCAAGCGCATCTCGCTCTTTAGTACCGGCTTGGTTGACAGGACCATCGCTTGTCTCTGACACAAACTGCTTATCTGAACCAACTGAAGCCTCTGATTGGTCATTACTGACAGAAACGTTAGCGGCCTCTCTTGTAGTTAAAGGAGTGTCTGCAGTGACAGAAACTTCAAACACTGAATCTGGGAAGATGTTTGGCTCGAAAGGGCAAATTCCTGTCTTTTTGAAACCGTTTATGGCAGTCAACATGGTTGCAGTTCATGTTATGTCATGTTGGGCAAGACGGGGTACCTAGTGGGAGGGCAAGATAAGGTACACCATCCTGCCCTGCCAGTAGAATAGAATAGAATATTTTATTCACCTTTAAACATGTTTACATGTAATTGGTGTCGTCACATACATTTAAATACATATCTAAACAGCTAGTAATTTGCAGTGTTTATCATAGGTACAATTATCATATACTTAGTTTTAAATTTTCCTAATACAATACAGTACAATGAAAAGTAGTAACAATAGTAAATTTGTTAGAAAAATACAATTAAAATTCTGTATACATCTACATCAATGGTCAAAGTCCTCTATCTCATTGTTGTACAGTACAATATAGAACAGTGACTCAATATATCACAATGGTAATGTTACAATTTAAAATTCTGTGTACGTCTATATCAAAACTCTAAGTCATCTATTGTAGATTCTTCAAATTCCTTAATGGTATAGAAAGCTTTACTTTTTAGCCATTTTGATATTATATTTTATATTTATTTAGAGGCACTGAGTGAGCTTCATTAGGCAGTTTATTAAAAAATGTGGGTCCAAGATACTTGTAGCTACTGTGGGCCTTTGCAAGTCTGACATGTGGCTTATCAATTGCATGTCTGTGTCTTGTGTTATGATTGTGTACTGACATCCTAAGATCATACTTATGGAGGTTTTCTTTAACATATACTAAGCAGCTATAAATGTATAAACTGGGTACTGTCATGATTTTCATTTCTCTGAAGAAATGGTACCCCGTCTTGCCCCCAAGGACCATTTCTACGTTAGGATAATATTATAGCATCAAGGATATATTCAATTAGTTATTGCAAGCATTAATTTATTGCTAAACAAGCTGTTTTTCATTGATAATACTTGAGAGTATAAGAAACAATTACTTCTCTTACGTTTTCACGTCTGAAAATGACGCAAAACTATATCAGCACAGACGAAAACACGTTTGGATGTATTCACTCCGAATGGTTTGCTCAAAATGGCTACCAGCACTGTCAGGCACTCGCATATCAAGTGCCTACTACTTCGACTATTCGCCGCCAGGTTGCGGTATCTGTCGTGGTAGAAAAAAAAAAAAAAAAAAGTCTTGCCCTCCACCTCATCTTGCCCCGCTCTCCCCTAAGGGTCGGTTGTGCGCAGACGAATCGAACACTGAATCGGTTACGTAACTTTTGTGTCTGAATTGGGAAGATCAGTTTGAATTCAGGAGGAACGTAGGAACCCGGGAGGCAATACTCACTTTACGTCTTATCTTAGAAGATAGATCAAGGAAAGGCAAACCTACATTTTTAGCTTTTGTAGATTTGGAGAAAGCATTTAACAATGTTGACTAGAATACACTCTTTCAAATTCTGAAGTCAGCAGGTGTAAAATACAGGGAAAGGAGAGTTATTTACAACTGGTAAAAAAAATCCAGACCGCAGTTATTAGACTCGAAGGGCATGAAAGGGAAGCATCAGTTGGGAAGGGAGTAAGACAGGGTTGTAGCCTTTCTCCGATGTTATTCAATTTGTACATCGAGCAGGCGGTGAAGGAAAGCAAGGAAAAATTTGGAATAGGGATTAAAGTTCAGGGGGGAGAAATAAAAACATTGCGTTGTGCTGATGGCATTGTAATTCTGTCAGAGACAGCGAACGACCTGGAAGAGCAGTTGAATGGAATGGACAGTGTGTTGAAGAGAGCGTATAAAATGAACATTAACAAGAGCAAAACAAAAATATTGGAATGCGGTCTTAGAAAATCAGGCGATGCTGAAGGAATTAGATTAGGTAACGAAACAATGAAGGTGGTAGACGAGTTTTGTTACTTGGGTAGTAGAATTAACATACGATGGTCGCAGTACAGAGGATATAAAATGCAGAATGGCAATAGAAAGAAAAGCATTTTTGTAAAAGAGAAATTTTCTAACATGAATATTAATTTAAGGGTAAGGAAATCTTTTCTGAAGGCATTTGTGTGGAGTGTTGCCTTGTACGGGAGTGAAACATGGACGATAAGCATTGCGGATAGGAAGAGAATAGAGGCTTTTGAATGTAGTGTTACAGAACAATGCTGAAGATTAGGTGGGTAGATCGCATAACTAATGATGAGGTACTGAACAGAATTGGAAAGGAATTTTTGGCATACCCTGACTAAAAGAAGGGATCGCTTGGTAGGACACATTCTTAGATATCGAGGAATCGTAAATTTAGCATTGGAGGGAAGTGTGTGGGGTAAAAATCGCAGAGGGAGACCAAGAGACGCGTATACTAAGCAGATTCAAGTGGATGTGGGTTGCCGTTCTTATGAGGAGATGAAGTGGGTTGCTCAGGATAGAGTAGGGTGGAGAGCTGCATCAAACCAGTCTCCGGACTGAAGACCATAACAACAACAACAACAACAATAATAATAAAACTTTCTAAAAAGAAAGAATTACTTTCATATTCACAAAATATATGACTTCACTGCGAATGGGCAAAGCTGAAGAACAGACGCCACATGTATATACAGGGTGTTACAAAAGGTACGGCCAAATTTTCAGGAAACATTCCTCACACACAAAGAAAGAAAATATGTTATGTGGACATGTGTCCGGAAACGCTTAATTTCCATTTTAGAGCTCATTTTAGTATTTCTCTTTAAATGTAAATTGAAATAATTCGTGCAGGCAATTGTCAAAATACCCAATTGTTTCGTTAGTATGTACTGTACTTCCTCGATTCACCGCCAGTTGGCCCAATTGAAGGATGGTAATGTTGATTTCAGTGCTTGTGTTGACATGCGACTCATTGCTCTGCAGTAGCGTCAACTGGTTAGTGTTCATCGCGAACGTGGTTTTGCAGTCAGTGCATTGTTTACAAATGCGGAGTTGGCAGATGCCCATTTCATGTATGAATTAGCACGGGGCAATAGCCGTGGCGCGGTACGTTTGTATCGAGACAGATTTCCAGAACGAAGGTGTCCCGACGGGAAGACGTTCGAAGGGTATTTGACTGTTTTCTGGAAATCGTTTTAAATTGTTAATTATGTCATATTATGGTCCGAACATGCTTTTTTACCTCATGGATTTCAGTACTTATTTTTTGAAAAAGATATGAAAATCAAATAATTTGAAAGCCCGCTAAAACGCTACATTTGAGTCACGTGATGCCTGTGACGTCATACAACACGCTGCTGCTGATCTCGTAAGATAAACAAATACCTTTATATTGTTTGGGCCGAGGCCTCGTGTTTGGGCGTTAACGTTTGCATAATGACCTACAAATATTGCTTAGTTCCGCACTGTACCAATACATCTGTCAAGAATCCAGAAAAATTGTTCTTTCAAGTACCAAAAACTGAGAAGATACGCAAATAGTGGTTGACACTGGCGCGAAGAGATCCAAATGAAATAGCGGCTACTTCATGTGTGTATTTCTGTGAGGATCATTTTGATGTAAGTAAAAAATATTATTCCATTGGTAAACTAAACTGTTTACTATCATTCTCTTCTACTGCAAAGGTGTAAAGTAGTATTATGCGTAGTTTAATGACCTGGTGTTTACATTTGCGAAGTAAAACTTCATAATGTTACACGCCTACGATTTATGTGTAATTAAAGCCGTTTCCTAATATATTTTGTGAAAGAACAACATGAATATTGTTGCAGCCCACTATAAAAGTATAGCACTGATTATGTATCTGCAGTAAGTGCAATTTTATCACCAATAGATTTTAGTTAACAACCGTTTTATACATCGACAACGCCCTTCTGGTTACTTTACAACAACTTACCCTATCGTAATATACGTCTTTAATGATCCGATTTATTTAGCTTTCAAACCTTCGTAATATGCAAGGGTAAATACGATTAAAAGTGTTAGTTACCCAAATATGTGTTTATTGAAGCTTTACTGGGTTAATTTTTACTAACTATCCTGGCGGCTTCCTGTGACTATGTTGGCAACAGATGCTGAATAGCGAGAATCATGAGACGTCGCCATTAGCCAATCGCGTGACAGCGCAAATATTTTGTCGTGAAACCTTTGATTTACGAGGGCAGTTACTTTTACTGACCGGAAAAGGGTACATACAAGAATCATAGAGTAGGAACAGCATTATTTATTTACTTCATGGTCTGTACGATACACTAATCTAGTCATTCTATGTGGTCTGAACATCTGGACAAAGATTTTCTTTCGTGTTGTTGATGTTGCCAACATAATCACTCAAGGCCACTTGGATAGGAGATAAAATTTCACCCTTTATTGCATAATATGGTGACTACAGATTAAGTCTGCTGACATCAAGAAATAGGGTACTTTTTCCAATGGCATAAAATATCTCTCGAAATAATTTGCTTTAAAATGTAGGTATGCGTTGCTTATAATGCAATTTTCACGTTTCTTATTTCTGGCACGTAAAAATTTGGATTGTTTTTAAAGAATGAAGACACCATAATTGCATCAACTTTAGGGAGGTTTCCGCTGTCAGCCTTCACGTAACCATCTTCCATTGTGGCATAAAAACTGTAAACGCGTTTAGAGCACGAAAAAATTGAACTTAAAGCTGCGAAATGGAGGAAACGCGTACAGTAATACAGCTCCGACTTCTAGTTGCCGCGCTGTAGGTGTTCTATGACGTCACCAGTACTTCAGCCAATAACGGAGCGTTTTCGATCACGTGATCTAATCGTGATATTTGATGATTTTTAAGCTTTAATTACGTGTAAATAACTTTTTTTTTGTAAGAATTATGAGCGAAAATGTTGTCTGAATGTTATAATAACTCAGAATAACAATAATTCGAACCATATTTTTAACACAGGAAAATACCCTCTCAGGGAGCACGGAACATTCCAGCCTATTACTCGCGACTGGGGAAGACCTAGAACATAGACGACACCTGCAATGGACCCGGCAGTTCTTCGTGCAGTTTACGATAACCCTAATGTCAGCGTCAGAGAAGTTGCTGCTGTACAAGGTAACGTTGACCACGTCACTGTATGGAGAGTGCTACGGGAGAACCAGTTGTTTCCGTACCATGTACAGCGTGTGCAGGCACGATCAGCAGCTGATTGGCTTCCACGGGTACACTTCTGCGAATGGTTCATCCAACTATGTGTCACTCCTCATTTCAGTGCAAATGTTCTATTTACGGATGAGGCTTCATTCCAACGTGATCAAATTGTAAACTTTAACAATCAACATGTGTGGACTGACGAGAAACCGCATGCAATAGTGAAATCACGTCATCAACACAGATTTTCTGTGAACGTTTGGGAAGGCATTGTTGGTGATGTCTTGATTGGGCCTCATGTTCTTCCACCTATGCTCACTGGAGCACGCTATCATGATTTGATACGGGATACTCTTATAGATAAGCATCAATATTGGAATTTACTAATAAGAAATAGAATTGAGGGTGTATTTTGCGATAAAACATTAGGTACCGTAGGGGAGGCCGGGGCACGTTTTCCACCATTTTACATTTTTATTTTTGTACTTCTTATTTTTATCGATTTTGCGGTAAACAGCGGATCATTATATTTCCTACACCTTTATTTACAGTCTTGTACAGATATTTTTGAAAATAGTAAATATCATTCTTTGTAGCAAATGGTTTTATCTGACAATGTTCCGTTGGAAAATTTGCCCCGTAAGCGGGGCAAGTTTTCCAGCTTACTTAAAATGTACAGGGGCAAATAATCTAATTATACTTTCAATGTTAAAACAGAGATAATTATCTTGATTTCACTGAATACGTATTTTTATCATGAATTTACAATACATTACGAAAGAGGATATTAAAAATAGCCACATTAAATAAAAACAAATGCTATTTAATGGTTTTATAAAATATGTGACTTAAATATTTTGCAAATACAGACATTTTTAAAAATACTTATACTGACTGGCTGAATCACAATGTAAGGAAACAAAAAATGTAACATTCCCTTTTGTACAGTCTCCATGCGCCCATTTCGTGCACTGTACCCACTTTTCATTTGCGTTAGACTCAAAGCAATAAGGAATATGGGAATATGTGCCCCATATGCACTCGGAAAACGTGCCCCGTCGCCACATTCGGAACTATAACACTACGTCCATGAGTAACAGTGTAAGCTATTTACAAAACAAATGCACAGTTACGTGAAGAAAGGAACCCACTTTTAGTGTGTGCAATGTCAAATAACAAGTTTAACGCTAGAATGTTTATTTTAAGTTTCAATAAAAACGTGAAAGTTTACTCACCTTTGCAGAAATGAAAACAGCCCTGCCGACGTTGTGACTGCTGGTACAACACTGAAACTTGCGTAAATGAAGCGTGCTTTGTTGCTACTTCCTACAGTATCGCCGGTGGTAACATCTAGCGGTTTGTTTCGAAAATAAACGGATTTGGAAAACTTGCCCCTATGGAAAATGGGCCCCGGTGTCCCCTACTATTCTGTCAAATTGCATACTACAAGTTATGACACTAAAACTTCCAAATACCACAAATAGCATTGAACGGTAGTTGCCTGTATGAGCATAGTATGCTGCCACAGCCGTAACGAAACTTTTTGCCCAGTATATTTATATTTTCCGTTTTAGTGTTTGTAATAATTTCTCGCAATAACGTGACAGAAGTATCTTCAACAATTCGTAAAATGTCAATACAAAAATTTTTGATGAGGTGCATTTCTCAATATACTATACTAGCTGAACCTCCGCTGCTTCGCATGCGTAGGCTGGTTGGTCTGCACCAGTTGTTTCTTTTTAATCCTGCTGAAGAATCCATAACTTAAGTTTCGTAGTTATAGCTTGAAATTTGAGTTAACAGCACCATATTTTTGAAAATCATTTTTTTCATCTCGTATATCACCCCCTTATTGGTCGAATTTCCAAAAATACCGAAACACGTATTTTTTAAACCGTAAAGAATAATACAAATACCAATTTTTGCAGCTATAGCTTCAAAATTGTCTTGACAATAAAGTATTTTCGAAAAGAATTTTTGATCCCCTCTTTTGAATCCCTTAGTTTTTGAATTTCCAAAAATACCGAAACTCTTGTCTTTTTAATTCTGATCAAGAGTCCATATCCTGAGTTTCGAGTTATAGCTTGAAATTTGAGTTAACAGCAACTTATTTTTGAAAATCAATTTTTTGCGTCCTCTATTTTACCCCCTTATTGGTTGAATTTCAAAAAATGCCGAAACGCATATTTTCGAAAAACACCCCCTCTCCAATTTAACCCCGTTGATGGTTGAATTTCCAAAAATACCGAAACATGTATTTTTTAACGTCTAACCAACTATACAAATATCAATTTTTGCAGCTCTAGCTTAAAAATTGTATCAATAGCAACGTGCTTTCAAAAAGAATTTTTGATCCTCTATTTAACTCTCTTACTTGTTGAATTTCCAAAAATACTAAAAATCATGGTTTTTTAATCCTGGCTAAGATTATACATCCGAATTTTCGTAGTTGTAGCTTAAAATTTGAGTTAACAGCAACATATTTTTGAAAATCAATTTTTTGCGTCACCTATTTTACCCCCTTATTTGTCGAATTTCAAAAAATGGCGAAACACGTGTCTTTTAAATTCGAACCATGAAGTAAAATCCGAAATTTTGTAGTTCTAGCTTAAAAATTGCCTAAATAGCTACGTATTTTCAAAAAACGTTTCATCCCCTATTTCACCCCCTTACGGACGGAATATCGAAAAATCGCTTCTTAAATGACGCCTACAGAGTAAGATCAACACCCTCCACAAATTCCAAGTTTCTATCTTCAGTGGTTTGGGCTGGGCGATGATGAGTCAGTCAGTCAGTCAATCAATCAGTCAGTTAGTCAATCGGGACACTTCCTTTTATATATAGAGATAAGACACACGTTTTGTGCTCTAAAAACAGTACGTTCTGGGATGCTTTGCTGTGTTATGATACTTTGCGGCTGCTAATTCCCTACAGGCAGCTTCTCCGTTAAGAGGTAGTACTTTCAGAACAGCTAAACAAAACGGTAAGTTCAAATATCACAAACGATTTTTACTATTAAATATTGTTTCAAGTCATAATAATAACTATTTACTTACAATACATAACTCTGGGCTCGGCCCGGGTTCCCAGTTTTTGCGTCGACAGTTAATGATCCATTTTTTCTCCTCTTAGAATCTCTCGGGAAACTAAACGTTCTGTAGCCACATGTGGAATGATTTGAGCAGTTTATGGCAACACAAACATCCCTAATGTCGTGCTAAAGTGCGGTGACGCAAATCCTATAGCACCGCAGTAAGTTTAACTTACGAGCTACGGGAATGAAAATGGCGGATGCGTCAGCTCGTACTTTTTTTTTTCCTCTCTCTTTATTTGGCCTTCCGAGCATATCCTCGATTTAGCCATCCATAACACAATTTTACACATTACGTTATATATACGAGGTGCGTCCAGAAAGTAAGTTCCGTTTCAATTTATCTCCGCTGCAGCGCTGCGATTGCAGTTCCGCACATGCGCTGTAGACGATGTGTATCGAGGAGAAGAACGTGCGCCATTTGGAGATCGCTGTCAGTTACGTACGCTTTGTTGTGCTTCTTTGAAATGTCGGCGTTGATTGAAAATCTCGCCGCCTGTGAAATCAGGTCGGTGATTCGGTTTCTGAATGCGAGGAAAGTGAAACCGAGTGAAATTTATCGGCAAATTCGCGATGTTTACGGACGTGATAAGCGTACACTGAACAGACATTCACATTAATATATATATAGATAAATAGCTATCCGATCGCTATAAAACCGTGCCTATAGCATTCCCCAGGTAGACATTAGTAACTGTACAAATTTTTTGCTCTTTATGTCTTGTGGTTCAGACATGATAAACGTACACCGAACAGACATTCACATTTATAGATATAGAAGATTATGATTTTTAAAAGCGAGAGACTGTTTATACACACCCCTTATAGCGACCAGCCATTTTCTGTGCCGCTCTGTTTAGTGCGAGAGCGTGCATGAGCTTTCGCCAGTCTTCATATTGCATAACGCATTGGAATCCGGGCCAGTATAACGTGTTTGTCAACACTTGGCGAATGCTGCACTCTTATCATTGAATGTAAAACAAGCCACAAATCAAAGAATAAAAGGCAGTTGCAACATCCATAGTTAGGTCAAGGAAAATATCGCATTTGACAAGCGCGTAAATACACTGTGTCCGTCAAGTTTCGAAATGTTCAAATGTTTGTAGAGCTTAAGGGACTTAACCGCGGGGTCATCAGTCCCTAAACTTACAAACTACTTATGAACTACTTACGAACTAGGACGGCACAAATATCCATGCCCGAGGGGGGATTCGAACCCCCGACCGTAGTGGCCGTGCAGACCGTGACTCGAGCGCCTTAGTCCCCGCGGCCACCGCGGCCGGCAAAGAAAACTCTCCAAGTTTGTGTTACGTAATTTTAATTATCGCTCGTACGCAAATAATGACGCAACAATGAAATAAAGTGAATTACGTAGCTGAAGTCCATAAAGTCGAGGTGTAATTTCAACCGGTCAGGTAAAAGCAAGAAGACAAGATGAACATGTGAAACCTTCAGCAAATGGAAGAAAAACTCTACAACTATTCAGGTCTTTTACGTGCAGTTCGATGCTTTTTGACGCTCTAAACGCATCTAAACGATGTTGCTGTTGTGGTGTTCAGTCCGCAGACTGGTTTGTTTGCAGCTCTCCACGCTACCCTGTCCTGTGCAAGTCTCTTCATCTGAGAATACGTTCGGCAACCTACATCCTTTTGAATCTGCTTACTGTATTCGTCCCTCGGTCTCCCTCTATGATTTTTACCCCACACACTTCCTTCTAATACCAAGTTGACGATTCCTTGATGTCTCAGAATGTCCCACCAATCTATCCCTTCTCTTACTCAGGATATGGCAGAAACTCCTTTTCTCCCCAATTCGGTTAAGCACCTCCTCATTAGTTACGTGATCTACCCATCTAATTTGCATCATTCGTGTGTAGCACCACATTTCGAAAACTTCTATCAGCTTTTTGTCTGAACTCCTTATCGTCCACGTTTCACTCCCATACAATGCTACACTGCAGACAAATGTTTTCATAAAGGACTTCCTAACATTTTAATTAATATTGGATGTTAACAAGTTTCGCTTCTTTAGAAACGCTTTTCTTCTCATAGCTATTCTGCATTTTATATCTGCTTTACTTCGCCCATCAGAAGTTATCTTGCTACCCAAATAACAATACTCATCTACTACTTTTATTGTCTCATTACCTAATCTAATTCCTTCAGCATCGCCTGATTTTCTGTCATTGCATTCCATTACCTTCGTTTTACTCTTGTTAATGTTCATCTTACATCTTCCTTTCAAGACACTGTCCATCCCATTCAATTGCTCCTCCAGATCTTTTGCAGTCTCTGACAAAATTACTATGTCATCGGCAGACCGCAATGTTTTTATTTCTTCTCCCTGAACTTTAATTCTCTCCTTCCATTCCTTCACTGTCTGCTCTATGTACGGATTGAACAACATTGGGGAAAGACTACAACCCTGTCTTACCCCCTTCCCAACCTCTGCGGCCCTTTCTTGCCCTTCGACTCTACTAACCGCTGTCTGGTTTTTGTATACGTTGAATATAACTCTTCGCTCCCTATATTTTACCCCTGCTACCTTCAGAATCTGGAAGAGTGTATTCCAGTCAACATTGTCAAAAGCTTTCTCCAAATCGACAAATGCTAAAAACGTAGGTTTGCCTTTCCTTAGCCTATCTTCTAAGATAAGTCTTAATGTGAGTATTGCCTCCCGTGTTCCTACATTTCTCCTAAATCCAAACTGATCTTCCCCGGGGTCGGATTCTATAAGTTTTTTCCATTCGTCTGTAAATAATTCGTGTTATTTTTTTGCAGCAATGACTTATTAAACTGATAGTTCTGTAACTTTCACTCTTGTCTCCTCTTGCTTTCTTTGGAATTGGAATTACGATATTCTTCTTGGAGTCGGAGGGTATTTCCCCGGTCTCATACATCTTGCATACCAGGTGATACAATTTTTTCAAGAGTGGCTCTCCTAACGATATCAGCAGTTCAGACGGAATACCATCTACTGCAGGGGCCTTGTTTCGACTCAAGTCCTTCAGCGCTCTGTCAGATTCTTCTCGTAGTATCATCTCTCTTATCTCATCTTCCTCCACTTCGTCTTCCATTTCTAGAATACTGCCTTCAAGTTTATTTCCTTTATATAGGTCACCTATATATTCCTTCCACAGTTCAGCTTTCCCTTCTTTGCTTAGTACTGGCTTTTCGTCTGAGTTCTTGATATTTATACAGCTGCTTTTCTTGTCTCCAAATATCTCTTTTATTTTCCTGTAGGCGGTATCTATCTTTTCGCTAGTTATGCATTCTTCTACGGTTCTGCATTTGTCCTCTAGCCACTCCTGCTTAGATGTAAACGATTTCTACTTAATGCCAAACACAATGAAGGACATCAAGTCAATGTCATTGATATGAAGATTGTACACACGTTGAGTCGTCAAATCTGGAGGTCGTGGTAGCCATGTTTTACAACCACACCTTCCACTTCATCAATGGCGCAGCCAGTATTTGGTTCTGGGATGGGGGGAACAAAAATAATAAAAAAAAAAAAAAATCGCACTGACGTGTTTTACGGCCCACTTTAGATTTGTAGTTTAATAAGCTTTTGCAAACATTTTCGATAAGAATAATAATCTACATAATAAAAAATTAATTAATAAGTGTGTCTGAAACCCTTTTAGGAAAAAAAATTTAGGTAGTGGCGGATTTGGAACCACTGACGTACATCGTCACAATCTAACGCATTACGTACTACGCTACGGATAACACTTGGAAATTCCGTTCTTTAATTTCTTACTATTGCTGGCCGTTGTTAACTGATGCTAATATGGCATTTGTAGACGTTAGATTATCATTTATCGTACGAAGAACGACGTGTTTTTGTTAATTCTTCAGTGCACCATTGCTTTGAAATGACAATGTGTAAGTTACAATAAGAAAATCATCAAATACGCAACGCAAGATGGCGTATGCCAGAGAGTTCTGGACGAGGAACGTCACGTGACATCTGCGAACGGCTGGTTTTCGTTAATTCAATGGAGGATGTCAAAACTCCGTTATTTTTGCAAATATCTCTGAAACTATACGAGATATGAAAAAAGAACATAAGGGAACAAAGTTGTAGAGAATTTTCTCCGCTAAAAATTCGTTTATTCAATTTTCGCATCAGATGAACGGTTTATTCGCAATTAAAATTACATTACAAACGAATTTTTTTGGCATTACTAACGTATTTCTTGTCCGAAATATTTGAAAAAGCGAGGTTCTGGTCTCTGGTAGCCAACAATTATGTCTGTAAAATTTGGTGCCGATCGTTTCAACGGTTCGACCTAAAAAGTGGGAACACGTTACAGCCAGACAGACATCGTCAAATCGTCGTTATTTCTGAAAATATCTCTACAACGATGCAAGATATGAAAAAAACACAAGGGAGCGAAGTTGTAGAGAATGTTCCCCTCTACCAATTAGGTTATTCAATTTTCGTGTCAGATTAACGGTTCGTTTGCAATTACAATTATATTACAAACGGCTTTTTTGGTATTACTACCGTATTTTTTATCCGAAAAATTTGAAAAAAGGGAGGTTCTTGTCTCTGACGGCCAACAATTATGTCTGTAAAATTTGGTGCTGATCAGTTCGTCTTAAAAACAGGGAACACGTTACGGACAGACAGACAGACATACAACAAAAATCGCCGTTATTTTTGCAAATACCTTTGAAACGCTACGAGATATGAAAAAAACATAAGGGAGCTAAGTTGTAGAGAATTTTCTCCTCTACAGATCTGATCATTCAATTTTTGTGTCAGATGAATGGGTAAGCCGTTATTTTCATTTAAATTTCGAGCTGTCAAAAGACGATCGCAAAGGACCATTTTTAGTGTTACTACCGTAACCTAAAGTGGGCCAAAATGAAGCCTATTGAATTTATTAATCCATTACTTATTTTTACACTCTTTATAATTTAACCAATTATACTATAAAAGTCCCATAGACTATACAAACATTTGACAACATTTTTTATACTATCAAAGGAATGAAAAGCTGGTAACTTCAGTATAGCAGTAACAGTAAAATGGCTGTGGCAGTACCAAGTTTAAATTAGATTTACAACTTAGTATTAGTAAAGTAATTGTAAGACAAAAGTACTGAAAACTATTACAAACATACAGGGTATTTCACTAAGTGCGTTTACCTCGGTAACTTATAAAATAGTATCTGACGGGAAATTTTAATGCGGTAGGTCAACACAAGAAATGTTACACTTTCAGCGGAGCTATGAACATACTTTATTGTATCATTTTCCAAAGAGTTACAGCACAAAGATATAATTTTTAAATGGAACAATAGTTTTTTCTAACGTGTATTGGATTCGTTTAAACCATATGCGCCCAGATCAATTTAAACTACATTTCTATCACTGTTAGTTTGGGAGCTACAACCCTTCAAAGTTCTGGGGGCGGTGGCTGTGATAGCGTAGTTGACTGGCCGAGTGGCTATCCCCTGGGGCATGGCCCGCTGTCTCAAGACCACCAGCCAGTCAGCTACGCTGTCGTAGCCTCCGCCCCCTAAACTTTGAAGGGTTGTAGCTCCTAAACTAACTGTTATAGGAACGTAGTTTAAATTGATTTGGACGCAGCTGGTTTCAACGAATCCAATGCACGATAGAAAAAAACTATTGTTCCATTTGAAAAATTATATCTTTGTGGTGTAACTCTTTGGAAAATGATACAATAAACTATGTCCATAGCTCCGCAGGAAGTGAAACATTTCTTGTGTTCACCTACCGCATTAAAATTTCCCGTCACCTATTATTTTATAACTTACAGAGGCAAACACACTTAGTGAAACACCCTGTACATCGTGAACAGCAACGGACCCACGACACTCCCCTGTGGCACACCTGACATAACTCCTACTTCGGAAGACTTCTCTCCATTGAGAATGACATGCTGCTTTCTGTTATCTAGGAACTCCTCAATCCAATCACAGAATTGGTCTGATAGACCATATGCTCTTACTTCGTTGATTAAACGTTTGTGTTTCACCAAAGAAGACGAAGTGAACAATCCAGTATTCAATCCAAGAACAGCTGCCAGCATGCGAAACTTAGAAGTAGATGTTCCTGGAGTAGTAAAACAACTTAAGTCACTAAACAAAAACAAATCTTCCGGGCCAGATAGTATACTAACTAGATTCCTCTCAGAGTATGCTGATGCAATAGCTCCGTACTTATCTATAATTTACAACCGATCACTCAGCGAAAGATCCGTACCCAAAGACAGGAAAGTAGCCCAAGTTACTCCAATATTCAAGAAAGGCAATAGGAGTGATCCCCAAAGTTACAGGTCAATCTCATTGACGTCGATTTGCAGTAGGATTTTGGAACATATACTCTGTTCGAATATTATGAACTACCTCGAAGAGAACGACCTATTAACCAATAGTCAACACGGATTCAGAAAGTATCGCTCTTACGAAACACAGCTTGCCCTTTATTCACATGAAGTGATAAGTGCCATCGAGAAGGGATCTCAAATCGATTCCATATTTCTGGATTTCCGGAAGGCTTTTGACATTGTACCCCACACGCAGATTCTAATGAAATTGCATGTTTATGTAATATCTCCCCAATTGTGCGATTGGATTCACGATTTCCTATCAGAAAGGACACAGTTCGTTGCAATTGACGGTAAGTCATAGAGTAGAACAGAAGTGATATCTGGAGTTCCACAGGGAAGCGTTATAGGTCCATTACTCTTCCTCGTGTTTATAAACGATTTAGGAGACAATCTGAATAGCTCCCTTAGACTGTTCGCGGATGATGCTGTCGTTTATCGATTAGTGAAGTCGACAGAGGATCAAAAGCAACTGCAAAGCGATTTAGACAAAATTTTTGGACGGTGCGAAAATTGGCAATTGACACTAAATAAAGAAAAGTGTGAAGTAATACACATGACCACTAAAAGAAATCCGCTGAACTTCAATTACGCGATAAATCAGTCAAACCTTAAGGTCGTAAATTCTACCAAATAACTAGGAGTTACAATTACGAACAATTTAGACTGGAGACAACACATAGAAAATATTGTGGGGAAGGCGAACTAAAGGTTACGTTTCATTGGCAGAACGCTTCGAAGATGCACCAGCTCCACCAAAGAGACTGCCTACATCACACTTGTGCGTCCTCTCCTGGAGTACTGTTGCCCCTTGTGGGACCCACACCAGGTGGGACTGACGGAAGACATTGAGAAGGTTCAGAGAAGGGCAGCTCGTTTTGTTCTATTACGTTACGGGGGGGGGGAAAGCGTCACGGAAATGTTGCACGAATTGGGGTGGAAATCATTAAAAGAAAGACGTTATTCATTGCGGCGTGATCTGTTTGCGAAGTTTCAATCACCGACTTTTAGTTTTGAATGTGAAATATTTTGCTAGCACCCACCTACTTAGGGGGGACACGACCATCCCAATAAAATAAGAGAAATCAGATCGAAAACGGAACGATTTAGGTGTTGTTTCTTCCCGCGCGCTATTAGAGAATGGAACGGCAGAGAAAAGTTATGAAAGTGGTTAATGAACCCTCTGCCAGGCACTTAAATGTGATTTGCGGAGTATCTATGTTGATGTGGATGTAGATATTGTGCTTTCCGTGAAGGAAGTGGATTGCGCGCGCGGAAGCCCTAGACGTGGCCCAGACGGCGTAGCGGGACGTCGGCCGTTGCGGTCAGGGCAGTCACCTCTCGCGGAGAAAGCGAGCCACGCGGCAGAGCTTTCTATCATGCTCTCTGCCCCAGTCCGCTATCCGAGTGCCTGGCAATCAGAGCTTTGACTGCAGCTCATAGTCCAAGCGTTATGTTAAATCGTCATCATCATTAGAGACTGATTAGGGGAAGGTCGGGTAGTACCGGACGGTTAAGCTTATTATATATATATATTGAATAGAGTAATGTCTTGATATGAAAATAATAGCCACCAAAATGTACTCTCATAAGTCATGAATCAACCATCTTAGCAGCTAGTCTTATGCCCGGTTTCTGGAAAACTATAGTTATCGTGCCGTTAGCTACCGTCACGTTATAATTTAACATGCCAGATAACTTCCTTGGGTTTCCCCACAGACACATATTACTAGACTAGCAATGCCATATACAGTATCATTGGTGTCACTGAAGTCTCGCCGCCATATTTCTATACTACAAACGTGTGAGCGGTCGTATGTGTATTTACAGAAAACATTCGTAAAAATACGGATGTACCCACGCTGTCTTTAGAGATTTGACATATTGTATGTTTCTTGTGTTGTATGTAGCTGTAATTTTTCGTGCGGCAAACCGAACATATAAGGCCAACGTCAACGTCACGTCACATTGTATTCACACTGTCCATCCATCACGTCAATTCGTTATCCTAATACCAGATTTTCAAAGTGAGGTTATGAGTGGCGATCTTTTATGTAGAAAGTCGTAGTTTAATACTGGAATTGCGGAAACAACAACGTTAAATGTTTGAGCCAATTGTCGTCGCTAACAGGTATCTTTATTCTTCTTCATGTATTTCCCATAATTACAATCTGATTTAATGTATGTACCGGTAAAATTTTACTTACCATCTCAGTGCCTCATATGATTATGTCAGCAACATCAGCAAAACGGTAGAAACTCCTAACCAAGCTGTTGTATTCTTAGTAATCTATACAGTGTGAGTTGATTAGTGTTTCGTATAGATGATGAAGTAAACATTAATGCTGTTCGTGCTCTGCGGTTGACAGATTTTTGTATCAGCCCTCGTTCACTTAGTAACAGTAATTGCCCTCGTAAAACGAAGTTGTCATGACAAAACATTCGCATCGTCAAGCGAATGGCTAATACCAACGTCACACGACTGACAACATAATCACGTGAGGCCGCCAGGACAGTAAGTAAAATTTAAGCGTACGTAACACGTTCTTCTAAAAACACGATTCGACAATGTAGGCCTATCTGTTAAATTCAACTATTGCAGATGTGTTAGCTCAAATGCAAATTATGTTCAAACCAACTAGTAGGCTAAATCTTACAACATCATATCGAGTCAGAAGATCATAATTTTACCGTATGGAAACTTTTTGACGTGAGGTGAGACAAGATGGCGGTATCAAGCTTCAGCAGAGAGGCAAGTTTGCCAGTCTAGTAATATATGTCTGTGGGTTTCCCGTAGCTGATTTCAATGACCGTTAGTTGACTGTGAGGTAACTGCACTTTCTGTCGAAGCAAATAGTACGTCTCAACAGATAACAGATGGCACTACTAACGAAAATCGCAATTACTCGAATTTTATCGATTATTAAGTGAAATCGAAGACGCGTCTTCGTTTGTATAGCAGTCATCCCGTTTACATGGGCTCCCAAACCCGGATTTCGTAAACCGATTTCCCAATTCCGCTTTTGGTTGAACATGTAAACACTCCAAAACCGATTCTGGAAATCCGCTTCTCTAAAGCGGTTTTCCAGTTCCACAATCGATTTTCGTGTCCGTGTAAACGCAACCGTTTTTGAAGCGTTCTTGGCTTGTCAGATTGTGTTTCCTTGTTAAGAATTTTCGGCACATATGGAAAGAGTGATATTTTATATTGTGAAATAAAAGTATAAATATTAGAGTGAACATAAATCTGTGTATTTAAATAAAGAAAAATAGCGATTGTGCAGACTTAAATAAGGAACTGAATCAGCTGTTTTCTAGCCGCCATTTTAAGTGAGCTACGAAATCCGATTCAGGCTATGCCATGTAAACACGACAGCGAAAAACGGTTTACGAAAATCGGTTTTCGTCTTCCGGGAGATGTGTTGCATGTAAACGTAGTGAGTTACAAGTTTTCTGTTTCTGGTTTCAAAGGCAATGGGCGACAAGCGAGGAAAAAATTTGACCCTATTTGAGAAAAAATCTTTTGACCGACTTGATTTTAGAAAGTAGTGAAGTAAAAGTAGTAAATGAAAAGGCAGATGGTTTGACTACTTTGGAAAAACAACACGCCTTGTAAGTTGTCACAAAACTGTACAGTTCGTTAAACAGACGGGAGAGAAAACGGTAAGGCAACTCAGAGAGCTGTATTCTTTTTTAAAAAGAAAAACAGGACAAACAACAACGAAGACATGGTTGACAATAAAATCATACGTATTATTCCTGTTGTCAACATATATTTTTATGAATTTAAGTTTTCCTCTTCCCATTGTTCTGTGAATGTGACATTACTTTACACAACACAGACTGCTCAATTTACGTCCACCCATCCACGTACCCGAGCCCCACGTTATAATAATAATAATAATAAACATTGACTGATCGTAATGACAATTGCATGGCAGAACACTATTGCAAAGGGAAGTATCTTTATGCTTAGGGGAGACCGGAGCACGATTTCCACCTTTTTACATTTTTATTTTTGTACCTTTTATTTTTATCAGTCTTGAGGTAAACAGCGGATCATTGTATTTCCTATACCTTTACCTACAGTCTTATACAAATATTTTAAAAAATAGTACATATCCTTCTTGGCAGCAAATAATTTTGTCTGACCATGTTGCGTTGGAAAATTTGCCCCGTATGCGGGGAAAGTTTTCCAGCTTACTTAAAATGTACAGGGGCAAATTTTCCAACTATACTTTAAATGGTAAAACAGAGATAATTATCTTGATTTCACTGAATATGTATTTTTATTATGAATTTACAATACATTACAAAAGAAGAACAGCAAAAGTAACAACATTAAATAAAAAAAATTAAAAAAAATTGCTACTTAAAGATTTCACGCCGACCGCGGTGGCCGAGGGGACTGAGGCGCTCCAGTCACGGTCTGCACGGCCACTACGCTCGGGGGTTCGAATCCCACCTCGGGCATGGATTTTGTGCCGTCCTTAGTCTTAGCTAGTTCATAAGTAGTTTGTAAGCTTAGGGACTGATGACCCCGTAGTTAAGTCCCATAAGTTCTACAAACATTTGAACATTTTTTGAAAAATTTTACAAAATATGTTACTTACATATTTTACAAATACAGAATTTTTTAACAATACTCATACTCATTGTCTGAATCACAATGTAAGAAAACAAAAAAATGCAACATTCCCTTTTGTACAGTCTTCATGCGCCCATTTCGTGCACTGTACCCACTTGTCATTTGCTTTAGACTTGGCGCAAGACTCAAAGCAATAAATGCATAAACTGTCTTCATCTTCTTCAACATCAGTGGAATTTAGACCTTCAATACCTTTGTGAGATTTTGTTTTAGGCCTACTGCCTCTCACGTTTGAAGAGAATGATACGAACAGTTTCCTGGCTGGGATTCGCTTTTGTTTTTCCTCGTCTCTGTTATTTGCTTCCTTTATCAGTTTCCTTTTTTTTTTTTTTTTTTTTTTTTTTTTAGATAAATCGTTTTCGATTTTCAGCTGATTTTTAATTGGCGTATCAGTCAATATAGCTGACATCCTTTTTCTCCTTCCACGTCGTGTTTGCTTCCTAGGTGCCGCCTTCTCAAAAGGCCTAACTTCTTATGGTGTTGGCCAAGTTTGTGTGAATGTAGAAGAAACGCCTTCTTGACAAGCAAGAAAAAAGGTCTTTGTAGAACTCAAGGGAACATCTTCTTCGGAAATGCTAGTCTGTGTTGGTGTAGTAGGAGTTGATGAAATCGATGGGTTCGAATGTAGGCTGTGATCTGTCGTTTTTTCTGGCAAGTTTGAATCCAGTCCGGAACTGATAGGGCATTCGGAATCTGATAAAGTAGGATTAAGTGGGAAAATTCGTGAAACTTTAAAACTGGTGTTAACGCCTGCGGCGCAGCTCTTGCCAACATTGAAGGAAAGTGTGCCCCGTATTCTCTCGGAAAACGTGCCCCGTCGCCATAATCCGAACTATAACACTACGTCCATGAGAAACTGTGTAAGCTATTTACAAACAAATGCGCAGTTACGCGAAGAAAGAAACCCACTTTTACTGCGTGCAACGTCAAAATAACACGTTTAATGCTAGTATGTTTATTTTAAGTTTCAAGAAAAACGTGAAAGTTTACTCACCTTTGCAAAAATGACGAAAACAGCCCTGCCGACAATGTGAGTGCTGGTACAACAATGAAACTTTCGTAAATGAAGCGTGTTTTGTTGCTACTTCATGCAGTATTGCCGGTGGTACGATCTAGCGGTTTGTTTCGAAACTAAAGTGAGTTGGAAAACTTGCCCCTATGGAAAGTGTGCCCCGGGCTCCCCTAATTGAAAGTTTTATTATGAGAGCATGGCTTTGTGATTCAGATGTGGTAAAATTTTACATCCAGATCGGCGATCGCGAGAGATAACGTTGGCCACAGTTGCTCAGTGCCGAGATGTTGCTTGACCAATCGCTAGGGAGGTGCAGCTAATGCAAACGTCACCCGTTGTCAACATTATCTCTCGCGACCGCCGAGCGCGATGTAAAATTTAACCCGGAATGTTGTTTTCCGCGTTTTTCCCCGTTCGACCCCGGCAATGTCATTGGTCAGTATTATTATTATTATTATTCTGAAACGCATATGAAATTCGCTCTCAAAGGAAGTCCTTTCTGAAGGCATTTGTATGGAGTGTGGCCTTGTATGGGTGTGAGACATGGACGATAAACAGTGCGGACAGGAAGAGGATTGAGGCTTTTGAAATATGGTGCTACAGAAGAATGCTGAAGATTAGGTGGGTGGATCGCGTAACTAATGAGGAGGTACTGAAC